>OZ012736.1:207988179-209188179 GCA_963859935.3 Lathyrus sativus
CGGTCGCTCTGATATGTAACATCGGGTAGCTAGGCTTGTAGAGTATCTTGTGATACATTATGTATGTAATAGTTGACGATGTTTGGTAAACTGTGATTGATGTTATGAACAACCTGATGGCGTGTACTTGTATTTTATCATGTCTTAAGTAATTCAATGTTTTAGTCTTCCGCTTAAATAGAAAACATGAATATGCTTATTTTAAGAACCATGCGTTTATTTTCTTTTAGTTGAGATTTAACCCTTTTGAATTATTTCTTTATAAACATTAATATTCATGTGGTCGTTTCGTGAGTAATGTGACACACTCCTTTTATACCATGAAATAAATATACTCTGATGGAATTTTAATTCGTGCCTAAACGATTTAATTGTGTTATTTGGGGGTATAGAAAGGGGGTGTTACATTAAGTGGTATCATAGCAGGTCGGTCCATCCGACCAAGTTGTCTAATGTTGGTTGTTCCCTTGTACGCGACATGTGTGTGAAACACTGTTGGTACGTGTTTGTTGTTTAGCCTTTGTCTGCAAAAGTGGGAATGATCCGAGTGGGGGAGAACTTGTGCTTTTCCAGGTTGCTGCAAAATGTGGAGTTGTAGCTCAGTGTGGTTGAATGCCCTTATAGTTTGGTAAAGATGGTTTATACTCCATCATGATTTCGGCTGTCTATTGACAAATTGAGGAACTGATCACCCTTAATCTCTTGTTGATAGTAGTTGGGGTTGTGTTGGATGGGATAGACGGGTCTTGCGAGCTTAGATGGTGTGTGCAGTGAATTGTTTGGAGTGAAGCCAAGTGCTTAAGGATTGTTCTGAGAAGTCGACGCAGGACAGTGTCGAGATGTTGAATTTTGATGAGATTTTGAGTGCTAATGAAACTGGGAGGTTAGCAATTTCCGATTAGTTATGGATGTCTGGAAGTTATCCTGACAAGATAAGTGTTACAGGGCCAGGATGTGAAGTGGGGTTGAGAAAGACTTAATTTCGTGAACTGGTCCGAGATTGAGAACCCATGTTGTATGTGTGTTTGGATGGTCAAGGAGTTAAATTAATCGAGTAGTTGAGACTCGCGTTTGGTGTAGGTGCTGCGACAATAGACCCCGAGGTTAAGTATATAAAGAGTGGAATGATGACTTCTGGAGATTACTAAAGGGAGTAAGATACGGGACAAAAAATTGGTATGGTTAAATCTTTAACCATTTCGAGAAGTTGAAGATGTATTGAATGGCCTTCTAAGTGCAGAATGTTGTTTCTACGACCTTGTAGTAACGGGAGGACCGTAATTTGGAATGACGCAAGGTTAGGAGCGTGGGAAGTCATTACAGTGCTCTATGTAACGAGAAGGCAGTGACATGGAATTGAGTAATTATTGATGTAATATGTTTGGATGTTGTGATAAGTGCGATTCGTGTTTTCGCCATAGGTTTACAACTGCGTGTCTGTTTGGAGTGGAATTTTCCACACTTGAGTGGGTGAGCCAAGGGTTGTGTAACCATTGGTGTTTTGATGTATTAGAAGAATATAAAGGATCATGTTGCATATCGGGAGTTTGAGTTATCAGTATTAGAGGGGAAGTAGTGTTATGTCACTATGAAGAAAGTTCAAAGAATTTTGGAAAAGCTGTCAACAGCTTGTGTGTTGGTTTTGTCGAATCCGACAGGACTATTTGTTGTGTTTTGTGATGCTTTGGTGATATGATTGGGATATAAGTTAAATGCGCAATTAAAAGTACAAGAGGAAATATCTGACAAGTGACTTAGGGTTGGTTGTTGTTGTGTGTTTGTACCGAAGTTTGGGAGCCTCAATTGTTTAGTTGAGATTTGAGATGGTTAATGATCTTAAGAGCTTAAGGTATTTATTTGGTTTGAGAAAATTGCATAGGAGGCAGAGGAAATAATAGGGACTTCGTATGGAGTTGAGCTTTGTATGATGAGACTGGTTATTGGTATTCTCGATGGGATTCGAAAAGGTTGGAATTCTAATTGGAGTTAATAGATTGATTGAGTTTAATGGATTGAAGTCGAAGGACTGATTTTCGGATTTATGGAAATGGTGACATGAGACGTTGTGATAGAGTCTATGTGTCCAAATAGTGTGGATTGGATAAGAGTACTTTGAAAGAATTGTTTTGGTGGCCACGGATGGAGAGAGAAGTGGTTGTGGTTGTATAGGCTGACTAGACTTGTTGAAAGTCGAAGTGTGAACATCAGAGACTGTTGGCCTGATGCCACTGTCGAGTAATTCTGAGTAGTATGTGATACCGTCTAATATCGTTTCAGATGGGAACCTGTGTTTTTATTGAGATTTTGGAAGAGTTTGCGGACGTTTTGGGTGCCATGTTGAAGTTGAACTTTGTCTAGCATCCGTGAACGGATGGGCAGACAAAGGGGGCTATCCTATATATAGAGGATTTGTTGAGAGCTCGTGTGTTGGATCAAGATGGATAAGAAGGAGGTGTATAACCCCTTTGTGTTGATGTGTGTCTGGCAAGAGTGTTGTACTCGGACTTGGGATTGTGCAAGAGACGACTGAAAAGATTAGAGGATCCGAGAAAGGACGTGTTTTGAGAGTTACGATAGTAACTGATATTGATCGAGCTTGAGGTCTCGGAAGCAAACGGTGTCTTGTTGAATCTGTATCCGAGTAGCGCAGCGGAAGCATGGGAAAATAGCATGTTAGATTGTTTTACCGCTGTCACTATGAGAAATTTCATGATGTGTTCATGTGTCTAAGCTGAGGAAGCGCATCGATCCAGATGGATGGTGTATGAGTGAGAGAGGATTTGACTGTTGAGACAACTTTAAGAAAAGGGATTGTCTTGGTAAAGGTATTTTGGAGGATCAACTAGAGAAAGTTGCATTTGAATCGGATAACATTTTCGAGGACGAAAATTCCTAAAGTGGGGGAGAGTTGTAACAACCCGATTTTTAATAACTGATTAATTATACTAGTTAGTTGATTTGTATGGTTTAAAGTGAATTATTGGATTTAACTGATTTATTCTATTTGGTAGAATCAGGAGGATTTATCAGATGTTTTCTAACCAATGTCAAAATGAGGTATTTTATGAGAAAATGAATTGACAAATATTTTAAGAGAAGATATATATTGGAGAAAAATGGAAAGGGAGGATATATATATATATATATATGGGGGAAGAGGAACGACAATGAAAAATAGAAAACATGAAAAGAAAGTGGAGGAAGAAGAGAAAGTAGAAGGAAAAAGAAGGAAAAACTTGGAAAGCTCAAAAACGACTTCTAGCTTCCGATTAATCGAGGTAAGGGTGTGAAATCTTACTATCTTAATTAATGTGTATGATTATGTATGTGTGTGTTTGGATTTGTTGAGGGTTTCCTACATTTTTCCATTTTAGGTCGGAAGTGGATTTATTCGGTAGAAACTGAGTTTTGTCGGTTAGAATTTGGAATAGACGGTGTAGTATAGTCGGATGATAAGTAGGTTGTGCTACTGGAACTAATTTGGATTAAATCGGTCGGTTTGTGAGGTTTGGGCTTTTGGACAGACATGGAAGTTCTGAGTTCGCAGGTTCGCCAGGCGAATGGCAGCGAGGCTTCGCCAGGCGAAGCCCAGCGAACGGTAGCGAATCAAGTCAGAACCAAACACCCTGTCTTCGTTGACAAGTTCGCCAGACGAATGAGTGTGGCGAAGGTTCGCCAGTCGAGTATGCTAGCGAGTGCTAGCGAGTAATTCCAGAATAAACCCCAGTGGTCTTCGCTGGCACGTTCGCCAGGCGAACGGTGTAGCGAAGGTTCTCCAGGGGCTTCGCCAGGCGAAGGTTAGCGAACACAGCAGCATATTTTATTTTCTTGTGTTTTCTATTCGTGGATTGATTGTATGGTTTGGTTGTGATCATTCCTTGTCTGAGATGACTAATTATATGTTGTTATGTGTGTTGTGGGTAGCCGTATGGCGTGAATCCTAGATTATGAATTGATTGTAAATATGTGGCCTTTTGGCATATGTGACGCATTGTTTAAATTGATTGAAAATGCATGATGGATGTGATTGAGTTTATTGCCGTTTGGCACGATATTTTCAAGTGCATATTGCTCGTATGTGATGTATGATGATTGTAAATGTGAACCAAGTTTAAATATTGTGAGTGCATAATGAATATGTGTGATTAATGTGATGAATGCATGAGTATGTTTGTAAACATGTGTGCATTTCAAGAGTGTCATGAGTCATGTTGCATGTGAAGCATCATGGTATGCATTCTTGTGTTTATTGATTCCTCGAAGAATCTGCAGAACCTCGTGTGCCCTTGTGGGGTGTGAGCGGTGGTTATTTATTGATTCCTCGGAGAATCTGTAGAACCTCGTGTGCCCTTGTGGGGTGTGAGCGATGGTTATTTATTGATTCCTCGGAGAATCTGCAGAACCTCGTATGTTTTGATGGTTATATTGATTCCTCGGAGAATCTGCAGAACCTCGTGTGCCCTTGTGGGGTGTGAGCGATGGTTATTTTTGGTTCTTCAATTGAACCTGCTGAAATGAGTCGGTACCGCATTTGCATCTGCATAGAGTCATGAGTCGGTCTCTATGAGTTGCATGTTGTCATCTTCATATGATGCATTGATGAAATAAACATGAATGTAGATGTTTATGTGAATTAATGCGAATTTCGGTAATGGCATGAGTGAGTATGCTTGAAGATATATATATATATATATATATATATATATATATATATATATATATATATATATATATATATATATATATATATATATATATATATATATATATATATATATATATATATATATATATATATATATATATATATATATATATATATATATATATATATATATATATATATATATATATATATATATATATATATATATATATATATATATATATATATATATATATATATATATATATATATATATATATATATATATATATGTATATATGTGGGTTTACATGGATTGATGTAAACATTGGTGAATGCATATTGTATATGCTTGATGTTCTATTTATATATAGATACTTATATAAATACATTGCGATGTATGGAATGATTGAGATGTATAGAATGATTGTAAATGTTTATGTGAAAATGATGTGAATTATAGAAGTATAATTGTATATGCTTATATGATTTGCGGTAAATGAAACATAATGTATATGTGATTGTTAGGAGAAGTGTGCCTATGTATATATACGATATGTTGATGTGGGAATGGTGAGTGTGTGAATTGATTGAGAAATGTGGCATATATGTATTTTATGATTGTTTATATACATAATTATATGCATTGTTATTATGGTAATATTTCTCACCCTTCTGTTGTTTTATAATGCTCTATGAGGCATTGCAGATTAGGATTGCTGGAGGTTTTCCTTTGGAGTATAGCTCCTTTCTCTTGAGTTGGTCGCTCTGATATGTAACATCGGGTAGCTAGGCTTGTAGAGTATCTTGTGATACATTATGTATGTAATAGTTGACGATGTTTGGTAAACTGTGATTGATGTTATGAACAAGCTGATGGCGTGTACTTGTATTTTATCATGTCTTAAGTAATTCAATGTTTTAGTCTTCCGCTTAAACAGAAAACATGAATATGCTTATTTTAAGAACCATGCGTTTATTTTCTTTTAGTTGATATTTATCCCTTTTGAATTATTTCTTTATAAACATTAATATTCATGTGGTCGTTTTGTGAGTAATGTGACGCACTCCTTTTATACCATGAAATAAATATACTCTGATGGAATTTTAATTTGTGCCTAAATGATTTAATTGTGTTATTTGGGGTATAGAAAGGGGGTGTTACACCAAGAGGTGTCCCTGTTGCGACTGTTGTTGTTAATAATGCAACAAATGCTAGGTTGTTGGCAGTGAGGATATTGAGTGTTGCCGATGAAAATCTTCTGTCTAGGTCAGCCTCTCTCGGTGTCTCTTCCTTTATGTGAATCTGTGATCTAAAATTTGTATATTGAAATAAAAAATTCACAAAAAAGAAACAATGGAAAAATTATTTTACACTTCCCACTTGTGTTGATGTAACATTTATATTGCTATGTAGGATGATCCAATATCAAGAGGACCAAAAGGAAAGCGTATTTGCGAAAGGAGAGAAGTTAGAAAAACTTGGTTGGGAATCCTACTTAAATGATAGTAATTAGTTGAAAACTCATTGATTTAGTCACATTTTTGGACAAGTAGAGTTTTGAAAGACATTTTGATAGAGGGTGTTTAGACCCGGGGTATCAATAAGTAGTTAGCAGGAGAGGAGAAAGTATAGTTTAGTAGAATGAGTTTCCAGAGTCTTTGCATCTATTTGTTATTCCACTCATTATTGTAATGTTCTTTAAATGTTTTTGTCAGTTAACTACGAAATTAAACACATGTAATTGAGGCTTATTTTTGGTTTTAGCATTAATAACTTCCATTCTTATGTTTGATTTACTATTTCGACATGCTGCAGACAATTTGGAGATTGGTTCTTTACTTCCTGTAACTTTTTGGAGTGCTTATGGTATATCTATGTTTCTTGTACTTTTTATTAAGCATGATGCCACCGATTTCACTAAGTTATGGCATAAGTGCAATTATATAAAACTGGATGTAACCTTTGTTGGTTATCCGAAATTATTATTTAAAAAAAACTGCAAGGATCAAAACTAAACATTGGGCCTGTTTGAATTGATTTCTAAAAACACACGGAAAACGGTAATTTTTCATTAATGGTGTAAATATGTCAAACCTTTTGTGAATTTGTGATTTTTATTAATAATGGCATCACAGTAATAATGTTCTATGTTTTCTTAATTTTGTTTTAGCATGTTTGTGAGTTTTTTTTTAATTATATCATAATTTTTATTCTTTTATAATGTTGTATGATTATTTTTAATAAAAAGTAAATTTTGTAAAATATGTTTAAATATGTTCTATGTCGTCCATTATTAATTTTGATCAAATGAATAACTAATATATGAAAATTTGCCATATGACATCTCAGAAAGGCACATGTTACTGTTGGACCCTATTCTCGGCACAGTTTTGTGACACTCTCCCTTTTCTGAAAATAGTAGGTAGCCTATTGAAACTGGATTTAGAGGTTTGATATTTGTTTGTCGGTTTTTGTGATTGTCTTAGTTATGTTGAGATTAAGAGTGCTTATATTCAAATTGATATAATATAAAATGAAAACTGCAAACTGGTCCAAAAACTAGGCTTATCAATACAAATTCAATTCATTTGCTCTATACTTGTTATAGTCACATTGGCCGAACTATGTAAATATATACGCACATTTTTGTTCTGCATTCCGCAAGAGTTTTTGTCGTAACTCTTTGTTATTAACCATAGAAAATTACATTTTGTAGGTAATTTGGCTGTTCAACATTATATTTCTTAAGATCATCTCTGGAAGTTACTAATGTTTTAGTTCCTCTATGCCTCATTTCCTCATTTGCTTTGCAGTGTCATTGTTATTCTCTCGGTTGTTTGTGTTTTTTGTGTTCTTTTGATTGGTTATGTTTATGATCTTCTCATCATGTGCAGGCTCCTAAAGGTGTTCATGTGGCTAGCAAAAGTTTTCCAAGAATTAAAATAGTGACATCTGAGATAGAGATTGGTTCGAATGAAGATTTTTGTGTCATACCGGGCATGGGCGAGTTTGGAGATCTGTATTTTGGAACTGATGATGACGATGAACAAGTGGTCGTTGCTTCACAGTAGTTAAACCAAATTCAACAAAATATTTTGGTTAATCATAATTACAAGAAAACTTCTATGCTGCCATTTGCTGTTAAGTTTCTACTATATTAAGGGTCTGAATTTTAGTTCAAAATCTATTTAAACTCTATCAGGTCTAAAAGACTAACCATTTCCATTTAATGAGTTATTATGAATAACTCTTGAAATAGTTGTGGGAGAGATATATACTGTAACAGTTTCCACTGTAAAAAAAATTACACGACGAAACCTTAAGAGTTTTTCATATTAGATTTCTCATGTTGGTGATGAGTGTCGCTTGCGCGAAAATAAGGTGCCGGCACAACAGAAGAGTCGCCACCTTTCGTTATTTATCCCTCAGAGCGAGAAAGGAAACGATCGGAAAAACCTAACGAAAAAGGGTAAGACAAGGTCGTCGCAACTGTTGTCTGGATTCGGGAGTCGGTTACGCAAGGGGAAGGTATTAGCACCCCTCACGTCCGTCGTACTCGACGGGATCCTCGCTTGTTGTGTTTACTTGGACGGGTTGGTTTTATTCTATCTACCTATCAATGCTGGCTTAAACAGAAAAGAAAATGACTCGGCAAAGCGTCGCACTTTATGCCTACGTATTCTCATCAGAGAATGAGAAATCAGAGTCAACGTAGTTCGGCCTACGACGGGTTATGGGGGAAGGTAGCTCGCCAAGACATCGTCATCTTGTGCCTACGTACTCTCAACAGGCATGAGAGATCAGAGCTCACGTAGTTCGGGAAACTACGGTTTATTTCCTGTTTTCTACGAAAGAAGTGTTTTTTATTGTGTTTGCAATTTCAATCGCACTAAAGACTATGACCTGAGAGTGAATGCATCGCATGTCACCCAAAGGGTACCATACTAAACATCCAGACTGTGGAAAAGAAACTCTCCCACAATCCTTTCTCAGATAGCTTAAGGCTCATAACGTACGAAAGAAATCATTCATGATTACTGTATCTTAAACTGTTTTGAGATGAGAAGAGAACATGCCCAACTAGGAGGGAGGCTATCAAGTCCTACTGTTGTCATGCCATGGATTCATCCTATGGTTTAGGTTTGAACAGGGAACTCCTAGAAGTTGTCATGCATAGGTTTCAACCTAAAGTTCTATCATCAATTCCTTATCAAAGGAAATGAGAGTCCTAAGGGATCATGTCAATGATACACCAAAACAGACAAAGCATCAGCTTAACAGTAAAATGCATGCAATGCAAGTGAGGGAGGAAATGTGTGTGGGGCTTCAGCCTCCACAAGCTCATCTCAACCTCAAGCCAGAATGGATAACAGTAATCATACTGAAATATAAAACAACATACTATCAAGCAAAATACAGTAAACTGCAATCATACAGATAAAATGAAATAAAATGCCATCAGGCAAACAAACCACATGGGCAAGGGAGCTGGGCTCTACCGAATACCCGCAAGCAAAGCCACACAGTAACAGTACAAGCAGAGGGAGCAACTCAACCTCTAGTGTAATCATGCTCCTAGATCCTACCTATTCTAGATATGGACTTATTCTAATGCATCAAGCAAGTCAAACAAAACACATCAATACAGCAAAGAAAAAGAAGAAAGCAGACCAGTTTCTCTTAACCTCAAGCTTCAGCTCTTCCAACAGCAATTCAGTCCTACAGGCTTCAATCACTCTTGACAAATATCAATTTACTCTTACAGGTTTCAAACCTTCAACATAAGTTTCAACTTATCTTCTCCTTTAAGCTTCAGCTTCTTGATCAGCTCCACCTTCAGGCTTCACTATCAATCACAAGTATCAACTTGAACTCCTTCAGGATCTCCAGGTATCAAAGTAAGTATCAACTTCCTTTGCTCTTCAAGCTTCAGCTCTTCGGAATAATCTCAATCACTTAGAAGTGTCAACTTCTTCCTTCAGTCTTTACTTCATCTTCAGGGGTCTTCAAGTATCAACTTGCTCTTGTTGCTCTTCAAGCTTCAGCTGGAATGAAAATGCTCAAGGATTCATCCTCTTCAACTCTTTAATGAAGTCTTCATCTTCACACTCAAGCTCAACATCTCTCAAGATAATCAAACCAGAGGAAATCACTTACTGGATAAGCTGGGGATACTGAACTGCTTATTGACCACCAAAGGTGACCTATAAGGGTTCAACATCAAAGGAATGGTTCCCTCAAAAGTTCTACTCCCTAGGTACATCACTTATCCCTCCAAAGGAGAGAGGTGTATACCATGGAAGGACTTTGAATCATAGGGAGGAATGGAGGTGAAAGATACCATCCATGTTTAAGAAAGAAGTTATCTAAGTCTAAACTCTTCTTAATCCCTGATCCTAAAACAATGACAAAACAAAAAAGATCAAGCTCTCAAGCTCCTCAATCCATCTTCAAGTCTTCTACTATGCTCCTCAATGCTCCTTGGAACAATACCAAGCTCTCCAAGCCCACAAAGCAAAGCAAACAACAATTCAAGCCCACAAGGGCAACACAAACAATTACCAACTACAAAAATCATCTAAAAATAGTATACTACTATATTAAATCCTAATATAATTTCTAAGGGATCCTACATACCTACCCTTAATACCCTTATATGTCCCATAGTCTAATTTGTCCTAAAAACCCAAAATTCTAATGTTATTATGCACCTATGTTGAAGTTTGACCTAATTCTACACAACCTAATGTCATCTAATCAAAACTATCCTAAACTTTATCTAAAAATTATGGAATAAATCCAGGGGGAAGCTAAAGCATATATATAACTATCCTAAAAAGAATGGCCTAAAACTGCTAAGGTAACTACCTAAACAAAATTCTACAAATTCATGTATCAACATAAAAGAAATAAAATGCAATAAAAGTAGAAAATATACAAAAAATATCAAAAATGCATGAAAGGAAAATATTTTTATTTTATATTTTTCTTGACAACAATATGAAATAGGAGAAAAAACTCCCATTAAAAAATCATTAATTTTCAAATTGATATGATTTTCCAAAGTTTGAAAGAAAATGGAGAAAATAAAATGGAAATATGAAGGGATGGGGTGCAGCTAGCAAACAGATATAGTTCAATTCACGCGTGGGCCCAGAATGGGGGGTTTAGAAAGCAAGCACGCTGGGCCCATCATTTAATTAGAAATTAATTAAGAAAATGAAAATAAAAAGAAAAAATCCATGGTGCGAATAGAAGAGAAAAACAGTTCAAAACTTGGATGGGCCTTGACTGGGGGTGTGCATAGTGATCCAGCCCAAGAAACCTTTAATGAAACGCCGCGTTTCATTGTAGCTCAGATTCCCTCCTAAATGCAATTGAATCGTGGCCCTTAGATCTAATTCTCAGTCAATGGTCAGCTCCTCATCCAACGGCCCAGACTTCGTCCCTAACCTCCAGCCTAGGGTTTGCCATGAAAGCTTCGTGAACCAGAGTTCATGCAGCCATTTTCCACCCGCTCGTACCTCCTCATAACAGCATCAAATTCAACAATTCAAAACATTAAATTGCTCAGTTTTCCACACTGATCATGCTCATAGTCTTGGTTTTCATTGAAAGGGTCTCTATCATAAAACCCGATAGCAACTTCAAATTATTGATCAAGAACCAATCTTAACAATTCTCAAAATTAATGGTCCTAATCTCATCCTCATGCTTCCCTGAACATTTCTTGCTATTGAACTAAGCCTATCTCTCAATATTCAGCAAGATACAAGGCCAAACAGAAATGGTGTCCACTATCCAATCTTCACCAATTGATCCCTAACTCTCCAAAATCCATCACCTATTGGTCTCTAACAATTCTACACTAACAAATCAACCTAATTATGCCTAATACATGCTGTAGGGAAGAATTTGCAAACCTGGTTAATCTTGATGAACAGATGATGAAATCCACCAAATCAATGCTTCAATCTTTCCCAATTCCTTCACTGAGTAGTATTCTTGCTTCTGTATGCAAAAAGAATGGTCGAAACAGCTTGATTCTTGGAAACCGATTTTGAATTGCCACCTTGAAATTTCAATCTCCAACTCTTCAATTCTCCATGGATTTGATCTCAATTCAATCTGCACAGCTTCACTATGATGTATGGAATGTGTTTGAATGGAAAGAATGAATGGATATGAAGAAGAATGTGAAATTGGAACTTGACTTGCAATGAAAGATTCTTGATCTCACTCTCTCTTCTCTGCACCAATTCTCACCAACCTTGCATCTGAGCAAGTTACATATGTTATATAGAGTGGTTTAGAATCATCTAGAACCATCTAGGATCATCCAATGAGAAATTGAACTTTTCATGTCATGACATTTTGATTTCAATTCTCCTTACATGCTATCTCATGCCAAGCTTCTTGTAACCTTGGTAACTGACTTGAAATTCTCCCCATATGAGATTTATGGTGAGTTACAATGCATAACCAACTTGATTATTGAGTTTTGTTGAGTTTTGCTTTGGTACCTTAATATGCAAGTAAGCCTTTTCCAAAGCAGCCCTATGATCCAAGCCTCAAATCAAAATTGTGGCTGAACCAATGTTCTTATAATGTCATTTGGAGTCAAAATGAGCTATTATATGACATGGTTTGGATTTATAACTTGTGATTTCCAATTTTCAATTTCACCTTAATTAACTTATGCCTCCATGTTAGGCCATTTTTATCACTTTTTGATACAAGCCTTTTCAACACCTCATGACCTCCCTACTAGCCTTAAAACATCATTCTAAGCAAGTTTTATGTTGAAGATTTTTCCATTTGAAGCTTGGAACTAGGAGATATGGCCTTATGCTTGAAATGACCCATAACCTCCAAATGACCAAAATGCCCTTGACTTGTCAAAGCCATAAGTTGAGTTCTACAAATCCTATCAAGGACTTCTAGTACTCTCTAGAAATCTAAGAAGATGCTCTACAACATTAATGTTTACCAAGAATCCATAGGAATCATACTACTAGGGCAAAGGTTGGATGCAAGTTGGGTGACTTTCAAGGACCCAGATTCACATACCTCAGATGACCTGCAATTTGTCAAAGTCATAACTTGAGCTCTATAAATCCTATCAAGGACTTCTAGTACTCAAATTAAATCTAAGAACAAGATCTACGACATTCATGTTGTGGGGAAGATGAGATGACAATCACATCTTGAGCTAAACTGCCTTGAAGATAGGGATCAAACTAGGGGATTTTACATTGTTGAGCCTTAGAAACCCTAGCTTAAAACTTCTCAAACTCCTCAATCATGATGAGTTGGTCTAGGAATCATCCTTATAGCATCTCAATGCATCATTCCATGATCACATGGCTCTTGGATTAGGTCTCAACCCTCTCCAAATCATCAGTTGACCTAGGGTTGACCCAGTCAAACCCTAATTCCACCACTCATGGCTGAATCTTCTGAATTCTTGTACAATGACCTCTCTAGGCTTCATGATGGCTTTCAAGACATCTCATAAGCTTTCTCAGAGCTTCAAGTCCATCCACATAGTCTCAGAATCATCTGAGGAGCTCCCACAACTCTCAAGCTATGAGACACACAACCTTGGTTTCAACCAATCTCCCTGAGGATCTCTTGAGTTCTCTGACAAGGATATCAACCCTTAATCACTTGAACAACTTTCTTGGCTAGCTTCCAAGTCTCATATAACTCTTGATGGATAAATAAATGTTGGTCAAATTTTGGGGTGCAACAGCTGCCCCTATTCAAACGGCTTGAACCTGACTGGGTGAGGGGCGAACGGCTCTCAGCCAATCAAGGTGCGAGACGGTTGAATACCGATAAACCTGGAAATTTGCCAACTGCACAAGTACACGATACTCTGGCAGGAACGAATCATCGAACACTGAAATAATAGATGCACAGCAACTAGCTGGAGACATACTGATCTGAACCTTGTCGTCAGTTATCCACATTAAATTCCTCTGACATTGTCATCAGACACCTGATCTCGCTGTCAGGCAACCAGAACACCCAACATCGCCGCTGGAAAACTAAATCGCCTAACATCGCCGTCAGAAACAAGCATCCAACATCGCCGCCGGAAAACTAAATCACCTGACATCGCCGCCAGAAACAAACATTCAACATCACCGCTGGAGAACTAAAGAACCTGACATCGTCGTCATAAACAAACATCCAATATCGCCGCTGGAAAACTAAAGAACCTGACATCGCCGTCATAAACAAACATCCAACATCGCCGCTGGAAAACTAAAGAACCTGACATCGTCGTCATAAACAAACATCCAACATCGCCGCTGGAAAACTAAAGAACCTGACATTGCCGTCATAAAAAAACATCCAACATCGCCGCTGGAAAACTAAAGAACCTGACATCGCCGTCATAAACAAACATCCAACATCGCCGCTGGAAAACTAAAGAACCTGACATCGCCGTCAAGTACTCAACATAATCTGACTTCGCCGTCAACTCTCAACATTGTCTGACCTCGCCGTCAGCTCTCAACATCGTCTGACCTTGCCGTCAGCTCTCAACATCGTCTGACCTCACCGTCAGGGTGAAGAAACTCCATTGGGGAATTGGTCACACGGTAACCGGTAATACATAGTCGATCATGCCATCAGGCATTCAAAGAACACTGTCGGGCATCAGCCAGACTTCAACCATCAGGTTAATCATGCCATCAGGCATTCAAAGAGACTGTCGGGCATCAGCCGGACTTCAACCATCAGGTTGATCATGCCATCAGGCATTCAAAGAAACTGTCGGGCATCAGTCGGACTTCATTAGCAAGTCGGGAATAGAATTCTTGGTCAATCATGAGCCAACTGGGAATATCTAAACCTCTGCCATCAGGCACTCTGCATCAGCTGAGAGAACTGCTTCATTAACACGGTCAGACTTCAATCATGGAGTCTTCAAAGGAGATTTCAACTTCGCCGTTAGAAAACCTGCTGAGGATGACGCTTCGCCGCTGGGGACTCTGGAGAACTATCAAGTAACTCCGCTCCGAGGGTCCAGAAACCATTCTGGATGAATCAATTCTGCTGAGGACTTCAAGAATCATCTTGAACAAATAACTCCGTCGGGGACCTTCAAGAATCATCTTGAACCGATAACCATTCTGAAGATTTCAGGAATCATCCTGAGCGAACACTCTGTTGGGGATTTCAGGAATCATCCTGGGCAACCTTTACTGGGGACTCTAAGTATCAACTTGAGCAACCAACTCTGGAGACTGCACTGGGTACTTAAGAATCATCTTAAGCAAATGACCCTGCTGAGGAATTCAAGAATCATATTGAACCGAAGACTTCGTTGGGGATCCCAAGAATCATCTTGAGCAAGTGACTTCGTTGGGGAAAATGTCAGGAATCATCCTGAGCAATCAATTCTGCGGCGGAACACCTGCAAAACAAGAACGGTAACAACCTAAATCATGTTTATTATGCATATGCTTCGGCAATGGCGCAATGCTCCACACGGTGGAAATGCTATGTTTTTATGATAAATGCTATGCAATCATGCATAATGATGCGATCCCGTCAGCAAAATGAATGCTGAAGGGAGGATCCTCCTGCCAAGGAGAAAGAACCACTCAGGTAGAGGAATCATCCTGCTGAGGAGGACAGAGTCACGCCAATCTCAATTGGACTCCGCAGGGGACACAACTTCAGTTGACTGCTGCGGGGGAAACAACTTCAGTTGATTGCTGCAGGGAAACGAAGCTCTACGAGAACCAGGACCTGCTGAGGGAGAGCGATGTCAATCGCGGGAATAAACTGTGTGGCCGTCTCGGCTACTTCTCCGGAGATAACCACTCTGTGGGGAAACAACTTCAGCTGCTCAACACTCTACTGGGGAAAACAACCAATCATGGTCTGATCAACTTCCAAGGATTCGGCTCTCTTGGGTATCTGCAAACTCGGTTGGGGAAGGAGAAATCATTCTACTTCGCTGGAGAGAGTACGACTCTGCGGGGGAATCTCAATTCCGCTGGGGAAGAAGGAATCATCCGACTTCGGGAGAGAGCACGACTCTGGTGGGGAATGTCAATTCCGCTGGAGACTTCAGTCTGGCACCATCAGTTGTTGCATACTTCGGCGTACGACTAGTTTCCTACGAAACCTGCACTTGTGACCCGGTGCCGGGGGAATGAATTCATGCTTCGGCGCCTGACTCAGCTGGGGGGATGCGTTCCTTCAGGACGCATCTGCTTGGGGAGAGAATCATCTCTGCCTGGGGAGACATATCAATGCTCATTATCTCGCGTTCAGACTCTACGGGGAGAGGCTACTGAACTCTGCTGGAGAAGGAGGAATCATCCTGCTTCGGGATGCGCACGGCGCTCTGTCTGGAATATGCTACACCTGTAACAACACAAACAAATAGACAAGATACCCTTCTCAAAGGGGCCTATCAAGGTTATTATCTCGTGACAATATTCAAGTAATTAATTGTTTCAACAATCAGTGGCCTAGGCCAGTAAGTTTATGTATGCGCATTTTATCAAAAACATCAGCGTTCTTTTTCACAAACAAAACAGATAAATGCTAAACAGACAAACAGAATTGCTGAATAGTATGCATTTTATTGATAACGAACCCCTTAATGGGTAAAAATGTTTTACAACAGAGGCAAGCTCCTGGAATGAGGAAGTCGCACAAAAATAAAACATAAATATACATCAGTATATACAAATGTCGGCAACGAGGCGTAGACGAACACCATGAGTTGACCCCTCTATGACCCACTCGACTTCGATACTTCTCCGACGCTTTAGCTTCGGAAGAGATTGATTCAGATAAACGGCCCTCAGGTCTTCCGAACCACTAAACAATGAAAGTCCACACGCGGAACGCAGTCATTTGCTTTTTCAAATCCCTAACTTTTGCGTGAACCGCCCTTTGCGGGTTTTCAGTTCACCGGGATACCCTTTTTTGCCGAAGCCGCCCAGTGTAGGTTTTCGACTTCGCAGGTGTACATTTTTCAATTTATATCCCTAATTTTTGCCCGAACCTTTTATTCTGTTTTTGGTTCGCCGGGATGCCCCTTTTTTGCCTGGACTCTCTTTTTTTATCCAGCGGGTCGCTTTCAAGTAAAGTATTTTTTAACTGCGTCCGCGTTCACCGGGGATGCAAAATCTTCACCATCCATCGTGGATAACAACAAAGCTCCTCCCGAGAAGACCTTGCTGACGACGTACGGACCTTCGTAATTCGGAGTCCACTTGCCCTGGTGATCGGAGTGTGGAGGAAGAATCTTCTTCAGGACGAGATCACCCGTCTGAAAGCTTCTAGGACGCACCTTCTTATCATAAGCTTTCTTCATTCGGCTTTGGTATAGACGACCAAATGCAATCGATGCTAACCTCTTCTCGTCCATCAGGCTGAGTTGGTTCAGACGATTCGTAATCCATTCTGCCTCGTCGAGTTTCACATCAACAAAAACTCGCAAAGAAGGGATCTCCACTTCTAACAGTAGGACTGCTTCCATACCGTACACCAAGGAGAAAGGAGTTGCCCCGGTTGACGTACGTACCGTTGTACGATAACCGTGCAATACAAATGGCAGCATCTCGTGCCAGTCTTTGTAGGTCACAACCATCTTCTGAACAATCTTCTTTATGTTCTTGTTGGCCGCTTCCACGACGCCATTCATCTTCGGCCGGTAAGGAGATGAGTTGTGGTGTTCAATCTTGAAACTCTGGCACAACTCCTTCATCATCTTGTTATTCAGATTTGAACCATTATCAGTAATGATCCGCTCGGGAATTCCGTAACGACAGATGATGTCCCTCTTTATGAATTTAGCCACCACCTGCTTGGTCACATTAGCATACGAGGCTGCCTCCACCCACTTGGTGAAGTAGTCGATAGCTACCAGAATGAAGCGATGACCGTTAGATGCAGTGGGCTCGATCTTGCCTATCATGTCGATGCCCCACATGGAGAACGGCCACGGGGAGGACATGACATTCAACGGGCACGGCGGCACATGAACTTTATCAGCATAAATCTGGCATTTATGACATCTCTTCGCGAATCTGAAGCAATCTGACTCCATCGTCAGCCAGTAGTATCCTGCTCTCAGGATCTTCCTCGTCATAGCATGCCCGCCGGCGTGCGTACCAAATGTGCCTTCATGGACTTCTTCCATGAGCATACTCGCCTCTTTCTCATCTACACATCTGAGTAGCACGAGATCATGGTTTCTCTTATACAGAACTCCATCAGGATTGAGATAAAAGTTTCCAGACAGCCTCCTCAGAGTCTTCTTATCCTGGGTTGACGCACCCGCAGGATATTCCTTAGTCCTAAGGAAGGTCTGGATGTCATGGAACCATGGCTTGCCGTCGGCGGCTTCCTCGATTGCAAAGACGAATGCAGGTCTATCAAGACGGGATAGTACAATTCTTGGAGCCTCATTCCAAAAATTGACTTTATACATTGAAGCCAACGTGGCTAAGGCATCAGCCATCTGATTTTCAGCTCTGGGCACATGATGGAGTTCCACTCGACCAAAGAACGGAAGTAGCCTTCTGGCATAGTTCATGTACGACACCAAATTCGATTGACGAGTCTCCCACTCCCCTTTAATTTGGTTGATCACAAGCGCCGAGTCACCATATACGTCTAGATTCTTGATTCTCAAATCAATTGCCTCTTCTAGACCCATGATGCATGCTTTGTACTCCGCCTCATTATTGGTAACTGGAAACGTCAGTCTCGCAGTAAACGGGATATGGGATCCGTGGGGAGTCGTGATGATAGCCCCGATGCCACTTCCATAGGAATTAACCGCCCCATCGAATATCAATTTCCACTGGGATTTCCTATCTGGCCCCTCGTCGGGCAACGACTCATCGCAATCCTTCGCTTTGAGAAACATAATATCCTCATCAGGGAATTCAAACTTCATCGGCTGGTAATCCTCGATCGGTTGTTCGGCAAGGTAATCAGACAATACGCTCCCCTTGATGGCCTTCTGGGACACGTACTGAATATCATATTCTGTTAACACCATTTGCCATCTGGCAATCCTGCCTGGAAGAGCCTGCTTCTCGAAGACGTACTTGATCGGATCCATCTTCGAAATTAGCATGGTGGTGTGATTGAGCATGTACTGTCGTAGACATTTGGCAGCCCAGGCTAGTGCACAACACGTCTTCTCCAGCATCGAGTATCGAGATTCACAGTCAGTGAACTTTTTACTCAAGTAGTAAATGGCATGCTCCTTTTTGCTCGTCTCGTCGTGCTGACCGAGAACACACCCCATACTATTCTCAAGAACTGTCAAGTACATGATTAACGGTCGTCCAGCCACTAGGGGTATCAAGATTGGAGGTTCTTGAAGATACTGCTTTATCTTGTCGAATACCTTCTAGCAATCCTCATTCCAAGTAATCGCCTGATCTTTCTTTAAAAGCTTGAACATCGGTTCACAAGTGGCCGTGAGCTGAGAGATAAACCTTGCAATGTAGTTTATTCTGCCCAAGAAACCACAAACTTCTTTTTCTGTTTTCGGCGCTGGCATTTCTTGAATGGCTTTTATTTTCGCAGGATCAACCTCGATGCCTCGTTCACTCACGATAAACCCCAGTAACTTTCCGGACCGTACTCCGAAAGTGCATTTATTAGGATTCAGCCTCAACCTGAACTTCCTAAGCCTCTCAAAAAGCTTCAATAAGTTGACCAGATGATCTTCCTCCGTTTGGGACTTCGCAATCATGTCATCAACATAGACTTCAATATCATGATGAATCATGTCATGAAACAAAGTCACCATTGCTCGTTGGTAAGTGGCCCCTGCGTTCTTCAGACCGAAGGGCATTACCTTATAGCAAAATGTTCCTCATGGAGTGATAAACGTCGTTTTCTCCATGTCCTCCGGCGCCATCTTGATCTGGTTGTAACCGGAGAAGCCATTCATGAACGAAAACACGGAGAACTGGGCTGTGTTGTCGACCAACACATCGATATGAGGCAACGGGAAATCATCTTTAGGGCTCGCCCTATTCAAATCCCGATAATCGACGCACATGCGTACCTTACCGTCCTTCTTTGGTACAAGCACTATGTTGGCGACCCACAGAGGGTAAGTGGTGACCGCTAAGAAGCCAGCATCAAGCTGTTTCTGCACTTCTTCTTTGATCTTAACGGCCATGTCTGGTCTCGTCCTCCTAAGCTTCTGCTTAACAGGAGGGCAATCTTCTCGTAGCGGCAAGTGGTGGACCACGATGTCCGTGTCAAGTCCGGGCATATCTTCGTATGACCAAGCAAAGACGTCACTATACTCTCTTAGCATCTCGACCAATCTCTGCTTGACATTACTCTGCAGCGCAGCCCCTACTCTGACATTTCTGACGAGCTCTTCAGAACCCAGATTCACGACTTCGATCTCCTCCTCATGAGGCAGAATAACCTTTTCCTCTTGTTTCAACAAGCGGGCCAACTCTTCAGGAAGGTCTTCGTCTTCATCAATCTCTTCTTCGGCTTGATAGATCGGGCAATCGAAGTCAAAGTGAGCCGTAGAAGGTCCAGAGTCGATGTCATCTATTATGTGGATCCTGCAATAACAAGGGTTAAGTTTAAAACAAGAATATGCAGGTTAGCACAAACCCCATTGCCATTTTACTATTTTTCAAAACAAATATAAAATAGGAATAACAGAGATCGCAATATTTGAATACGAAGAAAACACCTTTGATTTATTAACAAAATGCATGTACATAATCCAACAAGGCCCTGACAATAAAACCGTTATGCCCCGGGTAGGACATAGGGTTGTACAATGATTGGAAAAAGTAAATCATTACTCTTCACTTGTCATCGGGATGATATCCTTGATGGTCCAATTGTTGAGGCCCTCGCTCGGCTTGCTTGGCTGAATCCAAGAGTCGAGGTCACAATCGCTATCCCCGCTGTCTTCAGACACCGCGTTGATGCTTTCAAAAATCACTCCGCCACTGGTAAATAGGATCGGCCCTTTACCTCGAGACGCACTGCTAGACGAAGAAGAAGAAGCTTCAGCTCCAGGAGAATACCCCAACCCAAACTTATCCTGCTTGTTCGGTATCTCCAAAATATGCCCCCAGCCTGGGGTAGATCCAGCTTGGACAACGACCCGAGCTTCTTTGAACGAGGAGAGATTCATCTCTGACTTTTCTGTGACTACAGGAGCTACCTCTTTTACCTTAACGGCCTCAAATGCCTGGCAGAGAGTTTCATGGATTTCGCCATCCATTTCAACATACTTAAAGGACGAAAAATGGCTCACCATTATGTCCTCCTCGCCGCACACGGTTACGATGCTTCCCCCGACAGCATATTTGAGCTTTTGGTGCAACGTGGAGGTCACGGCACCAGCAGCATGGATCCATGGCCGACCCAAGAGACAACTGTAGGCAGGCATGATGTCCATAATATAAAAGACCGTGTCGAACGTTTCCGGACCGACTTGGACCGGCAGGGTCACCTCCCCGAAAACGTGGCGTTTAGTCCTGTCGAATGCTTTCACCACCAGATCACTGGGTGTGCAGATCACTCTACGAGTATCCAACTTCATTAATGCCTTCTTCGGAAGCACATTAAGCGACGAACCCGTGTCCACCAGCACGTGCGACATGATCGTGCCCCTACACTCTATCGAGATGTGCAGGGCGCTGTTGTGATTCCTCCCTTTTGGTGTCAGCTCTAAATCTGTGAAACCTAGCCCATTGCCAGCATTAACGTGGGCTACCACCTCCTCTAGCTGGTTCACCGATATCTCTTGCGGTACGTAGGCAGCGTTCAATACCTTTAGCAACGCATTGCGGTGCGCTTCAGAACATAGCAACAAGTTGAGAATAGAAATCTTCGAAGGCGTTTGATGGAGATGGTCTACAATCTTGTAGTCGCTCTTTTTGATCAACCGCATAAACTCCTCGGCATCTTTGACAAGAAAATCTTTCTCTACCCCACACGGGACCTCTTCGACGACTTTGCTTTTACCCTTGTCAGCCGCATCAGCTCTGACCGCTTTATCTGCCACGACCTCCGGCGGTGCAATTGCTCTTCCGCTGCGGGTAATACCACTGATTCTTGCGAGGTTCTCCACAGTCGACCCATACGGCTCCAGCTCCAACTTTTGTCCGTTGCAATAGACTTCAGCCCCATAATGCCACGGAACGGCGTTAGTGCTCTCGAATGGTATCGGCCCAACTTTAGTAATAGTGATTATGGGCGGTCTGGGTGCAGAAATGGTTATTGGCCGGCGAGGGATGGTGATGGTGGCGACTTCATCGGCCTGCTTCAGCACTACCTCTCCTGATACACTTTCAGCCTTCCGGCCAAACTGCAGAATCCCTTCAGTCATTAGACTTTGAATTCCTTCAACCAACTGCTCACATCCATCAGAATGTGTGGCACAGTCCATGCATAACTCTCCGCATCCTGGAAAGAACCCTCTTTTCAACAACTTAGCTTTAACGAAGCTAAGCGGCGTCTTTAGGTCTCTGACATCAGTCAACAGATCTGCACTCTCTTCTTCGATAATGGCGTTTACTCCGCCCCCCTATGATTCGGCATAGGATTCTTTGTAACATTGGGCATATTATCGGAGAAGTTAATGATCTTGGCATCTACCAGGTCCTGTACCTTATGCTTAAAGGCTTTGCAGTTCTCGATTGTATGGCCTGGTGCCCCTGAGTGGAAGTCGCAAGTGGCATTTGTGTCGTACCCTGGTGGAGGTGCCCCTGTCAAGGGAGCCATTGTCCTCTTCTGGACCAACTGAAGCTGAAGCAAAGTCTGCAAGAGTTGCGCGTACGACATAGGCGGTGCCTCGAAGTGACGGTTTGCCAAAGGTGCTCGATTCTGGTACTTTCTATATCCCTGCTGATTCGGTTGCTGCTGCTGCGGAGCTGCTGGGATATTTATACTGGCTATCTGCTGCTGAGGGCCTTTGCCCTTCCTTCTAGCGTTGGTCACAGCGCTCGCTTCTCCTTCTCGTCGTTTGCCAGCATAAGGTTTCTTTCCACCTCCTCCAGCTGAGGATGACTCACCTTGAATTTTCCCGATCTTGATTTCATTCTCGACGTGCTCGCCCATGATAATGAGAGCTGAGAACGTCCCAGACATACCGCTGACTAACTTTTCATAGTAAACCCCTGGGAGGGTGGCCATAAACATCTGCACGAGCTCACGTTCAACCATCGGCGGCTGAACCCGGGCTGCCAACTCACGCCACCGCTGGGCGTACTCCTTAAATCCTTCATTATTCCTCTGCGACAGGTTCTGGAGCTGAACTCGGTTCGGGGCCAAGTCGTTGTTGTACTGGTAATGATGGACAAACGCTTCAGCGAGATCCTTCCATGTGCGCACGCTAGTGGGCTCCAGACCCATGTACCACTCGAGGGATGGTCCGGAAAGGCTGTCTTGGAAGAAGTGCATCAGCAACTTCTCGTCTTTAGAATAAGCAGACATCTTCCTGTAGTACGATCTCAGGTGGACACGAGGGCAAGTGGTGCCCTTATATTTCTCAAAGTCAGGCACCCTAAACTTAGGAGGTACCTTGAAATCAACAATTAAGCCCAGTTTGGACATATCGACGCCCAAAGTATTCTGATTCTCAATATCTCTCATTTTATCTTCAAGTGCTTTGAATCTGAGTCGCGCTTCAACATTCAGCTCCCCTTCAGCACCTCTTTGAGAGAACACATAATCCTGATGATCCTCAAGCCATGGTTGAGGCACCAACAGGTTCCCGACGCCTGCATTGCCGTTGCCCGGCCCGATGTTGACATTAGCTCCTAGACTCTCATTACCGACGCCCGTCATATTGAGTCCGATGTTGGCCATCACATTGCCATTAGCACTGCCGTTGCCCCCGGCCACGGGGACACCATTCTGCGGAGTATCAACTGGTGGAGGAGTAGGCACGGCCCCGCCGTGGAGTACGCCGTTGCTATCAACCCTGGAGATCAAAGGCTGAACCAAAGTCCTGAGTTGGTCCTGACCATTGGCGACCACTTGCATGAGTTCCATGAAGCGATCCATCCTCTCGCGGAGCTCATGAACATCTGTTTGCACTTGATCCATGATCCTGGTCTGATTAGCTCTAGTCGGATAACGGTGAATTAGTCTCTGATCAATCCTGGAACCACCGGAAACAGCCTGGGACCTGTAAACCTGAAAAACCTGTAAACACTAAAGGGTTAGGAAAAACAACAAAATGCTCGTCATGCAAATGCTTCATGCGAATGCATGCGTGTGTCTGTGTGTTTGGGAGATTTCCCCCGATCCTAGTGCCTGAGTGCCAGTGTTGATAATAATAAGAAGTCCGGGTCCAATCATGGAAACATCAATCTCATATATAAAGAAAGCCTATCAAGGCAGTACATAGCATCAGCGAGTACAAGACGAATCAACAGCATGACCTCAACCAACAAGCCTGGTGATGGTTAGCATACAACAATGATCAAAACAAAAGGAATACAAATAGTCAAGTACGGCCACGGGCGCGATACTCTTCTAACAACTCCTTCGTCTCTGGATGATCTGGCAGCGTGAGCAACCCCTTGACGAGTAATTCCCTCTGCACAATGATATACTGAAGTCCCTCAACTGAACTTTCCCATGCTCCTTCGCCGAAGCAATCTTCTAATTTCCACTTTTTGGACTCAAACGTCAGCTTGCGCTCCTTCAGGTTAGCGAGAGCTTTGTTAAGCTGGCCTTCAGCGGCGTATCTGCGGGCGGTTTCTTCATCAAACCTCTGTTCACTGTCCTTCACCTGGGCTTCCAGCTTGGAGATCTGCAGCATCAGCTTATCCTCCCGCTCTTTCCTGGTAGCCAGGGAAGCCTTCCAGTGCTGGTTGAACTTGGATATCCTCCAATATGCCTCGTCCAAGTGCTGCTTCTTCATAGCCAGTACGTCGTTGACAGCTTTGAAGCCTTGACCCATGCGTTCACGCTCGGCTATCTGCTTAGTCAGGTCTGTACCTAGCTGGTTCACCAACTCTGTCTGCCTTTTGAAAGAACGAACAACTTCGTTCCTCTCGCTTCGGAGCTGAGCTAACTCCTTCTCCAGTTCTTCGTTCGCCCGCTTCAATTCATCCCGCTCGGCTAACACCTGATTATGCTGCTGAATGGGCACAGTAGTAGGCTCTTCGATCATTGGAGGGCTTTCTGGCTTGGCATGAAGAAACGACATCCTTATAGCAACGGCCGCTGCAACTGAAGATCACCTCAGTACCCAACCTATCTCTGTCGAACCAGTCGATATCCTCTGCAGATAAACTCATCAGACGCTCGGGCCACTCAGTTGTGGCTGCAGACAAGACAAAAGGACCCCTCTTGGGCAGATGACTATCAAGCCATTTGTACAACAAGGGTACGCAGCACGAGACATTCTTCCCCCTCCTGTTCTCGTTTTTGTAGTGGACTGAGTGATAGACATCTCCTATCAAGGTAGTGACTGGATTCCCTGAAGCAAAGATGTGAAACGCATCAAAGTCTACAAAATCGGGCATATTAGGGAACAGGATGATGCCATATATGCATAGAGCGAGGATGGCATTGAACGCAACCCAACATCCGTCCTTGGCACACTGCTGAGCTTTACCTACCAGAAACTGCAATGAAAACCCAGGAACCTTGTTCCAACTAGTCAATACTAACTCAGAGGTGTCCAGATGAAGTGAAGGAGCTAAACCAGCCAGATCAGGCTCAGCATCCATGTGAACAAAAGGCATCTGCCTCTTGATAGGCACACCTAGCAAATCAGCATACTCTTCCAGCGTAGGCGCGAGAACAAAGTCCTGAAAAGTGAAACATCTCATCGGAGGGTCGTAGAACTGCAACAGAGCGTGCAACCCATTCACCTCGAACACAGAAGGCTTATGAACCAAACTGAGCAACCTGCCGTAAGATTTCCTGAACTCATCCTTCACAGAATCACCTGCTAGAGCTATCAAACCAGTCAACTTAACCACGTTAGGGGTAGGGAACTTGTAAGCCACGGTCTTCCTTAGAGAGCCCATAACGATACAATAGGAGGCAAGAAATCCTGGATCGGGGAAAACGGCACCTGCAACACAGACACACGTTAATGAAATGCAAATGAGTATGCAAACTAATGCAAAATGCAGTCATGCAATAGGAGGCCAAAGCAACTGCTGCTGTGGAGATTATGTATCAACAAAACCATAATCTTGCTCTATCAAGAACAATCGCTGTAACTGATGAGAAGAAACTCTGATATCGGACCACAAATTTGATCTGCCAAGAACAACCATAGGACCATATACATAAAATTATAATTCTGCTCTGTCAAGAACAAATGTCTGATAATAAGGACCTCTGATGTATGATATAGAAATATCTGCTGATGAGTTCTTTAGACCCCACTCAAAAATCTGCTCTATCAAGAACAAACAACATCTGCCGATGAGATCTTCAGACCCCAAAAATATGCTCTATCAAGAAAAAACAACTGATGACAATACTCTGCTCTATCAAGAACAACCATACACATGATGATAAGATCCACTGATCAAAACCTGCTCCATCAAGAACAGACAAATCTGCAACTGAGAAACCCTGGTACCAACAAAACTGATCCACTGTCAAGAAAACCAGGTAGTCTGAAGGTCATGGTTTCCTGCAATAAACCCACCCCTGCTCACAAGTATGGACCTAAACTGACTCAAGTTCGGCATCCTATGCGTTCATCAGCGTCACAGACATTCAAGAGGGGTGATACGATACCCAGAAGGTGTGGCATCACCAGCTCATGAAGCGGCCTCACTCGGCTGAATCACAAATGATCGGTCCCCAGAGTCGACAATCCACCAAACCAGCAACCGTCTCAACCCAAAGAGTTGAAAGAGAAGCCAATCGATGAACCTCGTCTGAGCGTGGATTTCATGAGACACTAGTACCTGCAAAGCAAGCACGCGCCCACTAATTTCCACTCTAAGTCTATAGTGCACTCAAGCCTGGGTCTGGCTTCTCACTCATCAGAACTCCCATCCCACAACAGCACAAATAATCATATTATACTGAAAATAAAATGCGGGAAATAAAGTGCAAGAAGTAAAATGCGATAAATAAACGCAACCCAATAAGTAAACATACAAGCGTTAGGATTGACTCTCGCAGGGAACTATTGGAGTCCCCAGCAGAGTCGCCAGTTGTCGCTTGCGCGAAAATAAGGTGCCGGCACAACAGAAGAGTCGCCACCTTTCGTTATTTATCCCTTAGAGCGGGAAAGGAAACGATCGGGAAAACCTAACGAAAAAGGGTAAGACAAGGTCTTCGCAACCGTTGTCTGGACTCGGGAGTCGGTTACGCAAGGGGAAGGTATTAGCACCCCTCATGTCCGTCGTACTCGACGGGATCCTCGCTTGTTGTGTTTACTTGGACGGGTTGGTTTTATTCTATCTACCTATCAAGGATGGCTTAAACAGAAAAGAAAATGACTCGGCAAAGCGTCGCACTTTATGCCTACGTATTCTCATCAGAGAATGAGAAATCAGAGTCAACGTAGTTCGGCCTACGACGGGTTATGGGGGAAGGTAGCTCGCCAAGACATCGCCATCTTGTGCCTACGTACTCTCAACAGGCATGAGAGATCAGAGCTCACGTAGTTCGGGAAACTACGGTTTATTTCCTGTTTTCTACGAAAGAAGTGTTTTTTATTGTGTTTGAAATTTCAATCGCACTAAAGACTATGACCTGAGAGTGAATGCGTCACATGTCACCCAAAGGGTACCATACTAAACATCCAGACTGTGGAAAAGAAACTCTCCCACAATCCTTTCTCAGATAGCTTAAGGCTCGTAACGTACGAAAGAAATCATTCATGATTACTGTATCTTAAACTGTTTTGAGATGAGAAGAGAACAGGCCCAACTAGGAGGGAGACTATCAAGTCCTACTGTTGTCATGCCATGGATTCATCCTATGGTTGAGGTTTGAACAGGGAACTCCTAGAAGTTGTCATGCATAGGTTTCAACCTAAAGTTCTATCATCAATTCCTTATCAAAGGAAATGAGAGTTCTAAGGGATCATGTCAATGATACACCAAAACAGACAAAGCATCAGCTTAACAGTAAAATGCATGCAATGCAAGTGAGGGAGGAAATGTGTGTGGGGCTTCAGCCTCCACAAGCTCATCTCAACCTCAAGCCAGAATGGGTAACAGTAATCATACTGAAATATAAAACAACATGCTATCAAGCAAAATACAGTAAACTGCAATCATACAGATAAAATGAAATAAAATGCCATCAGGCAAACAAACCACATGGGAAAGGGAGCTGGGCTCTACCGAATACCCGCAAGCAAAGCCATACAGTAACAGTACAAGCAGAGGGAGCAACTCAACCTCTAGTGCAATCATGCTCCTAGATCCTACCTATTCTAGATATGGACTTATTCTAATGCATCAAGCAAGTCAAACAAAACACATCAATACAGCAAAGAAAAAGAAGAAAGCAGACCAGCTTCTCTCAACCTCAAGCTTCAGCTCTTCCAACAGCAATTCAGTCCTACAGGCTTCAATCACTCTTGACAAATATCAATTTACTCTTACAGGTTTCAAACCTTCAACATAAGTTTCAACTTATCTTCTCCTTTAAGCTTCAGCTTCTTGATCAGCTCCACCTTCAGGCTTCACTATCAATCACAAGTATCAACTTGAACTCCTTCAGGATCTCCAGGTATCAAAGTAAGTATCAACTTCCTTTGCTCTTCAAGCTTTAGCTCTTCGGAATAATCTCAATCACTTAGAAGTGTCAACTTCTTCCTTCAGTCTTTACTTCATCTTCAGGGGTCTTCAAGTATCAAATTGCTCTTGTTGCTCTTCAAGCTTCAGCTGGAATGGCAATGCTCAAGGATTCATCCTCTTCAACTCTTCAATGAAGTCTTCATCTTCACACTCAAGCTCAACATCTCTCAAGATAATCAAACCAGAGGAAATCACTTACTGGATAAGCTGGGGATACTGAACTGCTTATTGACCACCAAAGGTGACCTATAAGGGTTCAACATCAAAGGAATAGTTCCCTCAAAAGTTCTACTCCCTAGGTACATCACTTATCCCTCCAAAGGAGAGAGGTGTATATCATGGAAGGACTTTGAATCATAGGGAGGAATGGAGGTGAAAGATACCATCCATGTTTAAGAAAGAAGTTATCTAAGTCTAAACTCTTCTTAATCCCTGATCCTAAAACAATGACAAAACAAAAAATATCAAGCTCTCAAGCTCCTCAATCCATCTTCAAGTCTTCTACTATGCTCCTCAATGCTCCTTGGAACAATACCAAGCTCTCCAAGCCCACAAAGCAAAGCAAACAACAATTCAAGCCCACAAGGGCAACACAAACAATTACCAACTACAAAAATCATCTAAAAATAGTATACTACTATATTAAATCCTAATATAATTTCTAAGGGATCCTACATACCTACCCTTAATACCCTTATATGTCCCATAGTCTAATTTGTCCTAAAAACCCAAAATTCTAATGTTATTATGCACCTATGTTGAAGTTTGACCTAATTCTACACAACCTAATGTCATCTAATCAAAACTATCCTAAAATTTATCTAAAAATTATGGAATAAATCCAGGGGAAAGCTAAAGCATATATCTAACTATCCTAAAAAGAATGGCCTAAAAATGCTAAGGGAATTACCTAAACAAAATTCTACAAATTCATGTATCAACATAAAAGAAATAAAATGCAATAAAAGTAGAAAATATACAAAAAATATCAAAAATGCATGAAAGGAAAATATTTTTATTTTATATTTTTCTTGACAACAATATGAAATAGGAGAAAAAACTCCCATTAAAAAATCATTAATTTTCAAATTGATATGATTTTCCAAAGTTTGAAAGAAAATGGAGAAAATAAAATGGAAATATGAAGGGATGGGGTGCAGCTAGCAAACAGATATAGTTCAATTCACGCGTGGGCCCAGAATGGGGGGTTTAGAAAGCAAGCGCGCTGGGCCCATCATTTAATGAGAAATTAATTAAGAAAATGAAAATAAAAAGAAAAAATCCATGGTGCGAATAGAAGAGAAAAACAGTTCAAAACTTGGATGGGCCTTGACTGGGGGTGTGCATAGTGATCCAACCCAAGAAACCTTTAATGAAACGCCGCGTTTCATTGTAGCTCAGATTCCCTCCCAAATGCAATTGAATCGTGGCCCTCAGATCTAATTCTCAGTCAATGGTCAGCTCCTCATCCAACGGCCCAGACTTCGTCCCTAACCTCCAACCTAGGGTTTGCCATGAAAGCTTCGTGAACCAGAGTTCATGCAGCCATTTTCCACCCGCTCGTACCTCCTCATAACAGCATCAAATTCAACAATTCAAAACATTAAATTGCTTAGTTTTCCACACTGATCATGCTCATAGTCTTGGTTTTCATTGAAAGGGTCTCTATCATAAAACCCGATAGCAACTTCAAATTATTGATCAAGAACCAATCTTAACAATTCTCAAAATTAATGGTCCTAATCTCATCCTCATGCTTCCCTGAACATTTCTTGCTATTGAACTAATCCTATCTCTCAATATTCAGCAAGATACAAGGCCAAACAGAAATGGTGTCCACTATCCAATCTTTACCAATTGATCCCTAACTCTCCAAAATCCATCACCTATTGGTCTCTAACAATTCTACACTAACAAATCAACCTAATTATGCCTAAAACATGGTGTAGGGAAGAATTTTCAAACCTGGTTAATCTTGATGAACAGATGATGAAATCCACCAAATCAATGCTTCAATCTTTCCCAATTCCTTCACTGAGTAGTATTTTTGCTTCTGTATGCAAAAAGAATGGTTGAAACAACTTGATTCTTGGAAACCGATTTTGAATTGCCACCTTGAAATTTCAATCTCCAACTCTTCAATTCTCCATGGATTTGATCTCAATTCAATCTGCACAGCTTCACTATAATGTATGGAATGTGTTTGAATGGAAAGAATGAATGGATATGAAGAAGAATGTGAAATTGGAACTTGACTTGCAATGGAAGATTCTTGATCTCACTCTCTCTTCTCTGCACCAATTCTCACCAACCTTGCATCTGAGCAAGTTACATATGTTATATAGAGTGGTTTAGAATCATCTAGAACCATCTAGGATCATCCAATGAGAAATTGAACTTTTCATGTCATGACATTTTGATTTCAATTCTCCTTACATGCTATCTCATGCCAAGCTTCTTGTAACCTTGGTAACTGACTTGAAATTCTCCCCATATGAGATTTATGGTGAGTTACAATGCATAACCAACTTGATTATTGAGTTTTGTTGAGTTTTGCTTTGGTACCTTAATATGCAAGTAAGCCTTTTCCAAAGCAGCCCTATGATCCAAGCCTCAAATCAAAATTGTGGATGAACCAATGTTCTTAGAATGTCATTTGGAGTCAAAATGAGCTATTATATGACATGGTTTGAATTTATAACTTGTGATTTCCAATTTTCAATTTCACCTTAATTAACTTATGCCTCCATTTTAGGCCATTTTTATCACTTTTTTATACAAGCCTTTTTAACACCTCATGACCTTCCTACTAGCCTTAAAACATCATTCTAAGCAAGTTTTATGTTGAAGATTTTTCCATTTGAAGCTTGGAACTAGGAGATATGGCCTTATGCTTGAAATGACCCATAACCTCCAAATAACCAAAATGCCCTTGACTTGTCAAAGCCATAAGTTGAGTTCTACAAATCCTATCAAGGACTTCTAGTACTATCTAGAAAGCTAAGAAGTTTATCTACAACATTCATGTTGACCAAGAATCCATAGGAATCATCCTACTAGGGCAAAAGTTGGATGCAAGTTGGGTGACTTTCAAGGACCCAGATTCACATACCTCAGATGACCTGCAATTTGTCAAAGTCATAACTTGAGCTCTATAAATCCTATCAAGGACTTCTAGTACTCAAATTAAATCTAAGAACAAGATCTACAACATTCATGTTGTGGGGAAGATGAGATGACAATCACATCTTGAGCTAAACTGCCTTGAAGATAGGGATCAAACTAGGGGATTTTACACTGTTGAGCCTTAGAAACCCTAGCTTAAAACTTCTCAAACTCCTCAATCATGATGAGTTGGTCTAGGAATCATCCTTATAGCATCTCAATGCATCATTCCATGATCACATGGCTCTTGGATTAGGTCTCAACCCTCTCCAAATCATCAGTTGACCTAGGGTTGACCCAGTCAAACCCTAATTCCACCACTCATGGCTGAATCTTCTGAATTCTTGTACAATGACCTCTCTAGGCTTCATGATGGCTTTCAAGACATCTCATAAGCTTTCTCAGAGCTTCAAGTCCATCCACATAGTCTCAGAATCATCTGAGGAGCTCCCACAACTCTCAAGCTATGAGACACACAACCTTGGTTTCAACCAATCTCCCTGAGGATCTCTTGAGTTCTCTGACAAGGATATCAACCCTTAATCACTTGAACAACTTTCTTGGCTAGCTTCCAAGTCTCATATAACTCTTGATGGATAAATAAATGTTGGTCAAATTTTGGGGTGCAACAATGAGCTAAACAAATTAAGAAAATATGTAATATGTAAGAATATATCAGTAAATATTCAAGGAAATATTTATAAATATTTGTAATTATCAGTTATATCCGTAAATATTTGCAGTTATTAGTCGTATTGAATTTTCTCTGTTGGTGATATACTACATATTTGTAAATGTTAGTGATTTCATAATAAGAATTATACATCAACAACATTAAAGTCTCATTGAATCATCTAAGACATGAGTGGACTTACCCGTGCAGACGCACGGGTCTTCTACTAGTACGCCATATCATATGGAGAATTGGTTCACTTCAGCCATTTAATATGGCGACACAAGGTTAAATGTTAGCCAATTCTATAAATTTTTAAAAAAATGTGTTTTTGTAATAATTAATTTAAATAACATAGTTAGCTTTAAAAAAAATTCACAATCATACATCACTACAGAAAAAAAAAAAAATCTACGGTAACACTCATTTTCAGTGACACCTTATTTTTTGTTACTAAATATTAGTTTTTCCTATTCTTTTAGTTAGTTTTTCCAACAGTTGAATAATTTATTAATTTTTTATTTTGTAAAAAAAATAAATAATTTTTTAGTTTTATTACACACAAATCTTTATTAAAAAAAATTTCACTATTTAAAAAACGACAACTAAACATAATTTTCTCGACTATTTTTTTTATATTTATATTTTATATATTATTAAGTTATTTTTTATGTTAAAATAAAAAAATTGATCTAATTATCTTTTTCTCTAACACATTTTAAAATAAAAAAATAGTACACCATAATCTATGACATATAATAAAGATAAAATTATACGTTTTTTAATTTTCATTTTAATAATTGTTATATAGCGATTTATACACCTTTTTCATTCATTTTTTATATTTTATATTTTATAAATAATTTGAATAAAAAAAAACCATTTATATTTCTATTAACCTGATACAAACCCTAAATCCCTATTCATCTTTCCCTCTCTCACCTAACAATTCATCTGCAAAATTCTCAAATTTTCGCTCACCATCTCCATTTCCCCGATTCTCTCGCCATTGATCTTAGAGATAAGCTCTAAATTTATCTATTTCGATTTCATTGTTATCAGAAGAAGATGATGTCGAAGTTGAAGGTAGTTTTTCATGATTTATGTGGAGTTCTTGCAGCGTGATAGTGACTTCGATGGCGGCACTCCATCTATCTCTACACATGCTCTGGATCCCGTGTCATTATTATGATTTTGAATGCGGTGGCGATATACCGTCAATGTTGTGAATATGTTCTCTCTATGTATACTTCATACATTGTGATAATTTCTCAAGCAACTCTAGGGTTACCCTAGAGTGGACCAATTCTTTTTCACCACCAAATTCAATTTTACCTCAAATAAGCATTCTCACTCACGGAATCAGAATATTCTTTAAGAATTTAGATTTTAGATTTTTTATAGAACTATGATCAAAATAGCAGAGAGGATGCTACTATCTCAGATCTCGTGTGAATTGTGATACATCAACACTAATTGTATCAACACTAATTGTGTCAACACTATCTCAGATCTCGTGTGAATCAAAATATTCTTTAAGAATTGTGATACATCAACACTAATTGTAATAATTTCTTATATTATGTAGTATTATTATTCACATATGTAGTGAAGGTTTTCTTCTTAAGGTAGCTGAGGCAGAATATCGAATATGTTGTTCAGGTTAAACCATAACAATACTTTTTAAATTGATTTTTTGATTTTGAGTCTTCTAGTCTTTTCATAACTTTGTTGGTTATCATGTTAACATGCTTAGATAATAGTGTGAGTTGGAAATTGTTACTAGTTTTCTAGTCTTATCATAACTTTGTTGGTTATTATGTTAACCTGCTTTGGTAATTGTTGATCACTCTATTTTCTGTAATTATAAATTGTGTATTCGTTTATATGGTTTTAGTTTTGTTGTTGTTATTGTTGTTCTTGCTAATTTATGAAATTATGGATCACATGGTGTTACTTTTCTTAGGAAGTTCAATTCTATATGCTAGAATAGTTTTGGAATGTTGAAAACTTTAGTTATACTGCATAAACTCTGTTTAGACAGTAGATTTTTTGTCTGATTATTGTGTCTTTTGTTTTTCCCTTCAACAACAAAAAAAAGAGAATATATGGTAAGCACTTGAAAGATGAATTTGTATTGACGAAGAGTGATCACAGTCATTGTCATCAGCAAAACCGTCTCACGACGTCCAAAGTTGTATCTTCCATACTCTCCTTCTTCCCTCCATTCTCAAAAGCCCTTTCAAGATTGTCGATGGTTCTCAAAGCTCTGCTGATGGAAATCCCAATCTTCATCTCTCAACCACTTTCCATCTCATCCATCAATTTTCATTTTCTCGTCAAACTCTTGACATCACTTTCATTTTTTGACCGTATCATTTCTGCATATGAGATCACAAAGCTGTTTCCTAACTTGTTCAAGCAACTGTCAACGGTGCTGGTGCTGAGTGGTTCTGGTACTGTGCTGCCTAATCAAAAGTTGAAGATTGGCGTGGTTTTGTCTGGTGGTCAAGCTCTTGGAGGTCACAATGTGATTTATGGAAATTTTGGTTAGTAAAGATAGTTTTCAATTCAATAGAATTAAACGATGTTTGTGGAAATATGTGCAGTTAAATTTCAAACTGTGCATTTTGATTTATGTTTTAGATTACCTACAAGAAAGAGCAAAAGGAAGCATTTGTATGGTTTTAGGAGTGGTCATACAGGCATCCTGACGTGCAAATACATTGAGCTCATCTCAGACTTTATTCATCCTTATAGAAATCAGGTTTGTTTTCTTAGTTACATGTTTTTGGAGCATCAAGCTTCTAACTAGCTATAATTGTAATTTGCCGATTCTTTATCTTTATGTGGCTGTAAACTTGATACATTTGATATAACAATCACTTTCTTCTAGAAATTATGATATTGCGACGACCAACAGGAATAAATTTGGTAATATTAGTAATATTTTGAAAATTATATGAAGTTATATTAGTAATATTTTGATGTTTTAGTAATATTTTCTATTAGTTATATTAGCAATATTAGTAATATTTTCTATTATATTAGGAAGTGAATTTATAAATTTATTAGATTTTAATATAATAAAAATTATATGAAGTTTTAGTGACAGCTAAAAGAAAATAATATGTAACTATAGTCCATTATTTGTAATACTAGGATAGTATATATTGATATTCATTACAACTGCAGAAAAGTGTGGCTGTAGTTAAAAGTTATTGTGACAATTTGATGTCACACTACAGTCTCTTATAATTGAAGTTAAACGTGGTTATCACTCAAAGTCTTGCAGAATACTTACAGATTATTGACTTTTAATGATAACTTTTGAATGTCACAGAAAATCAAATTTTTTTTATAGTACATTAAAAGTGAAATCCGAACGTATATAAAACAACCAATATATAAAACAACCAATAGAAGAATATATGGAAAGTTGATATGTTACCCGCAATCTTCTCAAAATTCACCATAAAATATGTTACCGAGCCAAACACCAATGTTTGAACAGAAATGTATGGGATCACTATAAGATCCTGAAAGTCAAATTAAACAATCATCATAAGTAAATAATTTAGCTGAAAAATTATCCATGTGATGATTTTCAGTGTTGAAATGAGACCTAGTTGGGCTGCTGCATATGGCAATGGAGAGTACATTCCTGCTGCTTTCTGTCTATAAAATATTGTTCTTTCTATTGAAAGAATCGGCCGTACACCAAGAAACAAGCAAGCAGAATCCCATAAAGCCCAAATAGCTCTTGAGATGATGCTCTACATAATATTATTGATAATTATTGTGTCAGTCAAACTGAATAAAGTCGCTTACACTTTTTTATTTGATTTAAAGGTACATTCATGAAATAACTCCTTTACAATAAATGAAAACAAATAAATATTACCTTTTTGAATCAACATTCCAAAATACACTACCAAATATGAAAGCACTGATTGTGGTGAAGTGTAGCCTCATTGCATTATACGCTCGGCTTTTCCAGAACACAAGATTTTGTTTTCATTAGGGATGTCCGTGGTTTATAAATTGAGTTGAACTGAAACATATCAGTGGTTTAGTGTAATTTTGAAAAACCACTTTAATAAAAAGTGGTTAATCTATTAAACCAATTCAATTTGATTTAGAATCCATTCAGAACCAGCTCATAATTTTAAACCAAATTTAGTTTAACTAATTTAAAATCAATTTTTTTGAAAGAACTGGATTATTTTTTTTACCAAATGTCAAACTGGTTTTCTTATATATTAAAAAAAAACCGTTTTTTATGATTTTTTTTAATAAAGTTGGATTCAAATCTAGATTTTTTTAAACTTTTTGGTTTAAATAGCAATTGTTGTATCACCAATTGTGGATGTTGCTTATCATATTTTCTTCAATTGTGAATTTTTCTTAATATTTTCTTCATTGGAACTGTCATTAGACTCATACCTGCTGCTTATATTCTTACTAAAGTCAGTTTCATATTCATAGAAATGTCTCAAACAATTTGCATATACTAAAAACCATGGAACATCATATTTCTGAATCATATGAGCATTCGAATGATAAGAAAATATTACAAAACTTACTACAAGTTTCACTGACTTGTGCAGTTTACAAACAATACACCGAGATACAATCAAATGATGATAAAACACATACTTAATATTAGCTAAGTAAATCAAATCTTGCAGAAATCAATGGAAACCATTTGGTTCCTCCAAAACAAGTTTACAAGAAGAACCACAACAATAGCATGCATCCCTTTTGTCTTCAAATCATCCACCCACTTATGTCTCTCCTGAAAAGAAGACAATTCAAACAATGGATTCAAACCACATTTTTCCCTAGCATACGGAGACCACACAGAAATACTGTATACACAAAACTTATTGATAATCCATTTATTGTTCAATAACTATTCCCTTCCTTGTCCCACCCATAAAATTTTTTGAGTATCATTTTATTCCACAAAACCGTAAGAGTTAGACAATGCAGTTCGTTAAATTTATGAAATGCAAAATTAATCTCTGAAATTGAAAACCTCATCAATCAATTTAGTCTCTTTCATCAAATGCAGTTAGAAATGCTGTTCTGGCACATTACTTAGGGGACAATCAGCCAAACACATGTTTTCAGAAATCCATTTAATCCTTTGATAAACCTATATCTCACGATCCAGATTCATCAGAATTTATCGAACTGTTCCACAGGACGACTAAATTGATGACAATTTTTAATTCTAGACACTACATTTACCAAATTGCAGTCCCCTTACAAAATCGAAGATCAAAATACAATTGATTTTTTTTTCTTCAAACAACACACACAGTCACACTAAAACCTACTGAAATAACCACAATCATCTCTGCTAATATTAAATCACATCAATAACTACAAACATAATCCAGATTAAAACTAAGCACCACAATAAAAAAAACATGTTATCCCATATTTAAAAAAAAACAATGCTAAAGGAAGCTTTCAATTGACAGCATTATGCGAAGAACATATCAATAAACATCATTGCCAGCTACATGTTTCTCAGAAAAATGTTATGGCTCCGATTAACATGAAAAACAGTGAAAAACACTACTGTGCTGCGATAACGAAGGAATCGATGAGTAAACTGAAAAACTGCATGCGAAGTTATTGATATAGTAGAAACAAGAACGAAATCGAAATGTAAAGTTATAGTAATATGTGAAACAAAACAGAGACATGAAGAACTATCTTACGCTTCAATCACTAGTTTAGCTAACTAACTAGAAGACAAAATTAATATTTACCAGAATTTTTGTATCAGAAATATTCCCATAACTTGCCCTCAATCATCAACAACTGACACAGAGACTGAGCAACTGCCAGCATCTGGTGTAGAATATAGTTCTGCAAGAGAAAGGAAAAAACTTAATATGCATCAATAAAGTAATAAGACATTACTTTTTATTGACATCTTACCATCCTCAATTCGATCAATATTATCGAGATCCTTAATACTAAGAAAAGACGGAACTACTCCTTTGAGCCAATCTTCAGTACAAATAAGTGCTTCCACACTAGCCGATGTTAAAGAACTACGATATGCGTCAAGGATCTTTCCTCCATTACTGAACGCTGATTCAGAGACTACACTGGATATCGGTATGGCTAAAACCTCTATTGCAATGCTTGCAAGTATTGGATATCGGCTTGAATTCACCTTCCACCACTCTAGCACATCAAAATTTGGAAGACGGTTTTCTACTTCTTCTTGAATATATTTCTATAATTCTGTCTCTGATGTGCTGCACTCATCTGACTGATAGAATTCAGCGCAATGGTACGGATCGTTAACTGCATTAAAACCACTTGATAGATTGACTGAACTACCTAGACGAGACACTGCCCTACCAGAGTATTCATAAAAAATAGACTGCAAATATGAATTCAATTTAGTTTTCAAATATTCTGCATCACCACTATCATAAATCCTAGCTGCCATCCATACCACAAGCTTCATTTTACATCGAGGGTCTAATACCATTGCAATCAACAACAACATGTTAAGATGACCAAGTTTTCCCCAATATTTATTGCACTTTGCCTTCATCTTTATAGCCATTGACCTTACCTTTACATCTACCGAATTACACATGTTCAAAATGCTTCTTCCAATGCCAAAAACCTCAAGCATATACATGTTGCTTGTCACATAAGAAGATCCCGAAATGCGCTCAGTAGCTTCATAAAATATCTGTAGAAATGGAAGGATTAACTCAACATGCTCCTAATCTTCTGGTCTAGGCACTCCTTTATCCTTACTCATTTCATTAAAATATTTCCGGTCTTTAAATTTTAACTCTGTAAAGGTCTTATTATGTTTTAATGCACCCTTTAACATTAGATATGTTGAGTTCCACCGAGTCTCACAATCTCTCCCAACATAACCTTTATATCCAATTGTTTCATGATCAATATATTTCTTAAATCTTCTAAACCTCGAAGGAGTACGCCTAACATACCACACCATTGCACGAATTCTTACAACAAAATCATCAACTTCTTTCATCCCATCCTTCACAATAAGGTTTAATATGTGGGCATAAAAGCGTGTATGAAGGTATTCTCCATTCAAAACTAGGCCATTCTGAGAGAGAAGCCGTCTTTTGAGATGTTGAATTCCAACATCATTTGAGGATGTGTTGTCCACTGTCACACTAAGCACACAATTTAGTTCCCAATCATTTAAGCACTTAACTGTTTTGGCCATAATCTCTCCTGTGTAGTCTGCGACTTCAGTAAAATTCAAAATCTTTTTTGTAGCTTCCAATTGTTATCAATGTAATGCCCTGTGAGACACATGTAATTAGAGTCTTGGGTAGATGTCCATGTGTCTGTAGTGATACAAGCTCGACGACAATTTTGTGACAAAATAGTCTTCATCTTTGCTTTCTCCACGTCCCAATTCTTCAAAATGTCGCATGCCAATGTATTGCGTGATGGGAATTTAAATTTTGGTTGTAAGCCATAAATGAACCAGTGTAAATATGGATGCTCTACCTTTTGATATGGAAGTTCCATGGCTACAAACATTTTTGTCAAGTCCATTCGGCTTACTTCTTGGTCAAATTTGGAAACCGAAAGGGATGAATTAACAACTGCTTCCCTATTTTCCATTGAGGTTGAAGATGGTTCATGCATCGTCACATTCACCACTTTATCTGGATTATCACTACATCTTCTCAAATGAGCTCTGGATTATCACTACATCTTCTCAAATGAGCTAGCACAGCGCTTGTTCCACCATTATACTTGATCAAGGAGCCACAATGCTTGCATTTTGCTGACTTAGACATTTCCGTGTTCGGCGGCATCGGTGTAAAATGATTCCATGCTTCTGATCGATTTTTACGCTTTTGAGGCAACAAATCAGCATTATTAGAAACTGGAGGTGCAGAACCGATATGTTCTTCTATCTCAAACACTCTAAAATCATCATATGTTTGAAGCTTATCATATAGTAATTCAAATGTGAGAAGTAGGATCTAAATTAATGTCCCAACTATTAAAACATTATTATTTATGGGAATCAATAGTGGAGAAACACATACCAATTACAAAATTCACTTAAGCTCCAACTTCTGGTGTGGCTTCCTTGGTTAATTAAACATGTAAGACCTGAATCAATTGTTGACAATGTTGATCAGACATAGAAGTAGCATTAAAGAACCACCACAAAGTACCAATAAGAAAAACACAAAGTAACAAACTATTGAACCTAGATGTTCCCTATGAAAGTTTACTAACTATTATGATTATTTTTTCCAAGTTGCCTCATTCATGTCAGTAGCAATTAATAGATTGATTTCTGATATTGACTATAACCTACTTGTATATGGAACACCCGCAGCATATTGGGACTGTCATACAAATGGATGATGGGTTTGATGAGGCACTGACTGTGCTATATAACTGCAATAGTGTGCATTCTGAATTTCGGAAGGTAAAACATGTCTGTCAAAACAATATTCAATTCAGATTGCACAAACATGCTTGTCAGAACAGCCTGATTGTCGCTTAACTCGTCACTGACCACTCAAACAAACTGACATCAACAAAGTTTTTCTCAATTAATACCTAGAGGATGAAATCTACATAGCCAACCAACAGGATTTCAAACTACAAATAACAATTAAGACAACAATAAGGAAGTTATTTCAATTCAAAGTGAAATTAAAAGCAAAAATAACGGGTTTACCTCAAAAAGTGTCGAAAGAAGAGTTTGCACGGATTGGAGTAGAGAAGCTGAAATCTGGTGAAATAACTGAACTCAAAACTGAGTTAAATCAAAACCGAATGAAAATGAAACCGATTGAATATGATATTGAGTGAAAATTGAAATCAAGTGAAATTGAAATCGAATGAAAACAAATATAAGGTGAAATTGAAGATGAATTTGAATTGGAGAGAAACACGTTTTCGAAAAATTTGAGAATCTAGGTTTCAAGTTTTGGGAAGAACTACAAAGAGTAGTGAAATAGTGAAAAAAAAAAAATATAATACTAGTAACTAATTAAAAATATTAAAAAATTGTAACTAAAATATTTGTTAAATAGTAGTATTTATATTTTTGATAAAATTATGAAAAGAGTTGATGACAGTTTAAACTAATTTTTAAATTTAATTAGATTAATTGAATTGCTTACAATAAACAATTCTGTTTATTAATCATTTAAATGGTTCAAGTTATTATGGTTGAATTCAGTTTAGATCAGGTATTTAGATCAATTAACCAAATTTTTGAACACCCTTAATTTTCATAAGAATAGGAAAAATTCGAACAACGAATTTTGTAAATACGTTGTGTCAAACTTCAGAGGTTCAGATCTAGCAGGAGGATGCTTGAATTCTAAAATAGATGCCTCCAACCCTTTGATGAAAACATTGACTAAGCAATTTATCTGAAAAATAATATTTGTATTCTACCACATGTAGCTTAAGGGTTGTATCATCTTGAATTATTAGTTTTTTTTCTTCTATTTTTAGAACAATGGTCTTTCATTCATATCATATCACGCCAACATTGACTTAAAAATAAAAAGACTTGGCAGTAGAAGTAGCATCCAATAAACATCACATTCATATCATGTCATTATCCTTTGCCCCAAGATTCGTCTTGTGTAGAAAGTCATAGTGGTTTGGGTAGGGGTGCCTTGGACAAATTTTGAGAATTGTGGTGATCATTTTTTAGGTTGGTATCTCAGGTTGATTCGAAACTCGTTCAAGAAGACGACGTCTATCATTTGACTTTGCACTTACGGGTGTGTTTGGTGGCAAAGGAACCAAATAATCTTCCATAACGGTTTCGGTGACGTCGAAGATTTAGTTTAAAAAATCATCAATACTTCATGGTGGTGGTTGTCAACTAGTCCTAGCAATAATCTTAGCTGTAGCTGGTATAATTGGTTCAAACAACCAATGGATTTTATGTAAAAATTTTGGGACTGGTTGGTCTGTTATGGTGCTTTTGCCACTGTAATCAGTTTTGTATCTTCTGTATAGAATACTCTTTGTATTCTTTGATCAATATATACTTGGCTTATAAAAAAAACATCAAAAACACCTGAATTGCGCTGAATTCTTGTAAATTACTTCAAAATCTGAACCAGTACTTATCGTAAATATCTCCTTATCGTCGACCAGTACTTATCTGCAATATTTAAGTACACTTATAATAAAGAATCTAGCATAAATTTAACTCAATTATCAAACAAACAAAAAAAACAATGAAAAAGGAAAAGAGAAGAGCATACTTTTCATTGAGATTAGTATCACCAAATGGATTAGAGTCACTGGAATAACTTGATACTATATTAGTCTTTATTTTTTAGCAACTTTCGTAGCCAATAAGAACAACAAAACAAATAACTAAGCATAATATTAAACATATGAAATTAAATAATGAAATTAGTAATGAAGAATCTAGTTGAAACCTTTCTAGTGTCTTTTTAGCCATATACTGTGAAATTTCATCTTTTGTGATTGTTCTCGAAGACTTTTTCTTTCTTCCACTTCTATCATCATCTTCACTGGAATCACCTGACTCCTGCCGTGACCTCTGACTAGTTCATCGACGATCGTCAAAATCCGACTCTGATGCAGTGTCATCGAATCTTATTTGTCTTTGACTTTTTCTACTGCTAACTATCGCCATTTTCTATGAAGAAAAAGTAACCAATCTAATCACTATATTTAGAAGAATTGCATTCATTGTTGAACCCTAAATCGTAGTTTGCGAGTTGGGAAGCTCAAATTGGAAAACTTGTTGTGGATAAAATCTATGATGGATACTAACAGAATTTTGTTGATTTGTGACACTTGGATTGTGACCGTTACATAAAAACTGCCCTTATTTAACATCTATGACAATTTCCATGACGATTATGAACAACCACATCTACTAATTTTTACAAAAATAGAGAATCCTATTTAAAAACTATTTAAAAACTAGGTCTATGACAATTTTGTAACTCTCCTCATACCACTTTCACTAACATTTCAAATCCTGTGATGTTTCTATAACTGCCCTCAGACCTATCTTTTAGGTGCTTTTCCATAAAATTTTTCATTTACCTCGTTTCTTGACACCCTTTCCTTTTCCCATAAATATGAATAGTATTTCATTTCCTCTGAAATTGAAAAAACCAGACGTGTGTAAGAATTCTCGAGCTGTTGCAAGAGGAGATTGACGTCACTGAATCAAAAATTGATGCGCTTTTGACTTCGGACGAAATTCTTTCATCCATAGAACTTATCGATACTTTTGATTCTTTAACCGATTTAATTCAAGTGTCAAAGAATTTCCTTCCCTAAAATTGGAAAGCCCTTGACATGATAGTTCTTGTCATCTCAAATTTCAGAATTGAAAAATCTAAGTCTTCTATCACATCTCACCCTTTATTTGATTTTGATTTTGATTTTCCGCTCACTACATTTTCAATTTCAATTTCGATTTGTTGTTCACTACATTTCCAAAGATTCTTTTTTCGATTTGGATTTTTGTTTTGATTTGGTGAACACTACATTTCCATTTTTCGATTTTGATTTAAATATCAGTTTTGATTTTGATTTAAATATTAGTTTCGATTTTGATTTACAACTCACTATATTTTTAGGTTTCAATTTTAATTTTAAGGTTATTCAACTTCCAGGGTTTGATTTCAATTTGAAGGTATTTCAATTTCTATGGCTTGATTTCAATTTGAAGGAATTTCAATTTCCAAGTTTTGATTTCAATTTGAGTTACATTGATATCCCTAGTGTGATCTTTTTTATTTTGATTGGTTATTCAGGAAAATTTATAGATAAAGTTGTCATGCTAAAGCTACAAAACTGAAACCAACCCTGTCTGTAGTGGCAGTATGTTCTGATTACTTACCGGCGTCCTCATGTTGACTCATGATAATATCATCACTACAAGAAAGATTCTTTTTCTGTTTTATTATCTTTTCTTATACTTTTCAGTGTTGTTGTTTGATGGTGTAGAAGCAACCATGCCATTCTTCACCTAAATATGTGGAGCTAATTGATTTATTACTTACTCTAAAGCCTCCAACCATGTTTTCGTATTTTAGAAATAGGTTAGCTTGTTTTAACATGCTGGTGATACATATTGTGAAGGGTCAGAAATCTTAAAGCTATCATATCTATTTATTTGTAATTTTATACTTACTACTTTTTTCTTTGACATATGCAACATAATGTTGATGTCTACTATTTTTGTGATTGGTGATTGACTTAATAAACGATGCAATTGTATCAATGGATGCTTTTGTTTGTGACATGTGTAGAATTATAGAGCAAAATCTTTACTCCTTTGTCTTTTTGTGGAATAAATAATGCGGGGGTTTTCAATGAGTATATGAAATGTCTTGCTAGATTTTTATATTAGTTATCTTATTTTTTGTAAAAATTATATTATTTATCTTTATTTTTATTAGTATCATTTTAATACATATGTTTTGTAATTGCATGGGCTATTAGTCATCAAACTATTAGGCATCATATACATTTCCATTAGATGGATTATAGGTAGTTATGGTGTTGAAACCAATAAAAAAGACACATAATATTCAATCTTTAATGATAGCTTCCTTGATCATATCAAGCTAAGCTCCACCGAAACATAATCTTCAATATTTAATGATAACTTCGTTGATCATATCAAGCTAAACTCCACCAATATTCTCATATGTTGATTTCTGTCAAACTATTTCAACTCTGCATCCATCTAAAGTGTGCAGTGAAGCTTCATAAGTAGTTGATTGAGCTAAAATATTTATCCACATTAGAAGACATTTGCATTATTCAACATCCCTCCTCCCAGAGTAATACTAACAAGAAAACTTACTTTTATTTTCAAGCCAGACTATTTAGTCGGTAAATCATGCCAATAAATAGTTATTGAAATTAGAACATAATCTAATACTTAAACCACTCTTGTTTTATGCTTCTTTTTCTATTGACTTTCATATCACACATTGATTCAAATCCATCCCATGGATCAAGATAACCTAAGAATTTTACTTATGATTTACAAGTTCAATAGTCTTTGTTAAGAAATGTAGTTGGGCCTAACTCAACCCTACAAAACCGGTTGGTAGAGTGAGAATTGCCCCCACTTATAAACACCCCTCACGCTCAGGACTGAACAACTGAAGCGTGGAAATAAATGGTGAGTGACCCGATAGCCAAAACCATAGAAGGTGGCCCACCGAATCTTAAACGAGGCTCTGATACCATGTTAAGAAATGTGGTTGGACCTAACTCAACCCTACAAGTTGAAATACAAGAGACTAAGAGACATTTGAATAAACCTTGTGTCTTGAAAAGCACTACGGAGACATTATTATATATAAATAGATTACAACTAATTACATGATATAGTCGATGTGGGACTATTCTATATACAAATATTCTTAACACTATATATATTTATAAATATTAACACTCCCCCCCAAGCTTGAACATATAAGTCAAATGCACCAAGCTTGTTACATATATAATTAGTTATGGGGCTTCGTGGAGATTTTGTAAACACATATGCCAATTGATCATTAGAGTTGACAAAGCTTGTGACGATGTCGCCTGACTCGATCTTTTCTCTGACAAAGTGACAGTCTATCTCAATATGTTTTGTCCTCTCATGGAAGACTGGATTTGAAGCAATGTGCAATGCATCTTAATTATCACAAATAAGTGTCATTGGTCTTGCTTCTTCAATTTGAAGTTCCTTGAGCAACTGTTTTAACCAAATAAGTTCACATATTGTCATTGCCATGGCCCTATACTCTGCCTCGGCGCTTGATCTTGCAACTACATTTTGTTTCTTACTTTACTAGGATATAAGGTTTCCTCCAACAAGTACATAAAACCCAGAGGTGGATCGTCTATCAATGGGTGACCCTGCCCAATCAGCATCAGAGTATCCAATCATCTGGATATGTCTTTTATCCTCATACACAAGACCTTTTCCTGGAGCACATTTGATGTATCTCAAAATCCGGATAACAGCATCCATGTGTTCCTGACAAGGGGAATTTAAGAACTGACTTACCACACTGACTGCAAAAGAAATGTCCAGACGAGTGACTGTGAGATAATTCAACTTTCCAACCAATCTCCTATACCTTCCTGAGTCAGATAGAGGCTCCCCCTGATTGGGTAGTAGTTTAACACTTGGATCCATAGGAGTATCGGCTGATTTAGCATTTAATAAACCTATTTCTTCCAAAATATCCATAGCATATTTCCGCCGAGAAATCACCAAACCATCTTTAGATTGGGCTACTTCAATACCCAAGAAATAACGGAGTTTACCAAGATCTTTTGTCTGAAATTGTTTCGAGAGATGTTGTTTCAACTGGAGTATTCCCTGTTGATCACTACCAATTATGACAATGTCATCTACATACACAATAAGATAAATACACCCTTGGGGTGAGTGACGATAAAAAACAGAATGGTCAGCTTCACTACGGATCATACCAAACTGTTGTACTACAGTGCTGAATCTGCCAAACCAAGCTCTCGGAGATTGCTTAAGACCATAAAGAGACCTGTGTAGCCTACAAACCATATTCGATGACTCCCCCTGAGCAACAAACCCAGGTGGTTGCTCCATATATACTTCCTCTTCAAGATCGCCATGTAAGAATGCATTTTTGAAGTCAAGTTGATGAAGAAACCAATGTCGAATGGCTGCAATGGCTAGAAGAAGTCTAACAGATGCCATATTGGCTACAGGCGAAAAGGTATCACCATAATCCAACCCAAAAATTTGAGTGTATCCTTTGGCTACCAAGCGAGCTTTAAATCGATCAATCTTACCATCTGGACCAACCTTAACTGTATAAAGCCAATGATAACCTACTAAAGATTTTCCATGGGGTAGAGGAACCAGTTCCCAGGTACCACTGCTTTGAAGAGCACACATTTCATCAATTATTGTTGCCTCCACTCAGGGTGAGATAATGGTTCACCTGGAGTTTTAGGAATAGAAACAGAAGACAAAGAAGACAAACAAGTATACTACAAAGGGGAAAGACGATGATAACATAAATCAATATAATGTGGAGAAAGATTTCGTGTTTGACGTATACCTTTTCGAAGGGCAATCGGAAGATCAGACTCAGGTTGCAGGATCGGATCCGGTGGTGGCGAGAGCGTCGGAGGAGAGTCCGTAGTGACCTCAGAGACATGTACGACTTTAGGGACAGGTACGACTTCAAGGACATGTACGACAGACGTTGGGTGATGACGCTGATATGTTTGAAGTGGGCGAGGAGTGGGGGGGTCAACCGTAGGGGTATCGAGTGGGTCAAGTTCCCTAGAATGATGGGGGATAATGACAGATGGGACTTCCGGAAAAGGTTTAGGAATACTTTCCTGTAGAGGTTCCGTAGTTACTTGGCTGGACTCGAAATATGGAACAAACTCGAAGAAGGTAACATCGGCCGATACGAGGTATAATTGTCGAGTATGTGAGTAGCAACTGTTGCGGTTAGAATAGGATATCAAGTTATTAATTAGTTTGAATCACAATTCTTGATTCACAACCGCTCTTTGATTTATCCGAAGGAAAAGGTCAAAAGAGGGAAACCCTATTTTTGCATCGTAAACACAATACGGGGAGAGACCTAGGTAAGGGGTTGGTTAAATTTAGGGAAGGTACTAGCACCCTAAACTTCTGTAGTACTCTACAGGAACCTTTTGTTTATTGTATGCTTTTTTATTTTATTATCTGTTTGATGTATATATTGAGCTAAGGGATAGAGTGACCTAAAGGACCTAAGGGTTAGTCCTAAGTTTACTCGACAAGACCTTGCATCTTGTGCCTACGTATCCTGGATAGGGAATGGAATCAGAGTAATCGTAGTTCCCCTCGAAAGAGAGGTTAGAAACGTCTTGACTGTGGTCAAGGTTTCAAGGGGAGTAAACGTTTCTTAAGGAACTGCCTACGTGGAGTTTTGAAACTCCTATTTCTACATTGAAATGTTAAATTGAACTTAGGGTTATATTAGGGATTCCACGGCGGGAAACCCTAAAGCAGAGTACAGCGACTCTTTGACCTAATGCTTGGGTAAAGGGAATTTTCGTCCGTGGCGGGACGCCTAGGCTAATTAGGGTTTGAAACGGTCAAGGGCTAGGACTATTGACTCGGCGGTCAAACGATTTAGACCTAATTCCTTCGGAGAGAGGAAATTAACGGTAAAAATATGCAAACAACGACTATTATCATATGGCAGAATTAAAGTGCGAAAAAATAAAGAAAGCAGTAAAGAAAAAGCATCGCAGCGATCACTCGGGTAAATTACAAATCCCACAAAAATGCAAAAATAAATAACTGCGACGATTACTCGCATGAATTACAAACCAAAAAATAAAACTGAGAATGAACGGCTGCGACGATGCCTCGCATGATTACAATTGAAAAAATGAAAATACAATAAAATGCGAAATTAGTAACCAAGGACAAAAAGGAGAAACAATGAAAGTTATATGAAAATTAAACGAAAAAGGTTAGGAATTTTAGAATTTTGAGGTGAGGGTGCAATTAGAAATTAAAAGTGAAATTGTTGTGGTTAGAATATGATATCAAATTATTAATTAATTTGAATCGCATCTTTAGTTCACAACCGCTCTTTGATTTATCCGAAGGAAAAAGTCAAAAGAGGAAAACCTAATTTTGCATCGTAAAGACAATGCAAGGAGAGATCTAGGTAAGGGGTTGGTTAAGCTTAGGGAAGGTACTAGCACCCTAAACTTCTGTAGTACTCTACAGGAACCTTTTGTTTATTGTATGCTTTTTTATTTTATTATCTGTTTGAAATATATTGCTAAGGGATAGAGTGACCTAAAGACCTAATGGTTAGTCCTAAGTTTACTCGGCAAGACGTCGCATCTTGTGCCTACGTATCCTGGATAGGGAATGGAATCAGAGTAATCGTAGTTCCCCTCGAAAGGGAGGTTAGAAACGTCTTGACTGTGGTCAAGGTTTCATTAGGGAGTAAGCGTTCATAGGGAAGCGCCTACGTGGAGTCTTGAAACTCCTATTTCTACGTTGAAATTGTTAATTGAAATTAGGGTTAAATTAAATATTCCACGGCGGGAAACCCTAAAACAGAGTACGGCGACTCTTTGACCTAATGCTAGGGTAAAGGGTATTTTCGTCTACGGCAGGACACCTAAGCGATTAAGGTTTTGAAATGGTCAAACGTTAGGTTTATTGACTCGGCGGTCAAACGGCTAGACCTAATCCTTCGGAAGGAACATAACGCTAAATCATGCAAGCAAGGAAAAATATTATATGGCAGAAATTAAAATGTGGAAAGTAAAGAAAGCGTCGCGATGATCACTCGCGTAAATTACAAATCCCTAAAAAGAAATGCGAAATAAAATAAGCCGCGACCATGGCCTCGCATAAATTACATCCATGGAACAAATTACAAATATGATAACGAAATATTTAATTAATAATAATCGGAGACCGACTAAAACCTAGTGGAAAACAAATAGAGAACGTTAGTGAAAAAAAAGTTAGGCGGAAATCAATGACAAATAATAAAGCAATTAATAATGAAAGAAAGAAAATGCAATTGGAAAATTTATTATTTTATTAATTTTAAAAAACTTTATTTTTAATTTCTGAAAAAAGAAATTTAATTTTAATTTTGAAACAATGGTTTTTAATAAAAATGTTTTAGTTTTAATTTTTTTAAAAAAGGATTCAATTTAAATTTTAAAAAAAAAATAAGTTTTAGTTTTAATTTTTTTAATTATAAGAACAGAGTTTTAAACAAGGTTTAACTAGCAAATATTTTTTAATTAAACTAACCATTTATTATGACATAATTACAATTTAAAGAAAATCATAATAATAATAATAATAATAATAATAATAATAATAATAATAATAATAATAATAATAATAATAATAATAATAATAATAATAATAATAATAATAAGAAAAATTAAAAAAAAGGGAAAAATAAAAAATATAAAAAAATAAAAGGGGAAAAGTAGGCTTCACGCTGAAGCATTTCAATCTTTAGGCTTTTAGAAACCCCATCTTCTTCTTCATCACGGTGGCGGCGTCGTTGCAGCTCCTTTGAGCTTTGCTCCATTCTTGCATGGTCGGAAACGATTTCTCTCCTTCTTCATCGGTTTGTTCCACCTGAAAACAACAGAAAAACTTTCTTATTGACAAAAAGAACTGCTCACCTCGTTCGGGGTTCGAAGCAGTTCACGGTGGTTTTGCACCGTTTGGTGGATTTGCTGACACTTTCCTCTTCTGATAAGTCGTGAGAATGGCCGCCGTTTTTTTCTTTTTCTGTGTTCTCCCCTCACTTATGTTTATATAGGTAACCAAATTAGGGTTAACTCTAACCTAATGCCTATTTTAAAGCCCAACTTAAATAATTAGTCAAAGCTAAAAAAACAAACTAAAACAAACTTAAAAGAATAAAATCTTTTCTAATATTTTTAATTTTATGATTTTTGGATGTTTTTATGAATAATATGGAAAAAAAGTAAAAAAATAATATTTTTTTAAAAAATAATTTAAATTAAATACGAAAATAATAATTAAATAATAAAAAACTATTTTTTTTTATGAAAATAAAAAAGTTAGAATAAAAATAAAAGAAAAACAAAAAGTGAAGAAGGTGGGATTCAAACTCTCGACCTCTCACACTCACAACTCCTTACACACGGTCTCTTGCCAATTGTGCCATTTTATTCATTCAAAATAAAGTGGCACTAGAAACTATGTAAAGGTAGGACAAATTTGGGGTGCAACAGATGCCCCTATTTAAATAGCTTCACCGGATGATTTGAGCAGCGGAGACTCGAGAAATCGCGGTGAAAGGGATTTAAATACAGATAACCGGAAATTTGGCCTCTAGATGCAGTGATATGCAATGATATGGACAAAATAACACGAACTATAATGCTGACAATGCCATGAACCTAATATGATGCGTATGATGGAATGATGAATGCAAGGATGCAGACGACACGACGACATAGGGGACAGACGCGACAAGTAACTACACTGGGGAATACAACGCACTGGTGGAATAGCGCGACAATTGTCACTTTAGAACGAACAGTAACACAGGATCCACACGGCGGTAGGATCAGGTAAACGACAAGTGCTGGAATTTCCGGGTCATTCCTTTAAGCGAAGAGATCGAGCGAGATCTTCAGGAATCATCGAAAATTATACAGAGAGAAACAAACACCAGAGATACTCGGAAAAACCATCGAATAACCTCGGGGTCAAAGAAACAAATTTCAGGGACATCCGGAAGAACATCGAATGAACTCTAAAACATACCAGAGTTACTCGAAAAACCATCGAATAAACCCTGGGCTATATCCAGAAACAAAAGGACGACATCTATAGGAGCATGAGATGAAGACAAGTTTCTGAAGGTAAATCCGAAACATTTAGGAAAGCAATAAATGTACGGGGAAAGTTTTGAAGACCTATCAGGAAGAACATCAGATAAGCAACAAAGGGGTTCTAGAAGAACGTCAGAACAAAAACTCAGTCTGGAAAAATCTCAGAAAGAGAAAAGATCCGGAAAACCATCGGAAAGATTCTGGAAAACCGTCAGAATCGTAAAAGAATATCTGGAAAACCACCAGACAAGAGATATTCAATCTGAAAAACCGTCATAAAGAGAAACAGATCTGGAAAACCATCGGAAAGATTCTGAAAAACCATCAGAATCAAGGGAAAATATCTGGAAAACCATCAGATACGTAACAACGAAGTTCTGGAAGAACATCAGAACAACGAGACTCAATTTGGAAAACCATCAGAAAGAGACATTAAAATTAGGGTACCAGACAATCCAATAATGGCTTTGAATGAAAGGTATAAACACAATATATGAGGATAGTATTGGACGTAAAAGGAACAGGCATATCCGGAAAACCATCGGATAAGAAAAACATCATATCTGGAAGAACATCAAATAGACACGACACAAAGTTGTTTGGTAGGTGCCAAGTAAGTTGGACTTCGACCACAAGGTAGGACCTGGATAAAACATGACCTCGGGAGAAAAAGCAAATGGGGATAAAACACCCATGATGCCAGGTAAATTGGACTTCGTCCACGAGGTAAGACGCGAGTAAAACACGACCTCGGGAGAAAAAGCAAATGGGGATAAAACACCCATGATGCCAGGTAAATTGGACTTCGTCCACGAGGTAAGACGCGGGTAAAACACGATCTCGGGAGAAGAATGCAAATGGGGATAAAACACCCATGATGCCAGGTAAATTGGAATTCATCCACGAGGTAAGACGCGGGTAAAACACGACCTCGGGAGAAAAAGCAAATGGGGATAAAACACCCATGATATGCATATGTGTATAAATCATGCTATGATAGATGATCAAATGACAATGCAGATGTCGACGACAAGGCTCGACTCTGTTGGTAAGATGACAAGACTGGAAGACTGATTCCTCAACCCATACATCACTGTCATTCTGTTAAACTGTATCACGCTGATAGTCCCTGTAGGAAGGATGAGAAGCTACTCGGGGATTCTTCAAATAAACTACCCCAGATTGGATGAACTGATAATTGTTTCTCGTAAAATGATTGTTTTACTGTACCCTCATAAGGCTTGCCCCAGTATGAGTCTTGATAAACCAAATCTGAGAAGATCTTGCCCTGAACAAATCTTGAACTGATTCTCAGACGAGATGTAAAAGGAACTTGCCCCTAATAAGATCACTTGATCAAGTTTCTTGATTGTTTGAAAATTCCTTAGAGGAAAGCCAGTTTGAAAACAAAGTATATTCATACAAACATGGTAATGCAAAGTTCATGCGACCTTTGAAATCAAATTTTTTTTTTGAAAAATGAAAAATAAGTCGTTGGTCAGAACACGGTGGTTCAAGACGCTCAAAATTTAAAACAAAAATGTATTGCCAAAATAAATGATTCACAAAGATCTTTAGGAGTCAGCTTACGCAACCTTGCTGTAGCATGCTTTCAAAATATCCTTGTTTCATTCAATTAGATATTTTGAGGGTTGTAACGTGGTCTGGTTCACGGTTTATGAAACAAAGGATAAAGGCTCAAAATTTGTTTGTTCCCACCCACTCTACGTGATGATCTCCAGTCCTATGCTCAGTTAACTCATATTTGCATTCAGGTTCCTATAGGTTAGGAATTGCACTGATGGTAGCAATGATGGTTCAGAAGTCAAGGGACCTATGAAAAGGCAGCCATTGCTTCTTTACAACATATGGTTCTTTTGACATTGAGGATTTTCAGGGTAAGGATTTAAAGATCCCCTCTTTTTATTATCCCTAACTTTTGCCTGAACTATTTTTTTTTGGTGAAGATTACAGTCAGCGGGATGCCCCAGTTTTGCCTAAGTCTCCTTCATAGGTTTTGACTTAGCGGGCTTTTTATATTTTATTTTGTTTTTTCCGAAAGAAAGAGACTGCCTATCTTAAATGATTACGGTGAACCATCATTGGCGTTTTGGCTTTTAAAAAAAAGCATCTTCAACACTTGCTGTGTACGAAGTAAAATTGTGAGTGTGACCTTTATATGAAAGGCGTATTGTAGGAAAACACAACCAAGTTAACTGAGAGCTACCCATGCCCCAAGGTTAAAATTGCGGGTTTTTTTTTGTAAAGAAAGGAACTCCAACTTCTAGGCTCGAAGGGGTTGACAAGGGATTAACTTCCTTATTTCTCCAGTGTTTGGGAATTGAAATAATGCCTTACATCGTTAACAAGGTTTGATTGAAAGCATACTGACAACAAGTATGGGTATAACATTATCATCACCCTCCCTCCAATCTTAGCATATCAAAATTTTGGACAAAAAGTAAATATTTGAAAAATAAAGCATAAAGATGCAAATAGTAGGCAAAATGAATTGAATTAAAAGTCGCAATGCTCATTTCATTAATGTAAAAGTATAAACATAATTTGAAAGCAAACAGCTAATGCGAAATAAGGAAAATGCAAACAACAAGGAATAAAAGGCCTAGTGATAAAACTTCATTTCTGATGCACTGGCAAGGGATCCTTCTGAACATTTGGATGACCGTCTGTAAAATCAAGTATTCCGGTTCTAACCAATTCACGCACTCTAGCCTTCAGCGCAAAACAATGTTCCAAGTCGTGGCCTGGGGCACCCTCATGAAAAGCACAATGGAGATCGGTCCTGAACCCAACTGGATGGGGATTAGGAGGAGGTGGTGAAGCCTTTGTGGTGATCAGTCCTCGTCGAACCAAGTCAAGATATAACTCGGTGTAAGTCATGGGAATAGGATCAAAGTGGCTTCTGTTCCATTTCTGGTTTTGTCCGATAACTGGGCGTTAAGGAGTTTGAGCTGGCTGTCCTCTGGTAATCAGTATTTGAAGCATTTTAGTGAGCTTAGTCATGTCTGACTTCAACTCATCGATTTCCATTCGGATCTCTGCATTGTATGTCTCTTGCTCTGACATCTTATGTCTATAGTTAGCCCTGGTCTGATATCTGTGTCGAGGAATCAACTTGACGACTCAAAGGTACACTGGAAGACGAGAGAACCGAGAATGAGAAACCGGGGGAAAAATGCAATGCAAAAATGTGATGCTAATGCCATGTAATGGTTCCAAGAATTTCAACGGTCGATTGCAAATATTCCCTTTAAGGAAAGTTGGAAAAAATTTTTTTTTTTTGACTCTAAAATGTAGGACCTTTTTGAATTTGCAAAGGACTGTTGAATTCCTTGAAACTGGAAATGATATGATGCTTTATGGATGCAAAGCACAAATACACACACAAAGGTCCTAGGTTAGAGGACAGCAAATGGAGTTAAGGTCTACCCATCCCAAAAGGTAAGTACTATAGGTTAATTGTACCTGCAGAACAAGGGTTCTAAATCAGTGTCCAAAGTCATCAGTCCATCCTTCGGATATTATCAACTTTCCAACTAACTCGGAGGTCGATAATATTCTCAAGAGAACCTCATTTGAGTGTAGTATCGCGTAACAACTATTGTAGGACTACTCCCACATAGTTCCCACACTACGTCCTATATAAGGCCAAAGTGGTGTTAAGGTAGTACGGTCCCCAGTATCACAGACTCCAATTGAAAATAGTAAAAGTTTTCACGATTGCACTCGATCAACCGAACCATTTTCGAAAAGGTCTCAACTGAGCGGTGATTCTCGAGTCGACTTGGTCAGGACTCACTCCCGGCAAGCCTCGTCGAATATCTCACCTTCCTATAATAAGGTCACTCAAGTCCGGGTTAGGACTTATCTCACAATAACAGGTATCCCCACAAGGTACAATGATATATAAAAATAATTAATAAAATATCATACAATAAACAAAATAGGGGTAACCCTTAAAAATTAGGAGGGTCCCCAGTGAAGTCGACATTTTCTGTTGCGGTTAGAATATGATATCAAATTATTAATTAATTTGAATCGCATCTTTAGTTCACAACCGCTCTTTGATTTATCCGAAGGAAAAGGTCAAAAGAGGAAAACCTAATTTTGCATCGTAAAGACAATGCAGGGAGAGATCTAGGTAAGGGGTTGGTTAAGCTTAGGGAAGGTACTAGCACCCTAAACTTCTGTAGTACTCTACAGGAACCTTTTGTTTATTGTATGCTTTTTTATTTTATTATCTATTTGAAATATATTGCTAAGGGATAGAGTGACCTAAAGACCTAATGGTTAGTCCTAAGTATACTCGGCAAGACGTTGCATCTTGTGCCTACGTATCCTGGATAGGGAATAGAATCAGAGTAATCGTAGTTCCCTTCGAAAGGGAGGTTAGAAACGTCTTGACTGTGGTCAAGGTTTCATTGGGGAGTAAGCGTTCATAGGGAAGCGCCTACGTGGAGTCTTGAAACTCCTATTTCTACGTTGAAATTGTAAATTGAAATTAGGGTTAAATTAAATATTCCACGGCGGGAAACCCTAAAACAGAGTACGGCGACTCTTTGACCTAATGCTAGGGTAAAGGGTATTTTCGTCCACGGCAGGACACCTAAGCGATTAGGGTTTTGAAATGGTCAAACGTTAGGTTTATTGACTCGGCGGTCAAATGGCTAGACCTAATCCTTCAGAAGGAACATAACGCTAAATCATGCAAGCAAGGCAAAATATTATATGGCAGAAATTAAAATGTGGAAAGTAAAGAAAGCGTCGCGATGATCACTCGCGTAAATTACAAATCCCCAAAAAGAAATGCGAAATAAAATAAGCCGCGACCATGGCCTCGCATAAATTACATCCATGGAACAAATTACAAATATGATAACGAAATATTTAATTAATAATAATCGGAGACCGACTAAAACCTAGCGGAAAACAAATAGAGAACGTTAGTGAAAAAAAGTTAGGCGGAAATCAATGACAAATAATAAAGCAATTAATAATGAAAGAAAGAAAATGCAATTGGAAAATTTATTATTTTATTAATTTTAAAAAACTTTATTTTTAATTTCTGAAAAAAGAAATTTAATCTTAATTTGGAAACAATGGTTTTTAATAAAAATGTTTTAGTTTTAATTTTTTTTAAAAAGGATTCAATTTAAATTTTTTTTAAAAAATAAGTTTTAGTTTTTATTTTTTTAATTATAAGAACAAAGTTTTAAACAAGGTTTAACTAGCAAATATTTTTTAATTAAACTAACCATTTATTATGACATAATTACAATTTAAAGAAAATCATAATAATAATAATAATAATAATAATAATAATAATAATAATAATAATAATAATAATAATAATAATAATAAGAAAAATTAAAAAAAAGGGAAAAATAAAAAATATAAAAAAAAGGGGAAAAGTAGGCGTCACGCTGAAGCATTTCAATCTTTAGGTTTTTAGAAACCCCATCTTCTTCTTCATCACGGTGGCGGCGTCGTTGCAGCTCCTTTGAGCTTTGCTCCATTCTTGCATGGTCGGAAACGATTTCTCTCCTTCTTCTTCGGTTTGTTCCACCTGAAAACAACAGAAAAACTTTGTTATTGACAAAAAGAACTGCTCACCTCGTTCGGGGTTCGAAGCGGTTCGCGGTGGTTTTGTGCCGTTTGGTGGATTTGCTGACACTTTCCTCTTCTGATAAGTCGTGAGAACGGCCGCCGTTTTTTTCTTTTTCTGTGTTCTCCCCTCACTTATGTTTATATAGGTAACCAAATTAGGGTTAACTCTAACCTAATGCCTATTTTAAAGCCCAACTTAAATAATTAGTCAAAGCTAAAAAAACAAACTAAAACAAACTTAAAAGAATAAAATCTTTTCTAATATTTTTAATTTTATGATTTTTGGATGTTTTTATGAATAATATGGAAAAAAAGTAAAAAAATAATATTTTTTTAAAACATAATTTAAATAAAATACGAAAATAATAATTAAATAATAAAAAACTATTTTTGTTATTTTTTTTATGAAAATAGAAAAGTTAGAATAAAAATAAAAGAAAAACAAAAAGTGAAGAAGGTGGGATTCGAACTCTCGACCTCTCACACTCACAACTCCTTACACACGGTCTCTTGCCAATTGTGCCATTTTATTCATTCAAAATAAAGTGGCACTAGAAACTATGTAAAGGTAGGACAAATTTGGGGTGCAACAGATGCCCCTATTTAAATAGCTTCACCGGATGATTTGAGCAGCGGAGACTTGAGAAATCGCGGTGAAAGGGATTTAAATACAGATAACCGGAAATTTGGCCTCTAGATGCAGTGATATGCAATGATATGGACAAAATAACACGAACTATAATGCTGACAATGCCATGAATCTAATATGATGCGTATGATGGAATGATGAATGCAAGGATGCAGACGACACGACGACATAGGGGACAGACGCGACGAGTAACTACACTGGGGAATACAACGCACTGGTGGAATAGCGCGACAATTGTCACTTTAGAACGAACAGTAACACAGGATCCACACGGCGGTAGGATCAGGTAAACGACAAGTGCTGGAATTTCCGGGTCATTCCTTTAGGCGAAGAGATCGAGCGAGATCTTCAGGAATCATCGGAAATTATACAGAGAAAAACAAACACCAGAGATACTCGGAAAAACCATCGAATAACCTCGGGGTCAAAGAAACAAATTTCAGGGACATCCGGAAGAACATCGAATGAACTCTAAAACATACCAGAGTTACTCGGAAAACCATCGAATAAACCCTGGGCTATATCCAGAAACAAAAGGACGACATCTATAGGAGCATGAGATGAAGACAAGTTTCTGAAGGTAAATCCGAAACATTTAGGAAAGCAATAAATGTACGGGGAAAGTTTTGAAGACCTATCTGGAAGAACATCAGATAAGCAACAAAGGGGTTCTGGAAGAACGTCAGAACAAAAACTCAGTCTGGAAAAATCTCAGAAAGAGAAAAGATCCGGAAAACCATCGGAAAGATTCTGGAAAACCGTCAGAATCGTAAAAGAATATCTGGAAAACCACCAGACAAGAGATATTCAATCTGAAAAACCGTCATAAAGAGAAACAGATCTGGAAAACCATCGGAAAGATTCTGAAAAACCATCAGAATCAAGGGAAAATATCTGGAAAACCATCAGATACGTAACAACGAAGTTCTGGAAGAACATCAGAACAACGAGACTCAATTTGGAAAACCATCAGAAAGAGACATTAAAATTAGGGTACCAGACAATCCAATAATGGCTTTGAATGAAAGGTATAAACACAATATATGAGGATAGTATTGGACGTAAAAGGAACAAGCATATCCGGAAAACCATCGGATAAGAAAAACATCATATCTGGAAGAACATCAAATAGACACGACACAAAGTTGTTTGGTAGGTGCCAAGTAAGTTGGACTTCGACCACAAGGTAGGACCTGGATAAAACATGACCTCGGGAGAAAAAGCAAATGGGGATAAAACACCCATGATGCCAGGTAAATTGGACTTCGTCCACGAGGTAAGACGCGAGTAAAACACGGCCTCGGGAGAAAAAGCAAATGGGGATAAAACACCCATGATGCCAGGTAAATTGGACTTCGTCCACGAGGTAAGACGCGGGTAAAACACGATCTCGGGAGAAGAATGCAAATGGGGATAAAACACCCATGATGCCAGGTAAATTGGAATTCATCCACGAGGTAAGACGCGGGTAAAACACGACCTCGGGAGAAAAAGCAAATGGGGATAAAACACCCATGATATGCACATGTGTATAAATCATGCTATGATAGATGATCAAATGACAATGCAGATGTCGACGACAAGGCTCGACTCTGTTGGTAAGATGACAAGACTGGAAGACTGATTCCTCAACCCATACATCACTGTCATTCTGTTAAACTGTATCACGCTGATAGTCCCTGTAGGAAGGATGAAAAGCTACTCGGGGATTCTTCAAATAAACTACCCCAGATTGGATGAACTGATAATTGTTTCTCGTAAAATGATTGTTTTACTGTACCCTCATAAGGCTTGCCCCAGTATGAGTCTTGATAAACCAAATCTGAGAAGATCTTGCCCTGAACAAATCTTGAACTGATTCTCAGACGAGATGTAAAAGGAACTTGCCCCTGATAAGATCACTTGATCAAGTTTCTTGATTGTTTGAAAATTCCTTAGAGGAAAGCCAGTTTGAAAACAAAGTATATTCATACAAACATGGTAATGCAAAGTTCATGCGACCTTTGAAATCAAATTTTTTTTATTTTGAAAAATGAAAAATAAGTCGTTGGTCAGAACACGGTGGTTCAAGACGCTCAAAATTTAAAAACAAAAATGTATTGCCAAAATAAATGATTCACAAAGATCTTTAGGAGTCAGCTTACGCAACCTTGCTGTAGCATGCTTTCAAAATATCCTTGTTTCATTCAATTAGGTATTTTGAGGGTTGTAACGTGGTCTGGTTCACGGTTTATGAAACAAAGGATAAAGGCTCAAAATTTGTTTGTTCCCACCCACTCTACGTGATGATCTCCAGTCCTATGCTCAGTTAACTCATATTTGCATTCAGGTTCCTATAGGTTAGGAATTGCACTGATGGTAGCAATGATGGTTCAGAAGTCAAGGGACCTATGAAAAGGCAGCCACTGCTTCTTTACAACATATGGTTCTTTTGACATTGAGGATTTTCAGGGTAAGGATTTAAAGATCCCCTCTTTTTATTATCCCTAACTTTTGCCTGAACTGTTTTTTTTTGTGTGAAGATTACAATCAGCGGGATGACCCAGTTTTGCCTAAGTCTCCTTCATAGGTTTTGACTTAGCGGGCTTTTTATATTTTATTTTGTTTTTTCCGAAAGAAAGAGACTGTTAAATGATTACGGTGAACCATCATTGGCGTTTTGGCTTTTAAAAAAAAGCATCTTCAACACTTGCTGTGTACGAAGGAAAATTGTGAGTGTGACCTTTATATGAAAGGCGTATTGTAGGAAAACACAACCAAGTTAACTGAGAGCTACCCATGCCCCAAGGTTAAAATTGCGGGTTTTTTTTTGTAAAGAAAGGAACTCCAACTTCTAGGCTCGAAGGGGTTGACAAGGGATTAACTTCCTTATTTCTCCAGTGTTTGGGAATCGAAATAATGCCTTACATCGTCAACAAGGTTTGATTGAAAGCATACTGACAGCAAGTATGGGTATAACATTATCATCATCCTCCCTCCAATCTTAGCATGTCAAAAATTTGGACAAAAAGTAAATATTTGAAAAATAAAGCATAAAGATGAAAATAGTAGGCAAAATGAATTGAATCAAAAGTCGCAATGCTCATTTCATTAATGTAAAAGTATAAACATAATTTGAAAGCAAACAGCTAATGCGAAATAAGGAAAATGCAAACAACAAGGAATAAAAGGCCTAGTGATAAAACTTCATTTCTGATGCACTGGCAAGGGATCCTTCTGAACATTTGGATGACCGTCTGTAAAATCAAGTATTCCGGTTCTAACCAATTCACGCACTCTAGCCTTCAGCGCAAAACAATGTTCCAAGTCGTGGCCTGGGGCACCCTCATGAAAAGCACAATGGAGATCGGTCCTGAACCCAACTGGATGGGGATTAGGAGGAGGTGGTGAAGCCTTTGTGGTGATCAGTCCTCGTCGAACCAAGTCAAGATAGAGCTCGGTGTAAGTCATGGGAATAGGATCAAAGTGGCTTCTGTTCCATTTCTGGTTTTGTATGATAACTGGGTGTTGAGGATTTTGAGCTGGCTGTCCTCTGGTAATCAGTATTTGAAGCATTTTAGTGAGCTTAGTCATGTCTGACTTCAACTCATCGATTTCCATTCGGATCTCTGCATTGTATGTCTCTTGCTCTGACATCTTATGTCTATAGTTAGCCCTGGTCTGATATCTGTGTCGAGGAATCAACTTGACGACTCAAAGGTACACTGGAAGACGAGAGAACCGAGAATGAGAAACCGGGGGAAAAATGCAATGCAAAAATGAGATGCTAATGCCATGTAATGGTTCCAAGAATTTCAACGGTCGATTACAAATATTCCCTTTTTGGAAAGTTGGAAAAAAAATTTTTTTTTGACTCTAAAATGTAAGACCTTTTTGAATTTGCAAAGGACTGTTGAATTCCTTGAAACTGGAAATGATATGATGCTTTATGGATGCAAAGCACACATACACACACAAAGGTCCTAGGTTAGAGAACAGCAAATGGAGTTAAGGTCTACCCTTCCCAAAAGGTAAGTACTATAGGTTAATTGTACCTGCAGAACAAGGGTTCTAAATCAGTGTCCAAAGTCATCAGTCCATCCTTCGGATATTATCAACTTTCCAACTAACTCGGAGGTCGATAATATTCTCAAGAGAACCTCATTTGAGTGTAGTATCGCGTAGCAACTATTGTAGGACTACTCCCACATAGTTCCCACACTACGTCCTATATAAGGCCAAGGTGGTGTTAAGGTAGTACGGTCCCCAGTATCACAGACTCCAATTGAAAATAGTAAAAGTTTTCACGACTGCACTCGATCAACCAAACCATTTTCGAAAGGGTCTCAACTGAGCGGTGATTCTCGAGTCGACTTGGTCGGGACTCACTCCCGGCAAGCCTCGTCGAATATCCCACCTTCCTATAATAAGGTCACTCAAGTCTGGGTTAGGACTTATCTCACAATAACAGGTATCCCCACAAGGTACAATGATATATAAAAATAATTAATAAAATATCATACAATAAACAAAATAGGGGTAACCCTTAAAAATTAGGAGGGTCCCTAGTGAAGTCGCCATTTTCTGTTGCGGTTAGAATATGATATGAAATTATTAATTAATTTGAATCGCATCTTTAGTTCACAACCGCGCTTTGATTTATCCGAAGGAAAAGGCCAAAAGAGGAAAACCTAATTTTGCATCGTAAAGACAATGCAGGGAGAGATCTAGGTAAGGGGTTGGTTAAGCTTAGGGAAGGTACTAGCACCCTAAACTTCTGTAGTACTCTACAGGAACCTTTTGTTTATTGTATGCTTTTTTATTTTATTATCTGTTTGAAATATATTGCTAAGGGATAGAGTGACCTAAAGACCTAAGGGTTAGTCCTAAGTTTACTCGGCAAGACGTCGCATCTTGTGCCTACGTATCCTGGATAGGGAATGGAATCAGAGTAATCGTAGTTCCCCTCGAAAGGGAGGTTAGAAACGTCTTGACTGTGGTCAAGGTTTCATTAGGGAGTAAGCGTTCATAGGGAAGCACCTACGTGGAGTCTTGAAACTCCTATTTCTACGTTGAAATCGTAAATTGAAATTAGGGTTAAATTAAATATTCTACGGCGGGAAACCCTAAAACAGAGTACGGCGACTCTTTGACCTAATGCTAGGGTAAAGGGTATTTTCGTCCACGGCGGGACACCTAAGCGATTAGGGTTTTGATATGGTCAAACGTTAGGGTTATTGACTCGGCGGTCAAACGGCTAGACCTAATCCTTCGGAAGGAACATAACGCTAAATCATGCAAGCAAGGCAAAATATTATATGGCAGAAATTAAAATGTGGAAAGTAAAGAAAGCGTCGCGATGATCACTCGCGTAAATTACAAATCCCCAAAAAGAAATGCGAAATAAAATAAGCCGCGACCATGGCCTCGTATAAATTACATCCATGGAACAAATTACAAATATAATAACGAAATATTTAATTAATAATAATCGGAGACCGACTAAAACCTAGCGGAAAACAAATAGAGAACGTTAGTGAAAAAAAAGTTAGGCGGAAATCAATGACAAATAATAAAGCAATTAATAATGAAAGAAAGAAAATGCAATTGGAAAATTTATTATTTTATTAATTTTAAAAAACTTTATTTTTAATTTTTGAAAAAAGAAATTTAATCTTAATTTTGAAACAATGGTTTTTAATAAAAATGTTTTAGTTTTAATTTTTTTAAAAAAGGATTCAATTTAAATTTTTTTTAAAAAATAAGTTTTAGTTTTAATTTTTTTTATTATAAGAACAGAGTTTTAAACAAGGTTTAACTAGCAAATATTTTTTAATTAAACTAACCATTTATTATGACATAATTACAATTTAAAGAAAATCAGAATAATAATAATAATAGTAATAATAATAATAATAATAAGAAAAATAAAAAAAAAGGGAAAAATAAAAAATATAAAAAAAAGGGGAAAAGTAGGCTTCACGCTGAAGCATTTCAATCTTTAGGTTTTTAGAAACCCCATCTTCTTCTTCATCATAGTGGCGGCGTCGTTGTAGCTCCTTTGAGCTTTGCTCCATTCTTGCATGGTCGGAAACAATTTCTCTCCTTCTTCTTCGGTTTGTTCCACCTAAAAACAACAGAAAAACTTTGTTATTGACAAAAAGAACTGCTCACCTCGTTCGGGGTTCGAAGCGGTTCGCGGTGGTTTTGCGCCGTTTGGTGGATTTGCTGACACTTTCCTCTTCTGATAAGTCGTGAGAACGGCCTCCGTTTTTTTCTTTTTCTGTGTTCTCCCCTCACTTATGTTTATATAGGTAACCGAATTAGGGTTAACTCTAACCTAATGCCTATTTTAAAGCCCAACTTAAATAATTAGTCAAAGCTAAAAAAACAAACTAAAACAAACTTAAAAGAATAAAATCTTTTCTAATATTTTTAATTTTATGATTTTTGGATGTTTTTATGAATAATATGGAAAAAAAAGTAAAAAAATAATATTTTTTTAAAAAATAATTTAAATAAAATACGAAAGTTGGAAGCTTTAATGATCATGGAGGAAAGTTCACATGTCTTTTCAAGATGCAGTTTCGCCTTTTGAATCCCTAACTTTTACCTAGGCCGCTCTTTCGGGTTTTAAGCCTACCATGATACATTTTCTTTTATTTTAGTCCCTAATTTTTGCCTGAACCATTTCTATTTATGGTCCACCAGGACACCAATTTTTGTGTGGATTTTATTTTTGGTCCACCAGGTCTATCTTTCAGGCATAATATTTTTTAACTGCATCTGAATTCACAAGGAATGGAAGATCGTCACCGTCCATGGTTGAGAGGATCAAGGCTCCTCCAGAGAAAGCCTTTTTCACAATGTATGAACCCTTATAGTTTGGTGCCCATTTGCCCCTTGGATCAACGTGAGTTGGCTGAATTTTCCTCAATACCAAGTTTCCTGCTTTGATGTATCGTGGGCGAACTTTCTTGTCAAAGGCCCTCTTCAACCGCTTCTGTTATAACTATCCATGACAAATGGCTGTCATGCGCTTCTCGTCGATGAGATTAAGTTGGTCGAGTCTGGCTTGTATCCATTCAGCTTCATCCAGCTTGACGTCTGCCAAAATCCTCAAGTAGGGAATCTCTACTTCAATAGGAAGCACTACTTCCATGCCATACACAAGAGAAAACGGGGTTGCCCCTGTAGAAGTGCGCACTGAGGTGTGGTAGCCATGCAGCACAAATGGCAACATCTCGTGCCAGTCTTTGTAAGTCTTCACCATCTTCTGGACGATCTTCTTAATGTTCTTATTCGCCGCCTCAACAACTCCATTCATTTTGGGACGGTATGTCGTTGAATTGTGATATTTAATCTTGAAGCTTTCACACAACTCCTTCATCATCTTATTGTTGAGGTTTGAACCATTATCAATAATGATCTTATTTGGAACTCCATATCGGCAGATGATTTCCTTCTTGATGAAGCGAGTCACCACTTGCTTAGTGATGTTGGCATAAGATGCTGCTTCTACCCACTTGGTGAAGTAGTCGATGGCCACTAAGATGAAACGGTGTCCATTAGAATCGGCTGGCTCGATGTGTCTGATTACATCTATACCCCACATAGTAAAAGGCCAAGGCAGATGATTTCCTTCTTGATGAAGGAAATCACCACTTGCTTAGTGACGTTGGCATAAGATGCTGCTTCTACCCACTTGGTGAAGTAGTCGATGGCCACTAAGATGAAACGGTGTCCATTAGAATCGGCTGGCTAGATGTGTCTGATTACATCTATACCCCACATAGAAAAAGGCCAAGGCGAAGTTAAGACATTCAAAGGAAGCAATGACATATGAACTTTGTCCGCGTAAATCTGGCATTTGTGACATGTCTGGACGTGGCGATAACAGTCTGTTTCACTTGTCATCTAGTAGTATCCTGCCCTCAAGATCTTCTTAACCATTGTGTGGCCACTGGCGTGTGTCCCAAAAGACCCTTCGTGCACTTCATTTATGATACATTCTGCTTCGTGTCTATCCATGCATCTGAGCAGAACCGAATCATAATTCTGCTTGTACAATACATCACCACTGAGGAAGAACTTTGAGGAGAGCTTCCTAAGATATTTCTTGTCAGTGATAGTTATGCCTTCTAGATATTCTTGTGTTTCTAGATACCGCTTGATATCGTAGAACCAAGGATGACCATCAACTTTAGGCTCTTCAGCATCGACTTCCAGGAAATAAGCGGGTTCGTCAAGATACTCCAGACGTATGTGTGGTTCCTCATTCTTCCACTTGACTTGAAACATGGATGCTAGCATTGCTAGAGCATCTGCCAACTGATTTTTTTGCTCTAGGAATGTGATGAAAAGTGATCTCATCAAAGTATGGGATTAGCTTCGAGATGTGATCTCTGTAAGGAATCAACTTGAGGTCAAGTGTTTCGTATTCCCCTTTAATCTGACATATGACAAGCACAAAATCTCCATAGACTTCTAGAATCTTGATCCTATTATCAATGGAAACTTCAATTCCGAAGATACATGCTTCATACTCGGCCATGCTATTAGTACACTTGAAGCATAGTCTGGCAGTGAATGGTAGATGAAATCCAGTTGGAGAAGTAATGGTTGCCCCAATTCTACAACCTTTAGCATTTGCGGCACCATCGAACACAAGCGTCCATCGCGATCCTGGTTCGGGTCCATTGTCTGGGCCTAATATGGTATAGTTTCTGGCAAACATGACATCTTCGTTAGGAAAATCGAAGTGCATAGATTGGTAGTTGTTCATAGATTGGTGGGCGAGATAGTCAGAGAACACACATCCTTTGATAGCTTTCTGCGTAACATAATGGATGCCATACTCTGTCAATACCATTTGCCAACGAGCCACTCGTCTGGTGAGAGCAGGCTTCTAGAATATGTACTTGACAGGATCCATCTTGGAGATCAGCAAGGTTGTATGGGTGAGCATATATTGTCTCAAGCGTTTTGCTGCCCAATCCAATGCACAACATGTCTTCTCGAGCATTGAGTATCTCGATTCACAGTCGTTAAACTTCTTACTGAGGTAGTAGATCGCATGCTCCTTCCTACCTGTTTCATCATGTTGACCTAACACACATCCCATGGATCCCTCTAGCATAGTTAAGTACATGATCAGAGGTCGTCCGGGTACTGGAGGCATCAAGATCGGTGGTTCTTGTAGATAGTCTTTTATTTTCTCAAAGGCTTTCTGACAACTGTCGTTCCACACCACGACTTGGTCTTTTCGAAGCAACCTGAAAATGGGCTCACAGGTGGCCGTCAGATGGGATATGAACCTGGCGATGTAATTCAATCTCCAAAGGAAACCTCAGACTTCCTTTTCAGTTTTGGGTGCTGGCATCTCTTGGATAGCTTTGACTTTATCTGGATCGACTTCAATCCCCTTTTGGCTCACAATAAAACCTAGCAGTTTACCAGATCTTACACCAAAAGTGCATTTGTTGGGATTTAATCTCAGCTTGAATTTCCTTAGTCTAGGCGAAAAGCTTTGCCAAGTGAATGATGTGTTCTTCCTCAGTCTGGGATTTTGCGATCATATCATCCACATAACACTCAATCTCTTTATGTATCATATCGTGAAAGAGAGTGACCATGACCTGCTGATATGTCACGCCTGCGTTCTTGAGTCCCAAAGACATGACTTTATAACAGAAAGTTCCCCATGGAGTGATGAAAGTCGTCTTTTCCATGTCTTCTGACGCCATCTTGATCTGATTATATCCTGAAAAACCATCCATGAACGAGAAGACAGAGAACTGAGCTGTATTGTCTACTAATACGTCAATATGTGGCAAGGGAAAATCGTCTGTTGGACTTACTCTATTGAGATCTTTGTAGTCGACACACATTCGCACCTTCCCATCCTTCTTTGGCACTGGAACAATATTCGCTACCCATTGCGGATAATTGGATACTGCCAGGAAACCAAGATCTAGTTGCTTCTACACTTCTTCTTTAATCTTGAAAGACATCTCAGGCTTTGTTCTCCTCAACTTTTGCTTCACCGGCAGGCAATCTTCTTTGAGGGGTAGCTTATGCACCACAATATCTTCATCCAGACCAGGCATATCTTTGTAGGACCAAGCAAATACGTCAACATACTCTCAAAGCAATGTGACCAACTTTGTCTTAATCTCTGACTCCAACGCGACACCTATCTTGATCTACTTAGCATCCTCTTCGGTTCCCATGTTGACAACTTCAACCTCTTCTTGGTACGACTGAATGACCCTTGACTCTTGCTTTAGCAATCTAGCTAACTCTTCTGGTAGATCGCAACCTTGCAGTCTTCGTCAGCGTGGTAGATTGGGTTATCAAAGTCATATTGGACCATAGCAGGGTCGTTATCAATAGGAACATGGGAAGATCTGCACGATGAATGATTTCATGCCTTTATTTTTTAAAGAAAAATGAAAAAGAAGAAAACAAAAATAATGCCTTTCGAAAATATTTTTATGTGCAAACAAGTAAAAATGACAGAAAAAGAGCGCAATTGGATGCAAAAGTTTATTTATTGATGATAAGTTGTGCTTTAAAAAGCAAAAAGCCCTACAACATGATCCATATGCCTTGGGCAGAGCAGAGGATTTTTAGGTAAAACAAAAAAACAGGGAATTACTCGTCTACTAGAGTAACTTCGGGGATTTCAATGATTATCCAATTCTTCAAAGTTTGGTTAGGTGCCCTAGGATACATCATGCACAACTCTTTATGACCTTCAGCTTCAGTTTCCAAAAATGTGACTTGACCATCAACGAGATGGCCCCCACTAGTAAAAACTAACGGAGTTGGAAGTCCTTTACCCCTATCAGAGGCATTCTTCTGCTTGTAACCTAGACCGACTCCATTTTTGTTAACGGGAAATTCCAATACCCTACCCCATCCTCGCGGGTGACCTTCCTCTGTCACTGTCCTTGCATCCTTCCAAGTCACTATTGAAGACACCGGCTTCTCGTGAATCATTTCAACACTTACTGTAACACCCCGATTCTGAATTCCCATTAATTGTTGGGTCTTTTAATTTATTTATTTGATGTTTGTTTTTAAATTGAGAAAACTTATATATTGTTATTATGTGGTGTTTGCTTATTTTATCTATTTTTACCGATTCGGAGAGTTTTCGGGGAATTAGAGTAAAAAGGGCATTTTAGACATTTAGCACTTTAGTGTGAGAATTGATTGGTAAGTGTTGGAAAGAATTTGAGAGGAAAGAAATAGAGATAGAAATAGAATAAGAGAGGAAAAAGAAGAAAGATAGTAACATAAGAAGAAAAAAAAAACAAGAGAAAGAAAAGAGGAGAAGAGAAAGAGAAGAGAAAGTGGAGAGGAAAACCTAGAATCATCAAGGGATCATCACCAAAGCTTGCAATCGATCGGTAAGGGTGTGAAACTCCATCATCTCTTTAATGTATATGATTGTATGTGTATGTGTGTGGATTTTGTAGAGTTTCTACTCTTTTTCCACTTAGGTTAGAAGTTGGTTTTGTGAGTAGAATGAGGTTTTAATCGGTTAGAACTCGGATTAGATGATGTAGTTTAGTCGGGTGATGGTTGGGTTGTGCTACTGTGACTGGTTTGGATTTAATCGGTCGGTTGTGTGGAGTTTGGGCTTTGAGACAGCCATGGAAGTTCTGTCTTCGCAAGTTCGCCAGGCGAATGGCAGCGAAGCTTCGCCAGGCGAAGCCCAGCGAGCTGTAGCGAAGCAAGTCAGAAGCTAATATTCTGTATTCGCTGGCAAGTTCGCCAGGCGAAGTGAGTTGGCGAAGGTTCGCCAGGCGAGTGGGTAGCGAGCCTCAGCGAGTAATTCCAGAATTACTCCCAGTGGACTTCGCTGGGAAGTTCGCCAGGCGAAGGCCAGCGAGCATTTGCTGCGTGGCTTCGCCAGGCGAAGGTTGGCGAACCTGGCAGTGTTATTTTGTTTTGCTGTTTGTTCATAGCATGATGTTTGGTTGATTCAATTATGATTAATGCCTATATGAATGATTGATGTGTGAACTGTTTGACATGTCGTGCTGTGGGTGGCCGAAAGGCGTGAATCCTAGATTGTAGAGTAAATGATAAATCTTGAATATTTGATAATCTTGTGTATTTGCTCGAATTGAATAGAAACGCATTGATAGGCTGATATGTGTGTAAACCATGTGTGGAATGGTGTATAATATGAATGCATGATAGATATATGCTATGTATGTGATAAATGCAATGAGTATGTTCGTGAGCATAGTATGCATTTTTGTGTCGATTGATCCCTCGGAGGATTTGCAGAACCTCGTATGATGCGATGGTTATGTTTGATTCCTTGGAGAATCGGTTGCATTGTGTGATTCCTTGGAGAATCAGTTGCATTGTGTGATTCCTTGGAGAATCGGTTGCATTGTGTGATTCCTCGGAGAATCGGTCATAACATGTAATCCCGTGGAGGATTGGCTAGAGTATTTGATTCCGTGGAGAATCTGCTGAGTACTTGATCCCGTGGAGGATCTGCTGAATATTCGATTCCGTGGAGAATCTGATGAATATTTGATTCCGTGGAGAATCTGCTGAGTACTTGATCCCGTGGAGGGTCTGCTGAATACTCGATTCCTTAGAGAATCTGTTGAATGAGTCGGTACCGCATTTGCATCTGCATAGAGTCGTGTGTCGGTCTCTATGAGTTGCATGAGTCATCTGTGTATGATGCATTAGTTGTGTGAACATAACTGTGTATGTTATATATGATTGTTTGGAGGAAAATATAGTGAATGTTCATGTGTATGTGTAGAGACATGATTATTTGTATATGCTTAATGTGGTGAGAACATAATGTGAGTATAACTTGTACAAATGTGAGTATATGTATATATATAATTTTATGCATTAACTGTTATGATGTTGTTTCTCACCCTTCTGCTGTTTTATGATGCTCTATGAGGCATTGCAGAGTAGGAAGCTGGAGGTTCTTTTTGTGAAGCGATGTCTTCATTCTTTTTGGTCAATGGCTCTGATATGTAACATCTGGGTAGTTAGGAAGCCTTTGACTCTTTTGGAGTTACATTTGTTTTGATTCTTTTGTGATACATATGTGTATGTATCTGCTGTGGATATGTTGTAAAGCATGAATTAACTGATGGTTGTATATACTTTTATGATGAGATCGATTCAATATTTGGATGTTTCCGCTTTATTCTAAATATTGAGATGTGGGTTACCCATTGTTGCATATCTATTTTGAGCAGGTATCGTATGTGTTTAATTTCATGATAATGTGATGCGCCTCTTATATACCATGTTTTAATTAAACTCTGATGAAATAAATTTTCTAAGTGCCTAATTGATTTATTTGATTAATTTGGGGGTATAGAAAGGGGGTGTTACATTAAGTGGTATCAGAGCCAGTGTTGAGTCAGTCGTGTCTATCTTGTTGTTGTGTTGGTTGAACGGTTGTTTAACCTTGTTGTTATTTTTGGGAATCCTCAGAATATGGCAGGTCGTAATGACAATGCTATGGCAGCGGCGTTAGAGGCTATGGCCAGAGCTGTGCAGGGTGCACCTAACGTGAATGCGAATGACGAGTTTAGGAAGAACCAACCACCGGTGTTCAAAGGGAGATTTGATCCGGATGGTGCTCAGATATGGTTAAAGGAAATTGAGAGGATCTTTAGGGTGATGGATTGTGCTGAAGGGAACAAGGTGAGACTAGGGACTCACATGCTGAGAGAAGAGGCTGATGACTGGTGGGTCAGCGTGAGGCAAGTTCTTGAGGTCGACGATGAGGAGATTACGTGGGATTTATTTCGTACTGAGTTTCTAAGGAAGTATTATCCCGAAAGTGTTAAAGGGAAGAGAGAAATGGAATTTCTGGAGTTGAAACAAGGTAATATGACGGTGGTGGACTACACCGCTAAGTTTACTGAGTTAGTGAAGTTTCACCCTCACTATGATGCGGTTACGGCGGAATTTTCCAAATGTATCAAGTATGAGAATGGCTTGCGTCCTGAGATAAAGCAAGCAGTGGGTTATCAAAGGATACGAAGATTTTCGGATTTGACTGAGTGTTGCAGAATTTATGAAGAAGACAGTAGAGCTCGTTCTACTCATTATAAGGGTTTGAGCGAGAGGAGAGGGAAACAGCAAGTACGAAGCGGACCTTATGTGACGCCTGCTGATAAGGGCAAACATAGGGGAAACTTTGATAGGAGACCCGGAGGAGGTTCCGGTGCGATCAAATGTTTTAAGTGTGGCGTGATGGGCCACAAGTCTTATGATTGTGGAAAGTTCAAGGCGAAGTGTTCCAACTGTGGGCTCCTTGGACATGATGCAGCAGAGTGTAGAAAGAATGCTGTGAAGTGTTTTAATTGTGGCGAGGTGGGTCACATTAGCTCGAATTGTACCAAACCGAAGCAAGCTCAGGCGGGCGGAAAAGTTTTCGCATTAGCAGGTTCAGACGCTACTAATGCGGCGGATCGTTTGATTAAAGGTACATGCTTTATTAATGATATGCCTTTAGTTGCTATTATTGATACTGGAGCGACTCACTCGTTCATTTCTCTTGCGTGTGCTAAGCGGTTGGATTTGTGTATGGTTTCTTTGAGTAGTGGTATGGTTATTGGGACTCCCGCTTCGGGGTCGGTAACTACTTCTTTGGTGTGTGCAAGTTGTCCTTTGACCATGTATGGTAAGGACTTCGTTATGGATTTAGTGTGTTTACCGTTGGAAGGTTTGGACGTAATCTTGGGTATGAACTGGTTGCAATTTAATAGAGTTCATCTGGATTGCTATCACAAGTTAGTAAGGTTTCCTTCCTTGGAGGATGGTGAAAACGAGAGTTTTCTTTCCACTAAAGAGTTGAAGAAACTTTTAGCGGACGAAGCTCAGTTGTTTGGTTTGTTTGCATCGTTGTCGGTGGAGAGCAAAGTTGAGCTCGACGTGTTTCCTGTGGTTTGTGAATTTCCTGAAGTGTTTCCGGAAGATGTTACGGATGTGCCGCCAAAGAGAGAGGTTGAATTTTCTATTGATCTAGTTCCGGGTACTAGACCGATTTCGATGGCCCCGTATCGGATGTCGGCATCGGAGTTGGTGGAATTGAAGAAGCAGTTGAATGATTTGTTGGATAAGAGATTTGTAAGACCAAGTGTTTCTCCTTGGGGTGCGCCGGTATTGTTGGTAAAGAAGAAGGATGGTAGTATGCGATTGTGTATTGATTATCGACAATTGAATAAGGTGACAATTAAGAACAAGTATCCGCTTCCAAGAATTGATGATTTGATGGATCAATTAGTTGGAGCCCGTGTTTTTAGTAAGATTGATTTGAGATCCGGTTATCACCAGATTCGGGTTAAGGAAGAAGATATTTCGAAGACGGCTTTTAGAACACGATATGGTCACTATGAGTATACGGTGATGCCATTCGGAGTTTCTAACGCGCCGGGTGTTTTCATGGAATATATGAACCGTATCTTCCACGAGCAGTTGGATCATTTTGTGGTAGTGTTTATCGATGATATTTTGATTTATTCTAAGTCTCGAGAGGAACACGAAGAACATTTAAGGATTGTGTTGCGGATTTTGAAAGAGAAGTTGTATGCAAAGTTGTCCAAGTGTGAGTTTTGGTTGTCGGAGGTGAGTTTTCTTGGGCATATTATTTCCGGCAATGGTATTAGTGTGGATCCATCCAAGATCGATGCGGTAATGCAATGGGAGACTCCAAGATCGGTTACGGAAATTCGAAGCTTTTTGGGCTTGGCCGGTTATTACCGGAGGTTTATCGAAGGATTTTCAAAGTTAGCACTTCCGTTAACGCAATTGACTTGTAAAGGAAAGACTTTTATTTGGGATGTTAATTGTGAAGAGAGTTTCATGGAATTAAAGAGAAGGTTAACGACAGCGCCAGTTTTGATTTTGCCGAATCCTACGGAACCTTTTGTGGTTTACTGCGATGCTTCTTTGTCAGGATTGGGTGGTGTATTGATGCAAGATGGGAAGGTCGTGGCGTATGCTTCTAGGCAGTTGAGAGTGCATGAAAAGAATTATCCTACTCATGATTTGGAGTTAGCGGCCGTAGTGTTCGTTTTGAAAATTTGGAGGCACTATCTTTATGGTGCAAGATTTGAGGTTTTTAGCGATCACAAGAGTTTGAAGTATTTGTTTGATAGAAAGGAATTGAATATGAGGCAAAGGAGATGGCTAGAACTTTTGAAAGACTATGATTTTGGTTTAAATTATCATCCGGGTAAGGCGAATGTGGTAGCCGATGCCTTAAGTCGGAAGTCGTTGCACGTGTCTACGTTGATGGTTAGAGAGTGGGAACTTTTGGAGAACTTTAGAGATTTGAGTTTGGTTTGTGAGTTATCACCGGGTAGTGTGACGCTAGGTATGTTGCATGTCACGAATGATTTCCTTACTACGGTGTGTGAAAAGCAAAAGTTGGATTTGAAATTTGTGGATTTGATGACGAATGGAAATGAAGATTCCAAAGTTGATGAATTAGGAGTTTTAAGGTTTCGAGGTCGTATTTGTATTCCCGATGATGCGGATTTGAAGAAGATGATATTGGAAGAGGGACATCGGAGTAACTTAAGTATTCATCCGGGAGCGAATAAGATGTATCAGGATTTGAAGAAGATCTTTTGGTGGTCTGGATTGAAAAGCGATGTTGCTCGTTTTGTGTACTCGTGTTTGACTTGCCAGAAGTCTAAGGTGGAGCATCAGAAGCCTAGTGGATTGATGCAACCGTTGGATATTCCAGAATGGAAATGGGATAGTATATCGATGGATTTTGTTACGGGATTGCCGAATACGCAAAGAGGACATAATGCTATTTGGGTGATTGTTGATAGGCTTACTAAATCGGCTCACTTTATTCCGATTGATATTACTTATTCTTTGGAAAGGTTGGCCGAGATTTATGTTGGCACTATTGTGAAGCTTCATGGAGTTCCTAAGAGTATTGTGTCGGATAGAGATCCTAGATTTACTTCAAGATTTTGGGAGAGTTTGCAAGGTGCCTTGGGTTCTAAGTTGAGATTGAGTTCGGCATATCATCCGCAAACAGATGGTCAAACCGAGAGGACGATTCAATCGTTAGAAGATTTGTTGCGTGCTTGTGTGCTTGAACAAGGTGGTGCGTGGGACGGTTATTTAGCGTTGATTGAGTTCACCTATAATAACAGTTTCCATTCGAGTATTGGTATGGCGCCATTTGAGGCTTTATATGGTCGGAGATGTCGAACACCTCTGTGTTGGCATGAGACAGGTGAAAAGTCGGTAGTTGGTCCTGAAATGGTACAGCAAACGACGGAAAAGGTGAAATTTATTCGGGGAAAGATGAGAGCTTCTCAGAGTAGACAGAAAAGTTATCATGATAAAAGGAGAAAGGATCTCGAGTTTCAAGAGGGCGACCATGTGTTTTTGAGAGTTACACCGGTTACGGGTGTGGGTCGTGCTTTGAAGTCGAGAAAGTTGACTTCTCGTTTTATTGGTCCGTATCAGATTGTCGCACGAGTTGGTGCTGTGGCTTATCGTGTGGCGTTGCCTCCGAATCTTTCGAATTTGCATGATGTATTCCATGTCTCGCAACTTCGGAAGTATGTTCCGGATCCGTCACATGTTATTCCAATGGATGAAGTGGAAGTAAGAGATAACCTTACAGTTGAAGTTTTACCGGTTAGTATTTTGGACCGTGAAGTTAAGAAACTAAGAGGCAAGGATATTGCGCTTGTGAAAGTGTCCTGGGGAGGTGCCGCGGAAGGCAACATGACTTGGGAATTGGAGAGCAAGATGCGAGAGTCGCATCCGGAGTTGTTTGAATAAGGTAATATTTTCGAGGACGAAAATTTCTAAAGTGGGGGAGAGTTGTAACGCCCCGATTCTGAATTCCCATTAATTGTTGGGTCTTTTAATTTATTTATTTGATGTTTGTTTTTAAATTGACAAAAATTATATATTGTTATTATGTGGTGTTTGCTTATTTTATCTATTTTTACCGATTCGGAGAGTTTTCGGGGAATTAGAGTAAAAAGGGCATTTTAGACATTTAGCACTTTAGTGTGAGAATTGATTGGTAAGTGTTGGAAAGAATTTGAGAGGAAAGAAATAGAGATAGAAATAGAATAAGAGAGGAAAAGGAAGAAAGATAGTAACATAAGAAGAAAAAAAAAAAACAAGAGAAAGAAAAGAGGAGAAGAGAAAGAGAAGAGAAAGTGGAGAGGAAAACCTAGAATCATCAAGGGATCATCACCAAAGCTTGCAATCGATCGGTAAGGGTGTGAAACTCCATCATCTCTTTAATGTATATGATTGTATGTGTATGTGTGTGGATTTTGTAGAGTTTCTACTCTTTTTCCACTTAGGTTAGAAGTTGGTTTTGTGAGTAGAATGAGGTTTTAATCGGTTAGAACTCGGATTAGATGATGTAGTTTAGTCGGGTGATGGTTGGGTTGTGCTACTGTGACTGGTTTGGATTTAATCGGTCGGTTGTGTGGAGTTTGGGCTTTGAGACAGCCATGGAAGTTCTGTCTTCGCAAGTTCGCCAGGCGAATGGCAGCGAAGCTTCGCCAGGCGAAGCCCAGCGAGCTGTAGCGAAGCAAGTCAGAAGCTAATATTCTGTATTCGCTGGCAAGTTCGCCAGGCGAAGTGAGTTGGCGAAGGTTCGCCAGGCGAGTGGGTAGCGAGCCTCAGCGAGTAATTCCAGAATTACTCCCAGTGGACTTCGCTGGGAAGTTCGCCAGGCGAAGGCCAGCGAGCATTTGCTGCGTGCCTTCGCCAGGCGAAGGTTGGCGAACCTGGCAGTGTTATTTTGTTTTGCTGTTTGTTCATAGCATGATGTTTGGTTGATTCAATTATGATTAATGCCTATATGAATGATTGATGTGTGAACTGTTTGACATGTCGTGCTGTGGGTGGCCGAAAGGCGTGAATCCTAGATTGTAGAGTAAATGATAAATCTTGAATATTTGATAATCTTGTGTATTTGCTCGAATTGAATAGAAACACATTGATAGGCTGATATGTGTGTAAACCATGTGTGGAATGGTGTATAATATGAATGCATGATAGATATATGCTATGTATGTGATAAATGCAATGAGTATGTTCGTGAGCATAGTATGCATTTTTGTGTCGATTGATCCCTCAGAGGATTTGCAGAACCTCGTATGATGCGATGGTTATGTTTGATTCCTTGGAGAATCGGTTGCATTGTGTGATTCCTTGGAGAATCGGTTGCATTGTGTGATTCCTTGGAGAATCGGTTGCATTGTGTGATTCCTCGGAGAATCGGTCATAACATGTAATCCCGTGGAGGATTGGCTAGAGTATTTGATTCCGTGGAGAATCTGCTGAGTACTTGATCCCGTGGAGGATCTGCTGAATATTCGATTCCGTGGAGAATCTGATGAATATTTAATTCCGTGGAGAATCTGCTGAGTACTTGATCCCGTGGAGGGTCTGCTGAATACTCGATTCCTTAGAGAATCTGTTGAATGAGTCGGTACCGCATTTGCATCTGCATAGAGTCGTGTGTCGGTCTCTATGAGTTGCATGAGTCATCTGTGTATGATGCATTAGTTGTGTGAATATAACTGTGTATGTTATATATGATTGTTTGGAGGAAAATATAGTGAATGTTCATGTGTATGTGTAGAGACATGATTATTTGTATATGCTTAATGTGGTGAGAACATAATGTGAGTATAACTTGTACAAATGTGAGTATATGTATATATACAATTTTATGCATTAACTGTTATGATGTTGTTTCTCACCCTTCTGCTGTTTTATGATGCTCTATGAGGCATTGCAGAGTAGGAAGCTGGAGGTTCTTTTTGTGAAGCGATGTCTTCATTCTTTTTGGTCAATGGCTCTGATATGTAACATCTGGGTAGTTAGGAAGCCTTTGACTCTTTTGGAGTTACATTTGTTTTGATTCTTTTGTGATACATATGTGTATGTATCTGCTGTGGATATGTTGTAAAACATGAATTAACTGATGGTTGTATATACTTTTATGATGAGATCGATTCAATATTTGGATGTTTCCGCTTTATTCTAAATATTGAGATGTGGGTTACCCATTGTTGCATATCTATTTTGAGCAGGTATCGTATGTGTTTAATTTCATGATAATGTGATGCGCCTCTTATATACCATGTGTCGCTACTGCGAAAATCGGCGCCGGCTGAACAGAAGAGTCGCCACCGTGCGTTATTTATCCCACGGGAGGGAAAGGAAACGCTCAGAGTAAACCTCGCACAACACGGGAAAGGTATGGTCATCGCAACCAAAACCTGGGTTCGGGAGTCGGTTACGCAAGGGGAAGGTATTAGCACCCCTCACGTCCATCGTACTCGATGGGATCCACGCTTGTCTTCGGGTATGGATTGTTATTCTATCTAAACTATAGGTCAAGGGTTAAAAAGAAAATAAAATGAAAATAAAAATGACTCGGCAAAGTATCGCACTTTATGCCTACGTATTCTCGTCTGGAACGAGAAATCAGAGTCAACGTAGTTCGCCTACCTACGGGAAAGGAGGGGAAGGTTGCTCGCTAGGATATCGCATCCTATGCCTACGTACTTCCACACAGCATGGAAGATCAGAGCAAACGTAGTTCGGGCCACGTACGACACAAGTCTGTCTTGATTGATTTTTATTCCTTCTGAAAAAGGTTTTTCTGATTAACAGTCCAAGAGGACAAAAATGACGTCTTGATGAGTTCACGTTCTTTTACGGAAGAAGTGTCTTTTATTGTGTTTGAAATCTTTATGTGTTTTTCTGTTTGTTTTGAGAGAGAAGAGACAGAACTCTAACCTACGGTTGCGAAGGGAAACAAACTAACCTAATGTTATCATGCATGGGTTAAGACCTAGTGTCTATCATGCTCCTCTCTTGCACAGAGAGAAACAGAGATCCTACGGGATAGGCAGAAACAGAAACAATATCAGATATATACAGTAAAGCAGTAAAATGCATGGATGCAGCAATACAAGCGAGGCAAGGGAGTCCCACTCAACCTCGAACCTAGAAAACAATAGGCAAAAGTGAACAGGCTTCACTTTCAACCCAGCAGGATAAACAGCAAACAATACAGTTCAAAAAAACCAATCAATACATCAGCAAATGAAATACAGCAAAAGAAATAGCATCAGCAGCTCTGGCTCAACAACTGGCTTCAAGCAATCTCCAATCAGTTACATGCTTCAACAAGCATCAATCTCCATCTTCATGGCCTTCAGACAAGGGCTCTGATCTTCAGTCTTCTATCTGCAATGGCTTTTCTTCAAGCTCAAACCTCCAGGATGAGGGATTAGTCACAAGAGTGAATTGGGTGTTAAGCAATCAGTTGACTACCAAAGGTGGTGAACAGACTGCTTCTAACACAAGAGACAGTTTCTCTCAAGAGTTCTATCTCATAGACACCATCACCAAGCCTTCCAAAGGAAGGGGGTGAGTGTCTTAGAGAGACTCTGAATCACAGAGAAGAATGGATGCAGACAAGGCAATCCATGTTTGAGAAACAATCATTCTAATCTAGAGCTCTGCCTAGCTCCTAAACCCTAGTCTCCTCAGCATCTGATAGCAAGAAACTCATCCTCAACTCTGACAGTTGGTCTTCAATCTTTGAATCTCCAATAGCTTCATCTCCACAAATCTTCAGCTTCCCCAGGGCCCCAGACAAACCCAATACCCAATCAAACAATCAACAATCCCCAGAGGGCACACCACACCAAACAGCAGATATACAGACAGTAATAATATCAGTAGGGGAATCTTAACTTTTCTCTAAGGGATCTAATAGCTACCCATAGCCCATATAGTCCCATAACTAATTTATTCAAACCCTAAGTCCTAAGGGAAAAAATTGAACTTCCTAAGTTGTCACCTAAAAACCCTAGTTTTGATCATGATATTCAAGCATTTGTTAATCACCTAACACTAACTCCTAAAAATGGGAACTAAAATATTTCTATAAGCCTAATATCTCATCTAAACAATATGAAAAGAATGATCAAAAAATATTAAAGCATGTAATAGAACAAAAATCACAAAAATAATGCATGAAATGTAACTACTTAATATGCTATTTATTTAGAAAATATGTAAAATATATGAAATAAAACTAAAAATGAAATTTTATTTTCCTATAATATTCTAGACATTTTAATGAAAACATGGTAAAAAGAATGGATAAAAAAGCATTTTTTATGGATTTATTATGATTTTATGAAAATTGATGAAAATTAAAATGAAATAAGAAAATAAAAAGAAATGAAATGAAGGAGGGGGTGAGAATAGGAACTTCGCTCAGTTCAAAATTGGATGGGCCTCACAGGGTAGGGGTGCAGATAGCGCTTGCCAAAGCCCAATATCAAGTCAGAAACAAAGAAAATGAAATAAACACACTGGGGGTAAGAATAGCAACCAAAATCACGTTCAATATTGGTTCGGGCCTAACTCTGGGGGTGGGGATAGCACAAGAGCCTGAGGCCCGCCCGTTTCAATTAATGAAACGGTGCGTTTGGCACCCAGCTTCTCCCTCCAAATCTGAAATCAAACGAGAGCCCTTGGATCTTCTGGGAAGTCAAGAGTCCAACCACAAATGGAAGGCTATGATTGTGTCTTCTCCAAACAAACCTGCAACTAGGGTTTCATCCTCATGAACCTCCATGCACGCACAGTTTTCTCCCTCTCTGTTCTCCTTATCCAGGCCACGAATCACCATGCTATGAACATGAAAGTTACTCCAAACCTCTCCCTCTTCAATCCTATGATCTTAGATCAATCTGAAACTCACTAAAACTCTCAACCCGATTGAGGTAAATTCTGATCACCATGGATATTCACTGATAAGCATCATGATAACTCTTCATCAAACTTGACCTAAGCTAACCTATGCCTAATGGAGGTTAACATGATCAAACTAACTAACATTCTGGTGCATTAACATGAGAGATATTGATCCAAACAGTTTATGGTACCTGCTAACAAACCTCACCAAATCGTTCCAAATTCACCTAAACTACTCTCCTAACCACCTAGATTGCATCTAAACTAACAAAAACAAGCCTAAATAACTGAATCAAGTAAATCGAATGAAAACTTACCTTGTAAGAAATTTGAGAAACAGTTATGGAAGATGATGATTTGAGACCTCCAAGGCTTGAATCTTGATCCAATTGCTCAGGTATAGATTCTGTATGCACAAACTTGGAGTTTCCTTGCTTGAATCATGCAATCCACTTGAACTTGTAGTTTTGAGATTCTTGAGAAAAGCACTCGAATATGAATGATTCACACCAAGAACTTGCTTCAATTATGATCTGTGATGATGATTGAGTGGAATTGAATTGGTTATGATGAAGCTTGATGAAGAATTTGAGAGAATTGTGATGAAACTCCAATGAAAAAGTGTGATAGATTTTGTGAAATTCTTGGTGCAAATGAGGCCAACCCTTGATCAATGCACATTTCATGAATATATAGACCCCAAATGAACATTCTAGATCCATCTTGCACATTCCCTTGTTTTCAAATTTTGATCCATTTTGGACTATGTTTCTTAAATGATAAGCAACCATGGATAACTTCATTTTTTCTTTCCAAACTCAAAAAAGTGTGTGAACCATTATTCTTAGAATTGTTTTTCCATTCAAAATCATATATTGGAAGTCTCCATTTGGACTTGTAAATCTCCCAAACCAATTTTCAACTTGAAATTATTCACTTTATATGCCTTTTTAGTTCATATTTTGACCAATTGGGTAACTCCATGCTATGAGCTTCTCCAATAACTTGTGACCTTCTTTCTAGACTTAAAATCCCATTTGGAGCAAGTTTGATGTTGTAAGTTTTTCCATTTGAGGCCTCCTTGTATGAGTTTTGGGTATAGGTTAAAATGACCTGTAATTCACAAATGCCCAAAATACCCTTTGCTTGTCAAGACCATAAGTTGAGTTCTCCACATCATATGAAGGCATACCATACCATTCTAGAAAGCTAAGACAATGAGGAACAACTCTTAAGTTGACCAAGAATTCATTTGAAATCTCCTTGAGGGGTAAAACTAGCTTGGAAGTCAAGTCACTTTCACAGACAAAAATTCAGACACCCCAAATGACCTGTAACTTGTAAGGACCATAACTTGAGTTCTATAAATCTCCTTGAGGTCTTCCACCACTCAAATTAAAGGTCTTGAGATCCTCTACAAGTTTCATGTTGGCCAAGAAGCCATTTGAAGCTAGCATTTTGACTTATCTTGCTTGGAAATTTGACCTAAATTAGGGGATTTTACAGAGAAACCCTAATTTAGTAACTCCTCTTCTCCTTGATTTCTCTTGAATTCTCCTTGTCATATCTCCATATCCTTCTTTATATGCTCAATGATGATCCCCACATCTCTCCAATATACTTGAATGCCCTCTTAAGTCAGTCAATTGACCTAGGGTTGACCTAGGGTTGACCCAGATGGAACCCTAGTTGACTGTCTTCAACTATAGCTCTTGTGCTCTCATCAATGACTTGTTTTCCTCTCCCATTGACTTTATAAGTCTCTCAAGATGTCTAGATGCTCTCCATGCTTTCATTTCACAGCTCATAACCCTCTTGTTGATCCTCAGATACCCTCAGCTAGGAGATGGACTCAAGGCTTGATCTGCTGAGCTCTTTGCTTTCAAATTCTTTCCTGATGACTTGAATGAGGTTGAATTAGGATAATAACCTCTTGATAGGCCTCTGGAGATGAGAATAATGATTGGTCCCCTGTTGAATGACTTGCTATGCTTATGCTATGCAGATGGTTAGTCTATGTACATGACTCTATATGCAAATGCTAATGATGATGCAACATAAATCCAAGGAATAAGGTTGAGCAAATTTTAGGGTGCAACAGCTGCCCCTATTCAAGCGACTTGGACCCGATTGGATGAAGAGCCCGGAGCCTTCAGACATTCGCGGTACGAGACGGTTGAATACTAGTGAAACCAGAAATTTGCCAACCGCAGAAATAAACTGCGCTCCTGCTTGCGGAATGACATTCATCAGCTGAATCTGACTGTTAGAGTAACCCACTGATCTCGCACGACCGTGCTGGGGATTATCTTCATCGTTCTAAAGAGGATTCTGTCATAACAGATCGCTTGCTTGTCCACGTGAGGACTTCGTCTGTCGTCAACACGAAGAAATCTCAACTAAAACTTGTCCACGTTAGGACTCCACTTACTGTCAACCCAGGAAAATCTCGGCAACTCCGCTGGGGATACTTCGTCTACATTTTCGTAAACTGAATCGTCCATGTTAGGAATAACACTCTTCCACGTTAGGAGTAACGCCTGTCCACGTTAGGAATCACATCATCCACGTTGGGAGTAACGCTTTTATCTTTCCACGTCAGGAAACCATCCTCTTTCCGCGTTAGGAAAACTACATCAATCTATCCACGTAAGGACTCCAATACCACTTGCCATGTCCGCGTCAGGACTCCGATCTTTCCACGTAAGGAATACAACCATTTCTGAACTTGTCCACGTCAGGACTCTACTTTTCTTGCATCTGTCCACGTAAGGACTAATTTCCTTCTTCTTCCACGTAAGGAATCAATCTTGATATGTCCGCGTCAGGACTTTGATCTTTCCACGTAAGGAATAAACTCGCCTTTCCACGTAAGGACCATCTTAATCTGTCCACGTAAGGACTTTCTCTTTCCACGTTAGGAATACTGTCATTTCCACGTTAGGAATCACTTCTATTGATAGGTCCGCGTAAGGACTACATCTTTCCACGTTAGGAATCTCCGTCTTTCCACGTTAGGAATGATAATCTCTTTGATCTGTCCGCGTTAGGACACTGATCTCGTCTTGATTTGTCCACGTTAGGACTCAGGCGTCTTCGACTCACCGAGGAAATAAGACTTGTCCACGTAAGGACTCACGCGCCTTCGACTTGCTGGGGAAATATCCGCGTTAGGACTTACACTTTGTCAACAACACGAAGAAGGATAAATTTGTCCACGTCAGGATTCTCGTATCTTGTCATCACAAAGAACTACAAACTTGTCCACGTCAGGACGCACATTTCACCATTACGAATAAAGATGTCTGCCGAAAACAAAATGATCCACGTCCGGATACCAACATGAAGAGTAATCAATCTTTTTGTCAACGTCATGACCTCCCTTTCTCCAAATTTCGGGAGACCGAATCTATCCACGTCAGGATTAACACACCTTACCAATCCGGTAAAACAAACCTGTCCACGTTAGGACGCCCACTTCTGAAGAAATCCCGTCATTCTAGGAGTAAATTGTCCACGTCAGGACTTAGTTCTTCAATGATCCTCACCCATAAACTTCTTAGCACTGACGTGACAGCGACTTTGAGGCGGACTCTACTGGGGATGTCTGAAAACTAACTATCGGACACCTGCTTCGAAATTCTGATTCATGCGACTCGTTGATGACAAACAAACTCTGCTTGGGAATAAGGAGATTCTTATCCTGGCCACTCTGGCTGGGTAAAATAAGATACATTTGCATAAATGACTCTGCTGGAGACAAAGAGAGTTTTATCACGACAACTCTGTGGAGGAATACCGCCGAAACTGACATTATTATTGAATATCTCCAGCCGAGATCTTGATTGGTTGGTAACTTATATGAGCAAGAGCTCTCTCCACCTGAACTCCTAGAGTACAGGAACTGCTTCAGCAAAATAAATGCTGGAAGGATAACGCCGACTCGCCGGGAATAGCCTGATGCTACAAAATTATTCCGGCAACATAAATGCCGGAAGAGTGAAGTCGACCCTGCGGGGAAGTTGGGGACTCAAACCACACGTCTTGTTGAAGTAACCCCCTGCTAGGGAATATAACTCTGCTGGGGAATAGCAGATGCGCCTGATATGATTGAGCCTCTGCTGGAGAGTGAACTAATACCACATGGTATCTCTGACAAAATAAATGACAGGACCCACCATCAACCCTGCTGGGGAGAGTCTTGATCTTCGGATTCCACTGGAAGGAAAGAACAATTGCTGAAAAGAGAACTCCGCTGGGGATGGCTGGATTCTCTTGGGGAAAATTAACTGACTCCACTGGGGGAGAATGCATGACCCTGCGGGGAGAGATGAACTTGTCTGAATACGGCCTTACGGTCTCAGAATCACCAAACTCTGCTGAGGACGAGTAACTTCTCTGGAGCACGTCCTTTGGATAAGCTACGGCTAGCTGGGGAATTCTATCCTTCTTCAGGAAGAACATGCATGACCTGCGTGGGGGATCAAGCCTTTCACTATTGCAATCTTTTGATCATCTTCCTCGTACGGTTATGAAACCTGCAACAACACAAACAAGACACGACAAGCCTATGCAATCCGAATCAATTCAGGTTAGTGACGTTACACTCAGTTAATTCAAAGCTTTAACGATTGTTGGCAAGGGCCAGTGATGTTATACTCATGTTAGTTTCATCAAACTTAGGCGTTTTATCATGCGCAAAACAGTAAAGAACAGGCATCAAGTACTGAATAACACATTTTCATTGATTGGGCCCCTGAATGGGCGGAGTTTTTTTGTACACGGGATGTAACTCCTGAAAAGAGGAAGCTACGCAAAGCAAACATACAAGTATGCAAGTATTCACAAGAAGCATAAATATTGACAAATTGAATTTTGTACACATGTCGGCAACTGGTTGCAGATGAACATCACGAACTGATCCTCCCATGACTCGTCCGACTCTAATGCTTTCCCGGTATCCGTACTTCTGAAGAGGTTGTATCCGATAACTGACTCCTCAAACATATTCTCCCGCACTGATGCTCATTGAATATCAAATTCGGACCGCAGTCATTTGCTTTTCAAATCCCTAACTTTTGCGTGAACCGCCCTTTACGGGTTTTCAGCTCACCGGGATACCCCTTTTTGCCGAAGCCGCCCAGTGTAGGTTTTCAACTTCGCGGGTGTACATTTTTTCAATTTTATCCCTAACTTTTGCCCGAACCTTTCATTCTGTTTTTGGTTCGCCAGGATGCCCCATTTTTGCCTGGACTCTCTTTTTTCTGTCCAGCGGGTCTATTTTAAGCAAAGTATTTTTTAACTGCGTCCGAATTCACAGGTGATGCAAAATCTTCCCCGTCCATGGTGGACAACAATAAAGCTCCTCCTGAAAAGACCTTACTGACAACGTATGGCCCTTCGTAGTTGGGGGTCCACTTGCCCCTGTGATCTGCTTGCGGCGGGAGAATCCTTTTCAGCACAAGGTCGCCCGTCTGAAAGCTTCGCGGAAGTATCTTCTTGTCGTACGCTTTCTTCATTCGTCTTTGATACAAACGACCGTATGCCAGAGAAGCTAGCCTCTTCTCATCCATCAAACTCAATTGGTTCAATCTGTTCGTTACCCATTCTGCCTCGTCCAGCTGAACATCTCGCAATACCCTCAGAGAAGGGATCTCAACTTCCAATGGTAATACCGCTTCCATTCCGTATACCAACGAGAACGGAGTTGCCCCGGTTGATGTGCGTACCGTCGTACGATAACCGTGCAAAGCGAAAGGTAGCATTTCATGCCAATCTTTATACGTCACCACCATTTTCTGGACAATCTTCTTGATATTCTTATTGGCCGCTTCGACAGCGCCATTCATCTTGGGTCGGTAAGGGGAGGAGTTGTGATGTTCGATCTTGAAATTCTGACAGAGCTCCTTCATCATTTTGTTGTTCAGATTAGAACCATTATCCGTGATTATCCGCTCGGGAATTCCGTATCGGCAAATAATATCTCTTTTGATGAATCTAGCCACCACTTGCTTCGTTACGTTTGCGTAAGACGCTGCTTCTACCCACTTGGTGAAATAATCGATTGCTACGAGGATGAACCGATGCCCGTTAGAAGCCGTCGGCTCGATCTTTCCGATCATATCGATTCCCCACATCGAGAATGGCCATGGAGATGACATCACATTCAAAGGACTCGGAGGCACATTTATTTTGTCAGCATAAATTTGGCACTTATGGCACTTTCTTGCAAATTTGAAACAATCAGTTTCCATCGTCAGCCAAAAATAACCTGCCCGCAGCAGTTTTCTCGTCATAGCATGTCCACCCGCATGCGTGCCGAATGCACCTTCGTGAATTTCCTCCATAAGAAGCTTTGCCTCTTTCTCGTCTACACAACGCAACAACACCAAATCGTGGTTTCTTCTGTATAAGACGCCATCCGGGTTCAAATAGAAGTTACCCGCTAATCTCCTGAGAGTCTTCTGATCTTGACTGGATGCCCCAGCCGGATACTCTTTATTCTTCAGGAAATTAAGGATATCAAAATACCACGGTTTGCCATCAGACGCTTCATCAATAGCAAATACATAAGCTGGCCTGTCCAACCGAGAGATAGTGATCTGGGGAGCTTCGTTCCAGAAGTTGACCTTGTACATGGAAGACAAAGTGGCAAGGGCGTCAGCCATTTGATTTTCTGCCCGTGGCACATGATGCAATTCAACTTTGTCGAAGAAAGGCAACAATCTCCTTGCATAATTCATATAATGTATCAAATGGGGTTGCCGTGTCTCCCATTCCCCTTTGATCTGATTCACCACCAGAGCTGAGTCTCCGTATACGTCTAAATGTTTGATTCGCAAATCAATGGCTTCTTCAAGCCCCATTATACAAGCTTCGTATTCGGCCTCATTGTTGGTAACGGCAAAGGTCAATCGGGCAGTAAACGGGATGTGCGACCCGTGTGGCGTAGTGATAATTGCCCCTATCCCGCTACCGTAAGCATTCACAGCTCCATCAAATATCATCTGCCATTTGGACCCCGGCTCTGGTCCTTCGTCTGGTAACGGCTCTTCGCAATCTTTCATCTTGAGATACATGATATCCTCGTCAGGAAAGTCAAATCTCATCGATTGATACTCTTCAATAGGCTGCTCCGCTAGATACTCAGACAACACACTCCCCTTTATTGCCTTTTGCGAGACGTATTGAATATCATATTCAGTCAAGATCATCTGCCACCGGGCAATTCTACCTGACAACGCCTGCTTTTCGAATATATATTTGATCGGATCCATCTTCGAGATGAGCATGGTTGTATGATTCAGCATGTACTGCCTCAAACGCTTGGCGGCCCAGGCTAGCGCGCAACAAGTTTTCTCCAGCATTGAATATCGAGATTCACAGTCCGTAAATTTCTTACTCAGATAATAGATTGCATGCTCTTTTCTCCCTGTCTCGTCGTGTTGACCGAGAACACAACCCATACTCCCCTCAAGAACCGTCAAATACATTATCAAGGGTCTCCCTGCCACTGGAGGTATCAAAATAGGAGGCTCCTGCAGATACTTCTTTATTTTGTCGAACGCCTTTTGACAATTATCGTTCCACGTTACAGCTTGATCTTTCTTCAACAGCTTGAATAATGGTTCACACGTGGCCGTTAGATGAGATATGAACCGGGCAATGTAGTTCAATCTCCCCAAAAACCCGCGCACCTCTTTCTCTGTTTTAGGCGTCGGCATTTCTTGAATCGCTTTTATTTTAGCAGGATCGACCTCTATTCCTCTTTCGCTTACTATGAACCCCAGGAGCTTACCCGATCTCACCCCGAAGGTGCATTTGTTAGGGTTCAGCCTCAGCCTGAACTTCCTAAGCCTTTTAAACAACTTCAACAGATTCACCAGATGCTCTTCCTCCGTCTGGGATTTGGCAATCATATCGTCAACATAAACTTCAATCTCTTTATGCATCATGTCATGAAAAAGAGTTGTCATCGCACGCTGATACGTTGCCCCAGCATTTTTCAAACCAAAGGGCATCACTTTGTAGCAAAATGTTCCCCAAGGCGTTATGAAAGTAGTCTTCTCCATATCCTCTGGCGCCATTTTAATTTGATTATAGCCTGAAAAGCCATCCATGAAGGAGAATACAGAGTATTGAGCGGTATTATCAACTAATACGTCAATATGAGGAAGTGGAAAATCGTCTTTTGGGCTTGCTTTATTCAAATCTCTGTAATCCACGCACATTCGCACCTTGCCATCTTTCTTTGGTACTGGTACGATGTTGGCAACCCATGAAGGATACTTCGTCACAGCCAGGAAACCAGCGTCCCACTGTTTCTGAACCTCCTCTTTGATCTTCATTGCCATATCTGGTCGAGTTCTGCGAAGCTTTTGTTTGACAGGCGGGCAGTCTTCTTTCAGTGGCAGACGATGCACAACCATATCCGTATCGAGCCCTGGCATATCTTGATACGACCAAGCGAATACATCACTATACTCTCGGAGCATTTCAACCAGTCTTCGCTTGATATCACTCTGTAGTGCGGCTCCGATACGAATATTTTTCTCAACCCCTTCCGACCCCAAATTGATAATTTCGATAACCTCGTCGTGAGGCAGAATGGCTCTTTCCTCTTGCTTCACCAACCAAGACAGTTCTTCAGGAACGTCGCTATCTTCGACAACCTCTTCTTCGGTCTGGAATACCGGGTGCTCGAAGTCGGGACGAGTCATAGGTGGTTCAAGGATGTCATCTGAAAATGTTATCCTGCAAAAGGAAGGGTTAAGTGCTTCAAAATGCGTATAAAGCGGATAACCACATTGCCATTTTATTGAAAAAATACAAAACAAGAAAGACAGGGATTACAGTATTTGCACATGAAAAAACGCCATTTATTTAATGATTAACGAAGCAATGTTTATAACAACACAGCCCTAAGCAAATCATGATGCCCCGGGCAAGACATCAGATTATTCAACAATTAATAAAGCAAAGCATTACTGTTTTAAAGTCACAGGAACAAGCTCCTGAATGGACCAGTTGCACAGTCCTTGTCCTGGCGTGCTTGGCTGAATCCAGGCATCCATATCACAGTCGCTGTCCCCTTCATCGGACTCTGAAGCAGCATTGACAGATTCATGGCATACTCCACTGGCAGAGATGGTGATTGACTTTCTGAAATGAGGGGCCCCCACAGAAGGAGTTGATGACGATGGTCGGTACCCCAGTCCGAACCGGTCCATCTTCACCGGAATGTCCAATACTTTGCCCCAGCCTTTGGCTTCTCCTGCCTTCACTAGCGCTTGAGCTTCTTTGTACGATGAGACAGCTATCTCTGGCACTTTGCTTGGCCCGGGACTCTTGTCCTTTATGCGCAAACCTTCGAACGCCTGGCATGGCGTCTCGTGGATCTCCCCGTCGACTTCCACATATTTGAACGAAGAAAGATGGCTGACCAGGATGTCTTCTTCTCCGCACACGGTGACTACACTGTCTCCGACCATATACTTTAGCTTCTGATGCAGGGTAGACGTAACTGCCCCTGCCCCGTGAATCCAAGGTCTTCCCAGCAAGCAGCTGTACGCAGGCTGTATATCCATGATATAAAACTCCGTTGCAAACACTTCCGGCCCCACTTGCAGAGGCAAGGTGATCGATCCGAAGACTGTTCTCCGCGTGCCGTCAAACGCTCTGACTACCAAATCACTTGGTGTGCACAAAATTCCTCGAACATCCAGCTTCATCATAGCCTTCTTAGGCAGCACATTCAAAGACGACCCGGTGTCAACCAATACGTGCGACATTGTCGACCCTCTACACTCAACAGATACATGTAATGCCATATTATGATCCCTTCCTTTCGGAGTCAAGTCGAAATCCGTAAAGCCCAGACTGTGGCCTGCATTTACGTGTGCCAATACTCCTTCTAGCTGGTTCACGGAGACATCCTGTGGTACAAAAGAAGTGTCCAGGACTTTCAGCAAAGCATTCCTGTGGGCTTCCGAACACAACAGCAATGACAGAATAGATATTTTGGATGGCGTTTGCTGCAGATGCTCCACGATTTTATAATCGCTTTTCCGAATTAAGCGCATGAATTCTTCGACATCCTTAGATGCTGCTTCTTTTTCATTTACTTGAACCGGAACATTCTCCACCGCTTTCCCTTTTCCTTTCGCTAGCCTTTCGGCCTCTACTTCAGGAGATATAAAGATTCTGCCGCTTCTCGTCATGCCTCCTGAGCCCACAACATTATCCACAATCTCCGCTGACTGCTTGTTGACATCGATTTTAATCCCGTCACAATACACCTCTAGCCCATATGACCATGGGACCGCTTTCGTGCTCTCATACGGGATTGGCCCGGCTTTAGTTATAGTAATCGGTGGTCGCTGAGCGGGTGCTGAAATGGTGATCGTCTTCCTAGGAATTGTCACTGTGGCAACATCACTCCGATTATCCACTACTGCCCCTGCCGGCTCATCAGTTGCTGTTCTATCAAACTGCAATACACCTTCATCAATCAAGGCCTGAATGCCTTTCTTCAGATCCTCACACCCCCCAGACAGGGCCCAACAATCTAAACAGTACTCATTACATCCCGGGTAAACACCTCCTTGCAACAGTCGGCTTTTTATTTCGCTCAGCGGCGTCCTTAAATCCTCAACATTCATAATCAGATTCAGGCCTTCCTCAGTCAGCACGGCATTCGCCCCATGATTAGGCATGGGTTTCTGGACTATATTCGCACCGGTCGTTCCGAAGTTGATAGACTTGTTGTCCAAGAGATCCTGCACAACGTGCTTAAAAGCGTGACAACCTTCTATATCATGGCCCGGGGCCCCAGAATGAAACTCGCAGCGCCTATTTGCATCATAGCCGAACGGGGGAGTTCCCGTTATTGGTGCCAAGGTTCTTTTCTCCACCAGATTCAATCCCAACAAGGTCTGCAATAAATCAGCATAGTTAGAGGGAGGCTTCTCGAACACCCTTCTCGGCTTATTACCCTGAAATCTTCGTTGAGCTTGCTGTGCCCCCTGCTGAGGCTGCTGCTGCTGTGGCATTGGTTGCTGCTGAACCTGTTGTTGTTGCTGGATTGGTTGTTGTTGATACGGGATAGTGACACTCGACACTTGCTGCTGTTGACGATATTGATTTCTTCCCCTGCCTCGGCCTCGGCCTCGGCCTCCAAATACAGCACTAGCTTCGCCCTGACGGCGCCCACCATAAGCTTTCCTATTGCTGCCAGACGCAGCTGACTCGTCAACTTGGAACTTTCCTTGCTTAATGTTCCGCTCAATCTTTTCCCCCATTAAAATCAGATCTGAAAAACTAGCCAGAGACGTATGAAACAACATATCATGAAACAGCCCGGTGAATGTGCCAACAAACATATCGTTCATTTCTTTATCTTCCACAGGAGGACGGACCCTGGCAGCCATATCGCGCCACCTTTGCGCGTATTCTTTAAAACTCTCCCCCTTCTTCTGCGAAAGCCCGGCCAACTGGACCCGATTGGGCGCCAGATCGCTGTTATATTTGTAATGGGCTACGAACGCTTCTGCTAATTGCTTCCAAGTCTTAATATCAGTGGGCTCCAACCCCATGTACCACTCTAAGGAAGGACCCGATAGACTATCCTGAAAGAAATGCATGAGCATTCTTTCGTCAGTGGAGTATGCAGACATCTTTCTGTAATAAGCTCGTACATGCACTTTCGGACATGTATCTCCTTTGTACTTATCGAACGCAGGCGCTTTGAACTTGATTGGCACCCTCAGCCCAGGTACCAAGCCCATTGTTGCCATGTCCAGACCCACAGCGCTTTGATTTAAGACTCCTTTCATTTGCTCTTCCAGCATTCTAATCTTTTGAGAATCATCCATCGGCCCGTCAAAACCCCCTCCAGAGAAGGCGTCCTCCTGCTGATCCTCTTGCCACATACCGTTTCCAGCCCCGTATCCATCATACGCATTATTACGTCCAGCTCTGACCTGATTCATCCCTGGAACTCGGCCTCTGTTGCCATACCCTTGAACACCTCCAGCAGGACCACCAGCCATAAAACCAGCACCGTTTCCGTTTCCAAAACCTCCGTAGCCCTGATTGACCATACCATAACCATCTTGCCCAAAGCCTTGAGCATTAAAGCCATACTTGCCAGTGTTGTCGAATCCCTGATCGTTGAATCCGAACCCAGCGTTGACAAAACCATTGCCTCCGAGATTATCTCCCAAATTGACATCACCCAGCCCAGCGTTAGGGACAGCAGTTTCATTTCCAACTCCGACGTTACCATTCACAGCAGCGGTAGCGTTGTTGACATTAGCAGCATTCACATTGACGACGGGCGGAGCCACTGGCGTTGGAGTGCCATCTCCATGAGCGGTATCAACCCTGACAGACTGATGATCTTCGTTACCATGACCAGCGTTGCGAGCCAACAGAGGCTGGACCATGGCCTGCAAGTTCTCTTGCCCTTTTGCTATAGCCTCCATGGTCTGCATGAAGAGGGCGAGCTTCTCACGTACATCCTGCATCTCATTCTGAATCTGGTCCATGACTTTCCGACAGTTGGATCGTGTAGAATAGCGGTGCGGATGTTGATCTGGAATCCTGTTAAGTACCTGAATCAGAGCAAGAGATAAGACACCATTCATAGATTACCTGTTATGCAAGATGAATATGAATGCAATGCAATGTGTCTGTGTATTAGGGAAGTTCATTCCCCCAGTTCTAGTGCGAAGGTGCCGGTGCAGTGACAGTGTTGACAATAAGAATATCGGAGCTGAATCATAGAAAGCCTCATATATAACAGAGAGAATCAATAAGCCCAGGGTACAATATCACTGAGAGTACAAAGATGGCATGACCTCAACCAACAATCCTGGTGATGGTCAGCACTATGCAAATAAAGCATACAAATAATGGAATGATCAGATCCTCCCAAAGGTCTGGTACTCCTCTATCAACTTCTTGGTCTCCGGATGGCTTGGTCGATCAAGCAGCCCTTCAACAAGCTGGTTTCTCTTCTTAAGGACACGGCGCACGTCTCCAGCAGTTTCTTCCCATGTCGCTTCTCCGAAGCAATCTTCTAACTTTCGCTTCTGGGACACTGCTTCATCTCTGGATTTGATTGCCTTGTTCAGTGCATGCTGGACACTATACCGGTTCATCACTTCCTCCTCACACTTCTTGATGTTAGACTTCAACTTCTCCTCGAGGTCGGAAATTTGCTGCTTCAGCTTATCTTCCCTCTTCTTGTTGTTGGTGAGTGTAGCATTCCAAGTCTTGTTGCAAGAAGATATCTCTCGGTGTGCTGCGTCGAGCGCTTTCTTTTTGGCTTCCAGCATGTCATGGGAACTTCTGAACTCTTGCCCCAGACGTTCACGCTTCTTCTTTTCCTCGGTCAACTCAGATCCTAACCTGTTCACCAGCTCAATCTGCTGTTGGAAAGCATATACGGCTTTGTTCTTCTCGCTGCGTGCCTGGGCTAACTCTTGCTCTAACCCTTCGTTAATCTTCACCAGGGCTTCTTTCTCCTTCACAACCTGTTCATATGCTTCTCTAGAAACAGTGGTCGGCTCTTCTACCGGAATAGGATCAAGAATTGGTGCATCTGGAAATGGCATCTTCAACTGACTAGCCCTCCCCTGAATCCAAACTCTATAAGGTGCATAGGCCTGACAGTCATTCTTTCCTAACAACGGCTTCCCTTTGCGGTTAATATGCGTCCAAGCATGTTGCAACTTGGCTAATAACTCCCCCTTCACGTCACCAGTGAAGTACAGAGATTCCTGTACTTCTTCCTCTTGAGGTGGACTCTTCAGCGCATATCCGAACTGGCGAATGAATAGAGAAGGGTTGTAATTGATACACCCTTTTCTTCCTATCAATGGCACATTAGGGTAACCAGAACAACTGAAGATGAGCTCCGATCCCAGCAGGTCTCTATCAAACCACTCCATATCTTCCGACGATAGCCTCATCAGGCGTTCTGGCCAACCAACTGGAACTGTAGTCTCTGCATCAGATCCTCTCTTAGGAAGGTGACTCTCAAACCACATACTCAATAAGGGCACACACAGATGAACATTCTTCCCTCTTCCCTTCTCATTCTTGTAATGCAGCGAGTGGTAGAGATCTCCGAGTAAAGTAGGTACAGGATTACCAGCGGCAAACAAGTAGAAAGCATCGAAGTCCACAAAATCCGGTATATTGGGGAATAGTACTATGCCATAGATGCACAAAGCCAACACAGCATTGAAAGCAACCCAGCACCCATTCTTGGCGTACTCTTGGGCTTTACCAACTAAGAACTGAAATGAGAAGCCTGGAACTCCACGGGAAACAGTAGTCACAAGTTCAGAAGCATCAACATGCAAGGCTTTTGCCAAATCCTCTGGCTTGGGCTTGACGTCATAATGAATGAATGGAACCTGGTTCTGCACAGGCAGCTCAACATACTCAGCGTATTCCTCCAGCGTCGGTCCCATAATAAAATCAGAGAACGTGAAACACCTCAAAGCAGGGTCATAGAATTGCATCAAAGCATACAGTCCATCCAACTCTACCTCTGTAGGTTTGCACACCAATCTCAATAATCTACCATAGCTCATCCGGAAACTCCTACGAACACCCTCATCAGCAAGAGAGATCAATCCCAGTAAAGGAACAATATCAGGCGTAGGCAATTTGTAAGCAACTGTTCTCCGTAGGCTAGTCATGATCAAATACTCAGAAGTCTGGGCACTAGAACTAGGGAAATGCAAATGCACCTGCAGCACAGACACACGTTAGTGAAATGCAAATGATAATGTATATGCAAGGATGCAATGCAAGTAACATTCAACAGGGACCAAAGCTGCAGCTGAATAGCCTAAACCCAATCAAGAAAGGTCTCAGATAGACCATCCAGAAGTCATCAACCCTGGTCTCAGATAGACCTCAAATAGAACTCCAACACTGGTCTCTGACAGACCTCAAATCATAACTCACTGGTCTCTGATAGACCTCAAATCCCATCTATAACTAGTCTCTGACAGACCTCAGAATACATCTCCAAATGGTCTCTGACAGACCTCATAATAAATCTCCACATGGTCTCTGACAGACCTCAGAATAAGTCTCCATATGGTCTCTGACAGACCTCAGAATAAATCTCCATAAATAACCCGGATCTCTGATCAAGAAATAACCGGTAGTCTGGAGGTCTAGTTACCTGCATAACCCTGAATCCCCTCACAGGTGGGTGGCCCTATAACTGGCACAAGGTACGGCATCCTATGCGGTCGTCGGCGTCACAGACTTTCAGGGTTAATGATACGATTCCCAGAAGGAGTGGCATCATCAATCCCTGAAGAGGCCTCACTCAGCCAACTTCCAAATGATCGGTCCCCAGAGTCGACAATCCAACTGACCAGCAACCCACGCCAACCAAAGGAAGGGGCAGGAGGCCAACCAGAGGAACCTCGTCTGAGTGTAGATTTCATGGGACACCAAAGCAAGCAAAGCAAGCGGGCGCCCACTAATTTCTACTCTAATTCTAGGTGCACTCAAGCCCAGGTCCGGCCTATCTCTCAATATCAGAACACCCGTCACACCCCAACACAGCAATAATAATCAATATATATAAAGCTGAAAAATACAGGGTTAGAAATATACAATAACTCCATACAACATCCTCGACGGGAAAACAAGCGCTAGGATTGACTCTCTCAAGGGACGTTGGATCCCAAATGCATAAGAACCATCGCAGTCCTTAGCAGCCAGGGGACGTTGGATCCCCAGCAGAGTCGCCAGCTGTCGCTACTGCGAAAATCGGCGCCGGCTGAACAGAAGAGTCGCCACCGTGCGTTATTTATCCCACGGGAGGGAAAGGAAACGCTCAGAGTAAACCTCGCACAACACGGGAAAGGTATGGTCATCGCAACCAAAACCTGGGTTCGGGAGTCGGTTACGCAAGGGGAAGGTATTAGCACCCCTCACGTCCATCGTACTCGATGGGATCCACGCTTGTCTTCGGGTATGGATTGTTATTCTATCTAAACTATAGGTCAAGGGTTAAAAAGAAAATAAAATGAAAATAAAAATGACTCGGCAAAGTATCGCACTTTATGCCTACGTATTCTCGTCTGGAACGAGAAATCAGAGTCAACGTAGTTCGCCTACCTACGGGAAAGGAGGGGAAGGTTGCTCGCTAGGATATCGCATCCTATGCCTACGTACTTCCACACAGCATGGAAGATCAGAGCAAACGTAGTTCGGGCCACGTACGACACAAGTCTGTCTTGATTGATTTTTATTCCTTCTGAAAAAGGTTTTTCTGATTAACAGTCCAAGAGGACAAAAATGACGTCTTGATGAGTTCACGTTCTTTTACGGAAGAAGTGTCTTTTATTGTGTTTGAAATCTTTATGTGTTTTTCTGTTTGTTTTGAGAGAGAAGAGACAGAACTCTAACCTACGGTTGCGAAGGGAAACAAACTAACCTAATGTTATCATGCATGGGTTAAGACCTAGTGTCTATCATGCTCCTCTCTTGCACAGAGAGAAACAGAGATCCTACGGGATAGGCAGAAACAGAAACAATATCAGATATATACAGTAAAGCAGTAAAATGCATGGATGCAGCAATACAAGCGAGGCAAGGGAGTCCCACTCAACCTCGAACCTAGAAAACAATAGGCAAAAGTGAACAGGCTTCACTTTCAACCCAGCAGGATAAACAGCAAACAATACAGTTCAAAAAAACCAATCAATACATCAGCAAATGAAATACAGCAAAAGAAATAGCATCAGCAGCTCTGGCTCAACAACTGGCTTCAAGCAATCTCCAATCAGTTACATGCTTCAACAAGCATCAATCTCCATCTTCATGGCCTTCAGACAAGGGCTCTGATCTTCAGTCTTCTATCTGCAATGGCTTTTCTTCAAGCTCAAACCTCCAGGATGAGGGATTAGTCACAAGAGTGAATTGGGTGTTAAGCAATCAGTTGACTACCAAAGGTGGTGAACAGACTGCTTCTAACACAAGAGACAGTTTCTCTCAAGAGTTCTATCTCATAGACACCATCACCAAGCCTTCCAAAGGAAGGGGGTGAGTGTCTTAGAGAGACTCTGAATCACAGAGAAGAATGGATGCAGACAAGGCAATCCATGTTTGAGAAACAATCATTCTAATCTAGAGCTCTGCCTAGCTCCTAAACCCTAGTCTCCTCAGCATCTGATAGCAAGAAACTCATCCTCAACTCTGACAGTTGGTCTTCAATCTTTGAATCTCCAATAGCTTCATCTCCACAAATCTTCAGCTTCCCCAGGGCCCCAGACAAACCCAATACCCAATCAAACAATCAACAATCCCCAGAGGGCACACCACACCAAACAGCAGATATACAGACAGTAATAATATCAGTAGGGGAATCTTAACTTTTCTCTAAGGGATCTAATAGCTACCCATAGCCCATATAGTCCCATAACTAATTTATTCAAACCCTAAGTCCTAAGGGAAAAAATTGAACTTCCTAAGTTGTCACCTAAAAACCCTAGTTTTGATCATGATATTCAAGCATTTGTTAATCACCTAACACTAACTCCTAAAAATGGGAACTAAAATATTTCTATAAGCCTAATATCTCATCTAAACAATATGGAAAGAATGATCAAAAAATATTAAAGCATGTAATAGAACAAAAATCACAAAAATAATGCATGAAATGTAACTACTTAATATGCTATTTATTTAGAAAATATGTAAAATATATGAAATAAAACTAAAAATGAAATTTTATTTTCCTATAATATTCTAGACATTTTAATGAAAACATGGTAAAAAGAATGGATAAAAAAGCATTTTTTATGGATTTATTATGATTTTATGAAAATTGATGAAAATTAAAATGAAATAAGAAAATAAAAAGAAATGAAATGAAGGAGGGGGTGAGAATAGGAACTTCGCTCAGTTCAAAATTGGATGGGCCTCACAGGGTAGGGGTGCAGATAGCGCTTGCCAAAGCCCAATATCAAGTCAGAAACAAAGAAAATGAAATAAACACACTGGGGGTAAGAATAGCAACCAAAATCACGTTCAATATTGGTTCGGGCCTAACTCTGGGGGTGGGGATAGCACAAGAGCCTGAGGCCCGCCCGTTTCAATTAATGAAACGGTGCGTTTGGCACCCAGCTTCTCCCTCCAAATCTGAAATCAAACGAGAGCCCTTGGATCTTCTGGGAAGTCAAGAGTCCAACCACAAATGGAAGGCTATGATTGTGTCTTCTCCAAACAAACCTGCAACTAGGGTTTCATCCTCATGAACCTCCATGCACGCACAGTTTTCTCCCTCTCTGTTCTCCTTATCCAGGCCACGAATCACCATGCTATGAACATGAAAGTTACTCCAAACCTCTCCCTCTTCAATCCTATGATCTTAGATCAATCTGAAACTCACTAAAACTCTCAACCCGATTGAGGTAAATTCTGATCACCATGGATATTCACTGATAAGCATCATGATAACTCTTCATCAAACTTGACCTAAGCTAACCTATGCCTAATGGAGGTTAACATGATCAAACTAACTAACATTCTGGTGCATTAACATGAGAGATATTGATCCAAACAGTTTATGGTACCTGCTAACAAACCTCACCAAATCGTTCCAAATTCACCTAAACTACTCTCCTAACCACCTAGATTGCATCTAAACTAACAAAAACAAGCCTAAATAACTGAATCAAGTAAATCGAATGAAAACTTACCTTGTAAGAAATTTGAGAAACAGTTATGGAAGATGATGATTTGAGACCTCCAAGGCTTGAATCTTGATCCAATTGCTCAGGTATAGATTCTGTATGCACAAACTTGGAGTTTCCTTGCTTGAATCATGCAATCCACTTGAACTTGTAGTTTTGAGATTCTTGAGAAAAGCACTCGAATATGAATGATTCACACCAAGAACTTGCTTCAATTATGATCTGTGATGATGATTGAGTGGAATTGAATTGGTTATGATGAAGCTTGATGAAGAATTTGAGAGAATTGTGATGAAACTCCAATGAAAAAGTGTGATAGATTTTGTGAAATTCTTGGTGCAAATGAGGCCAACCCTTGATCAATGCACATTTCATGAATATATAGACCCCAAATGAACATTCTAGATCCATCTTGCACATTCCCTTGTTTTCAAATTTTGATCCATTTTGGACTATGTTTCTTAAATGATAAGCAACCATGGATAACTTCATTTTTTCTTTCCAAACTCAAAAAAGTGTGTGAACCATTATTCTTAGAATTGTTTTTCCATTCAAAATCATATATTGGAAGTCTCCATTTGGACTTGTAAATCTCCCAAACCAATTTTCAACTTGAAATTATTCACTTTATATGCCTTTTTAGTTCATATTTTGACCAATTGGGTAACTCCATGCTATGAGCTTCTCCAATAACTTGTGACCTTCTTTCTAGACTTAAAATCCCATTTGGAGCAAGTTTGATGTTGTAAGTTTTTCCATTTGAGGCCTCCTTGTATGAGTTTTGGGTATAGGTTAAAATGACCTGTAATTCACAAATGCCCAAAATACCCTTTGCTTGTCAAGACCATAAGTTGAGTTCTCCACATCATATGAAGGCATACCATACCATTCTAGAAAGCTAAGACAATGAGGAACAACTCTTAAGTTGACCAAGAATTCATTTGAAATCTCCTTGAGGGGTAAAACTAGCTTGGAAGTCAAGTCACTTTCACAGACAAAAATTCAGACACCCCAAATGACCTGTAACTTGTAAGGACCATAACTTGAGTTCTATAAATCTCCTTGAGGTCTTCCACCACTCAAATTAAAGGTCTTGAGATCCTCTACAAGTTTCATGTTGGCCAAGAAGCCATTTGAAGCTAGCATTTTGACTTATCTTGCTTGGAAATTTGACCTAAATTAGGGGATTTTACAGAGAAACCCTAATTTAGTAACTCCTCTTCTCCTTGATTTCTCTTGAATTCTCCTTGTCATATCTCCATATCCTTCTTTATATGCTCAATGATGATCCCCACATCTCTCCAATATACTTGAATGCCCTCTTAAGTCAGTCAATTGACCTAGGGTTGACCTAGGGTTGACCCAGATGGAACCCTAGTTGACTGTCTTCAACTATAGCTCTTGTGCTCTCATCAATGACTTGTTTTCCTCTCCCATTGACTTTATAAGTCTCTCAAGATGTCTAGATGCTCTCCATGCTTTCATTTCACAGCTCATAACCCTCTTGTTGATCCTCAGATACCCTCAGCTAGGAGATGGACTCAAGGCTTGATCTGCTGAGCTCTTTGCTTTCAAATTCTTTCCTGATGACTTGAATGAGGTTGAATTAGGATAATAACCTCTTGATAGGCCTCTGGAGATGAGAATAATGATTGGTCCCCTGTTGAATGACTTGCTATGCTTATGCTATGCAGATGGTTAGTCTATGTACATGACTCTATATGCAAATGCTAATGATGATGCAACATAAATCCAAGGAATAAGGTTGAGCAAATTTTAGGGTGCAACACCATGTTTTAATTAAACTCTGATGAAATAAATTTTCTAAGTGCCTAATTGATTTATTTGATTAATTTGGGGGTATAGAAAGGGGGTGTTACACTTACTACTTCAAAGGCTTGAAACAGAGTCTCATGCATTTTATCTCCTACCTCCACGTAGCGGAAAGAAGAAAGATGGCTCACAAGAACATCTTCTTCGCTTTCAATGATGACCATTTGATTATTAATCATAAATTTAATCTTCTGATGCAGGGTTGATGTTACAACACCAGCTGAGTGAATCCACGGGAAACCAAGAAGGCAACTGTAGGCGGGATATATATCTATTACATAAAATGTAATGACAAAAGTATGAGGCCAAATCTTGATCGGGAGATCAACCTCGCCTATCACAGTTCTCTTAGCTCCATCAAAATCTTTTACAATGGTTTGACTTGGCTTCATCACAAGTCCCTCAATTGATAGCTTGCATAACGAGCTCTTTGGGAGTACATTCAGTGATGACCTAGTGTCGACTAGCACTATAAAGAATACAACATTTACACATTCGATGGTAATGTGCAAGGCCTTGTTGTGATTTTTACCTTCGGGAGGTAATTCGCTATCATTAAAGCTCAGAATATGACCTGATGCTATATTCCCCACCACCTCTTTGAACTGCACTACTGATATCTCTTGCGGCATGTGAGCAGCCTTCAAAAATTTTAACAGCGCCTCTTGATGGGCTTTCGAACACATTAATAATGATAACATGGATAAATTCGAAGGAGTCTGATTGAGCTGGTCAATCACTTTATAATCACTTTTTTGAATGATTCTTAGAAATTCCTCTGCTTCATTATTTGGGACGTCCTTCTGTTTGGATGACTGCCCCTATTTAATGGTACTTGGTTTAACAATATCTTTCTTTGTATTATCACTGCTGTTGACAGGTGGTGAGGTTGGTGCAAAGATCCGACCACTTCTGGTGACGCCACCAGTTACCACAATGTTTTCTACGGTCTTCTTTTCTTCTGAGATATCCTCTTCTCCCACCTTCTGTCCGTTGAGAAAAATAGTCTCGTCATATAGCCAAGGTACAACATTCGTGCTTTCGTATGTGTTGTACCCCAAAATTTGACCAACCATTTCGTGTATTTGGCTTATGTTTCATTTCATTTTTAAAATTTGCATTTTGCATAGCATTGTTCTTAACAGGGGATCAAGAGTTGTCGTGCAATTCAAGAGGAGAGTCTCTTTGGTTTCAAGCTCAAGCAAGAGCACTTGTGCAAGCCATCAAGTGTTTATCATCACCATGGAAATTTCTAAACTCCTTGAGGGGAGAAGTTTGTGTATTGGTATCACCTCTTAACCTGAGGGTCATCAGAGGGTTCTTAAGGATTCATGAAGTCTGGTTCTTGTTAGAGGCATGGTGAAAAAGCTCATTGAGTACCTTAAGGGTTATTATGGAGTTTGTGCAGTCATTCAATTCATCTGCAAGAGCCATAGTTAGAAGATATGGAATTAGGGTTTCATCTAGTCAACCCAAAGTCAACTGTGGACTTGAGAAGGTTCAAGAATTGGATCTAAGTCATTGAGGCCATTGGAAGTTATCTTAGAGCATTTGGGATGTAATTTTAAGATCAAATCAAGAGGAATCAAGGGTTCAAGAAGTTACTAAATTAGGGTTTCAGATGATTTCAGTGTAAAATTCCCTTCTTTAGTGTCTGACTTCAAGGACATTTTTCCCTATGATTTAAGCTCAATCTATTTTTCATGATAACATGAGACTTGTATAGCATGTTCTTAGATTTATTTTGAGTACAAGAACTTATCCATTGTGTTTGTACATCTCAAGTTATGATACCAACAAGTTGGGGTCCTCATATGAAGATAATTTTGGTCAACTTAAAGTCAACTCACTTCCAAGGCATTTTTGACCTAGAAGAAAGTTTCTCCTCAATTTTAAGTGAACATGAATGTTGTTCCTCATTGTCTTAGCTCTCTAAAAAGTCCTAGAAGTCCTCATTCTCATGTGTGGAGCTCAAGTTATGGATCTCGCAAGACAAGGGCATTTTTGGAAAGTTCATCATAAGTCATTTGTTTCAATGGTCATTTTCATGAACTTTAAGGCCTCAAATCCAATTTTGACCAACATGAAAATTGTGCCTAAAAGTCTTATCTCCATCATTCAACTCAAGATTCATGAATATTGATGAATTATGTGGTCATATGGACCATTTTAAGGTGGAAAGCTGAATTTTTGATCATGATTTGAGAACCTTACATTACAAGTCATCTCTTGCTCCATTTTGAGTTGTTTTATACCTTTATATGACACAAAGAGGTTTACCAAAAATGGACCAACAAGAATGCCATTTACACGCCACATTTTCAAGTTTTTTACCATAAAATTCATGACATAAAACTTGGCACATATTCATTCTCAATGACTCAAACTCCTCCATTTCATTTTGACACACCCCAAATACCCATATGTGCTGACCAAAGGAGTGTACCATACCCCATAACCCGTGTGTGCTTCAAATTGCATTTTTGGCCAAAACTTGAAATCAACCAATACAGCCAACATGGGCCTGCATGGTTGCTGAAAACCCGCCACATAAAAGCTAAATGTTTGCCCTAAACCATCAGAAGAGAAGGTTGTTACGTGAGAGAGTTGAGACATTTTCAAAAATTCTCCAAAACTTTCCATTTTCGAATTTCATTTTCCTCTGCAAATAAACTTCAACTGGTGGTTGAATCTTCTTCATCATAGCCTAAGGAACGGATTGGAAGCAAGAAAGTGAAGCTTGCGTGCCTTAGAAGAGCCAGCGGAGCTTCTCCATTCAGTAAGCTTCCACCTCTGATTTCTCCCATTTTAGACATGTTTTAGGATCATTTTGGACTGCATCTAAAGCCCTATGTCTAATAGGCCATGTTTGGATCATTAATTTATTTGTATGTTAGAGTTTAAGCATGTGCATTCAATCTTTCAAGCTTTCGATTCTCTTTATGTATGGACCTTCCTGAAAATCCAAGGGTAGATTCATGGTCCTTATGAGTAGAGCTTTCGAACCATACCAGATTTGTTCATTTTTATTAAGTTTTGGTGACTGGTGTCGCTACTGCGAAAATCGGCGTCGGCAGAACAGAAGAGTCGCCACTGTGCGTTCTTTATCCCACAAATGGGAAAGGAAACGCTCAGAGTAAACCTAACGCAAAGAGGGAAAGGAATGGTCATCGCAACCAAATCCTGGATTCGGGAGTCGGTTACGCAAGGGGAAGGTATTAGCACCCCTCACGTCCGTCGTACTCGACGGGATCCACGCTTGTTTTCTAGCTAAGGGTGTGTTATTCTATCTACTCTATAGGTCTGGGTTAAAAAGAAAAGAAAATGACTCGGCAAAGTATCGCACTTTATGCCTACGTATTCCCGTCTGGAACGAGAAATTAGAGTCAACGTAGTTCGCCTACCTACGGGAAAGGAGGGGAAGGTTGCTCGCTGAGATATCGCATCTCGTGCCTACGTACTTTCATACAGCATGAGAGATCAGAGCAAACGTAGTTTGGGCTACGGAAGACACAAGCTTGTCTGACAGTTTTTTTATCTCCTTAAGAAAGGGTTTTTCTTGATTAAGAGTCCAAGCGGACAAAAATGACACTTTGATGTTTGTTTTGAATCTTTTACGAAAGAACTGTTTTTTAGTCTGTTTGCAATCTCTGACGCACTAGAGACTATGATTTGAGAGTGACTACGTCGCATGTCACCCTAAGGGCACCATACTAAGCTGTCAGATTACTGAAGAGTGACCCTCCAGCAACCTTTTCTCAAATAGCTTAAGGCTCGTTACGTACGACGTCGATTAACCTTATTACTGTATTTTTGAATTGTTTTGAGAGGAGGAGAGAGAAGCTCTAAAACTATGGTTGAAAGGGAATAAAACTAACCTAATGTTGTCATGCATGGATAAGAATCCTAATGTCTGTCATAATTCCCTCCTGCACAGAGGAAATCAGAGATCCTAGGGGATAACAACAAAGAAAGCAAGCAAGTACAGTAAAATGCATGCAATGTGTAACACCCCACTTCCCAAATTAAATAAAATATAAACATTATAAATAAACATCAGAGTTCTTCACCAAAATAGTGGGATATCACATCACCAAATTTTTATAAAAATACTTTATTCATCCTTTTCAAAAATATTACAGCGGAAAACATTATTCCAACATTCTCGGCCATCCGCCAGATTTCATAAAAATCTTTATTATTATAATTCACTAAAAATGTGATACGTCACAGGATTACAACAAATTTGACATAAAACAATTAAAGCACCCATATCCCGTGTTACGTATCAGAGCATCCTAGACTCGACTGGCACACCACCATCCAAGCTATCTAAGTACCTGGATTATCTGTACTTCCGGAGAAGTACAGACACAACAACAACAAAGGGGTGAGAAATCATGATCAAAAATATAATGGTAATGTAGTACATGTAAATAAGGTAGTACAATACACCAACACCAATATTCACCCCAACAACGCCACACAACGAACCTACTGTTCAAATTACAATATAACATATTATAATGCAAAATGCAACTCAACACCATGCATGCGGTACCGACTCATTGGTTCATTCAATCGAACCTGGATAGATCACTTACGCTCCTCCTGAGACATGATCTATCCCCCACCATTCTCCACAAAGGAGTACGGATGAATCACTTACGCTCCTCCTGAGACATGATTCATCCCACCAAAACACCATGATATGCAAGACACCAATGCATAATTATTATATTCTGGCACGCTAAGTGCACACGATCCTCCTGATCATATCATCATACAATAATGCATATGTATAGATATATTACACCAACACCATATAAATCAATCAGATAGTAAACGAATTCATACTATCACACCGGATATAACTACGTCCCCCCCCCCCCCCCCCCCCCCACTCGGGGATACACGATCCTACTGATCACTACACACATATACATTAACTAATTGCTCACCAACAATATTAAGGGAAACGCGTACTATCACCAAGTACACAAGTTATATCCCATACTCATCATTTTCACACTACAGCAAGGCTAGAAGGATCACACGAGACCAATTCAGACATCTCACCAAAAGTCTCTGAGGTTACTCAGAACCTCCCTAAACCAACACCTCAGCCTATACACCAAAATCAATAATTCATCAACATCAATCCACAATCACAAACATGCCAATAGATATTATACTTACCAATTATCCTATAATTTCTACTCTAGAACCGACATTACGGTACATTACCGACACTTCAGAGTCACTCTGAATCTCACCAAGGTCCTAACCATAGTCATTAACGACACTATAGGGAAACAACATATAACTTTCCCAAAGTTATAATCATGGTCATTGCCAACACTACGGTAACAACACATAATCTCATCAGCTTTATATTCCTAGTTACTATCAACACTACAGTAACATCAACAATCCAACAAAATAGATCAATACTACAATAACATCAACAATCCAACAAAATGGCTCAACATTACAGTTACTATCATCACCATATATATATATATACCCCAAAATGCATCATCAACATTCATCAATCCCCCAACATCAACAATAATCATAGCATGCCAATATAAAACTTTATATAACTATAAATTCCTACGGGGTTAAGGGATCCCCTCTACCCTATACATGTATAAACCATTCCCAATCAAATTTCTCCCCCCTTACCTTGACAATTGGTCGATCGATAGAATTCCTCCTAGAATTGGTCTCTTGGCCTTCTCCTTCCTCTTCCGTTGTTCGTTCCCTTTTTCCTTCGTTCTTTTTCACTTTCCTCGTTCTTTCCTCTTCTCTCTTTCTATCGCTCTTTTTTCTCAATTTTCTAAAATGTATCGTAACTCTCCTAACCCCTCATATTCTATTTCCCTTTTAATTATTCTAATCCCAATAATAATAACTAATAAGATAATATAATATTAATAATCTTAATAATAATAATACTAATATAATCTTACTAATATTAATAATACCACATAATAATAATAATAATAATAATAATAATAATAATAATAATAATAATATTATCTCACCAAAATAATAATAATAATATTAATAATTCTAATAATAATAATAATAATGATAATAATAATAATAATAATCTTAATAATAATAATACTATTAATAATAACAATAATAATAATATTATTATCTCTCCAATAATCATAATAATACTTTTAATAATAATAATAATAATAACACTAATAATAATAATAGTAATAATAATAATAATAATAATAATAATAATATTATTATTATTATCACACCAATATCCCACGCCTATGGTAATCCCTTTCCTCTCCATTCCAACTTTTCTAATATCTCCTTGCTACCCCTTCATATTTCCTTCCTCACGGTTTCTATCGTGACTTTTCATATTTCCATTCTAACTTCCCAATAACCCTTCCACCTCTTATTTTACTTATTCCAACCACTAATATTCCCAATAATAATTCTAATAATAATAATTATAATAATCATTATAATAATAATAATATAATATAATATAATACTATTATAATATTATAGTAATATTCAACATAATAATAATAATAGTGATACACCCAACAATGATTATAATTATAATAATAATAATATTATCACACCAATAATAATAATAATAATAATAAAAATAATATAATAATAATAATGATAAATATAATAAATATAATAATAATAATAATACCCCCACCAATATTACTATTATTCATTATATTATCATATTCACACCAAAGCACCACCAATATTACCATTAGTTATTATATTATTATATCTACACCAATTCACCACCAATAATTCTCCCATATCAGGGACACCGACCAATAATAATATTCATACTAATAATAATAATCATAATAATAATAAGAATAATAATAATAATAATACCACCAATATTACTATTAATTATTATATTATTATCTCCACACCACCAATGATCCTTACATATCAAGGGTACTCACCAATCATATACCAACACACCCCACCTAAGGGCACACCAACATAAAATAATTAAATTAACACCAAAATGACTAAATAAATAAAATGGGTGTTACAACTCTCCCCCACTTTAATTATTTTCGTCCTCGAAAATTGCCTGATGGAACAATTCCGGATACGCTTCCCGCATCCTTCATCCCAATTCCCAGGTCGCACTGCCTTTGCAGCACTTCCCCAAACCATTTCCACCAAAGATGTCTCCTCCCCTCGGAGTTGACTTCCGTTCGTCAAAACGAACCAGCAATGCCTCAACACTCAAATTATTTTCCACTAGTACATCATCCACCTGATTCAATGTACTTTCTCAACAAGACACACGAAACACGTCATGCCAATTCACGACGGCAACGGAAAAATAGTCTAACATGTTACTCCTCCCATGCCTCCGCTGCGCCACTCTGATACAAACCACAGAACACGGTGCGAACTTCTAAGACTTCGAAGTTCGACCAACATCAGTCACCGGCGTGACTCTCAAAACACATTTTTCCTTGGATCCTCTTGATCTTCTCAGCCATCTCCAACATAATTTTCAGGTCTGAGCACAACACTCTCACTCGACCCATTCCAACACAGTAGATTCCTATACCCCCTACCTCACCAAGTCACATATAGTGTCATTCCGACACTAGGATGGTAACCGTTATTATAGGTAATTCAATCAACGGTAGTTAATCATCCCACGATCCACCTTGATCCAACACCCACGCTCTCACCAATTCTCTACAGACTCAATAATCCTCTATGACTTACCATCATTTTGCGGATGGTAAGTCGAACTCAACTTCAACTTAGTACCCGAAGTTTCCTGTAAGCCCCTCCAAAATCTCAATATAAACCTCAATTCCCATCTGACATAATATTTGTCAGTATCTCATCTAACTTCACCACTTACTCAATATGCATCTCATATATCCTCAACACGGAATAGTTAATCCACTCGCAACAACCCAAATTAAAATTATATCTTCCCAATTATTTGGAAATCTCAACACCAACTCCGCAAAAATACTACCTGATTCCCACTCTAGAATATTCAAAGGCTGCATCAGACTCAATAGTCTCTGATGTTCACTCTTCGAATTTCGGTTATTCTAACCAGCATATTCAACCTCAACCGCTGCTCTCCTCATCTATGGTCACCAAAAAAAATCTACTCAAATTCGGTTACTTCTTCATAGCACCGGGATGGGTACTCCATCTACCCTAATGTATTTCTTCACGAGTACTTCTACTCCCCTCAACAAAATCTGGTACACATACTCTACCATAACACCTCGTGGTATTATTTCCACAAACCCGACAATCCACTCTTCGGCTCTAATTTATCAAATTCAACTAATTCACCAACTCAAGCATACCACTCGTCAGGTCTAACAATAAACGCTTAACTCCATAAGAGGTCTATTCGCCCACCAAACTCATATTATAAAATTGCTCAGTCAGTTCTAACTCTTCTCACCGTCAACTTCGGTATACGCAGACATTTCCAACTCACCGCATCATCTACCACATGCACTTTACCCGAATGGTAATTCAACTCGAAGCCGTACTCCTTCCGAAGTCCCAATTATTTCCTATGCCTCACATTCGTCTTAATCAAATTAAACAAACACCTTAAACTCTTAAGATCACCAAACATCTCCGATCTCAGTCTGAACTTTCGAAGCCTCCGGTTCCGGTACAACCACAATAGTAACCAACTCTAAATCACTGGTCGGATGATTTCTCTTATATACTTCAAGTTGCCTTTTGCATAATTGAAACTCGCTGAAGTTGTCTTTAGTAAATCCCCTAATTATATCAACAAGCATCACAAACACCACAATTAGTTTTATCGGATTCGGCAGAACTTTCCTTACGGAAGTATATCACCGCTCTTTTTCCAACACTGATAACTCCAGTTCCTTATGCTCAACATAATCCTCTATACTCTTCGAATACCTTAAAATATCATTTATTATCACAACCAACGCCTTATATAAATAATTAAAGAAGATCCCATGCCAAATGGACAAACAAGTTGTGAGTTATGGCGGGAACACGTACCGTACCGCCCGTCCTTACCACAACATTCAAACACACTTCATCAATAAATAGCTTAAATCCATGTCAATACTTCACCATCTCATAGATAATTTCAATAGCTTTCCAACGCTTCGAATCGCGCGTCATTCCGAGTTACGGTTCTCCCGTTACGGCAAAAACACCAGAATAACATTTTCTGCCCAGGACCCCTTCGCCAGGCGAACACCGCAGCGAATATGGACGTTCGCCAGTATGCTCGCCAGGCGAACATGACAGTCCCAAAATCCTCTTTTCGACCGTTACCCGACTTCCGAGTGTCCGATTTTGATTCCGTAAAAAGCTGCGATCTCGGAATTTAACGTACAACAACAATTTTATACTTAGGAAGCCATCCAACACATTTTAAATCTATGGATAATTTAAAACTCAATTACTTCCAATCTCAACAGCAGATCTTTGAGCCTCCTAATACGATAGAACTTTTGACCTTCGTCCCATCCACCACAAGAACTCTACTCGAGATCACATGACCAAGGAACTCACATCCCTCGATCAATTGTTCCATCAAATCATTAACTCTTGGAAGCGAACACCTATCCTTGATAGTCACCCTGTTCACTTATCTATAGTTCACCCAAAGCTTCACAAAACCTTCTATCTGTCTAACCAACAAAATTGGTGCACATTACGATAGCACACTCAAACAAAAGAACCTCTCTCCTAGAAGGTCTTCAAGTTGACTCCTCAACTTCTCCAATCCCAACGAAAACACACCATATGGAGTCACTAATATCGGACTCGTTCCAACAACAAAGTCAACGTGTGAGCTTTACTTCACACTCCGATAGTAAATCACCTACCTCATCCGGAAACCTCCGGCAATCGCAAATAATTGACAAATCCCAATTTTTCTCACTTTCCTTCTCATTCCAAGTTTCAGTCAAAATAGACACTTCAACACCGTCTTACGCCAAATTCCTCAAAATAATCCCTTAAGCATTTAGCTTAACTCGAGACTATTCACTGTTTACGCTACCCAAGCTAGCAAGACGCGTCTATCCCATCCAACACAATCCTGTCCACTATTAACAAGAGATTAAGGGTGATCAGTTCCTCAATTTGTTAATAGACAGCCGAAATCATGATGGGGTACAAACCATCTTTACCAAACTATAATATCACTCCTCAACACACTAAGCCACCACACTGTAGCTTTTCGGAGAAATACAACTTCTCCCCCACTGGAATCATTCCACTTCTACCAATGAAGTTAACCAACAACATGTACCGACAGTGTTTTTACACACATGTCGCATACCAGGAAACAATAACACTAGACAACATTGGCCGGACGGACCGACCTGCTCTGATACCAATTGTAACACCCCACTTCCCAAATTAAATAAAATATAAACATTATAAATAAACATCAGAGTTCTTCACCAAAATAGTGGGATATCACATCACCAAATTTTTATAAAAATACTTTATTCAGCCTTTTCAAAAATATTACAGCGGAAAACATTATTCCAACATTCTCGGCCATCCGCCAGATTTCATAAAAATCTTTATTATTATAATTCACTAAAAATGTGATACGTCACAGGATTACAACAAATTTGACATAAAACAATTAAAGCACCCATATCCCGTGTTACGTATCAGAGCATCCTAGACTCGACTGGCACACCACCATCCAAGCTATCTAAGTACCTGGATTATCTGTACTTCCGGAGAAGTACAAACACAACAACAACAAAGGGGTGAGAAATCATGATCAAAAATATAATGGTAATGTAGTACATGTAAATAAGGTAGTACAATACACCAACACCAATATTCACCCCAACAACGCCACACAACGAACCTACTGTTCAAATTACAATATAACATATTATAATGCAAAATGCAACTCAACACCATGCATGCGGTACCGACTCATTGGTTCATTCAATCGAACCTGGATAGATCACTTACGCTCCTCCTAAGACATGATCTATCCCCCACCATTCTCCACAAAGGAGTACGGATGAATCACTTACGCTCCTCCTGAGACATGATTCATCCCACCAAAACACCATGATATGCAAGACACCAATGCATAATTATTATATTCTGGCACGCTAAGTGCACACGATCCTCCTGATCATATCATCATACAATAATGCATATGTATAGATATATTACACCAACACCATATAAATCAATCAGATAGTAAACGAATTCATACTATCACACCGGATATAACTACGTCCCCCCCCACTCGGGGATACACGATCCTACTGATCACTACACACATATACATTAACTAATTGCTCACCAACAATATTAAGGGAAACGCGTACTATCACCAAGTACACAAGTTATATCCCATACTCATCATTTTCACACTACAGCAAGGCTAGAAGGATCACACGAGACCAATTCAGACATCTCACCAAAAGTCTCTGAGGTTACTCAGAACCTCCCTAAACCAACACCTCAGCCTATACACCAAAATCAATAATTCATCAACATCAATCCACAATCACAAACATGCCAATAGATATTATACTTACCAATTATCCTATAATTTCTACTCTAGAACCGACATTACGGTACATTACCGACACTTCAGAGTCACTCTGAATCTCACCAAGGTCCTAACCATAGTCATTAACGACACTATAGGGAAACAACATATAACTTTCCCAAAGTTATAATCATGGTCATTGCCAACACTACGGTAACAACACATAATCTCATCAGCTTTATATTCCTAGTTACTATCAACACTACAGTAACATCAACAATCCAACAAAATGGATCAATACTACAATAACATCAACAATCCAACAAAATGGCTCAACATTACAGTTACTATCATCACCATATATATATACCCCAAAATGCATCATCAGCATTCATCAATCCCCCAACATCAACAATAATCATAGCATGCCAATATAAAACTTTATATAACTATAAATTCCTACGGGGTTAAGGGATCCCCTCTACCCTATACATGTATAAACCATTCCCAATCAAATTTCTCCCCCCTTACCTTGACAATTGGTCGATCGATAGAATTCCTCCTAGAATTGGTCTCTTGGCCTTCTCCTTCCTCTTCCGTTGTTCGTTCCCTTTTTCCTTCGTTCTTTTTCACTTTCCTCGTTCTTTCCTCTTCTCTCTTTCTATCGCTCTTTTTTCTCAATTTTCTAAAATGTATCGTAACTCTCCTAACCCCTCATATTCTATTTCCCTTTTAATTATTCTAATCCCAATAATAATAACTAATAAGATAATATAATATTAATAATCTTAATAATAATAATACTAATATAATCTTACTAATATTAATAATACCACATAATAATAATAATAATAATAATAATAATAATAATAATAATAATAATAATAATAATAATAATAATATTATTATCTCACCAAAATAATAATAATAATATTAATAATTCTAATAATAATAATAATAATGATAATAATAATAATAATAATCTTAATAATAATAATACTATTAATAATAACAATAATAATAATATTATTATCTCTCCAATAATCATAATAATACTTTTAATAATAATAATAATAATAACACTAATAATAATAATAGTAATAATAATAATAATAATAATAATAATAATAATAATATTATTATTATTATCACACCAATATCCCACGCCTATGGTAATCCCTTTCCTCTCCATTCCAACTTTTCTAATATCTCCTTGCTACCCCTTCATATTTCCTTCCTCACGGTTTCTATCGTGACTTTTCATATTTCCATTCTAACTTCCCAATAACCCTTCCACCTCTTATTTTACTTATTCCAACCACTAATATTCCCAATAATAATTCTAATAATAATAATTATAATAATCATTATAATAATAATAATATAATATAATATAATACTATTATAATATTATAGTAATATTCAACATAATAATAATAATAGTGATACACCCAACAATGATTATAATTATAATAATAATAATATTATCACACCAATAATAATAATAATAATAATAAAAATAATATAATAATAATAATGATAAATATAATAAATATAATAATAATAATAATACCCCCACCAATATTACTATTATTCATTATATTATCATATTCACACCAAAGCACCACCAATATTACCATTAGTTATTATATTATTATATCTACACCAATTCACCACCAATAATTCTCCCATATCAGGGACACCGACCAATAATAATATTCATACTAATAATAATAATCATAATAATAATAAGAATAATAATAATAATAATACCACCAATATTACTATTAATTATTATATTATTATCTCCACACCACCAATGATCCTTACATATCAAGGGTACTCACCAATCATATACCAACACACCCCACCTAAGGGCACACCAACATAAAATAATTAAATTAACACCAAAATGACTAAATAAATAAAATGGGTGTTACAACTCTCCCCCACTTTAATTATTTTCGTCCTCGAAAATTGCCTGATGGAACAATTCCGGATACGCTTCCCGCATCCTTCATCCCAATTCCCAGGTCGCACTGCCTTTGCAGCACTTCCCCAAACCATTTCCACCAAAGATGTCTCCTCCCCTCGGAGTTGACTTCCGTTCGTCAAAACGAACCAGCAATGCCTCAACACTCAAATTATTTTCCACTAGTACATCATCCACCTGATTCAATGTACTTTCTCAACAAGACACACGAAACACGTCATGCCAATTCACGACGGCAACGGAAAAATAGTCTAACATGTTACTCCTCCCATGCCTCCGCTGCGCCACTCTGATACAAACCACAGAACACGGTGCGAACTTCTAAGACTTCGAAGTTCGACCAACATCAGTCACCGGCGTGACTCTCAAAACACATTTTTCCTTGGATCCTCTTGATCTTCTCAGCCATCTCCAACATAATTTTCAGGTCTGAGCACAACACTCTCACTCGACCCATTCCAACACAGTAGATTCCTATACCCCCTACCTCACCAAGTCACATATAGTGTCATTCCGACACTAGGATGGTAACCGTTATTATAGGTAATTCAATCAACGGTAGTTAATCATCCCACGATCCACCTTGATCCAACACCCACGCTCTCACCAATTCTCTACAGACTCAATAATCCTCTATGACTTACCATCATTTTGCGGATGGTAAGTCGAACTCAACTTCAACTTAGTACCCGAAGTTTCCTGTAAGCCCCTCCAAAATCTCAATATAAACCTCAATTCCCATCTGACATAATATTTGTCAGTATCTCATCTAACTTCACCACTTACTCAATATGCATCTCATATATCCTCAACACGGAATAGTTAATCCACTCGCAACAACCCAAATTAAAATTATATCTTCCCAATTATTTGGAAATCTCAACACCAACTCCGCAAAAATACTACCTGATTCCCACTCTAGAATATTCAAAGGCTGCATCAGACTCAATAGTCTCTGATGTTCACTCTTCGAATTTCGGTTATTCTAACCAGCATATTCAACCTCAACCGCTGCTCTCCTCATCTATGGTCACCAAAAAAAATCTACTCAAATTCGGTTACTTCTTCATAGCACCGGGATGGGTACTCCATCTACCCTAATGTATTTCTTCACGAGTACTTCTACTCCCCTCAACAAAATCTGGTACACATACTCTACCATAACACCTCGTGGTATTATTTCCACAAACCCGACAATCCACTCTTCGGCTCTAATTTATCAAATTCAACTAATTCACCAACTCAAGCATACCACTCGTCAGGTCTAACAATAAACGCTTAACTCCATAAGAGGTCTATTCGCCCACCAAACTCATATTATAAAATTGCTCAGTCAGTTCTAACTCTTCTCACCGTCAACTTCGGTATACGCAGACATTTCCAACTCACCGCATCATCTACCACATGCACTTTACCCGAATGGTAATTCAACTCGAAGCCGTACTCCTTCCGAAGTCCCAATTATTTCCTATGCCTCACATTCGTCTTAATCAAATTAAACAAACACCTTAAACTCTTAAGATCACCAAACATCTCCGATCTCAGTCTGAACTTTCGAAGCCTCCGGTTCCGGTACAACCACAATAGTAACCAACTCTAAATCACTGGTCGGATGATTTCTCTTATATACTTCAAGTTGCCTTTTGCATAATTGAAACTCGCTGAAGTTGTCTTTAGTAAATCCCCTAATTATATCAACAAGCATCACAAACACCACAATTAGTTTTATCGGATTCGGCAGAACTTTCCTTACGGAAGTATATCACCGCTCTTTTTCCAACACTGATAACTCCAGTTCCTTATGCTCAACATAATCCTCTATACTCTTCGAATACCTTAAAATATCATTTATTATCACAACCAACGCCTTATATAAATAATTAAAGAAGATCCCATGCCAAATGGACAAACAAGTTGTGAGTTATGGCGGGAACACGTACCGTACCGCCCGTCCTTACCACAACATTCAAACACACTTCATCAATAAATAGCTTAAATCCATGTCAATACTTCACCATCTCATAGATAATTTCAATAGCTTTCCAACGCTTCGAATCGCGCGTCATTCCGAGTTACGGTTCTCCCGTTACGGCAAAAACACCAGAATAACATTTTCTGCCCAGGACCCCTTCGCCAGGCGAACACCGCAGCGAATATGGACGTTCGCCAGTATGCTCGCCAGGCGAACATGACAGTCCCAAAATCCTCTTTTCGACCGTTACCCGACTTCCGAGTGTCCGATTTTGATTCCGTAAAAAGCTGCGATCTCGGAATTTAACGTACAACAACAATTTTATACTTAGGAAGCCATCCAACACATTTTAAATCTATGGATAATTTAAAACTCAATTACTTCCAATCTCAACAGCAGATCTTTGAGCCTCCTAATACGATAGAACTTTTGACCTTCGTCCCATCCACCACAAGAACTCTACTCGAGATCACATGACCAAGGAACTCACATCCCTCGATCAATTGTTCCATCAAATCATTAACTCTTGGAAGCGAACACCTATCCTTGATAGTCACCCTGTTCACTTATCTATAGTTCACCCAAAGCTTCACAAAACCTTCTATCTGTCTAACCAACAAAATTGGTGCACATTACGATAGCACACTCAAACAAAAGAACCTCTCTCCTAGAAGGTCTTCAAGTTGACTCCTCAACTTCTCCAATCCCAACGAAAACACACCATATGGAGTCACTAATATCGGACTCGTTCCAACAACAAAGTCAACGTGTGAGCTTTACTTCACACTCCGATAGTAAATCACCTACCTCATCCGGAAACCTCCGGCAATCGCAAATAATTGACAAATCCCAATTTTTCTCACTTTCCTTCTCATTCCAAGTTTCAGTCAAAATAGACACTTCAACACCGTCTTACGCCAAATTCCTCAAAATAATCCCTTAAGCATTTAGCTTAACTCGAGACTATTCACTGTTTACGCTACCCAAGCTAGCAAGACGCGTCTATCCCATCCAACACAATCCTGTCCACTATTAACAAGAGATTAAGGGTGATCAGTTCCTCAATTTGTTAATAGACAGCCGAAATCATGATGGGGTACAAACCATCTTTACCAAACTATAATATCACTCCTCAACACACTAAGCCACCACACTGTAGCTTTTCGGAGAAATACAACTTCTCCCCCACTGGAATCATTCCACTTCTACCAATGAAGTTAACCAACAACATGTACCGACAGTGTTTTTACACACATGTCGCATACCAGGAAACAATAACACTAGACAACATTGGCCGGACGGACCGACCTGCTCTGATACCAATTGTAACACCCCACTTCCCAAATTAAATAAAATATAAACATTATAAATAAACATCAGAGTTCTTCACCAAAATAGTGGGATATCACATCACCAAATTTTTATAAAAATACTTTATTCAGCCTTTTCAAAAATATTACAGCGGAAAACATTATTCCAACATTCTCGGCCATCCGCCAGATTTCATAAAAATCTTTATTATTATAATTCACTAAAAATGTGATACGTCACAGGATTACAACAAATTTGACATAAAACAATTAAAGCACCCATATCCCGTGTTACGTATCAGAGCATCCTAGACTCGACTGGCACACCACCATCCAAGCTATCTAAGTACCTGGATTATCTGTACTTCCGGAGAAGTACAGACACAACAACAACAAAGGGGTGAGAAATCATGATCAAAAATATAATGGTAATGTAGTACATGTAAATAAGGTAGTACAATACACCAACACCAATATTCACCCCAACAACGCCACACAACGAACCTACTGTTCAAATTACAATATAACATATTATAATGCAAAATGCAACTCAACACCATGCATGCGGTACCGACTCATTGGTTCATTCAATCGAACCTGGATAGATCACTTACGCTCCTCCTAAGACATGATCTATCCCCCACCATTCTCCACAAAGGAGTACGGATGAATCACTTACGCTCCTCCTGAGACATGATTCATCCCACCAAAACACCATGATATGCAAGACACCAATGCATAATTATTATATTCTGGCACGCTAAGTGCACACGATCCTCCTGATCATATCATCATACAATAATGCATATGTATAGATATATTACACCAACACCATATAAATCAATCAGATAGTAAACGAATTCATACTATCACACCGGATATAACTACGTCCCCCCCCCACTCGGGGATACACGATCCTACTGATCACTACACACATATACATTAACTAATTGCTCACCAACAATATTAAGGGAAACGCGTACTATCACCAAGTACACAAGTTATATCCCATACTCATCATTTTCACACTACAGCAAGGCTAGAAGGATCACACGAGACCAATTCAGACATCTCACCAAAAGTCTCTGAGGTTACTCAGAACCTCCCTAAACCAACACCTCAGCCTATACACCAAAATCAATAATTCATCAACATCAATCCACAATCACAAACATGCCAATAGATATTATACTTACCAATTATCCTATAATTTCTACTCTAGAACCGACATTACGGTACATTACCGACACTTCAGAGTCACTCTGAATCTCACCAAGGTCCTAACCATAGTCATTAACGACACTATAGGGAAACAACATATAACTTTCCCAAAGTTATAATCATGGTCATTGCCAACACTACGGTAACAACACATAATCTCATCAGCTTTATATTCCTAGTTACTATCAACACTACAGTAACATCAACAATCCAACAAAATGGATCAATACTACAATAACATCAACAATCCAACAAAATGGCTCAACATTACAGTTACTATCATCACCATATATATATACCCCAAAATGCATCATCAGCATTCATCAATCCCCCAACATCAACAATAATCATAGCATGCCAATATAAAACTTTATATAACTATAAATTCCTACGGGGTTAAGGGATCCCCTCTACCCTATACATGTATAAACCATTCCCAATCAAATTTCTCCCCCCTTACCTTGACAATTGGTCGATCGATAGAATTCCTCCTAGAATTGGTCTCTTGGCCTTCTCCTTCCTCTTCCGTTGTTCGTTCCCTTTTTCCTTCGTTCTTTTTCACTTTCCTCGTTCTTTCCTCTTCTCTCTTTCTATCGCTCTTTTTTCTCAATTTTCTAAAATGTATCGTAACTCTCCTAACCCCTCATATTCTATTTCCCTTTTAATTATTCTAATCCCAATAATAATAACTAATAAGATAATATAATATTAATAATCTTAATAATAATAATACTAATATAATCTTACTAATATTAATAATACCACATAATAATAATAATAATAATAATAATAATAATAATAATAATAATAATAATAATAATAATATTATTATCTCACCAAAATAATAATAATAATATTAATAATTCTAATAATAATAATAATAATGATAATAATAATAATAATAATCTTAATAATAATAATACTATTAATAATAACAATAATAATAATATTATTATCTCTCCAATAATCATAATAATACTTTTAATAATAATAATAATAATAACACTAATAATAATAATAGTAATAATAATAATAATAATAATAATAATAATAATAATAATAATATTATTATTATTATCACACCAATATCCCACGCCTATGGTAATCCCTTTCCTCTCCATTCCAACTTTTCTAATATCTCCTTGCTACCCCTTCATATTTCCTTCCTCACGGTTTCTATCGTGACTTTTCATATTTCCATTCTAACTTCCCAATAACCCTTCCACCTCTTATTTTACTTATTCCAACCACTAATATTCCCAATAATAATTCTAATAATAATAATTATAATAATCATTATAATAATAATAATATAATATAATATAATACTATTATAATATTATAGTAATATTCAACATAATAATAATAATAGTGATACACCCAACAATGATTATAATTATAATAATAATAATATTATCACACCAATAATAATAATAATAATAATAAAAATAATATAATAATAATAATGATAAATATAATAAATATAATAATAATAATAATACCCCCACCAATATTACTATTATTCATTATATTATCATATTCACACCAAAGCACCACCAATATTACCATTAGTTATTATATTATTATATCTACACCAATTCACCACCAATAATTCTCCCATATCAGGGACACCGACCAATAATAATATTCATACTAATAATAATAATCATAATAATAATAAGAATAATAATAATAATAATACCACCAATATTACTATTAATTATTATATTATTATCTCCACACCACCAATGATCCTTACATATCAAGGGTACTCACCAATCATATACCAACACACCCCACCTAAGGGCACACCAACATAAAATAATTAAATTAACACCAAAATGACTAAATAAATAAAATGGGTGTTACAACTCTCCCCCACTTTAATTATTTTCGTCCTCGAAAATTGCCTGATGGAACAATTCCGGATACGCTTCCCGCATCCTTCATCCCAATTCCCAGGTCGCACTGCCTTTGCAGCACTTCCCCAAACCATTTCCACCAAAGATGTCTCCTCCCCTCGGAGTTGACTTCCGTTCGTCAAAACGAACCAGCAATGCCTCAACACTCAAATTATTTTCCACTAGTACATCATCCACCTGATTCAATGTACTTTCTCAACAAGACACACGAAACACGTCATGCCAATTCACGACGGCAACGGAAAAATAGTCTAACATGTTACTCCTCCCATGCCTCCGCTGCGCCACTCTGATACAAACCACAGAACACGGTGCGAACTTCTAAGACTTCGAAGTTCGACCAACATCAGTCACCGGCGTGACTCTCAAAACACATTTTTCCTTGGATCCTCTTGATCTTCTCAGCCATCTCCAACATAATTTTCAGGTCTGAGCACAACACTCTCACTCGACCCATTCCAACACAGTAGATTCCTATACCCCCTACCTCACCAAGTCACATATAGTGTCATTCCGACACTAGGATGGTAACCGTTATTATAGGTAATTCAATCAACGGTAGTTAATCATCCCACGATCCACCTTGATCCAACACCCACGCTCTCACCAATTCTCTACAGACTCAATAATCCTCTATGACTTACCATCATTTTGCGGATGGTAAGTCGAACTCAACTTCAACTTAGTACCCGAAGTTTCCTGTAAGCCCCTCCAAAATCTCAATATAAACCTCAATTCCCATCTGACATAATATTTGTCAGTATCTCATCTAACTTCACCACTTACTCAATATGCATCTCATATATCCTCAACACGGAATAGTTAATCCACTCGCAACAACCCAAATTAAAATTATATCTTCCCAATTATTTGGAAATCTCAACACCAACTCCGCAAAAATACTACCTGATTCCCACTCTAGAATATTCAAAGGCTGCATCAGACTCAATAGTCTCTGATGTTCACTCTTCGAATTTCGGTTATTCTAACCAGCATATTCAACCTCAACCGCTGCTCTCCTCATCTATGGTCACCAAAAAAAATCTACTCAAATTCGGTTACTTCTTCATAGCACCGGGATGGGTACTCCATCTACCCTAATGTATTTCTTCACGAGTACTTCTACTCCCCTCAACAAAATCTGGTACACATACTCTACCATAACACCTCGTGGTATTATTTCCACAAACCCGACAATCCACTCTTCGGCTCTAATTTATCAAATTCAACTAATTCACCAACTCAAGCATACCACTCGTCAGGTCTAACAATAAACGCTTAACTCCATAAGAGGTCTATTCGCCCACCAAACTCATATTATAAAATTGCTCAGTCAGTTCTAACTCTTCTCACCGTCAACTTCGGTATACGCAGACATTTCCAACTCACCGCATCATCTACCACATGCACTTTACCCGAATGGTAATTCAACTCGAAGCCGTACTCCTTCCGAAGTCCCAATTATTTCCTATGCCTCACATTCGTCTTAATCAAATTAAACAAACACCTTAAACTCTTAAGATCACCAAACATCTCCGATCTCAGTCTGAACTTTCGAAGCCTCCGGTTCCGGTACAACCACAATAGTAACCAACTCTAAATCACTGGTCGGATGATTTCTCTTATATACTTCAAGTTGCCTTTTGCATAATTGAAACTCGCTGAAGTTGTCTTTAGTAAATCCCCTAATTATATCAACAAGCATCACAAACACCACAATTAGTTTTATCGGATTCGGCAGAACTTTCCTTACGGAAGTATATCACCGCTCTTTTTCCAACACTGATAACTCCAGTTCCTTATGCTCAACATAATCCTCTATACTCTTCGAATACCTTAAAATATCATTTATTATCACAACCAACGCCTTATATAAATAATTAAAGAAGATCCCATGCCAAATGGACAAACAAGTTGTGAGTTATGGCGGGAACACGTACCGTACCGCCCGTCCTTACCACAACATTCAAACACACTTCATCAATAAATAGCTTAAATCCATGTCAATACTTCACCATAGATCGTGGGAAATTGGTGTGATAATAATAATAATAATATTATTATTATTATTATTATTATTATTATTATTATTATTATTATTATTATTATTATGTTATTATTATTAGTTATTATTATTAAAATGGGTGTTACACAATGCGTCAATACAAGCGAGGCAAGGGAGTCCCACTCAACCTCGACCCTGGGAAAACAACAGGAAAAGTGAATCAACATTCACCTCAAACCTAGGGGGCAAGCTACACAAGCCAACAAACAATACAGAAAAACCAAAATAAAACAGAGGAGGCAGCCCAAGCAACAACATCAAACTCCCACAGTTGACAGCACAAGCAGCAGCTCTGACAACAACAGTTTGATTAACCAGCAAAAGTTGACAGCAACAACTTTCATATTCATGAATAACTCCTATCTTCAAGCTTCAATAAACTTTCAATCTTCAACAAGCACCAGGCTTCAACAAGCTCCTAGCTTAAACAAGCTCAAACCCCAGCCAGTAACCAGCTTCAACAAGCTCCTGACTTCAACTTCAACAAGCAGTAAAACCCTAGCTTCAACAAGCTACTGACTCGATCCTCACCAAGCTTCAACAAGCACAAAACTTTCTCTTTACCAAGCTTCAACAAGCACCTCCAAGGGAGAATCAAACCAACAAGATCAAGGTGAAATGTTAAGAGGCTCAATGACAACCAAGGGAAGTCACTGAGAACTCAACATTATGAGAGACATGCATCCTCAAAGTTCTACTCTTAAAGCATGCCATTCATCCCTCCTAAGGAGAGATGTGACTTCTTTAAAAGGACTTTATGTCATTGAATCGAATGGAGATGAACAATATACTCTATGTTTGAAGAAAGAAACAAAACTAGTCTAATGCTCTTCCTGAAACCCTAGTTTTCCTAAGCTCCTGACAAGCAATCCACAAGAGGACAAGGCTTCATATCCAAGCTCCTTCAGGCTCTCCAAAGCACCTTCAATTGGTTTTCATGATCATCCAAGCTCAAAAGCAACACCACCCTAATCTAAGGGGAACTACTGAGACAAACTAGCCAAATTAGTTCATCAGAAACACCTAGAAGTTAGTCCAAAAACTAAATCTAATAAAAATACTAAAAGTGATTTTAAAATCCTACAAAAATTACTAAGGGTTCTTAAACCTCTTAAGAATATTCCATACAAAAACCAGGGGGTTAACCATTCATTTGAACTTAAAACTATGCCCTAAACCTAAGGGTACTATCCTAAAACCCTAATTCTAAACCACCTAAAATTCAATGCTCAAACTAGCCTAAAATTCTCTCACAAAAATATGAGAAAATTACTATGGGTACATGCATATCTAATCCATCTAGTACAAAAGGAATCACCTCAAAATCACATACCAATTAGTCATACTAAAATCAGCAAAATGGCATACCAAACATATTGAAAATAAAACCAATTAAAAATACAAAAATGCAAATAAAATATAAAATGCATGAATTAAATAAATTTTAGTCCTATTAAATTCTACACATTCTAAGGAGTTAGGGAGAAAAAATCTAGCTTAAAAAGATTAATTTTTCTATTTATGGTGAATTAATTCCTAACTATATGAAAATGATAAAAATAAAAGAAAAACAATAAAAAATGAGAAACCTGCGTGCTGAATAGCAATTAAATCCAGTTGAAATCCAAACCTGGGCCCAGGGGGGGGGGGCGCATATCAAATTCTCATTAGGCCCAAACGAAATTAAAAGAAAATCAGAAAATCAAATGGAAATGGAAAAATGTGTGTGCTGAATAGCAATCCATTCACGTTGTAATTCTCAATTGGGCCTAGACTGGGGTGTGAAGAGTAAGGATCATTAAGGCCCATCCACTCTGATTAAATGAAACAGTGAGTTTCATTAAACTCACCCTCTTCAGACGTGAAATCAAATCCTGGCCACTGGTTTGTGGAATTAGTCAAGGTCAAAGCATCATCTGAGGGTTGGGAGTCATCGTCCCCAAAACATTTGAAAATGGAGGGAGAAGCTCAGACGGTGGCCTGAGCTCTGCGCCACCGTCTTCTCCGGCGTGGCAATCCCAAAACCTCATCAATAAAGCCAACTAAAAACTCTAATCCACTCCAAATTTCATCCTGATCATGAATGTGACCTCCATTTCCATTGATTCTCACTTCAACTCCAAATCCGATCCTAGTTGCAGAAAATTCATCCAACTTCAATTGTCACGATTCTTGAAATTAAAGGCACTAACATGAACTACACTCTTCACTGATTAAAACTTGCTATCCAAACACCATTAATATCTCAAGAATATCAAGTTATAAGCTTCAACAGAAAATGGCATCACATTCAAAATGTCACGAATTGCTCAATTCTTGGACTGAAATCCATCTAAGCACCACCCCTAACCTAACCACATAACAATTTCTATGCATCTCCCTATGAATTAAGCTAAAAGAAGAAAGTTGCAGACCTGGTTTGAAATGATGAACAGATGAAGATTTTGCTTGAATAAACCTCCAATCTTTTGCAGAATCACTCAAAAATCACTTCCCAAGCTACTCCAATGATCAATTTACACTGAGTTCTCCTTAATCCTCAAAACCGATTCTTGATGCAATGGTGAAATTTTCAAATGCTCTCTCTCGATTCTCTCCAATGCAGGCCCAAAAAATGATCTGGATCAGTTGCATACAATATATAGAAGTGATTAGAAACCTCCAGAACCTTCTATAACTAACTGAATGAGAAATTCAATTTCTCATATCCCTTGAAAATCTCACATGCCAAAGTCATGCCTTGCTCTGTTTCAGCTTCCAATTTCACCTGAAATTCTCACCTTATGACATTTAGAAATGAATTGGATGTGCATTCTCCTTGTTTTTGATCTTATGGAGTGTGATGGTTATGTTACTTCAACCTTAAGGTATTAAAGGGAACCATGTGTAAATGACCTCAAATCAAAAAAGTAATATTTCCATCCTTTCCAAAACATGTTTTCTGATCAATTTGGTATATGACATGGACTTGTTTGGCCATAAAATCAAGAAATCACAATTTTTCCTTTTAAATGACTTTAATTTCTTCATTTAAAAACCATTTCAAACCAACTTCTCCTATGAGCCAATTCAAAACCTCCTTGATGCATGGTCAAGGTTAAACCCTATTTTGAGCAACTTTCTAGTTGAACAATTTTCCATTTGAGGCCTCTAAGTTGGACATTTTGACCCATGCTTGAGAATGACCTATAATCACCAATACCCAAAATACCCCTGGATTGCAAAGACCATAACTTGAGTTCTACAAATCCTCTTGAGGACTTCTAGTACTCTATTGAAAGCTAAGATCAATATCTACAACTCTTATGTTGGCCAAGAATCCATTTGAAAACTAATTGAAGGGAAAAAGTTGCTTGGAAGTCAAGTGACTTTCACAGATAAATTTCAGTGTCCTCTGGTGACCTGTAATTTGCAAGAACCATAACTTGAGTTCTATAAATCCCCTTGAGGACTTCTAGTACTAAAATTAAAGGAATTGCGATGCTTTACAAGTTTCATGTTGGACAAAGATCCATTTGAAACTTGTATTTTGACTTATGTGGCTTTGAAGTTAGGCACTAAATAGGGGATTTTACACTGAAACCCTAATTTAGCAACTTCCCACATTCTTGATTCTTCTTTGCTTAATCTTGGCACAACACCACACATGCATCAACATATCAATCCATGAATCTCATGACCTCAAGGTAGGCTTTGATACTCTCCAATTGCATATTTGAATTAGGGTTGACCCAGATGAAACCCTAGTTGACTGCACCTCAACTGTGGCTCTCATACTTGAATCAATGACCTGCCTCAGCTTCAATAAGGCCCTCTAGACATCCCATGAGATCCATACACACCTCACATCCACATCCCATGTTTCACATCCCACTGATGATTCTCAATATTCTTCAAGATAGGAGCAAAACCCACATGTAGGCACTCAAACTTCTTAAGACTTCAAATCATTTCTTGATGGCCTGGATGACTTCTCATACTTGGATAAGACCTCTTGCTAGGCTCTTCTAATAAGAATCACACTTGATCCCCTGTTGGATGCATGCTATGCTATGGTATGCCAATGATTGAACTATGTACATGATGTAACTATGCAAATGAAATGCAATGAAACATAAATCAAGCAAGAAAAGGTTGAGCAAATTTTGGGGTGCAACAACTGGTCTCCGATGAGATGGCCGAAGAAGACGACCAGAGACCTAGCTCCGGCATCCAGTCACCTGGTTGGACTTTGCTGACTCACCACCCTTTGAATCTTTGACTTGCCTAGGTGTTTATTTCCAATTGGTTTGACCAAGACATGCACGCGTTCAAATCCTACTTGGATTAATGAAATGGTGCGTTTCATGTTTTAAAATGATTCTGGGACAGATGGGCTCAGATTGATATTTGCACCCTCCCAGTTTTGGCCCAGGCGCGCATTTGCAAAGGATTCAGTGCATTTCCTCTTTACTGATTACACCTCCCATGGTTTCTCTTTTATTTTATTTCCATTTTATTTTCTGTTTTCATTTTTAATTATTTAAAATAGCTCCAGTCATCCAAAAATTGCCAAAAAAATATTTTCTTATACTTTGAAGTCTTACTTAATTTTCCATAATTTTTATTTCTGATTTTATTTTTATTTGCCATTTTATTTTAATTTTGCAAGTAAAAGTGTTTTTGGTGTTGTCTTCATTTGATCATGATTGTTTGGACTTCAAATCCTTATCCCCTATGATCATGGCTTCTCCCTCACTTAGGTGAGGGATTTAGGTATCTTTGAGGGTGATTTTGAATGGTCATTGATCATTTTTATGTTGACTTTGAGTTGACTTTTAGTGCCCCTCGATATATGCTCGATAAGGTGGAGCACCATTCATTCTTGAACTGTTTGGTGATGCCTTGAGATGGATATGACCATGAGACTTTGGCTTATATTTTCCTTTTGTCCTAGATACTTTTTTCTTTTTATTTGGATTTTATTGAATAGTTCTTCTATTTTTGATGAAGCTTGCAAGTCAAGTCATCTTAGAAGAGGTTCATACAAACTAGTTTGACCTAGTTCCTTTGGGAAATGACTTTTATGGACCCCTTATGCACCCTATGAGTCTTGATGCTTGTTTATGACATGATTAAGGTGCTGGTTCTTGTTTTTTAGGTCATACACTTGTGTAAATTGTTTCACAAGTTACTTTGAAATCATGCTTCTCCACTTGTCTTAGGTGTTGAGTTTGTGTTGAAACTTTGTTTCTTACACTTGCCATGATCTTGTTTGTGTTTGTATTTTGTTTCTAACTTGATTTAAGGATTTTATATTGATTATCCCCTTCTTCCCCATGTGGTTTACCTCTTATACAAGATGATTTGGTGTTCATATTTGCACTTTAAGTTTGTCTTGAATAATGAATCACTTTTGGCACTTGTTTGTTCATTTCTTTTGCATGATCATTGTTGGATATTTGGTTGAGATAATTTCCATGTGCTTTCTGCCCAAGCTTCTTTCTCCCATATTCTCTTTGATCATGGCTTTTTGATTTTTTTTATGCTTAGCTTTGCTTAAGTGATTGATGTTTGAATGGTTGTAGGAGTTGTTACTTCCCCCATTTCATCTCACTCTTTTTGAATTGTTTAAGTCAACTTGTTTTGATCACTTGTCTTTGTTGCATCATTTGATTCTCATATCCCGTCTTTGCATATTTGCATACCATGTTTGCATTGTCTTGACTTGTTTAAGTCAACTTCTTCTCATTTCTCATTTCATCTGCAATTGAATTATATGTTGTTTACTTGGTCTTTTACCATGATCCCTTAGGATTCCTAGTCCCTCTGTTTAAGATGGGAGTAAGAGAGACATTACGTGTTCAATCCTTTGCATGATAACATTATGATAGATTCTTCCCATTTCAATCCCAACGTTAGGAGCATTGTTCATGACAATATTAGGGTTGATTAGTTTCCCCTTAGAGTTTGTGTCTTCTCTTCTCATCTCCTAAACACCTTAAGACACTTAATAAAGGATAATAAATATTGTACGCTACGAGTCTTAAATATTTGAGGAATGATAGTTGGGGGACCTCCTCTCAATCTGTCTAGAGTGTTTAGCGTATGCCCTTTGGGCGATATGCAACGCATTCGCTCTCAAGTCATAGTCTTTAGTGCAACATGAGTTACAAACTTAACTCAATTCACTTCTTGTTTAAAAAACACAAAACAAAACATCAAACCTTTTAATCCTTCGGGATTGTTTGCAAATCATTTTCAGAAAGAGTGTGTTAAGTCTTAGCTCTACCGCAAATATGCATCGTCCCTAATTGCTGGAACCACTATTTAACCCTATTCAGTTAAAACACTTGAACCAACCGGTGGTCGTGTTAGCCCGAACTATGTTTGCTCTGATTTCTCATACCAGATGAGGATACATAGGCACAAGATGACGATGTCTTGGCGAGCAACCTTCCCCACCTTCACCCATAGTTTCCCGAACTACGTTGACTCTGACTTTCCCATTGCACGAGGGAATACGTAGGCAAAGAGCGGCGATGCTCTATCGAGTCTATTTTCTTTTCTTTTGTCCTTGTGAGCTAGCCTTTTGATATATTAACACCCTTTTAGATAGACAACAAGCGTGGATCCCGTTGAGTACAACGGGCGTGAGGGGTGTTCATACCTTCCCCTTGCGTAACCGACTCTCGAACCCAAGATTTGGTAGCGATGTCCTGTCTTTTCCCTTTTTCTTAGGTTTTCTCTGATCGTTTCCTTTCCCTCTATTTGGGATAAATAATGAACGGTGGCGACTCTTCTGTCTTTGCTGGCCCTTTTTCGCAGTAGCGACAGCTGTCGACTCTGCTGGGGATTTTTCCCATCCCCTATACGAGTCAATCCTAATGCTTGTGTGTTTTTATCTTTGGGTGTGTATATATGTGTATATGTGTTGCATTTGTACTTTATTGAATTTTAAATTTTACTTTCTGCATATTATTATCATATTGCTGTGTTGTTGGGTGGGATGGTTTCATTGTGTGATAAGCCAAAACCAAGGCTTGAGTATAACCTTAGCATTAGAAGTAGAAAGTAGTGATGGCCCTGTATGGCAGCCTGCACTAGTTCTCACGAAATTCGCGCTCAATCTTGATCCTCTGTTGCATTTGCATACTCATTTGCATTTTAACATTGACATGTATTTGTGTTTCAGGTGCATATTTTCTTCTTCATTCTAGTAATCTAATCCATGGTCAACATGCAGCCCAACATAAAGAGAACAATTGTTTACAAATTTCCAACACCAGATATAGGGTCCTTGCTCAATTTAATCTCTGCAGCTGATCACAGTGTGATGGAGGATTTCAAGAAAGACTATGGGAAGATTCTGAGTTATGTCTGCAAAGCTTCATTGCTTGAGTTATGAGGTCTTCATACATTGCTTCAGTTCTATGATCCTCAGCTCCGGTGTTTCACCTTCCTGAGATATGCATTGATGCCTACTTTGGAAGAATTTGCCATGCTGCTAAGGGTCCCAGTTCTAGAACAAATGCCTTTCTACCATTCTGAAGCAGAGCCTAACTTGACAAAGTTAGCCAATTCTCTTCAATTGGATGTTTCTGAATTAGATAGAAAGATGAGTTGGAGGAATGGAGTACCTGGATTCCCATTGCCTTTCTTGGTGAGCTGAGCTCAATATTTTGCAAAGGAAGGATATTGGATTGTCTTCAATGCCATCTTGGCCCTATGTATCTATGGCATAATATTATTTCCCAATATCTCAAATTTTGTTGATTTGGATGCCTTTCATATCTTCGCCTCCAAGAATCCTGTGCCAACACTCTTAGGAGATGTTTATCATTCTGTCCACTATAAGAATGAGAACAGAAGAGGTAAAAGTGTCTCCTGTTGTGTGCCTCTCCTATACAGATGGTTTATTTCGCATCTGCCTAAGTCTGGTCCTTTTGTTAACATCTCTGACACTGCTGATTGGTTAGAAAGACTTATGGGTTTAACCTCTGAGAATATTGTATAGTTTAACAGAGACCTTTTGGGTGTGGAGATTGTCTACAGATGTGGTAGTTTTCCCAATGCTCTCGCAGTCAGACAATTTGGTTATGCTCTAAGAGAACCTCCGAAGGAAGAAGAAATACATGAATCTCTGTATTTCACTGGTTTAATTGACAATGAGACCTTAATCAGATTGGAAAAGGCTTGGGGTAAAATTCACCGTGAAGGAAAATCTTCATTGGGCATGAGTGATTGCCGAGCTTATGGGCCATATGTGGAATGGATCCAAGAGAGAGTTGAAAGACTGTTGCTACCATTTCCAATCAGGAAACCTTTGTATCCTCTAGTAGTTGAAGAACCAACGACAGTTGACATCGAGAAGTACAATCAACTGTGGGATGAAAAGGAAGAACTGCACAAGGAGAACGAAGAGTTGGAGAAGGAAATCAGTCAGCTTAGAAGGGAAAAGAATCAGGCCACCCACTCATCCAAGAAGCAGACAAAGATAGTGAACAACATGGGTAGGGAATTGACAGAAGAGATTCGCGCCCGAGAGCGTGTAGGTCGAGACTTGAAGAGTGCCAGTGATATTCTCAAAGATAAGAAGAAGGAGCTAGAAAGGGCGCATTTGGAGATATCAAAGTTCAACGCTCAGTGGAACGCCATCTTGAGTAACAACAAAGAAAGAGAATATGGACTATGTCAACAAATTGCCAAGTTAAAGACTCAACTCCGAATCAAAAGTGAAAAAGATCCAGGTGAGTCCTCTCGTCATTACGAATGCAACTGCAAACTACGAGAAACTCTTGCAACGTTGGAAGAGTACAAGCTGAAAGAAGACCTGAAGAAGCCCAAACTTAAGGATGCATTTGGGGAGGATGCCTGGGAAGACTATGCTCAAGGCTTACAAGCTGCAATCAGCAGGAGGGAGTTGCTTATCCAGGGATTGATTGCTAGGCCTGATCACCCTGATACTAAGGAGTTGTTGGAGGAGTTTCAGACTCGCTGTCGCGCTTGATGTATTTTCTCTTTTGTATTTTGTTGTTTTGTACTCCGATCATCACCAAGATTGTTGGATGAGGTCGTGTTGACTCAGTTGTATTTTCCTTAGTGATGTGTTGTGTATTGATACTATGTTTCTCATTTTAGTTATGAGAGAGGTCTTGTGGCTCCATTTGTTGAATCTTCATTCTCCTATTGTTCCCGTGGAACTAGAATCAAGGGGAAGATTTCCCTGAACCATATTTGCATGTCTGCATTTTGCATCATTTTTCATATTGCATCGCAAGTGTTCTGGTTCTGTTTACCTTATTTCTTTCTATGGTTTTCTCATCACTGTTTCAGGATTGAAGACCGCACAATTCACTGCTATTCAACAAGGGGGAATCAACAAAAGGCCATGGACCAAATTCAACTTGAGCTACAGGAGTTCCGTGACCGCATGACATAATTCATGGACCTGATGCAAGGGGTTGCCAATGGTCAGGAACAACTAAGAACACTCGTTCAACCTCTGATTGCTAGGGTTGACGGAAGTGGAGTTCTGCATGGTGGGACCGTTGTTGTTCCTCCTCCAGCTGATAATGGCACTCCTCATGCCATTGCCATCCCAACAGTTGTTATTCCTCCGGGTAGAGGGAATCAGAATGGAGTCCATGTTCCAGGGGCTACATGCGATGTACATGGGAATACTGATCCCCAGTGGGAGGAGGACGAACAAGACGATATTTTCTCCATAGGAGATCTGGGAGCAGGTTTGCAGTCTGATGCAGACAGGAGGTTTAAATTGATAGAAGAGAAGATGAGGGACCTTGAAAATCAGAATTCTCTCGGTCTTGACATGTCAAACTTGGGGCTGATCCCAGGTCTAAGGATCACTCCAAAGTTCAAGGTCCTAGACTTTGACAAATACAAGGGGAGGACCTGTCCCAGAGTGCATCTTCGTTCATACTATAGAAAAATGTTCGTGTACTCTGATGACGAGAAGTTGCCGATGCATTTCTTTCAGGATAGCCTGTCTGGTCCATCCTTGGAGTGGTATATGGGTTTGGAGCCGGTCAATATTAGAAGCTGGAGAGACTTGGCAGAGGATTTCGTCAGAAACTATCAATATAACAGTGATCTGGCGCCTAACCGTGTGCAGTTGCAGAACCTGTCGCAACAGAGTAATGAGGGATTTAAAGAGTACGCCCAGAGGTGGCGCGAGCTTGCTGCAAGGGTTGAACCTCCCATGGTGGAGAGGGAACTCATTGACCTATTTGTAGCTACACTGCCTGGTGTGTACTACGAAAAGTTGGTAGGGAATATGTCTGGTAGCTTTTCAGATTTAATCATCACTGGTGAATAAGTTGAAAATGGGATTAAATTGGGAAAGATCCAAGCAGGAGAGGGATCCTCATTTGGAGGAGGTAGGAAGAATTTTGGTAATAAGAAAAAGGAAGTAGAGACGAACGCGGTCTCAGGATACAGTAATAATAACAGAAATAGAAACAGAAATCAACAGTATCATCAGCAACAACCTCAGATTACGAGTATTGCTATTCCAGCTGTACAACCTCAACAACAACAACAACAACAACGTCCACAACAACAGCAAATATATGCATCGCGACGGTTTCAAGACCGTGGGAGAGTAATGATTAGACAGTTTGATGCACCACCAATGCCATACTCACAACTCTTACAACACTTGTTGCAACTTCAGTTGGTCTAGAAAAGGACAATGACATCTCCGACTGGCGCGCCACCCCTAGGGTATGACGCAAACGCCAGATGTGACTTTCACTCGAGCGCTCCCGGCCATCATATAGACAACTGTAAAGCCTTTAAGTATAAGGTTCAGGACCTTATAGATAGCAAGGCAGTCAATTTTACAAATGATGCGCCCAATGTTGTTCAAAATCCTATGCCCAACCATGGAGCGGCTGGGCTGAATGCTATTTTGGAGGGAGAAAATTTGAATTTCGTGACCAATATTGAAGAGATAAAAACTCCTTCGAGTGTTGTTAAGAGTAGGCTGTTGAAGGGTGGAGTGTTCCCAGGTTGTGTGGAAAACTGTGAAGGTTGTTTGGCTCGTCCTGAGGGATGTGGGGACTTGAAAAATCATGTGCAGGGATTAATGAATGAAGGCGTGCTACAATTTGAGAAAATTGGTGAAGAGAAAGACGAGAGGGTGATTGGTCAAGAGCAGGATGAGGTTGCCACAATCTCAATTCCTTTTAGAACCATTAACATATCTGCACCGCCGAGGCCAGCTACCATTATAATCACCAAGGCAGGGCCTGTGCCTTACAAAAGCACTAAAGCGATCTCGTGGAATTATGGGGCTGAAGTCTTTTGTAATGGCCAAAAACAAAAGCTGAAGGGAACGACATTTGATTCTATGGATAATTTGGTGGGAACATGCGGAATAACGAGAAGTGGGAGGGTGTTTGCACCTCCAGATGCTAATGTTGAAAGACCAGATAAAGGAAAGGGGAAGGCTGTTGTTGAAGAAAGTTCCCAATGGGGTGAGAAGGATGCTTTGCTGAAAGACGCTGAGGAATTCATGCGTTTGATTAGAAAAGAGATTACAAGATTGTGGACCATCTACAATAAACCCCATCAAAAATATCAATCTTATCATTGTTACTGTGCTCTGAGGCACATCGGAATGCCCTTCTAAGGATTCTGAACACTGCGTATGTGCCACAAGAGATACCGGTAAACCAACTGGAAGGAGTGATGGCGCATGTGAATACTGGAAATGGATTAAGATTTACTGATCTAGACTTGACACCTAAAGGGAGAAACCACAATCACGGCTTGCATATTTCCATTGAGTCCAGAGGGGCTGTATTATCTCATGTTCTGGTGGATACTGGGTCTTCACTTAATGTGTTGCCCAAAAAGGCTTTTGAAATTTTGGTATGCAGATCTCAGATGTCATAACAGATGCTAATAACATTGATCTCTGCTAAAACAGAATAAGAACAAAACATGACCATTTTAAATTCCTTTAAAAATTAAAAATGTCATGAAATTAGTTGTAACATCAGTAGACTAACATAACTATTTATCTAACCATTTAAATTATGCAGAATTGTAAATGCTAAAAGATAAATAACATGATGAATTGTTAACCCAGTTCGGTGCAACATCACCTACATCTGGGGCTACCAAGCCAGGAAGGAAATCCACTATTAGCAGAATTAATTCAGAGCTAAACTCCCAGTTTACAACTCCTCACTTAATCTCTACCCAATGCAATTTATGCCTAGAACCCACTAGACAAGAGACACCTCTTACTCCCCACAATCACAACAGTGATAAACAATTCAATACAAGAAGGAAGACTATAGAAGACACTCTTCAAAGTCACAATACTTGATTTTGCTTAACAGCTTCAATCAAGAACAATACACTCTTGCTTAAAAGCTTCGAGTGAACAATTAACAATTAACACATAACATCCTAAACATGTCTACCACGATACATCCAAATATACAAAGTGTGACTTACAAAGTTACACACAAGAGACTCTCAAAACACAAAAACACAAAAACACACGTGAAGATTAAGTTACACCAACAGAACTCTTCACGACACAATCTCTAAGTCAGTGACGAATCAGGATTGCCACTTCTGTATTTATAGGCAGCGTAAGTTCCTTGGGCCTTAGTGCAGCAATTAGGTTTAGCCAAGTTAAACCTCTTTTCATAAATCAAGGTTCTGTCAATTAGGTCATAGGCGTTTCATGTTATGCTCAGCACTGCCAAGAATCTCGCCTGAGATAACTAAGGAATCATAACAGGTTTCCTGAATTCTAGCCTGAGATAGATCAGGAACCATAACAGAAAAGCAAACAGCGCCCTTGCTGGCAGCTACCTGATGTCATAACATTCAGCTTGACATCCAATACAGTCTGTTCTAGCTAACTAAACTTACCCTGTAGTACACTCCTGCAGAATATTCTTCATAACAGTAGAAACAAATATATTATAGTTTCCTAAAAAGTCTCAAAGATCCTTTTTATGAACACCAATTAAATCTGCACTTTGTTCCTAATAAACCTCTTTGACCTGCACACACTGATGAGATATATCCAATAGAATCTCATCAAACCAAACCACCTCTGTCAAAAGATATAAAATAGCAGCTCCTGCTGTACCAGACAAAGATGTCACGACATCTGTCTTGACATCTTGATTAAAACACATGACAACAGTTCTGTCACCACAACAGATGGATGTCATGACATCTTGATTAAAACACATGACAACAGTTCTGGCACCACAGCAGATGGATGTCACGACATCTGGCTTGACATCTTGGTTAAAACACATGACAACAATTCTGTCACCACAGTAGATGGAGATGTTATAACATCTTGCTTAACATCAGTGCAGAATCATGTTTTACCAAAATTTAGCCAATCATAGAATCATGGAACTAACAATCTCCCCCTTTGGCAAATTTTGGCTAAAACAACCAAACAAACTTATCAGGACAACAACAATAGTTTTCTCAAAACCATCCAGCTTCACAAATTATCATGCTCCCCTTAATAGTTGCATTCAACAAGCAACTATACAATACTACTCTTCCCTTAGCAGTAGCAACAAATAACAACACTTTACTCCCCCTTGGTTTAGTCAAAAATTGACAAAAATTGGAGTAACTGTACATCAACTCATCTCACAAACTGAACATGGTGTTCAAAAATACATTCATCTCACAATCTCCCAAGAAATACACAAGCTGCTTGATTTCTAATTAATATAAAGACTGTACCACTTCAGTAACAATCTATGGACAAGGATTTAAACCCCCTTCGGAACACACTCAACACATTAAACTCAATCTGTCACAACTGCGAAAAACACCCGGCGGAAAACAGAAGAGCCGCCACCTTTCGTTATTTATCCCAAAGAGAGGGAAAGGAAACGATCGTAAAAACCTGACGAAAAGGGAAAAGACAAGGTCATTGCAACCAAGTCCTGGATTCGGGAGTCGGTTACGCAAGGGGAAGGTATTAGCACCCCTCACGTCCGTCGTACTCGACGGGATCCACGCTTGTTGTCTATCTAAGGGTGATCACTCTATCTACGCTAAAGGTCAAGGGACAAAAGTAAAAGAAAAGAGAAGTGACTCGGCAAAGCACCGCCACTCTGTGCCTACGTACTCCCTCGTGCAATGAGAAAGTCAGAGTCAACGTAGTTCGACTAACTACGGGTGAAAGGGGGAAGGTTGCTCGCCAAGACATCGCGTCTTGTGACTACGTACTTTCATCTGGTATGAAAGAACAGAGTAAACGTAGTTCGGACTAAAAAAGACCACAGGTTGGTTCAAAAGTTTTTAGGCCCGAGTAGGGTTAACAAGTAGTTCTAGTAGTTGGTGTATGCAGCTCGACCATTGGAGACTTAGGCGTTACCGTTTGCGGTAGAACTAAGAGTTAAGAACACTCTTTTATCTGAAAAGATTTTCCTGATTAAAATCCCGAAGGATAAAAAAGGTTTGAAGTGTTTTTTTTTTAATTTTTTACAAAAGAAGTGTTTTAAACTTGATTTGTAACTCATGTTGCACTAAAGACTATGACTCAGGAGCGAATGCTTCGCATATCGTCCAAGGGACATATACTAACATTCTAGACAATTGAGAGGCAACCACCCAATCATCATTTCTCAAGTAGCTTAAGGCTCGTAGCGTACAACACTTTTCATTCTTTATTAGATGTTTTATGAGTGTTTGCAGATGAAAAGAGAAGAAAAGGGCCACTAATGGGAGACTAATTAATCCTAAAAGTTATCATGCAAAGTGGACTTAAAGTTGGGATACAAAAGGGAACTACCTAATGTTATCATGCATGGTTAAGCACCTAATATCTATCATAACCTCAAGAGGTTAGAGAACTTGTGGGGAACATGACAAAGAAAAGCAAAAGAAGAAGAAGAAGAAAGAACATTAAAATGCAAACATGCAAACATAAGATGCACAAGTAGAATGAAAGTGGGAGAAAAATAGTGTGGGGCAGTAGCCTCCACAAGCTCATCTCAACCAAGCATGCATATGAGAAATGCAAAGAAGAAAAGAGAAGAAGATGCACAAAGAAGCAAACACACAAAAGCATCAAAAATAGGATGAAATGGCCTAAACCAAACAACTTCAACCATAATGCGAAAACCAAACACAAATGAAAGGTAAAGCAACCCTAAAACAAATTGAGGATGGGAGACCAAATGAGGGCAGCAAGGACCTTATAATATGTACTCAACCATAAGCATCACAAACAAAGTGCAAAAGAAGCACAAAAGAGTCCTCAAGGATTCATCATTCTAGGTATACTTCAAGTACCTCCTCAGGAGGGACTAAGATACCTTAAATGAGGCTCCAAAGTCATGGGACAGAAGAGGGGATGGAAGAACAGAATGCCTAAAACAAACATCAAACACAACCAAAAGAAATGCAAGAAAAGGCAAGGGGAAAGACCTAGGTCTTACACACATTATCACTTGAAACTCAAGTGGAAAGCCTAAAATGAAATGCACAAACCAACAAGCAATGAACATAATTTTGACCTAAAAATGAAGATACATCAAGCTCAACATGTCTATCATATGAAACAAGAGGAGTTGAGAGCTTAATGGATCCACAAAGGTCATTTCTAACTCAAACTAGGTCATGCACTTGTATGAACCTTCCTTGGAGGTAACTTGACTTATAAGTTACCTCAAAATTAGGAAAATGATTCAAAAATTAACAAGTAAAAATACAATAGGTGCCTTAGGATGTCAGCAAACAGTGGAAAAAAACATCAAGGCAATATTCCCTAAAAGCACCATCAAAAGAAAATAATCCTCAAGATGTACCTTTTTGACATGGGAGAATCGAGGGTCAAAAGAAAAGCAACAAAAGTCAACAAAACAGGGGCAAAATGGTCCTCAAAAATTGATCAACTGATCATGGATATGAGGATCAATTTTCAATCATTGGATCAAAAAGGAAAAGGAGAAACAAATCATGAAATAAAGCATGTCAAGAAATAGTTCAACAAAAACAGTTCCAATCCAATAATCCCATTTTAATTCAAAATAAATCCAAAAAATAAAATACAAATTTCTTAAAAATAATAGACATCTCAAAGTGTCTAGAAACTATTTTTATGGAATTTTTGGATCATTGGAAGTATTTATGTTGAATTAAATCCAAACAGATTCAAAACAAAAACAAAAAGAAAATAAAAAGAACTGCGGTGCAGAAAGCAATCCAAAACAGTTGAAAAACCAAATGGGCTCAGATAGGGGGTGCAAACAGCAAAAGGGCCCAAGCCCAAACAAAGTGATGAACACAAATCATCTAGTGGTCAGCGCAAAAAGGTAAGCTAGGCCAAGGATGGATCTCACACATCCATCTCAAACCAACAGAAATCCAATGGTCCAAATGAAGGCTGCTAAACGCAGCGTTTCATTAAAGGGGTCTTAGATCTAATCTCAGACGTCCATTTTAACAAATCAAATGGCCACAATTTAAAATAGAAACTGGGTCAAGAAAAATAACCAAATCATAACCATCCAAAACAAGTAAGTCAACAGACCCAACGGTCATGAGCACGCCTGGGATTAAAAATGGAGCACAAACCAGATGGCCGGAGCACGGTGGCTCCGGTCATCTTCTCCGGCGAGTACAAACAATGAACGGTATCAAAAGTTCATGAAACACAGAAATTTCTACGTCATTCAAACCGTCTCACTACATACAATACAAGTCCATGCTTGGTTTGCTCTAAAAGCTCATACATAGGCCAAATCGAAAGCGAACAGAAAATGACATTCAACAACAATCATCAGAAACATCAACCAAATGTATTCAGAAATGGTGATTATGCTCACACATCATGATTATGCAAAAATGGAGTGCAAATACATCATGTACAAAGAGAAATGGTGATTTGATGTTACCTAGTGGAGAACTTCCACTGAGCCTTCAAAACTTGAGGAAGCTTGATGAAAACGATCCAGAATCACTCTATAATCTTCCCAGCAGCTGTTTGAATACTTGATTTGGCTTGAAATCCAGTAAATCTCCAAATTCGCGTTTCACTTTTTACTCCCTTTTTTCCATTGAGTTCTTGCTTCTAGGTCACGAAAATACCTCCCCCTTTGCTCAAATTTCATCTAGACAATTTATATGATGGATATCTAAACTCATGGAGGCCCAATTGCAGCTTGATTGTCTCAATTTTGAAAATGCCCAATCTCACTTTTCTCATGCCGTGAAAATGCACCAATTACCTTGTTTTTTCATTCAAAATCCATGCTGGAGCATTAATTTGATCATGTGGATATGATTTGTCCCTTGAATTGATCACATGGTGGAGATTTGATTATCAAAATTTCAATTGAAAATGCTTTTGAAAAACACATGAAAATGTCACCAAAAATGAAATCCAAAATTGGCATCTTGTTTGTTACATTCTTGTCACTCAAAAAATGCATAAACATGCCTTGAAATGGTTAGAAATGAATTCATTCTGTTTTGTGATTTTAAACTTTCTTCATGAAAAAGTTACACATCAATTCTCCAATCCAAGCCAAATCCATGACTCCTTGATGTTTGGTTGGGCAAATGACCCCATTTAGAGCAAGTTTCATGTTGGAAAGAGTTTCATTTGAAGTGTGTAAAGTGGTGAAATGGACGTATAATGAAAATGACCTGTAATCTTACTTTCCCAAAATACCCCTGACTTGCAAGCCTCATAAATTGGGTTCTACAAATCAAATGAAGGACTTCCAGTACTCTTTGGAAAGCTAAGATCATGAGGAACAACTTTCATGTTTTGGTCAAGGTGAGGAGAAACATCCTTCTAGGTCAAAAATGGCTTGGAAGTTGGTTGACTTTTGTTGACCAAAATCACATTCATGTGAGGACCTTTAACTTGTCAGCATCATAACTTGAGTTCTAGAAATTAGATGAATGACTTCTAGTACTCAAAATAAATATAGAAACATGCTCTACAAGTTTCATGTTGGGGTCAAGATGAGATGAGACTTGTATCTTGAGATAGGTGGTCTTGAAGTTAGACACTAAATAGGGGATTTTACTCTGAGAACCCTAATTTAGTGACTTCTCACACTCTTGATTCTTCTTGAATTGATCTTGAAATGATATATTAGACATCTCAACACAACATACCATGACCATAGAGACTTGGAATTGAGTTTTAATCTCCTTCAATTTCACAGTTGACTGAGGATTAACTAGATGAAAACCCTGGATGCAACATTCTTGACCGTGGCTTCTTCCACATCACACAACAACTTGAATAAGCTCCAACATGGATCTCAAAGCACTCAATGAGCTCTCTCAACATCCCATATCGATAATTATGAATTCACAATCCTCTGATGACCTTCAATTGGCCTCCAAGTTAGGAGCTGATCCACATACATCCATCAACTCTTTCAAAGAACATTGACCACTTCTTGATGACCTGATGACCATTCATGCTTGAGTAACATCCTTTGCTTAGGCTCAACACTCTGAGCAACCTCCTCTTTCTATGCACAACCTCTTGATCTCCTATTCAATGAAAAATGCTATGTAATGCAAGTGCTAGAAGAAAATGAAATGAAACATAAACCAAGTTAAGAAAAGGTTGGTCAAATTTTGGGGTACAACAGCTTCCCCTATTCAAACGAATTGGACCTGACTGGGTGAAAAGCGAACGACTTTCACACAATCAAGGTAAAAGACGGTTGAATTCCAAAGAACCCAGAAATTTGCCAACCGTAGAAAATAAAACTACAAACAAGAATCTCCAGAGATAAATGTTCTGATTACAAACATACTCCGCTGGGGAAAAAAGAAACTTAACGAGTAACTCTTCTTGGGGAAAGATAATAAAATGAATTCGTCCATCAAGACTGTGCCATGGTCTGAATACCATATAGGTTAAAGGGGAACCTTTCAAATTGCCGGAATCTGGATATTCAACGAACAAAATGATGCAACGCTTTCCGGAGTATGAACACTCGACGTATGGACCAGAGCCTGGATGCTCAATGTAACAAACCGGAGTCTGAATACTCAACGTAAAATTGACCAGAGCCTGGATACTCAACGGACATGAGAAATTATCACATATTGGAAATTTACCGGAGTCTGGATACTCAACATAATAAATCGGAGCCTGAATGCTCAACGAAAATAAACCGGAGCCTGAATGCTCAACGAAATTGACTGGAGCCTGGATACTCAACGGATAAAAGAGATCCTCGTCATATGAAAATTCACCGGAGTCTAGATACTCGACGGAGGAGCCGGAGCTTCGATGCTCAACGAAATTGACTAGAGTCTATATACTCAACGGACGAAGAAGCACTCGCTGGAGTTCTAAGAATACCATTTCAAGTTGACGGAGTCTGGAAACTCAACGAACAAGATGAACTGCATCACGAATTGCCATGGTCTAGATACCATACAGGGCTAAGAGATACATCACACATTGGAAATTTGCCGGAGTCTGAACATTCAACGACATTGACCGGAGTCTGGATACTCAACGGACGAAGGGAAAATATCACAAATATAACCATCAAAATCTGAACACCACATTGTCCTCACCAGAGTCTGTATACTCGGAGGAAAGAAGCACAATAATATCAATCATCATGGTCTGGATACCACAACCATCTTTACCGGAGTCTGGACACTCGACGGAAAAAGGAAAACCCTACCAACTCGACGGACTAAAGAATTCATCATAAATACTTATCATGATCCGCTGAGATCCGAAGATACTGCTGGGGAATAACATGAGCCGGGATCTGGATACCACGCGGGCTAAGAGAAATCACATGGTCTGGATACCAGGGGAAAAGACCAAACCTCCGAAGATATACCTAAAACAAAGAGATAACAACCTGGCTTATGTTTCACATGCATATGTTTGAAAATGGCGTAATGCTCCATAAGAAATGGAAATGCTACGCATTTGGGTAGATGCTATGCACGCATGCAGATGCAATGGAACTGAATCAACAAAATAAATGCTAGAGATACAGAAAACACCCTGCTGGGGGAAAACAACCTACTCATGCCAATAACAATTGGACTTATGCCGAGAGACATGCCCTTGCTGGCCTCTGGGGAATAAAATACCGAGGTAACAACACTCCTCCATCCTGCTGGGGAAATCACCTTCTTCCCACTTGCTGGGCATTGCTCCGCTGAGGGAGGAACCTAACTAGGCTGCAAGTTACTCTATGGGAAGAAAATCCAATCACAACTCACTGGGGAGTACGAACACGTACTTCGCGGGGATTGAATGCGCACCAACTACTGAAAGAAAGCGTACACGCTACCTACTCACTCAAACTGCATACACACTCCACTGGGGATAGAGATGCAAACTTCACTTACTGGGGATAAGACTCTGGCCGGGGATAGAACGAACTTCATCCATACCTCTTTGCCCCAAGGGTAACGACCCTGCAAAACTGAACAAACAGACAAGATATCCTACGCAAACAGAACTATCTCAGTCATCATCCGTGACATTGTTCAATTAATTCAAAGTTTTAACAATTATTGGCCAAGACCTTCAAGTTTATGTGAGTGCAAGTTTATCTAAAACATTGGGCGTTTTCACAAACAAAACAGTAAAAGTTAAAACAAAACAAACGAGATACTGAATAGTATATGTTTATTGATAAATGGCCTGTAAATAGGCAAAGTTTTACAACAGATGCAACCCCTGAAAAGAGGAAGCTGCACAAAAGCAATACAGATATGCACAAAAATATACAAAAGTGTACAAAAATGTCGGCAATGTGGCACAAACAAACACCATGAGCTGATCCCTCTATGACTCGCCTGACCCTGATGCTTTCCCGACGCTTCGTCTTCAGAAGAGATTGATTCGGATAAATGGCCCTCAGGTTCTCCCAATCCACTAAGCAATGAAGTTCCAACGCAGACTGCAGTCATTTGCTTTTCAATCCCTAACTTTTGCCTGAACCACCCTTTCGGGTTTTCGATTCACCGGGATACCCATTTTTGCCAAATTCTCCTTTTCAGGTTTTCGACTTTGCGGGTTTACATCTTTTTATTTTTATCCCTACTTTTTGCCCGAACCTATTTTCTTTTTTTATGGTTCGCCGGGATGCCCCATTTTTGCCTGAACTTTTCTTTTTGTGTCCAGCGGGTCTTTTTTAAGCAAAGTATTTTTTAACTGCGTCTGCGATCATAGGGGATGTAAAATCCTCACCATCCATGGTGGCTAACAACAAGGCTCCTCTGGAGAAGACCTTTCGAACGACATATGGACCTTCACAATTGGGAGTCCATTTGCCCCTGTGATCTGATTGCGGTGGGAGAATCTTTTTCAACACAAGATCGCCCGTCTGAAAGCTTCAAGGGCGCACCTTCTTGTCGTAAGCTTTCTTCACCCAGCTCTGATACAACTGACCGTATGCGATAGACGCTAGCCTCTTCTCATCCACAGGCTAAGCTGATTCAATATGTTCTTTATCCATTCCGCCTCATCAAGCTTGCCGTCGACCATAACTCTTAAAGAAGGAATCTCGACCTCCAATGGTAGGACAACTTCCATACCATATACCAACGAGAAAGGAGTTGCCCCGGTTGATGTGCGCACCATAGTACGATAACCGTGGAGAGCAAAGGGCAACATCTCATGCCGATCTTTATAAGTGACAACCATCTTTTGCACTATCTTTTTAATATTCTTGTTGGCCACTTCAACAATGCCATTCATCTTCAGACGATAGGGCGATGAGTTGTGATGCTCGATTTTGAAATTCTGGCACAATTCCTTCATCATCTTATTGTTCAGATTCAAACCATTATCAGTAATGATTCGCTCGGGTATTCCATATCTGCAAATGATGTCCTTCTTTATGAACCGGGCTACGACTTGCTTTGTGACATTAGCGTACGAGGCTGCTTCAACCCACTTGGTGAAGTAATTGATGGCAACCAAGATGAAACAATGACCGTTGGATGCGGTTGGCTCAATCTTGCCAATCATATCAATGCCCCACATGGAGAAAGGCCACGGGGACGCCATAACATTCAATGGGCACGACGGTACATGAATTTTGTCTGCATAAATCTGGAATTTATGACATTTCTTCGCAAATTTGAAACAATCTGACTCCATAGTTAGCCAATAATACCCTGCTCGTAATAGTTTCCGAGACATGGCATGCCCGCCGGCATGTGTACCGAAAGTACCCTCGTGGACTTCTTCTATAAGCAACGTTGCTTCTTTTTCATCCACGCATATCAACAACACCAAATCATGGTTTCTTCTGTAAAGCACACTATCTGGGTTTAGATAAAAGTTACTAGACAACCTCTTCAGCGTCTTCTTATCCTGAACTGAAGCCCCTGGCAGATACTCCTGCTTCTTGAAGAAGTTCTGTATATCGTAAAACCATGGCTTGCCATCAGCAACCTTTTCAATGGAAAATACGAAAGCGGGCCTATCCATGCGAGAAATGACTATTCTGGGAGCATCATTCCAGAAATTCACTTTATACATCAAAGATAGCGTTGCTAAAGCGTCTGCCATCTGATTCTCTGCTCGCGGCACATAGTGAAACTCTACCCTGTCAAAGAAACGTAACAACCTCCTTGCATAATCTCTATAAGGAATTAGATTCGGCTGATGAGTCTCGCACTCTCCTATGATTTGATTAACCACTAGCGCTGAATCACCATATACATCCAAATTCTTGAATCTCAAATCAATGGCCTCTTCCAGACCCATGATGCATGCCTCGTACTCAGATTCATTATTAGTGTAAGGGAACGTCAACCTGGCAGTAAATGGGATATGAGTACCATGAGGGGTTGTAATAATTGCCCCGATTCCACTACCATAGGAGTTGACAGCGCCATCGAATATCATCTGCCATTGAGAACCTTTCTCTGGACCTTCGTCAGGCAACGGCTTTTCACAATCTTTCGCTTTGAGGAACATGATATCCTCATCAGGAAATTCAAACTTCATTGGTTGATAATCTTCAATTGGCTGCTTAACAAGGTATTCTGACAAAACACTTCCTTTGATGGCTTTCTGGGAAACATATTGTATATCGTACTCTGTCAGTACCATCTGCCACCTGGAAATTCTTCCTGAGAGCGCTTGCTTCTCGAAGACATACTTGATCAGATCCATCTTCGAAATCAGCATGGTTGTGTGATTGAGCATATATTGTCTTAAACGTTTAGCAGCCCAAGCAAGTGCGCAACACGTTTTCTCGAGCATTGAGTAACGGGACTCACAGTCTGTGAACTTTTTACTCAGATAATAGATCACATGCTCTTTCCTTCCAGTCTCGTCATGTTGACCGAGAACACAACCCATACTGTTCTCAAGAACCGTTAAGTACATGATTAAAGGCCTTCCAGCTACTGGGGGTATCAATATCGGAGGCTCCTGCAAGTATTCTTTTATCTTATCAAATGCTTTTTAACAATTTTCATTCCAGACGACTGCCTGATCTTTCTTTAACAGTTTAAACATTGGTTCGCACGTGGCCGTGATATGAGATATGAACCGAGCAATGTAGTTCAATCTCCCCAGGAAACCACATACCTCCTTTTCTGTTTTCGATGTGACATGTCCTGTATGGCTTTTATCTTTGCAGGATTAACCTCGATTCCTTTTTCACTTACAATGAACCCCAATAACTTTTCGGACCGAACTCCAAAAGTGCACTTATTTGGATTCAACCTTAATCTGAACTTCCTGAGCCTTTCAAACAACTTCAACAAATTGACCAAATGCTCTTCCTCCATTTGCAACACTGCTATCATGTCATTAACATAGACCTCAATCTCATGATGAATCATATCATGAAACAAAGTGACCATAGCCCGCTGGTAAGTTGCCCCTGCGTTTTTCAACCCAAAAGGCATTACCTTGTAACAGAACGTCCCCCACGGCGTAATGAACGTCGTCTTCTCCATATCTTCCGGTGCCATCTTTATCTGATTATAACCCGAAAAACCATCCATGAAAGAAAATACGAAATATTGAGCAGTATTGTCAACCAATACGTCAATGTGAGGGAGCGGGAAGTCATCCTTTGGGCCCGCCTTATTTAAGTCCCTGTAATCTACATACATTCGTACCTTACCATCTTTCTTAGGTACAGGTACGATGTTGGTGACCCACGGAGGGTAAGTGGTTACAGCTAAAAATCCAGCGTCCAACTGCTTCTGGACTTCTTCTTTGATTTTTACAGCCATATCTGGTATTGTCCTTCTAAGCTTCTGCTTGACCGGCGGACATTCCTCACGTAACGGCAAACGATGAACCACTATATCGATATGAAGCCCGTGCATATCTTCGTACGACCAAGCAAATATGTCACTATACTCTCGAAGCATCTCGATCAGTCTTTCCTTGATATCACTCTGTAGCGCAACCCTTATCCGAACATTTCTGACAACTTCTTCAGAACCCAGATTAACAACCTCGATTTCCTTCTGATGAGGCAGAATGATCTTCTCTTCTTGTTTCAAGAGTCTAGCTAGCTCTTCAGGCAGGTCTTCATCTTCATCAATCTCTTCTTCAGCTTGATATATCGGTTGATCTAAGTCGAAGCGAGTCATAGGAGGTTCTGAATCGGTGTCATCTGCAATAGGAATCCTGCAATAAAAATGGTTAAATGTTTCATACAATATGAAAACAAGTATAAACCACATTGCCATTTTACTGTGAAAAATAAAAAATGAGAAAGACAAAGATCACAACATTTGAATGAGAAAACGCCCTTTGATTAATTGATAAAACAATGTTCAGACATAAACAATAAGACCCTGAAATAAAATACCACTATGCTCCGGGTAGAACATAGGGTAGTACAATAATTGGAAAAACAAAGCATTACTGTTCTGTCGTCACTTGAACAAATTCTTCAATGGACCAGTTGCGCAGGCTCTGTCCCGGAGTACACGGCTTAATCCAGGCATCCATATCACAATCACTATCTCCTTCTTCGTCAGACACATCATTGATTCTCTCGAAGATAACTCCCCCTTAGTGAACTGCACAGGTCCTTTATAGCGCGACACACTCTGTGAGGCTGAAGGAGAAGAGAATAACGGTCGGTACGCTAAACCAAACTTGTCTTACTTGTGGGGAATCTCCAATACTTGGCCCCATCCTTGCACTGCCCCAGTCTGTACCACTGCTTGAGCCTCTTTAAAAGAAGACATGGCCACTTCCGGCGCTTTGCTCACAACAAGAGACTTGTCTTTAATCTTGACCGTTTCGAAGGCCTGACAAAGGGTTTCATGTATCTCTCTATCCACTTCGACATACTTGAAGGATGATAAGTGGCTGACCCTTATATCCTCTTCCCCGCACACTGTAACAACACTACCGCCAACCATATACTTCAGCTTTTGATGCAGCGTGGAGGTCACAGCTCCCGCTGAATGAATCCATGGACGACCTAGTAAACAATTGTAGGCTGGCTGGATATCCATGATGTAAAACACTGCATCAAACACTTCAGGTCCCACCTGAATAGGCAAAGTTACCTCCCCAAACACTGATCTCCGGGTTCCATCAAACGCACGCACCACCAAATCACTTGGTGTGCAAATCAACCCCTGCATGTCCAACTTCATTAGGGCTTTATTCGGAAGTACGTTGAAGGATGATCCCGTATCCACAAGTACGTGAGACATGACAGCCCCTCGGCATTCTAAAGATATGTGCAACGCACAATTATGGTTCCTGCCTCTTGGCGTCAAATCTAAGTATGTAAACCCCAAGCCGTTCCCTGCATTTACGTGCGCAACAACTCCTTCGAGTTGATTAACCGAAATTTCTTGTGGCACGTAAGCAGTGTTCAGTATTCTCAACAATGCATTCCTATGCGCTTCAAAACAAAGTAACAATGACAAGATATATATCTTAGAAGGAGTTTGCTGCAAATGATCGACTATCTTGTAGTCGCTTTTCCGTATCAGCCTCATAAACTCTTCCACGTCTTTTAACAAAGATTCCTTCTCCCCAGATTGAGAAGTCTCCTCTACCACTGGTCTTTTCCCCTTGTCAACCTTATCAACAATCACTTCAGTGATGAAAAGACCCGGCCACTGCGAGTAATGCCTCCTGCTCCCATAAGATTATCTACTGAATCCGCAGGGGGACCATTCAAGTCTATTTTCTGTCCATTGCAATACACTTTGGCTCCGTAGTTCCACGGAATAGCCTTGGTGCTTTCAAACGGTATGGGACATGCTTTTGTTATGGTTATTATTGGTGGTTTTGGCGCATAAATGGTAACAATCTTGTACAAAATGGAGATATTCGTAGTCTCATCCCTTTCTTCAGCCACTAACTCTTCAGGTTCTCTTCCAACAGACCGGTCAAACTGTAAAACTCCGCTATCCATCATCTCCTGAATACATCTTTTCAAATGCCCACATCCCTCAGGATTGACTAGGCACTCAGCATAATTTTCAGCACAACCTGGGAAAACACCCCCCTTCAGCAATGTAGCTTTCACAAAGCTCATAGGTGTCCTCAGCTCATCAACATCTGTTACCGAATCCAAAATATCCTCCTCGATAATTGCATTAACCCCAGCCTGCCCATGATTCGGCATGGGATTTTGTACCACATTAGGAACATCATTTGATAAGTTAATCACTTTACTGTCAATCATATCCTGCACCTTATGCTAAAAGGCTTTACAATTATCGATGTTATTCCCCGGGGCACCCGAATGAAACTCACTGCGAGCGTTTGCGTCGTACCCGGGTGGAGGAGGCCCAGTCAAGGGAGCCAAAGTTCTTTTCTGAATCAATTGCAGCTGTAACAAAGCTTGCAATAGCTGAGAGTACGACATGGGAGGCGCATCAAAATGCCTGTTCACTGCCCAGTCTCTGTCTTGATATCTTCTGTACCCCTGTTGATTCTGTTGCGGTTGTTGTTGTTGTTGTTGCTGACGCTGTTATTGTTGTGGTTTGTTGAACTGCAGGAATTGTAATACTGGATATCTACTGTTGCTGCCGATTCTGACCTCTATTTCTCCCACGTGAACTGGACACAGAGTTAGTATCTCCCTCTCGTCTTTTGTTACCGAACACCTTCTTGCCTCCTCCAACTGAGGGCATTTCACCAGCACTTATCTTTCCTAACTTAATACCATTTTCCACCCTCTCTCCGGTGATGATTAAGTCAGAGAAACTGCCCGACATGCTGCTAATAGGCTTTTCATAATAAACTCCTGGCAGAGCGGCGACAAACATATCAACGAGCTCACGTTCCACCATAGGTGGCTGCACCCAGCTGCCAACTCTCGCCATCTTTGAGCATATTCTTTGAAACATTTATTGCTCGTTTGTGAAAGATTTTGAAGCTGGACCCTGTTGGGAGCAAGGTCGCTGTTGTATTGATAATGTTTCACAAATGCCTCGGCCAAATCCCTCCAACTACGGACATTTACCGGTTCCAGGCTCATGTAGCATTCCAACGAAGGACCAGACAGACTATCCTGGAAGAAATGCATGAGCAATTTTTCATCGTCTGAGTAGGCAGACATATTACGATAATAGGACCTCAGATGAACCCTCGGGCAGGTGGTACCCTTGTATTTATCAAAGTCTGGGACTTTGAACTTTGGTGGCACTCTCAAGTCCGGGATCAGTCCCAGGTTAGCCATATCCAGGCCCATAGAGTTTTGGCTTTCAAGAGACCTCATTTTTCTTCAATCATCTTAATCCTCCTATCAGCCTTGGAGGGTAATTCAGCAGCCACAACCCTTAGTGAGAACACATCCTCTTGCCTATATTCATTTGAGATGTGATCCATATTACCGTGTATAGCACACATGGTGTCAGGACCATAACCATTCCCATTACCATTACCACCATTAGCAAAACCAGCGTTGTTGAAACCTTCTGCATAACCAGCACTCGCAACATGACCACTCCCTCCAGCAGTAGGGATGGCTAAGGTAGGCATGGAATTATCAGCCCGAGGAGTCTCAATACGAGGAGGGTTAACAACGTCCCCACCATGTAACACACTGTTTCCATCAACACGTGCAATCAAGGGTTGCACTAGAGTCCGGAGTTGCTCTTGTCCATTAGCCACTCCTTGCATAACTTCCATGAATTGGGCCATACGGTCTCTCATTTCCTGCATCTCTGCATGCATCTTCTCCATTACTCTCTTATGGTTTCTCCTGGTCGCATACCGGTGAGTCGTTAGGTCAGCAAACCTGAAACACTAGTAAACCACAGGAGAAATAAGATTAACACTTCCGATGCACCTGCAATGCGAGAAAAATGCTAAAATGCAGACATGTATGTATGCAACAGGGAAATTTCCCCCTCGATTCTAGTTTCCAGGAAAAATACAACAATGGAGAGCCCTACAGGCAAGCATAGAACATAAACTCTTCGTATATAATCACAGGCCAACAGGCAATGTACAAGCTACAACTGAGTACAATAAGGAAAAGACCTCAACCAACAAGCCTGGCGATGGTCAGACAATAAATAATAAGCAACAAAAACTACATAGAAATAAACAAGATGGTCAAACAGGATGACATGATCGGAAGTCCTCCAGTAGCTTCAGCGTCTCAGGATGATCTGGCCTAGCAAGTAGTCCCTGAATAAGCAAATCCTGCCAGCTAACAGTATGCTGTAGACTCTCAACATGGTCGTCCTAAGCTTCTTCCCCGAAACATGCCTCAAGCCTGCATCTCTTGGAATCAGCTCTCAACCTGAGATCCTTCAAGTTTGCCATCGCTTCATTCAACCTATACTCACTATCTCATCTAAGTGATGCCTCTGCTGCAATCTCCCCATCTTTGGCATTGAGCTGCGCCTTTAACTTGCTGATTTGTAGCTTTAACCTGTCTTCGCGCTCTTTGTTGTTGGTGAGCATGGCGTTCCCTTGGTTCTCAAACTTAGAAATCCTCAAGTAAGCCCTATCCAACTCTTCCTTCTTAGTAGCAAGAACACTGTTGATGGCCTTGAAATCCAAACCCAAACGCTCTCTAGAACCATTCTCCTTGGTTAGGTCCATACCCAGTTTGTTTATAAGCTCAGTTTGTTTCTTGAAGGAATGAACAACATCAATCTTCTCGCTTCGAAGCTGAATGATTTATTTCTCCAATTCCTCATTAGCTTTTCTCAATTATTTCTTCTCAAACAATACCTGATTGTATTTCTGAATGTCTACTGTAGTGGGTTCTTCAATCTCAAGAGGGCACACAAGCTTAGCAGACGGGTATAGCATCATCAGCTCCTCGGCTCTACTCTGAATCCAAACCAAATAGGGGTCGTAGGCTCGACTATTGTTCTTTCCTAAGGCAACCTTCCCTCTTCTGTGGACATTACTCCAGGAATGTTCAACTCTAACTAAGGTATCCCCCTCCAATAAACTGGTGAGATACAAAGATTCCTGTATCTCCTTATCTTTCAGAGGACTTCTCAATGCATACCCAAATTGTCTGATTGCAATGGACGGGTTATAGTTTATGCAACCCTTCCTTCCGGCCAGCGGGACGTTAGGAAAGCTTCCACAACTATAAATAATCTCGAACCCAATACATCCCTATCAAACCAGACAATATCTTCAGCAGACAATCTCATCAGACGTTCGGACCATTCTGATGTACCCGTAGTATCAGAGAACGGACCAGTCTTGGGAAGGTGTCTTACGAACCATAGATAGAGTAAAGGTGCGCAACAAGATACACTTTTCCCTCTTCTGTTCTCATTCTTATAGTGTACAGAATGATAAACATCACCTAACAGCATGGGTATAGGATTCTTCAAAGCAAAGATACGGAATGCATCCACATCTACAAAGTCTGGAATATTCGGGAACAATAGAATACCATAAATACATAGAGCCAAGATAGCACTGAATACCAACCAATAACCTTCTTTAGCAAAATGTCGAGCTTTATCCACAAGAAAAGGTAATGGAAACCCAAACATTCCATTCCTACTAGCTACCTTCCCTGCCAACTCAGAACCATCTAAATGTAAAGCTTCAACAAGTTTAGCCAGATTCGGCTCATCCTCAGTATGATAGAATGGTATCTGGTCAAGAATGAGAACTCCTAGCAGTGCAGAGAATTCCTCTAACGTTGGCGCCAACACATAACTCTGAAAAGTAAAGCCTCGCAACTGAGGATCATAGAACTGCAACAGCGTTTGAAGACCATTCAACTCATTCAAAGAAGGTTTGCATACAACGCTCAAAAGCCTCCCATAGGACTGTCTGAAGTCTTCCATAAATTTCTTGTCAGCTAAAGAAATCAAACTTCACAGAGCTCTAATATCAGGTGTCGGAAATTTGTAGGCCAAGGTCCTCCTTAAGGGCTCCATGTCAGCAATAAGGGTACAAGATCACTAGAATCGGAGAGGAAATATACACCTGCAACATAGACACATGTTAATGAAATGCAATATGAAAATGCACATGCAAATGCAAACAAGGGATCAAGATTGCTGTGCTGTTGATCGAGAAGAACCAGCGCTCCACTTTAGCAAGAACAAAGCACCGATAATAGGACCCACTGATAAACAGATTCACACTGTAAAGAACCGGGGTATTATGAAAACAAAGGTTTCTTGCATAACCCAATCCCTCTCACAGGTATGGACCTATCCACAGACAAGGTTCGGCATCCTATGCGTTCATCAGCGTCACAGACTTTCGAGAAATGATGATACGTTCACCATTTCTGGTTTGACATCATTATCTCGCGAAGAGGCCTCACTTAGCTGAATCACAGATGATCGGTCCCTAGAGTCGACAACCCTCAGATCTGAAATCCTCTTAATGGCCCACTGGGCTGAAAAGAAAGTCATCAAAGAGAATCTCGTCTGAGCGCGAATTTTGTGGGAACTAGTGCATGCCTAACATACAGGTTCACCACTACTTTCCGCTACTAATGCTATGTTTGTACTCAAGCCCAGGTCCGACTTATCTCCCAATGGAACTTCCCTCCCACAGCACAACAATAATGATATATGATGCTAAAAATAAATGCGGGAAAATAAATAAAACACATATATACAACACCTAAAAATAAACAAACAAGCGCTAGGATTGACTCGCATAGAGAACCAGAGTCCCCAGCAGAGTCGCCAGCTGTCGCAACTGCGAAAAACACCCGGCGGAAAACAGAAGAGTCTCCACCTTTCGTTATTTATCCCAAAGAGAGGGAAAGGAAACGGTCAGAAAAACCTGACGAAAAGGGAAAAGACAAGGTCATCGCAACCAAGTCCTGGATTCAGGAGTCGGTTACGTAAGGGGAAGGTATTAGCACCCCTCACGTCCGTCGTACTCGACGGGATCCACGCTTGTTGTCTATCTAAGGGTGATCACTCTATCTACGCTAAAGGTTAAGGGACAAAAGAAAAATAAAAGAAAAGTGACTTGGCAGAGCACCGCCGCTCTGTGCCTACATACTCCCTCGTGCAATGGGAAAGTCAGAGTCAACGTAGTTCGACTAACTACGGGTGAAAGGGGGAAGTTTGCTCGCCAAGACATCGCGTCTTGTGCCTACGTACTTTCATCTGGTATGAAAGATCAGAGTAAAAGTAGTTCAGGCTAAAAAAGACCACAGGTTGGTTCAAAAGTTTTTAGGCCCGAGTAGGGTTAACAAGTAGTTCTAGCAGTTGGTGTATGCAGCTCGACCATTGGAGACTTAGGCGTTACCGTTTGCGGTAGAACTAAGAGTTAACAACACTCTTTTATCTGAAAAGATTTTCCTGATTAGAATCCCGAAGGATGAAAAAGGTTTGAAGTGTTTTTTTGTTGTTTAGAGAAGAAGTGTTTTAAACTTGATTTGTAACTCATGTTGCACTAAAGACTATGACTCAGGAGCGAATGCGTCGCATATCGTCCGAAGGACATATACTAACATTCTAGACAATTGAGAGGCAACCACCCAATCATCATTTCTCAAGTATTTTAAGGCTCGTAGCGTACAACACTTGTCATTCTTTATTAGATGTTTTATGAGTGTTTGCAGATGAGAAGAGAAGAAATGGCCACTAATGGGAGACTAATCAATCCTAAAAGTTATCATGCAAAGTGGACTTAAAGTTGGGATTCAAAAGGGAACTACCTAATGTTATCATGCATGGTTAAGCACCTAATGTCTATCATAACCTCAAGAGGTTAGAGAACTTATGGGGAACATGGCAAAGAAAAGCAAAAGAAGAAGAAGAAGAAAGAACATGAAAATGCAAACATCCAAACATAAGATGCACAAGTAGAATGAAAGTGGGAGGAAAATAGTGTGGGGCAATAGACTTCACAAGCTCATCTCAACCAAGCATGCATATGAGAAATGCAAAGAAGAAAATAGAAGAAGATGCACAAAGAAGCAAACACATAAAAGCATCAAAAATAGGATGAAATGGCCTAAACCAAACAACATCAACCATAATGCAAAAACCAAATACAAATGAAAGATAAAGCAAGCCTAAAGCAAAGTGAGGATGGGAGACCAAATGAGGGCAGAAAGGACCTCATAATATGTACTCAACCATAAGCATCACAAACAAAGTGCAAAAGAAGCACAAAAGAGTCCTCAAGGATTCATCATTCTAGGTATACTTCAAGTACCTCCTCAGGAGGGACTAAGATACCTTAAATGAGGCTCCAAAGTCATGGGACAGAAGAGGATATGAAAGAAGATAATGCCTAAAGCAAACATCAAACACAACCAAAAGAAATGCAAGAAAAGGCAAGGGGAAAGACCTAGGTCTTACACACATTATCACTTGAAACTCAAGTGGAAAGCCTAAAATGAAATGCACAAACCAACAAGCAATGAACATAATTTTGACCTAAAAATGAACATACAGCAAGCTCAACATGTCTATTATATGAAACAAGAGGAGTTGATAGCTTAATGGATCCACAAAGATCATTTCCAACTCAAACTAGGTCATGCACTTGTATGAACCTCCCTTGGAGGTAACTTGACTTGCAAGTTACCTCAAAATTAGGAAAATGATTCAAAAATTAACAAATAAAAATACAAGAGGTACCTTAGGATGTTAGAAAATAGAGGAAAAAACATCATGGCAATATTCCCTCAAAGCACCATCAAAAGAAAATAATCCACAAGATGTACCACTTTGAAATGGGAGAATCGAGGGTCAAAAGAAAAGCAACAAAAGTCAACCCAAAAGTCAACAAAACAAGGGCAAAATGGTCCTCAAAAATTGATCAACACATCATGGATATGAGGATCAATTTTCAATCATTGGATCAAAAAGGAAAAGGAGAAACAAATCATGAAACAAAGCATGTCAAGAAATAGTTCAACAAAAACACTTCCAATCCAATAATCCCATTTTAATTCAAAATAAGTCCAAAAAATAAAATAAAAATTTCTTAAAAATAATAGACATCTCAAAGTGTCTAGAAACTATTTTTATGGAATTTTTGGATCATTGGAAGTATTTATGTTGAATTAAATCCAAACAAATTCAAAACAAAAAAAAAAAAGAAAATAAAAAGAAAATAATAAAAACAACGGTGCAGAAAGCAATCCAAAAACAGTTGAAAAACCAAATGGGCTCAGATAGGGGGTGCAAACAGCAAAAGGGCCCAAGCCCAAACAAAGCGCTGAACACAAATCATCCAGTGGTGCGCGCAACAAGGTAAGCTAGGCCAAGGACATATCTTACACGTCCATCTCAAACCAACACAAATCCAATGGTCCAAATGAAGGCTGCTAAATGAAGCGTTTCATTAAAGGGGTCTTAGATCTAATCTCATACGTCCATTTTAACAAATCCAATGGCCACGATTTAAAATAAAAATTGGGTCAAGAAAAATAACCAAATCATAACCATCCAAAACAAGTAAGTCAACAGATCCAACGGTCATGAGCACGCCTGGGATTAAAAATGGAGCACAAACCAGATGGCCAGAGCACGGTGGCTCCGGTCATCTTCTTCGGCGAGTACAAACAGTGACCGGTATCAAAAGTTCATGAAACACAGAAATTTCTACGTCATTCAAACCGTCTCACTACATACAACACAAATCCATGCTTGGTTTGCTCTAAAAGCTCATACATAGGCCAAATCGAAAGCAAAAAGAAAATGACATTCAACAACAATTATCACAAACATCAACCAAATGTATTCTGAAACCAACTACACAGCTCACACATCATGATTATGCAAAAATGGAGTGCAAACACATCATGTACAAAGAGAAATGGTGATTTGAAGTTACCTAGTGGAGAACTTCCACTGAGTCTTCAAAACTTGAGGAAGCTTGATGAAAACGATCCAGAATCACTCTATAATATTCCCAGCAGCTGTTTGAATACTTGATTTTGCTTGAAATTCAGTAAATCTCCAAATTCGCGTTTCACTTTTTACTCCCTTTTTTCCACTGAGTTCTTGCTTCTAGGTCACGAAAATGCCTCCCCTTTGCTCAAATTTCATCTAGACAATTTATATGATGGATATCTAAACTCATGGAGGCCCAATTGCAGCTTGATTGTCTCAATTTTGAAAATGCCCAATCTCACTTTTCTCATGCCCATGCATACGTGAAAATGCACCAATTACCTTGTTTTTGTTAGAACACAGATTGGTTCTTAATAATTACTCTTTGTTTTGATGATAACTGTTAGGAAATTTATATTTAAGAATTAAATACTCTAAAATTTGCTTGAGAGTTTTATTGCAGATTAAAATTATATTAACTCTCTAGAAGCAAATCTGCCTTGAATACAAGAAGTTATTCTGACTCTGAAGCGCCAGATGCAACCTACAGAAGAATCTGTTTGCTCCTTACAGAAGATCCTGAGCATAGTCTCCAGAAGGATCTGAAGAAAGAAGCTCCAGAACATTCTGAGTCAGAAGCATCTGAAGATAGTCAGAAGCATCTGAAGATAATCAGAAGCATCTGAAGCTGAAGCATCAGAAGTATAGAAGAATATTGATTGAAGAGTTTCTCAAAGCATTGACCTACAGAAGTTTCTGAAAGTACCTACGCTGCCAAGTACTGAAGTTCTGTGTCAAGATGCTCTGATGATCAACACGCTAGAAGCACACACGCTGCAGAAGACTCTGATACAGCTTAGTTCTGAAACTCATCAGAAGACTCTGATCCATTCAGACTCTGAAGAACTTGCTGAAACTGAAGAAGTGTTTTCAAGAATATATCCGTTGGAACTATTCAACGTCTCTTTCCTTATTTGTGCTAGACACACTTACACAGACAAAAAGGATTTATCTGTGCCATCTATTTCAAGGAAAGGTCAGTACATGTGAAGACAAAAAGGCTCAGACCTTTTGGACTCTCTTTTCAACGTGCAATGATTCAGCTGCCTATATAAGGAGTTCCTCACTTCATTCTTCAGTTACACACTTGCTGAAAAGAAATCACAATATTCTATAAGCTCTCACTCTTATTCTTCATAGAATCTCATTGTACTTAATCTTAAGAGAAAAATCACTGTTGTGATTATAGCTTTATAGAAGCATTAAAAACTCTTGTATTTAATTTACATTGTTTGTAAAGGATATTCCTTAAGAGGATTCAGTGTGAATCAGTAGCTCTTGAGAAGACTAAGAACTGTAGTTCTTAGGTGATACTATTGTAATCAGTTTGATTTAATAGTGGATTAAGTCCTTGTTGAGAAAGGCAAATCACTCTGGAAGGGTGGACTGGAGTAGTTGTTTAACGAACCAGGATAAAAATAATTGTGTGATTATTTATAAGTATTAATTTTCCATACTTATTCAACCCCCCCCCTTCTAAGTATTATCTCACCTTCAGTTGGCATCAGAGCTCCGGTTCTGAGTGTGCTATCACTTAACAGTGTCAGTAAAGATCCAGAGGAGATATACTTTGATCTATATATTTATTTGTTATCATGGCTGATAATTCAATGTCAAATATCAACAATAAATATGAAGAGAGGGATAGGATCAGTACCAAACCTCCAATGTTTGATGGAGAAAAATTTGACTATTGGAAAGATAGAATAGAAAGTTTTTTTCTTGGGTATGATGCTGATCTTTGGGATTTGGTCATTGATGGATATGAACATCCTACTGGTGAGGATGGCAAAAAGATTGATAGAAAATCAATGACTGAAGTGCAGAAAAGAGATTTCAAGAATCACCACAAAGCCAGAACTATATTGCTTAATGCAATCTCTCATACTGAGTATGAGAAGATTACTAACAGAGATACTGCTCATGACATGTTTGAATCACTCAAAATGACTCATGAGGGAAACTCTCAGGTTAAAGAGACAAAGGCTCTGGCGCTCATACAGAAGTATGAGGCATTTAAAATGGAAGATTATGAAAATGTAGAAACTATGTTTTCTAGATTTCAGATTCTTACAGCTGGTCTGAAAGTTCTGGACAAGGGCTACTCAACGTCAGATCATGTCAAGAAAATCATCAGAAGTCTTCCCACCAGATGGAGACCAATGGTGACTGCATTGAAGATGGCAAAAGATCTGAACAGGATCTCCTTAGAAGAACTTATCAGTTCTTTGAGAAGCCATGAAATTGAGCTGGAGGAAGATGAACCCCAGAAGAAAGATAAAGGTAAATCCATAGCTTTAAAATCTAACAAAACTGCTAAAGCTTTGCAGGTTATTCAAGAAAGCTCTGAAGAATCTTCTTCTGAAGAAGAAGATGAGTTGTCCATGCTGTCCAGAAGGATTAACAAACTCTGGAAGCACAAGGGAAAGAAGTTTAACAACTTCAGAAGATCTGACAACAGAAAGGAATCTTCTAGTCACAAAAGATCTGCCAAGAAAGAAGTGGTGTGCTATGAGTGCAAAGAACCTGGGCACTACAAGAATGACTGCCCTAAACTTTTGAAAGAAAAACCTAAGAAGAAGTTCAACAAGAAGAAGAAGGTTCTGATGGCAACATGGGATGACTCAGATGAGTGTGAGTCATCTTCTAAATCAGAAGAAGAATGTGCAAACGTTGCACTGATGGCCAGGACAGAGGATCAAGAAGAAGGTACCTTTGGATATGAATCAGAATCTGAATCTGATGATGATGCAGAAGAGGTAATGGCTAAACTTACCAAAGAAGAACTCATTAAAGTTTTAACAGAAGTTCTTAAAAGTTACAACAACATCAAACTCAAATACAAGAAGCTGAAAAGCAATCTTGAATCTGAGATTGATCTTCTGCAAACAGAACTTGTTGAGCAGAAAGAAATAAATTTAAAAATCAAAAATGACTTTGATAGAACTCAACAAGAATCTGATTCTGAAACTAAGTCTTGTGAAAATATTTTAGAAAAATATGACTCTAGTTTTCAGAGGTTTCTCACTAAGAGCATAGACAGAAGCAAGATGGCTTCCATGATCTATGATGTTAGTGGAAACAACAGAAGAGGCATTGGATATGAGTCTTCATCTGGAAGCAATCCAAAACCTGTTGACAAACTTTTCATCAGAAAGACACCTCTGTACTCTCAATTCAAATTTGGTCATCTGAATGACATTAAACACACAAGCTCTGAGAAGAGTACTTATGTGTTTAAACCAAAGGCAAGTCAGAATAAACAATATGTTGCAAAACAGAAGTTTAGACAAACCTGCAAACCAACTAACCCCAAAGGACCCAAGAAGATCTGGGTACCTAAAGACAAAATAATTCCTGTTGCAGATGTTTTTAGCAGCAAAGTCAGGACACCAATCATGGTACCTGGACTCTGGATGCTCACGACACATGACAGGAGAAGGGTCTATGTTCCAAAGCCTGGAACTTAGATCTGGAGGGGACGTGAAGTTTGGAGGGAACCAGAAGGGCAAGATCATTGGATCTGGCACTATTGGAAATGGTAAGCTTCCCTCTATTACTAATGTTCTGTTAGTTGAAGGATTGAAACATAATCTATTGTCCATAAGTCAATTAAGTGACAATGGTTATGATATAATCTTTAATCAAAAATGTTGCAAAGCTGTATGTCAAAAGGATGGTTCTATCCTATTCAGTGGAAAGAGGAAACACAACATTTATAAAATTAACCTTTCAGAACTTAAAGTTCAAAATGTAAAATGCCTCTTATCTGTGAATGATGAGCAATGGGTCTGGCATAGAAGATTGGGGCATATTAATATGAGACGTATATCTCAGATTAATAAACTCAATCTGGTCAGAGGACTTCCTAAGTTGAAGTTCAACTCAGATGCTCTGTGTGAAGCATGTCAAAGAGGTAAATTTTCAAAATCTCATTTTAAATCAAAAAATGTTGTTTCTACCTCCAGACCATTGGAATTACTTCACATTGATCTGTTTGGACCAGTGAAAACTGCATCCATCAGAGGCAAGAAGTATGGGTTAGTCATTGTAGATGACTACAGCAGATGGTCATGGGTAAAGTTTCTAAAACACAAGGATGAGTCTCATTCTGTGTTCTTTGACTTCTGCAATCAAGTCCAGACTGAAAAAGATTCCAAAATTATTAAAGTCAGAAGTGATCATGGTGGAGAATTTGAAAATAAACATTTTGAAAAATATTTTTCTGAAAAAGGCATTGCACATGATTTCTCCTGCCCTAGAACTCCACAACAAAATGGAGTTGTAGAGAGGAAAAATAGAACATTGCAAGAGATGGCCAGAACCATGATCAATGAGACAAATCTGGCAAAACATTTTTGGGCAGAAGCAATTAACACAGCCTGTTATATTCAGAACAGAGTGTCTGTAAGACCTCTTCTGGAAAAGACTCCTTATGAATTGTGGAGAAACAGAAAGCCTAACATTTCTTATTTTCATCCTTTTGGATGTTTTTGTTATATGCTTAATACTAAAGATAATCTGAACAAGTTTGATTCCAAAGCACAGAAGTGTTTCATGCTTGGTTATTCTGAACGCTCTAAAGGCTACAGAGTATTCAATACTGAAACACAGATTGTTGAAGAATCTATTCATGTTAGATTTGATGATAAGCTTGGCTCTGAAAAGCCAAAGCAGTTTGAAAGTTCTACAGATAGAGAAGTGATTCTCACAGACTCTGAAGGATCAGAGGCAGAAAAGGCAAAAATCAAAGAATTTGAAGCAACCCCAGATGCTACACCTTTGACTTCCCAACTAAACAACTTGCATATTTCTGATAGACCAACTGTCAGAGGATCTTCTTCCAGAATCAAATCTTCTCATCCAGAAGATGTGATAATTGGAAAGAAAGATGATCCAATAAGGACAAGATCATTTCTCAGAACTTCTGAATCTTCTTTATTTGGCTTAGTGTCAATAATAGAACCAACATCTGTAGATGAGGCTCTGGAAGATAATGAATAGATTATAGCTATGCAAGAAGAGCTGAATCAATTCACCAGAAATGAAGTTTGGGATCTGGTTCCTAGACCTAAAGGATTCAATATTATTGGAACAAAATGGGTCTTCAGAAATAAGCTGAATGAAAAGGGAGAAGTAGAAAGGAATAAGGCAAGGCTGGTTGCTCAAGGATACAGTCAGCAAGAAGGTATTGATTACACTGAGACATATGCTCCAGTGGCAAGGTTAGAATCTATACGCCTTCTGATTTCTTTTGCTGCACAGAATAACATCACTCTGTATCAGATGGATGTTAAAAGTGCTTTTCTTAATGGTATTATAGAAGAAGAAGTATATGTCCACCAACCTCCTGGATTTGAAAGTGAAAACTTTCCAGATCATGTTTTCAAATTAAAGAAATCCCTTTATGGATTAAAACAAGCTCCCAGAGCTTGGTATGAGAGGTTGAGCAATTTCCTTCTGAAGAAAAATTTTATCAGAGGAAAAGTGGATACAACTTTATTCTGTAAAACTGTTAAGAAAGATCTGTTGATTTGTCAAATTTATGTAGATGACATTATTTTTGGATCAACAAATATTACGCTTGGAAAGGAGTTTGCTAAATGTATGCAGGAAGAATTTGAAATGAGCATGATGGGAGAATTGAGATTCTTCTTGGGAATCCAAGTCAATCAGACTCCAGAGTGCACCTACATACATCAAACCAAATATGTTAAAGAGCTTCTGAAGAAGTTCAACATGGTTGATAGCAAAATGGCAAAGACTCCAATGCATCCTACAAGCACTCTAGGTAAGGAAGAGGTAAGTAAGAAGGTAGATCAAAAACTCTACAGAGGTATGATATGATCTCTTCTATACTTGACTGCTTCTAGACCAAATATTCTGTTTAGTGTCTGCTTATGTGCTAGATTCCAATCAGATCCTAGAGAATCACACTTAACAGCTGTTAAGAGGATTCTAAGGTATCTGAAAGGTACTGCTAACATGGGTTTGTGTTACAGAAGATCTGATGAATTTTCATTAGTTGGATTCTGTGATGCTGACTATGCTGGAGACAGAGTTGAACGTAAAAGCACTTCTGGAAGCTGTCAGTTTCTTGGAAGTCATCTGATCTCATGGTACAGCAAGAAGCAACCTACCATAGCACTATCAACTACAGAGGCAGAATACATTGCTGCTGCTGGATGTTGTACTCAGATGCTCTGGATGAAGAGTCAATTAGAAGATTATCAAATCTATGAGAGTAATCTTTCTATCTTTTGTGATAATACTTCTGCTATATGTTTGTCAAAAAATCCAATCTTGCATTCTAAGGCAAAACATATAGAAATTAAACATCACTTCATCGGAGACTATGTCCAGAAGGGTGTAATTAACTTAGCTTTTGTTGATACAGATCATCAATGGGCTGATGTTTTCACAAAACCCCTTGCTAAAGATAGATTTAAGTTCATTCTGAAAAATATTTGTATGGATTTTTGTCCAGAGTAATATTTATCAGAGGCAACCTCTCAGATGCAAAATGTTTAATGATCTGAAGTATTTCTTCTGTTCATTTATTCTATTCTGATTATTATTTCTGATGTGAAAATCTGAACTAACCATCTTTAGAAGATCTGAACGTGGCTAACGTTTCATTTCTTGAGAGAATTCAGAACAGCATGCAAGCAAACACGTGTCCCACAAAATCTGATGAGGTGGCGTGTGCACAACTGAAAAGACGTTTGAGGTGAAATTTGAATAGTAAATATCTTGGTTTTCCCCCCAAATCTGTCAGAAGCATTTATTATTTGAAATGATTTTATTCTCTTCATTTAATGCTGCTCAAACGTGCGTTGTTTCTGTCTTTTGGTGTGCCTATGTGATTAGTATAAATACATGTTGTGTATTCACTTTCACACTTTTCACTCTCAGAATTTATATGCATTTTCATCTCTTGTTCTCTCTTCACAAAAACTCAAAACCTAAGTGTTCTAAAAAGCATTCTTCAATGGCGTCTTCTTCATCAACAACTGCTCAGTTTCAATCAACAATGGCTGCTGTGACCTCAGATAATCTAGGTGCTGCTCCATATATTCCTCCACAGAGAACTCTTCTCACACCTGTTGAAAAGTTAGAAGTGTTGTGTGAATCCATGGTTGAATTTGATTCACTAGCTGACAATGGGTTTGATTTTCGCTCCATTGTTAGAGCTCAAGGTTGGGTGAAATACTTTGATAGACTATTTGGACCAGTTTACCCTCTGCTTGTTAAGGAATTCTGGATTCATGCATCTGTGTATCCAAAGTTTATTCTATCATCTGTGCTGGGAAAGGAAATCATAATCACAGAGGATCTGATTAGAAGACTGATTGGTTATGAAGAAACAGATGGTGTTTCACATCTGCCAGCTGGACGTGTTGATATGGATGAAGTTTATGAGGAGGTTATGACTGTTGGACAAGCCTCTAACAGATTCAAAGATCTGAAGCCAGACTACAAGATCTGGGCCAAGATCTTCATGGGATGCATACATCACAGAAAGTCAACAAATTCCCCAGATTATGTCAACAATGAGCAGATCTATTTTATGTACTGCCTGAGTCAGAGTAACAAGGTAGATCTGCCTTACATTTTGTTTATGCATCTGTGGAATCACATAAATGCATCCAGAGAATCTGTGAAAGAAAAGAACCAGAAGATCAGGAATTGGATACCTTTTGGAAGGCTGATCTCAGATCTTCTCACTGAAAATGGTTTAGTGGCTGCTCTGTATGATGCTGGTGTTACAGAAGAACTAGAGTTCATTATGGGAAAGCCTCTGAACGCTAAGAGCCTTCTGAGACTCAAGATTGTAGATGAACTTACCACTGCTCCAAAGAAGTTAAACATGTCTGATCTGAATAAAAGGATTCCAGTATCAGATTTCCCTCTATTCTTTGCTGAAGAACCTAGACACATTGTTCTGATGTATATAGAGGAATGTAAAAGGGAAGGAGTGCCTGTTCCTGCCAATGTATTTCAACTTGTCAAGCAACCCCTGCCAGATGCAGGAGAAGAAGAAGAAGAAGCAGAAGTTCCACTTCAGAGGAAAAGACCTCAACCTGCAGCAGAATCTGAACCTGTCCAGAAGAAGGCTAAGATTACTGAGAAACCCAAGGATCTTCTGAAGAGAAAAGATTCTGGAGAAGCTGTCTCTGCAAAGAGGATTAAACTCAAAGGTACTAAAGCTTCTGTTACTTCTAAAAATATTGTTATAAATGATTCTTCTATTAAGTCTGTTCCCAAACCCCCTGTCACTCAAACAACATCTGTTGCTGCCCCTAGTTCTGTCTCACCTCAGAAACAACCAACTGCTTCTGTATCAAAACCACCTCAACCTAAATTACACATCAAACATTTCACTCCACGTCCTTCACCATCAGTTCCATCACCAACTATTCCAAAATCAACAGAACCACAACCATCAGAACTACCACAAAATTCGGATAAACAAAAATCTGCTCAACCAACAATAGAAACTCAACCAATAACTTCTGATCACCCAGAAAAACAAACCACAGAAGATCAACCACAAAAAGAATCTGTCATTCCACCATCACAAATACCATCTTCTGAACCTGTAGCAAATGTTACTTCTGAACCCTCTAAAGTAACTTCTGCTCCTGTTTCATCTGAACCACCTACTCAATCTAATAACCCTTCAGAACCATCTCATATCCCTGAGACAGAAGTTCTTGATATCACTCCATTAAAAACAGTGTTTCAAGTTTCTTCTACCTCTTGTACACCTGAAACATCTTCAAATTCATCTGAATCAGAAATTCATCCTGATTTTCTGATCAATCCATCTGACAAATACCCTGTTCATGACCCTGAACCTGAATCAACCTTAACTACCAAAACTACCATTCCAGAACCTATGCCTCCACCTGCACCTTCATCTGAGATGATTGTTCCTACTTCCAATCCATCCTCATCTGGAATATCCTGTGCTCAAGTGTCTTCTCTTTATCATAACTTATCTTATGGTTTCAAACTTAAAGATTTTTATGATAGAGTTGAGCCCTCTGAACCCTTGAAACCTCTGAGACCTAAACTCAAACCAACCCTTCCATCTGTAATCCTTTCATATATTAAATCTATGGAAAATTAAGGATCCTTAGCCCCCATATCTGCTACATCTGGTAAAGCTGTTGTTTCAGCTCTGCATCCTGCATCTGACAACACAGTTGCATCTGATAAACCATCAAACTCTGCTTTCGTACCATATTCTAATGCATTCTTTGATGATGTTTACCCACGCACCAGACCTCAACCAAATCTGCTTAATGCTTTAAACAGATCCCTTCCTCAGAAACCAGAAATTCCATTCTTTCCATATGTTCCCCCTCCTCTAATTTCCATTCCAAAATCACTGATACCACCCACTCCAAAGCCTAAACAAATGACTCTGGAAACCTTGCTTAAACCTCCACCTAGACTTAATATTGAACATTTATTTCAAACGTTTTTGCAAGAAATACAGATGTCTTTAGGTACTGTTCAGAAAAGATGTTCTGAAACTATGGATGCAAATGAGACTGACATCATCTGGAAAGGATTTCTCAATAGATTCAACACTATGGCTTCTAATCTGAAGAACATCTGTTCTGATGATGCAAAGCTCAGAGCTGAAAGAACTCAATTCTGGATTGTCAACAAGACTGAACCTCTGCTGTGTTTGGATGCTCCTCCACCACCTCCTCCACCAGAACCAACTGCCACTGCATTAACTATGACTCTGGTAGAACCCTCTTCAGGATCTCCAGAACATATGGCAATTGACTCTGTTCAGGATACAGAACCCCCATCATCAGAGATAAAGACAGAAAATCCAGATTTGGGAAACAAGATTGCTGCTCTAGAAGCTGGTCAATCTGAAATAAAGATCTTGGATGGCGAAGCAAGACAAGAAATCTGAGGACATGTCAGAATGGATGTCTAAACAAGATGAAAAGAATGAGACAATAACTAAGTTCATGTCAAAGCAAGAGCAATCACAATCTGAGATCACAGACCTATTGAAGATGCTTTTGTCAAAACACACTTAGATTTTTTTTTCTCATGTTTGTGCATCTGTTGTTATTGAATCTGAATGTTTTGTTATATCTTCTGATGTATTTTTTTGCTCTGTTATGATTGAATGAAACAGTTTGTTATTCTCCATTGAATTATCTGCTATTGTTCCTTTTTAATTGTCTTTATTAATAGTTTTACTTTTTGCTTATGACAAAAAAGGGGGAGAAAATAAAGATCTGAACTATTTAATATAATTTCACTAGAATGAATCTTCAGACATATCTATTCTTTCTTATATCTAAATTGACTCTTTCAGAACTTTTGATAAAAATACTCTATAAAAGAACCTCTGAGTTTCTCAGATCAATTATCTTTTATCAAACTCTGAATCTTATATCTGCAAGATAGTCTGACCCTTGATTATTACAAGACAAACAAGATCTGACTCTGAAGTTTACTCAAGATAAAAAGGGAAGTTTCTATTCCTTTTTCATATTTAACTCAGGGGGAGATTCATCATCTCAGGGGGAGTAACAATTCTTTATGTTCAATTAAATAAAATTTCTAATACTTTTTGTCATCATCAAAAAGGGGGAGATTGTTAGAACACAGATTGGTTCTTAATAATTACTCTTTGTTTTGATGATAACTGTTAGGAAATTTATATTTAAGAATTATATACTCTAAAATTTGTTTGAGAGTTTTATTGCAGATTAAAATTATATTAACTCTCTAGAAGCAAATCTGCCTTGAATACAAGAAGTTATTCTGACTCTGAAGCGCCAGATGCAACCTACAGAAGAATCTGTTTGCTCCTTACAGAAGATCCTGAGCATAGTCTCCAGAAGGATCTGAAGAAAGAAGCTCCAGAACATTCTGAGTCAGAAGCATCTGAAGATAGTCAGAAGCATCTGAAGATAATCAGAAGCATCTGAAGCTGAAGCATCAGAAGTATAGAAGAATATTGATTGAAGAGTTTCTCAAAGCATTGACCTACAGAAGTTTCTGAAAGTACCTACGCTGCCAAGTACTGAAGTTCTGTGTCAAGATGCTCTGATGATCAACACGCTAGAAGCACACACGCTGCAGAAGACTCTGATACAGCTTAGTTCTGAAACTCATCAGAAGACTCTGATCCATTCAGACTCTGAAGAACTTGCTGAAACTGAAGAAGTATTTTCAAGAATATATCCGTTGGAACTATTCAACGTCTCTTTCCTTATTTGTGCTAGACACACTTACACAGACAAAAAGGATTTATCTGTGCCATCTATTTCAAGGAAAGGTCAGTACATGTGAAGACAAAAAGGCTCAGACCTTTTGGACTCTCTTTTCAACGTGCAATGATTCAGCTGCCTATATAAGGAGTTCCTCACTTCATTCTTCAGTTACACACTTGCTGAAAAGAAATCACAATATTCTATAAGCTCTCACTCTTATTCTTCATAGAATCTCATTGTACTTAATCTTAAGAGAAAAATCACTGTTGTGATTATAGCTTTATAGAAGCATTAAAAACTCTTGTATTTAATTTACATTGTTTGTAAAGGATATTCCTTAAGAGGATTCAGTGTGAATCAGTAGCTCTTGAGAAGACTAAGAACTGTAGTTCTTAGGTGATACTATTGTAATCAGTTTGATTTAATAGTGGATTAAGTCCTTGTTGAGAAAGGCAAATCACTCTGGAAGGGTGGACTGGAGTAGTTGTTTAACGAACCAGGATAAAAATAATTGTGTGATTATTTCTAAGTATTAATTTTCCATACTTATTCAACCCCCCTTCTAAGTATTATCTCACCTTCAGTTGGCATCAGAGCTCCGGTTCTGAGTGTGCTATCACTTAACAGTGTCAGTAAAGATCCAGAGGAGATATACTTTGATCTATATATTTATTTGTTATCATGGCTGATAATTCAATGTCAAATATCAACAATAAATATGAAGAGAGGGATAGGATCAGTACCAAACCTCCAATGTTTGATGGAGAAAAATTTGACTATTGGAAAGATAGAATAGAAAGTTTTTTTCTTGGGTATGATGCTGATCTTTGGGATTTGGTCATTGATAGATATGAACATCCTACTGGTGAGGATGGCAAAAAGATTGATAGAAAATCAATGACTGAAGTGCAGAAAAGAGATTTCAAGAATCACCACAAAGCCAGAACTATATTGCTTAATGCAATCTCTCATACTGAGTATGAGAAGATTACTAACAGAGATACTGCTCATGACATGTTTGAATCACTCAAAATGACTCATGAGGGAAACTCTCAGGTTAAAGAGACAAAGGCTCTGGCGCTCATACAGAAGTATGAGGCATTTAAAATGGAAGATTATGAAAATGTAGAAACTATGTTTTCTAGATTTCAGATTCTTACAGCTGGTCTGAAAGTTCTGGACAAGGGCTACTCAACGTCAGATCATGTCAAGAAAATCATCAGAAGTCTTCCCACCAGATGGAGACCAATGGTGACTGCATTGAAGATGGCAAAAGATCTGAACAGGATCTCCTTAGAAGAACTTATCAGTTCTTTGAGAAGCCATGAAATTGAGCTGGAGGAAGATGAACCCCAGAAGAAAGATAAAGGTAAATCCATAGCTTTAAAATCTAACAAAACTGCTAAAGCTTTGCAGGTTATTCAAGAAAGCTCTGAAGAATCTTCTTCTGAAGAAGAAGATGAGTTGTCCATGCTGTCCAGAAGGATTAACAAACTCTGGAAGCACAAGGGAAAGAAGTTTAACAACTTCAGAAGATCTGACAACAGAAAGGAATCTTCTAGTCACAGAAGATCTGCCAAGAAAGAAGTGGTGTGCTATGAGTGCAAAGAACCTGGGCACTACAAGAATGACTGCCCTAAACTTTTGAAAGAAAAACCTAAGAAGAAGTTCAACAAGAAGAAGAAGGTTCTGATGGCAACATGGGATGACTCAGATGAGTGTGAGTCATCTTCTAAATCAGAAGAAGAATGTGCAAACGTTGCACTGATGGCCAGGACAGAGGATCAAGAAGAAGGTACCTTTGGATATGAATCAGAATCTGAATCTGATGATGATGCAGAAGAGGTAATGGCTAAACTTACCAAAGAAGAACTCATTAAAGTTTTAACAGAAGTTCTTAAAAGTTACAACAACATCAAACTCAAATACAAGAAGCTGAAAAGCAATCTTGAATCTGAGATTGATCTTCTGCAAACAGAACTTGTTGAGCAGAAAGAAATAAATTTAAAAATCAAAAATGACTTTGATAGAACTCAACAAGAATCTGATTCTGAAACTAAGTCTTGTGAAAATATTTTAGAAAAATATGACTCTAGTTTTCAGAGGTTTCTCACTAAGAGCATAGACAGAAGCAAGATGGCTTCCATGATCTATGGTGTTAGTGGAAATAACAGAAGAGGCATTGGATATGAGTCTTCATCTGGAAGCAATCCAAAACCTGTTGACAAACTTTTCATCAGAAAGACACCTCTGTACTCTCAATTCAAATTTGGTCATCTGAATGACATTAAACACACAAGCTCTGAGAAGAGTACTTATGTGTTTAAACCAAAGGCAAGTCAGAATAAACAATATGTTGCAAAACAGAAGTTTAGACAAACCTGCAAACCAACTAACCCCAAAGGACCCAAGAAGATCTGGGTACCTAAAGACAAAATAATTCCTGTTGCAGATGTTCTTAGCAGCAAAGTCAGGACACCAATCATGGTACCTGGACTCTGGATGCTCACGACACATGACAGGAGAAGGGTCTATGTTCCAAAGCCTGGAACTTAGATCTGGAGGGGACGTGAAGTTTGGAGGGAACCAGAAGGGCAAGATCATTGGATCTGGCACTATTGGAAATGGTAAGCTTCCCTCTATTACTAATGTTCTGTTAGTTGAAGGATTGAAACATAATCTATTGTCCATAAGTCAATTAAGTGACAATGGTTATGATATAATCTTTAATCAAAAATGTTGCAAAGCTGTATGTCAAAAGGATGGTTCTATCCTATTCAGTGGAAAGAGGAAACACAACATTTATAAAATTAACCTTTCAGAACTTAAAGTTCAAAATGTAAAATGCCTCTTATCTGTGAATGATGAGCAATGGGTCTGGCATAGAAGATTGGGGCATATTAATATGAGACGTATATCTCAGATTAATAAACTCAATCTGGTCAGAGGACTTCCTAAGTTGAAGTTCAACTCAGATGCTCTGTGTGAAGCATGTCAAAGAGGTAAATTTTCAAAATCTCATTTTAAATCAAAAAATGTTGTTTCTACCTCCAGACCATTGGAATTACTTCACATTGATCTGTTTGGACCAGTGAAAACTGCATCCATCAGAGGCAAGAAGTATGGGTTAGTCATTGTAGATGACTACAGCAGATGGACATGGGTAAAGTTTCTAAAACACAAGGATGAGTCTCATTCTGTGTTCTTTGACTTCTGCAATCAAGTCCAGACTGAAAAAGATTCCAAAATTATTAAAGTCAGAAGTGATCATGGTGGAGAATTTGAAAATAAACATTTTGAAAAATATTTTTCTGAAAAAGGCATTGCACATGATTTCTCCTGCCCTAGAACTCCACAACAAAATGGAGTTGTAGAGAGGAAAAATAGAACATTGCAAGAGATGGCCAGAACCATGATCAATGAGACAAATCTGGCAAAACATTTTTGGGCAGAAGCAATTAACACAGCCTGTTATATTCAGAACAGAGTGTCTGTAAGACCTCTTCTGGAAAAGACTCCTTATGAATTGTGGAGAAACAGAAAGCCTAACATTTCTTATTTTCATCCTTTTGGATGTTTTTGTTATATGCTTAATACTAAAGATAATCTGAACAAGTTTGATTCCAAAGCACAGAAGTGTTTCATGCTTGGTTATTCTGAACGCTCTAAAGGCTACAGAGTATTCAATACTGAAACACAGATTGTTGAAGAATCTATTCATGTTAGATTTGATGATAAGCTTGGCTCTGAAAAGCCAAAGCAGTTTGAAAGTTCTACAGATAGAGAAGTGATTCTCACAGACTCTGAAGGATCAGAGGCAGAAAAGGCAAAAATCAAAGAATTTGAAGCAACCCCAGATGCTACACCTTTGACTTCCCAACTAAACAACTTGCATATTTCTGATAGACCAACTGTCAGAGGATCTTCTTCCAGAATCAAATCTTCTCATCCAGAAGATGTGATAATTGGAAAGAAAGATGATCCAATAAGGACAAGATCATTTCTCAGAACTTCTGAATCTTCTTTATTTGGCTTAGTGTCAATAATAGAACCAACATCTGTAGATGAGGCTCTGGAAGATAATGAATAGATTATAGCTATGCAAGAAGAGCTGAATCAATTCACCAGAAATGAAGTTTGGGATCTGGTTCCTAGACCTAAAGGATTCAATATTATTGGAACAAAATGGGTCTTCAGAAATAAGCTGAATGAAAAGGGAGAAGTAGAAAGGAATAAGGCAAGGCTGGTTGCTCAAGGATACAGTCAGCAAGAAGGTATTGATTACACTGAGACATATGCTCCAGTGGCAAGGTTAGAATCTATACGCCTTCTGATTTCTTTTGCTGCACAGAATAACATCACTCTGTATCAGATGGATGTTAAAAGTGCTTTTCTTAATGGTATTATAGAAGAAGAAGTATATGTCCACCAACCTCCTGGATTTGAAAGTGAAAACTTTCCAGATCATGTTTTCAAATTAAAGAAATCCCTTTATGGATTAAAACAAGCTCCCAGAGCTTGGTATGAGAGGTTGAGCAATTTCCTTCTGAAGAAAAATTTTATCAGAGGAAAAGTGGATACAACTTTATTCTGTAAAACTGTTAAGAAAGATCTGTTGATTTGTCAAATTTATGTAGATGACATTATTTTTGGATCAACAAATATTACGCTTGGAAAGGAGTTTGCTAAATGTATGCAGGAAGAATTTGAAATGAGCATGATGGGAGAATTGAGATTCTTCTTGGGAATCCAAGTCAATCAGACTCCAGAGTGCACCTACATACATCAAACCAAATATGTTAAAGAGCTTCTGAAGAAGTTCAACATGGTTGATAGCAAAATGGCAAAGACTCCAATGCATCCTACAAGCACTCTAGGTAAGGAAGAGGTAAGTAAGAAGGTAGATCAAAAACTCTACAGAGGTATGATAGGATCTCTTCTATACTTGACTGCTTCTAGACCAAATATTCTGTTTAGTGTCTGCTTATGTGCTAGATTCCAATCAGATCCTAGAGAATCACACTTAACAGCTGTTAAGAGGATTCTAAGGTATCTGAAAGGTACTGCTAACATGGGTTTGTGTTACAGAAGATCTGATGAATTTTCATTAGTTGGATTCTGTGATGCTGACTATGCTGGAGACAGAGTTGAACGTAAAAGCACTTCTGGAAGCTGTCAGTTTCTTGGAAGTCATCTGATCTCATGGTACAGCAAGAAGCAACCTACCATAGCACTATCAACTACAGAGGCAGAATACATTGCTGCTGCTGGATGTTGTACTCAGATGCTCTGGATGAAGAGTCAATTAGAAGATTATCAAATCTATGAGAGTAATCTTTCTATCTTTTGTGATAATACTTCTGCTATATGTTTGTCAAAAAATCCAATCTTGCATTCTAAGGCAAAACATATAGAAATTAAACATCACTTCATCGGAGACTATGTCCAGAAGGGTGTAATTAACTTAGCTTTTGTTGATACAGATCATCAATGGGCTGATGTTTTCACAAAACCCCTTGCTAAAGATAGATTTAAGTTCATTCTGAAAAATATTTGTATGGATTTTTGTCCAGAGTAATATTTATCAGAGGCAACCTCTCAGATGCAAAATGTTTAATGATCTGAAGTATTTCTTCTGTTCATTTATTCTATTCTGATTATTATTTCTGATGTGAAAATCTGAACTAACCATCTTTAGAAGATCTGAACGTGGCTAACGTTTCATTTCTTGAGAGAATTCAGAACAGCATGCAAGCAAACACGTGTCCCACAAAATCTGATGAGGTGGCGTGTGCACAACTGAAAAGACGTTTGAGGTGAAATTTGAATAGTAAATATCTTGGTTTTCCCCCCAAATCTGTCAGAAGCATTTATTATTTGAAATGATTTTATTCTCTTCATTTAATGCTGCTCAAACGTGCGTTGTTTCTGTCTTTTGGTGTGCCTATGTGATTAGTATAAATACATGTTGTGTATTCACTTTCACACTTTTCACTCTCAGAATTTATATGCATTTTCATCTCTTGTTCTCTCTTCACAAAAACTCAAAACCTAAGTGTTCTAAAAAGCATTCTTCAATGGCGTCTTCTTCATCAACAACTGCTCAGTTTCAATCAACAATGGCTGCTGTGACCTCAGATAATCTAGGTGCTGCTCCATATATTCCTCCACAGAGAACTCTTCTCACACCTGTTGAAAAGTTAGAAGTGTTGTGTGAATCCATGGTTGAATTTGATTCACTAGCTGACAATGGGTTTGATTTTCGCTCCATTGTTAGAGCTCAAGGTTGGGTGAAATACTTTGATAGACTATTTGGACCAGTTTACCCTCTGCTTGTTAAGGAATTCTGGATTCATGCATCTGTGTATCCAAAGTTTATTCTATCATCTGTGCTGGGAAAGGAAATCATAATCACAGAGGATCTGATTAGAAGACTGATTGGTTATGAAGAAACAGATGGTGTTTCACATCTGCCAGCTGGACGTGTTGATATGGATGAAGTTTATGAGGAGGTTATGACTGTTGGACAAGCCTCTAACAGATTCAAAGATCTGAAGCCAGACTACAAGATCTGGGCCAAGATCTTCATGGGATGCATACATCACAGAAAGTCAACAAATTCCCCAGATTATGTCAACAATGAACAGATCTATTTTATGTACTGCCTGAGTCAGAGTAACAAGGTAGATCTGCCTTACATTTTGTTTATGCATCTGTGGAATCACATAAATGCATCCAGAGAATCTGTGAAAGAAAAGAACCAGAAGATCAGGAATTGGATACCTTTTGGAAGGCTGATCTCAGATCTTCTCACTGAAAATGGTTTAGTGGCTGCTCTGTATGATGCTGGTGTTACAGAAGAACTAGAGTTCATTATGGGAAAGCCTCTGAACGCTAAGAGCCTTCTGAGACTCAAGATTGTAGATGAACTTACCACTGCTCCAAAGAAGTTAAACATGTCTGATCTGAATAAAAGGATTCCAGTATCAGATTTCCCTCTATTCTTTGCTGAAGAACCTAGACACATTGTTCTGATGTATATAGAGGAATGTAAAAGGGAAGGAGTGCCTGTTCCTGCCAATGTATTTCAACTTGTCAAGCAACCCCTGCCAGATGCAGGAGAAGAAGAAGAAGAAGCAGAAGTTCCACTTCAGAGGAAAAGACCTCAACCTGCAGCAGAATCTGAACCTGTCCAGAAGAAGGCTAAGATTACTGAGAAACCCAAGGATCTTCTGAAGAGAAAAGATTCTGGAGAAGCTGTCTCTGCAAAGAGGATTAAACTCAAAGGTACTAAAGCTTCTGTTACTTCTAAAAATATTGTTATAAATGATTCTTCTATTAAGTCTGTTCCCAAACCCCCTGTCACTCAAACAACATCTGTTGCTGCCCCTAGTTCTGTCTCACCTCAGAAACAACCAACTGCTTCTGTATCAAAACCACCTCAACCTAAATTACACATCAAACATTTCACTCCACGTCCTTCACCATCAGTTCCATCACCAACTATTCCAAAATCAACAGAACCACAACCATCAGAACTACCACAAAATTCGGATAAACAAAAATCTGCTCAACCAACAATAGAAACTCAACCAATAACTTCTGATCACCCAGAAAAACAAACCACAGAAGATCAACCACAAAAAGAATCTGTCATTCCACCATCACAAATACCATCTTCTGAACCTGTAGCAAATGTTACTTCTGAACCCTCTAAAGTAACTTCTGCTCCTGTTTCATCTGAACCACCTACTCAATCTAATAACCCTTCAGAACCATCTCATATCCCTGAGACAGAAGTTCTTGATATCACTCCATTAAAAACAGTGTTTCAAGTTTCTTCTACCTCTTGTACACCTGAAACATCTTCAAATTCATCTGAATCAGAAATTCATCCTGATTTTCTGATCAATCCATCTGACAAATACCCTGTTCATGACCCTGAACCTGAATCAAACTTAACTACCAAAACTACCATTCCAGAACCTATGCCTCCACCTGCACCTTCATCTGAGATGATTGTTCCTACTTCCAATCCATCCTCATCTGGAATATCCTGTGCTCAAGTGTCTTCTCTTTATCATAACTTATCTTATGGTTTCAAACTTAAAGATTTTTATGATAGAGTTGAGCCCTCTGAACCCTTGAAACCTCTGAGACCTAAACTCAAACCAACCCTTCCATCTATAATCCTTTCATATATTAAATCTATGGAAAATGAAGGATCCTTAGCCCCCATATCTGCTACATCTGGTAAAGCTGTTGTTTCAGCTCTGCATCCTGCATCTGACAACACAGTTGCATCTGATAAACCATCAAACTCTGCTTTCGTACCATATTCTAATGCATTCTTTGATGATGTTTACCCACGCACCAGACCTCAACCAAATCTGCTTAATGCTTTAAACAGATCCCTTCCTCAGAAACCAGAAATTCCATTCTTTCCATATGTTCCCCCTCCTCTAATTTCCATTCCAAAATCACTGATACCACCCACTCCAAAGCCTAAACAAATGACTCTGGAAACCTTGCTTAAACCTCCACCTAGACTTAATATTGAACATTTATTTCAAACGTTTTTGCAAGAAATACAGATGTCTTTAGGTACTGTTCAGAAAAGATGTTCTGAAACTATGGATGCAAATGAGACTGACATCATCTGGAAAGGATTTCTCAATAGATTCAACACTATGGCTTCTAATCTGAAGAACATCTGTTCTGATGATGCAAAGCTCAGAGCTGAAAGAACTCAATTCTGGATTGTCAACAAGACTGGACCTCTGCTGTGTTTGGATGCTCCTCCACCACCTCCTCCACCAGAACCAACTGCCACTGCATTAACTATGACTCTGGTAGAACCCTCTTCAGGATCTCCAGAACATATGGCAATTGACTCTGTTCAGGATACAGAACCCCCATCATCAGAGATAAAGACAGAAAATCCAGATTTGGGAAACAAGATTGCTGCTCTAGAAGCTGGTCAATCTGAAATAAAGATCTTGGATGGCGAAGCAAGACAAGAAATCTAAGGACATGTCAGAATGGATGTCTAAACAAGATGAAAAGAATGAGACAATAACTAAGTTCATGTCAAAGCAAGAGCAATCACAATCTGAGATCACAGACCTATTGAAGATGCTTTTGTCAAAACACACTTAGATTTTTTTTTCTCATGTTTGTGCATCTGTTGTTATTGAATCTGAATGTTTTGTTATATCTTCTGATGTATTTTTTTGCTCTGTTATGATTGAATGAAACAGTTTGTTATTCTCCATTGAATTATCTGCTATTGTTCCTTTTTAATTGTCTTTATTAATAGTTTTACTTTTTGCTTATGACAAAAAAGGGGGAGAAAATAAAGATCTGAACTATTTAATATAATTTCACTAGAATGAATCTTCAGACATATCTATTCTTTCTTATATCTAAATTGACTCTTTCAGAACTTTTGATAAAAATACTCTATAAAAGAACCTCTGAGTTTCTCAGATCAATTATCTTTTATCAAACTCTGAATCTTATATCTGCAAGATAGTCTGACCCTTGATTATTACAAGACAAACAAGATCTGACTCTGAAGTTTACTCAAGATAAAAAGGGAAGTTTCTATTCCTTTTTCATATTTAACTCAGGGGGAGATTCATCATCTCAGGGGGAGTAACAATTCTTTATGTTCAATTAAATAAAATTTCTAATACTTTTTGTCATCATCAAAAAGGGGGAGATTGTTAGAACACAGATTGGTTCTTAATAATTACTCTTTGTTTTGATGATAACTGTTAGGAAATTTATATTTAAGAATTATATACTCTAAAATTTGTTTGAGAGTTTTATTGCAGATTAAAATTATATTAACTCTCTAGAAGCAAATCTGCCTTGAATACAAGAAGTTATTCTGACTCTGAAGCGCCAGATGCAACCTACAGAAGAATCTGTTTGCTCCTTACAGAAGATCCTGAGCATAGTCTCCAGAAGGATCTGAAGAAAGAAGCTCCAGAACATTCTGAGTCAGAAGCATCTGAAGATAGTCAGAAGCATCTGAAGATAATCAGAAGCATCTGAAGCTGAAGCATCAGAAGTATAGAAGAATATTGATTGAAGAGTTTCTCAAAGCATTGACCTACAGAAGTTGCTGAAAGTACCTACGCTGCCAAGTACTGAAGTTCTGTGTCAAGATGCTCTGATGATCAACACGCTAGAAGCACACACGCTGCAGAAGACTCTGATACAGCTTAGTTCTGAAACTCATCAGAAGACTCTGATCCATTCAGACTCTGAAGAACTTGCTGAAACTGAAGAAGTATTTTCAAGAATATATCCGTTGGAACTATTCAACGTCTCTTTCCTTATTTGTGCTAGACACACTTACACAGACAAAAAGGATTTATCTGTGCCATCTATTTCAAGGAAAGGTCAGTACATGTGAAGACAAAAAGGCTCAGACCTTTTGGACTCTCTTTTCAACGTGCAATGATTCAGCTGCCTATATAAGGAGTTCCTCACTTCATTCTTCAGTTACACACTTGCTGAAAAGAAATCACAATATTCTATAAGCTCTCACTCTTATTCTTCATAGAATCTCATTGTACTTAATCTTAAGAGAAAAATCACTGTTGTGATTATAGCTTTATAGAAGCATTAAAAACTCTTGTATTTAATTTACATTGTTTGTAAAGGATATTCCTTAAGAGGATTCAGTGTGAATCAGTAGCTCTTGAGAAGACTAAGAACTGTAGTTCTTAGGTGATACTATTGTAATCAGTTTGATTTAATAGTGGATTAAGTCCTTGTTGAGAAAGGCAAATCACTCTGGAAGGGTGGACTGGAGTAGTTGTTTAACGAACCAGGATAAAAATAATTGTGTGATTATTTCTAAGTATTAATTTTCCATACTTATTCAACCCCCCTTCTAAGTATTATCTCACCTTCAGTTGGCATCAGAGCTCCGGTTCTGAGTGTGCTATCACTTAACAGTGTCAGTAAAGATCCAGAGGAGATATACTTTGATCTATATATTTATTTGTTATCATGGCTGATAATTCAATGTCAAATATCAACAATAAATATGAAGAGAGGGATAGGATCAGTACCAAACCTCCAATGTTTGATGGAGAAAAATTTGACTATTGGAAAGATAGAATAGAAAGTTTTTTTCTTGGGTATGATGCTGATCTTTGGGATTTGGTCATTGATAGATATGAACATCCTACTGGTGAGGATGGCAAAAAGATTGATAGAAAATCAATGACTGAAGTGCAGAAAAGAGATTTCAAGAATCACCACAAAGCCAGAACTATATTGCTTAATGCAATCTCTCATACTGAGTATGAGAAGATTACTAACAGAGATACTGCTCATGACATGTTTGAATCACTCAAAATGACTCATGAGGGAAACTCTCAGGTTAAAGAGACAAAGGCTCTGGCGCTCATACAGAAGTATGAGGCATTTAAAATGGAAGATTATGAAAATGTAGAAACTATGTTTTCTAGATTTCAGATTCTTACAGCTGGTCTGAAAGTTCTGGACAAGGGCTACTCAACGTCAGATCATGTCAAGAAAATCATCAGAAGTCTTCCCACCAGATGGAGACCAATGGTGACTGCATTGAAGATGGCAAAAGATCTGAACAGGATCTCCTTAGAAGAACTTATCAGTTCTTTGAGAAGCCATGAAATTGAGCTGGAGGAAGATGAACCCCAGAAGAAAGATAAAGGTAAATCCATAGCTTTAAAATCTAACAAAACTGCTAAAGCTTTGCAGGTTATTCAAGAAAGCTCTGAAGAATCTTCTTCTGAAGAAGAAGATGAGTTGTCCATGCTGTCCAGAAGGATTAACAAACTCTGGAAGCACAAGGGAAAGAAGTTTAACAACTTCAGAAGATCTGACAACAGAAAGGAATCTTCTAGTCACAGAAGATCTGCCAAGAAAGAAGTGGTGTGCTATGAGTGCAAAGAACCTGGGCACTACAAGAATGACTGCCCTAAACTTTTGAAAGAAAAACCTAAGAAGAAGTTCAACAAGAAGAAGAAGGTTCTGATGGCAACATGGGATGACTCAGATGAGTGTGAGTCATCTTCTAAATCAGAAGAAGAATGTGCAAACGTTGCACTGATGGCCAGGACAGAGGATCAAGAAGAAGGTACCTTTGGATATGAATCAGAATCTGAATCTGATGATGATGCAGAAGAGGTAATGGCTAAACTTACCAAAGAAGAACTCATTAAAGTTTTAACAGAAGTTCTTAAAAGTTACAACAACATCAAACTCAAATACAAGAAGCTGAAAAGCAATCTTGAATCTGAGATTGATCTTCTGCAAACAGAACTTGTTGAGCAGAAAGAAATAAATTTAAAAATCAAAAATGACTTTGATAGAACTCAACAAGAATCTGATTCTGAAACTAAGTCTTGTGAAAATATTTTAGAAAAATATGACTCTAGTTTTCAGAGGTTTCTCACTAAGAGCATAGACAGAAGCAAGATGGCTTCCATGATCTATGGTGTTAGTGGAAATAACAGAAGAGGCATTGGATATGAGTCTTCATCTGGAAGCAATCCAAAACCTGTTGACAAACTTTTCATCAGAAAGACACCTCTGTACTCTCAATTCAAATTTGGTCATCTGAATGACATTAAACACACAAGCTCTGAGAAGAGTACTTATGTGTTTAAACCAAAGGCAAGTCAGAATAAACAATATGTTGCAAAACAGAAGTTTAGACAAACCTGCAAACCAACTAACCCCAAAGGACCCAAGAAGATCTGGGTACCTAAAGACAAAATAATTCCTGTTGCAGATGTTCTTAGCAGCAAAGTCAGGACACCAATCATGGTACCTGGACTCTGGATGCTCACGCCACATGACAGGAGAAGGGTCTATGTTCCAAAGCCTGGAACTTAGATCTGGAGGGGACGTGAAGTTTGGAGGGAACCAGAAGGGCAAGATCATTGGATCTGGCACTATTGGAAATGGTAAGCTTCCCTCTATTACTAATGTTCTGTTAGTTGAAGGATTGAAACATAATCTATTGTCCATAAGTCAATTAAGTGACAATGGTTATGATATAATCTTTAATCAAAAATGTTGCAAAGCTGTATGTCAAAAGGATGGTTCTATCCTATTCAGTGGAAAGAGGAAACACAACATTTATAAAATTAACCTTTCAGAACTTAAAGTTCAAAATGTAAAATGCCTCTTATCTGTGAATGATGAGCAATGGGTCTGGCATAGAAAATTGGGGCATATTAATATGAGACGTATATCTCAGATTAATAAACTCAATCTGGTCAGAGGACTTCCTAAGTTGAAGTTCAACTCAGATGCTCTGTGTGAAGCATGTCAAAGAGGTAAATTTTCAAAATCTCATTTTAAATCAAAAAATGTTGTTTCTACCTCCAGACCATTGGAATTACTTCACATTGATCTGTTTGGACCAGTGAAAACTGCATCCATCAGAGGCAAGAAGTATGGGTTAGTCATTGTAGATGACTACAGCAGATGGACATGGGTAAAGTTTCTAAAACACAAGGATGAGTCTCATTCTGTGTTCTTTAACTTCTGCAATCAAGTCCAGACTGAAAAAGATTCCAAAATTATTAAAGTCAGAAGTGATCATGGTGGAGAATTTGAAAATAAACATTTTGAAAAATATTTTTCTGAAAAAGGCATTGCACATGATTTCTCCTGCCCTAGAACTCCACAACAAAATGGAGTTGTAGAGAGGAAAAATAGAACATTGCAAGAGATGGCCAGAACCATGATCAATGAGACAAATCTGGCAAAACATTTTTGGGCAGAAGCAATTAACACAGCCTGTTATATTCAGAACAGAGTGTCTGTAAGACCTCTTCTGGAAAAGACTCCTTATGAATTGTGGAGAAACAGAAAGCCTAACATTTCTTATTTTCATCCTTTTGGATGTTTTTGTTATATGCTTAATACTAAAGATAATCTGAACAAGTTTGATTCCAAAGCACAGAAGTGTTTCATGCTTGGTTATTCTGAACGCTCTAAAGGCTACAGAGTATTCAATACTGAAACACAGATTGTTGAAGAATCTATTCATGTTAGATTTGATGATAAGCTTGGCTCTGAAAAGCCAAAGCAGTTTGAAAGTTCTACAGATAGAGAAGTGATTCTCACAGACTCTGAAGGATCAGAGGCAGAAAAGGCAAAAATCAAAGAATTTGAAGCAACCCCAGATGCTACACCTTTGACTTCCCAACTAAACAACTTGCATATTTCTGATAGACCAACTGTCAGAGGATCTTCTTCCAAAATCAAATCTTCTCATCCAGAAGATGTGATAATTGGAAAGAAAGATGATCCAATAAGGACAAGATCATTTCTCAGAACTTCTGAATCTTCTTTATTTGGCTTAGTGTCAATAATAGAACCAACATCTGTAGATGAGGCTCTGGAAGATAATGAATAGATTATAGCTATGCAAGAAGAGCTGAATCAATTCACCAGAAATGAAGTTTGGGATCTGGTTCCTAGACCTAAAGGATTCAATATTATTGGAACAAAATGGGTCTTCAGAAATAAGCTGAATGAAAAGGGAGAAGTAGAAAGGAATAAGGCAAGGCTGGTTGCTCAAGGATACAGTCAGCAAGAAGGTATTGATTACACTGAGACATATGCTCCAGTGGCAAGGTTAGAATCTATACGCCTTCTGATTTCTTTTGCTGCACAGAATAACATCACTCTGTATCAGATGGATGTTAAAAGTGCTTTTCTTAATGGTATTATAGAAGAAGAAGTATATGTCCACCAACCTCCTGGATTTGAAAGTGAAAACTTTCCAGATCATGTTTTCAAATTAAAGAAATCCCTTTATGGATTAAAACAAGCTCCCAGAGCTTGGTATGAGAGGTTGAGCAATTTCCTTCTGAAGAAAAATTTTATCAGAGGAAAAGTGGATACAACTTTATTCTGTAAAACTGTTAAGAAAGATCTGTTGATTTGTCAAATTTATGTAGATGACATTATTTTTGGATCAACAAATATTACGCTTGGAAAGGAGTTTGCTAAATGTATGCAGGAAGAATTTTAAATGAGCATGATGGGAGAATTGAGATTCTTCTTGGGAATCCAAGTCAATCAGACTCCAGAGTGCACCTACATACATCAAACCAAATATGTTAAAGAGCTTCTGAAGAAGTTCAACATGGTTGATAGCAAAATGGCAAAGACTCTAATGCATCCTACAAGCACTCTAGGTAAGGAAGAGGTAAGTAAGAAGGTAGATCAAAAACTCTACAGAGGTATGATAGGATCTCTTCTATACTTGACTGCTTCTAGACCAGATATTCTGTTTAGTGTCTGCTTATGTGCTAGATTCCAATCAGATCCTAGAGAATCACACTTAACAGCTGTTAAGAGGATTCTAAGGTATCTGAAAGGTACTGCTAACATGGGTTTGTGTTACAGAAGATCTGATGAATTTTCATTAGTTGGATTCTGTGATGCTGACTATGCTGGAGACAGAGTTGAACGTAAAAGCACTTCTGGAAGCTATCAGTTTCTTGGAAGTCATCTGATCTCATGGTACAGCAAGAAGCAACCTACCATAGCACTATCAACTACAGAGGCAGAATACATTGCTGCTGCTGGATGTTGTACTCAGATGCTCTGGATGAAGAGTCAATTAGAAGATTATCAAATCTATGAGAGTAATCTTTCTATCTTTTGTGATAATACTTCTGCTATATGTTTGTCAAAAAATCCAATCTTGCATTCTAAGGCAAAACATATAGAAATTAAACATCACTTCATCAGAGACTATGTCCAGAAGGGTGTAATTAACTTAGCTTTTGTTGATACAGATCATCAATGGGCTGATGTTTTCACAAAACCCCTTGCTGAAGATAGATTTAAGTTCATTCTGAAAAATATTTGTATGGATTTTTGTCCAGAGTAATATTTATCAGAGGCAACCTCTCAGATGCAAAATGTTTAATGATCTGAAGTATTTCTTCTGTTCATTTATTCTATTCTGATTATTATTTCTGATGTGAAAATCTGAACTAACCATCTTTAGAAGATCTGAACGTGGCTAACGTTTCATTTCTTGAGAGAATTCAGAACAGCATGCAAGCAAACACGTGTCCCACAAAATCTGATGAGGTGGCGTATGCACAACTGAAAAGACGTTTGAGGTGAAATTTGAATAGTAAATATCTTGGTTTTCCCCCCAAATCTGTCAGAAGCATTTATTATTTGAAATGATTTTATTCTCTTCATTTAATGCTGCTCAAACGTGCGTTGTTTCTGTCTTTTGGTGTGCCTATGTGATTAGTATAAATACATGTTGTGTATTCACTTTCACACTTTTCACTCTCAGAATTTATATGCATTTTCATCTCTTGTTCTCTCTTCACAAAAACTCAAAACCTAAGTGTTCTAAAAAGCATTCTTCAATGGCGTCTTCTTCATCAACAACTGCTCAGTTTCAATCAACAATGGCTGCTGTGACCTCAGATAATCTAGGTGCTGCTCCATATATTCCTCCACAGAGAACTCTTCTCACACCTGTTGAAAAGTTAGAAGTGTTGTGTGAATCCATGGTTGAATTTGATTCACTGGCTGACAATGGGTTTGATTTTCGCTCCATTGTTAGAGCTCAAGGTTGGGTGAAATACTTTGATAGACTATTTGGACCAGTTTACCCTCTGCTTGTTAAGGAATTCTGGATTCATGCATCTGTGTATCCAAAGTTTATTCTATCATCTGTGCTGGGAAAGGAAATCATAATCACAGAGGATCTGATTAGAAGACTGATTGGTTATGAAGAAACAGATGGTGTTTCACATCTGCCAGCTGGACGTGTTGATATGGATGAAGTTTATGAGGAGGTTATGACTGTTGGACAAGCCTCTAACAGATTCAAAGATCTGAAGCCAGACTACAAGATCTGGGCCAAGATCTTCATGGGATGCATACATCACAGAAAGTCAACAAATTCCCCAGATTATGTCAACAATGAACAGATCTATTTTATGTACTGCCTGAGTCAGAGTAACAAGGTAGATCTGCCTTACATTTTGTTTATGCATCTGTGGAATCACATAAATGCATCCAGAGAATCTGTGAAAGAAAAGAACCAGAAGATCAGGAATTGGATACCTTTTGGAAGGCTGATCTCAGATCTTCTCACTGAAAATGGTTTAGTGGCTGCTCTGTATGATGCTGGTGTTACAGAAGAACTAGAGTTCATTATGGGAAAGCCTCTGAACGCTAAGAGCCTTCTGAGACTCAAGATTGTAGATGAACTTACCACTGCTCCAAAGAAGTTAAACATGTCTGATCTGAATAAAAGGATTCCAGTATCAGATTTCCCTCTATTCTTTGCTGAAGAACCTAGACACATTGTTCTGATGTATATAGAGGAATGTAAAAGGGAAGGAGTGCCTGTTCCTGCCAATGTATTTCAACTTGTCAAGCAACCCCTGCCAGATATAGGAGAAGAAGAAGAAGAAGCAGAAGTTCCACTTCATAGGAAAAGACCTCAACCTGCAGCAGAATCTGAACCTGTCCAGAAGAAGGCTAAGATTGCTGAGAAACCCAAGGATCTTCTGAAGAGAAAAGATTCTGGAGAAGTTGTCTCTGCAAAGAGGATTAAACTCAAAGGTACTAAAGCTTCTGTTACTTCTAAAAATATTGTTATAAATGATTCTTCTATTAAGTCTGTTCCCAAACCCCCTATCACTCAAACAACATCTGTTGCTGCCCCTAGTTCTGTCTCACCTCAGAAACAACCAACTGCTTCTGTATCAAAACCACCTCAACCTAAATTACACATCAAACATTTCACTCCACGTCCTTCACCATCAGTTCCATCACCAACTATTCCAAAATCAACAGAACCACAACCATCAGAACTACCACAAAATTCGGATAAACAAAAATCTACTCAACCAACAATAGAAACTCAACCAATAACTTCTAATCACCCAGAAATACAAACCACAGAAGATCAACCACAAAAAGAATCTGTCATTCCACCATCACAAATACCATCTTCTGAACCTGTAGCAAATGTTACTTCTGAACCCTCTAAAGTAACTTCTGCTCCTGTTTCATCTGAACCACCTACTCAATCTAATAACCCTTCAGAACCATCTCATATCCCTGAGACAGAAGTTCTTGATATCACTCCATTAAAAACAGTGTTTCAAGTTTCTTCTACCTCTTGTACACCTGAAACATCTTCAAATTCATCTGAATCAGAAATTCATCCTGATTTTCTGATCAATCCATCTGACAAATACCCTGTTCATGACCCTGAACCTGAATCAACCTTAACTACCAAAACTACCATTCCAGAACCTATGCCTCCACCTGCACCTTCATCTGAGATGATTGTTCCTACTTCCAATCCATCCTCATCTGGAATATCCTGTGCTCAAGTGTCTTCTCTTTATCATAACTTATCTTATGGTTTCAAACTTAAAGATTTTTATGATAGAGTTGAGCCCTCTGAACCCTTGAAACCTCTGAGACCTAAACTCAAACCAACCCTTCCATCTATAATCCTTTCATATATTAAATCTATGGAAAATGAAGGATCCTTAGCCCCCATATCTGCTACATCTGGTAAAGCTGTTGTTTCAGCTCTGCATCCTGCATCTGACAACACAGTTGCATCTGATAAACCATCAAACTCTGCTTTCGTACCATATTCTAATGCATTCTTTGATGATGTTTACCCACGCACCAGACCTCAACCAAATCTGCTTAATGCTTTAAACAGATCCCTTCCTCAGAAACCAGAAATTCCATTCTTTCCATATGTTCCCCCTCCTCTAATTTCCATTCCAAAATCACTGATACCACCCACTCCAAAGCCTAAACAGATGACTCTGGAAACCTTGCTTAAACCTCCACCCAGACTTAATATTGAACATTTATTTCAAACGTTTTTGCAAGAAATACAGATGTCTTTAGGTACTGTTCAGAAAAGATGTTCTGAAACTATGGATGCAAATGAGACTGACATCATTTGGAAAGGATTTCTCAATAGATTCAACACTATGGCTTCTAATCTGAAGAACATCTGTTCTGATGATGCAAAGCTCAGAGCTGAAAGAACTCAATTTTGGATTGTCAACAAGACTGAACCTCTGCTGTGTTTGGATGCTCCTCCACCACCTCCTCCACCAGAACCAACTGCCACTGCATTAACTATGACTCTGGTAGAACCCTCTTCAGGATCTCCAGAACATATGGCAATTGACTCTGTTCAGGATACAGAACCCCCATCATCAGAGATAAAGACAGAAAATCCAGATTTGGGAAACAAGATTGCTGCTCTGGAAGCTGGTCAATCTGAAATAAGATCTTGGATGGTGAAGCAAGACAAGAAATCTGAGGACATGTCAGAATGGATGTCTAAACAAGATGAAAAGAATGAGACAATAACTAAGTTCATGTCAAAGCAAGAGCAATCACAATCTGAGATCACAGACCTATTGAAGATGCTTTTGTCAAAACACACTTAGATTTTTTTTCCTCATGTTTGTGCATCTGTTGTTATTGAATCTGAATGTTTTGTTATATCTTCTGATGTATTTTTTTGCTCTGTTATGATTGAATGAAACAGTTTGTTATTCTCCATTGAATTATCTGCTATTGTTCCTTTTTAATTGTCTTTATTAATAGTTTTACTTTTTGCTTATGACAAAAAAGGGGGAGAAAATAAAGATCTGAACTATTTAATATAATTTCACTAGAATGAATCTTCAGACATATCTATTCTTTCTTATATCTAAATTGACTCTTTCAGAACTTTTGATAAAAATACTCTATAAAAGAACCTCTGAGTTTCTCAGATCAATTATCTTTTATCAAACTCTGAATCTTATATCTGCAAGATAGTCTGACCCTTGATTATTACAAGACAAACAAGATCTGACTCTGAAGTTTACTCAAGATAAAAAGGGAAGTTTCTATTCCTTTTTCATATTTAACTCAGGGGGAGATTCATCATCTCAGGGGGAGTAACAATTCTTTATGTTCAATTAAATAAAATTTCTAATACTTTTTGTCATCATCAAAAAGGGGGAGATTGTTAGAACACAGATTGGTTCTTAATAATTACTCTTTGTTTTGATGATAACTGTTAGGAAATTTATATTTAAGAATTATATACTCTAAAATTTGTTTGAGAGTTTTATTGCAGATTAAAATTATATTAACTCTCTAGAAGCAAATCTGCTTTGAATACAAGAAGTTATTCTGACTCTGAAGCGCCAGATGCAACCTACAGAAGAATCTGTTTGCTCCTTACAGAAGATCCTGAGCATAGTCTCCAGAAGGATCTGAAGAAAGAAGCTCCAGAACATTCTGAGTCAGAAGCATCTGAAGATAGTCAGAAGCATCTGAAGATAATCAGAAGCATCTGAAGCTGAAGCATCAGAAGTATAGAAGAATATTGATTGAAGAGTTTCTCAAAGCATTGACCTACAGAAGTTTCTGAAAGTACCTACGCTGCCAAGTACTGAAGTTCTGTGTCAAGATGCTCTGATGATCAACACGCTAGAAGCACACACGCTGCAGAAGACTCTGATACAACTTAGTTCTGAAACTCATCAGAAGACTCTGATCCATTCAGACTCTGAAGAACTTGCTGAAACTGAAGAAGTGTTTTCAAGAATATATCCGTTGGAACTATTCAACGTCTCTTTCCTTATTTGTGCTAGACACACTTACACAGACAAAAAGGATTTATCTGTGCCATCTATTTCAAGGAAAGGTCAGTACATGTGAAGACAAAAAGGCTCAGACCTTTTGGACTCTCTTTTCAACGTGCAATGATTCAGCTGCCTATATAAGGAGTTCCTCACTTCATTCTTCAGTTACACACTTGCTGAAAAGAAATCACAATATTCTATAAGCTCTCACTCTTATTCTTCATAGAATCTCATTGTACTTAATCTTAAGAGAAAAATCACTGTTGTGATTATAGCTTTATAGAAGCATTAAAAACTCTTGTATTTAATTTACATTGTTTGTAAAGGATATTCCTTAAGAGGATTCAGTGTGAATCAGTAGCTCTTGAGAAGACTAAGAACTGTAATTCTTAGGTGATACTATTGTAATCAGTTTGATTTAATAGTGGACTAAGTCCTTGTTGAGAAAGGCAAATCACTCTGGAAGGGTGGACTGGAGTAGTTGTTTAACGAACCAGGATAAAAATAATTGTGTGATTATTTCTAAGTATTAATTTTCCATACTTATTCAACGCCCCCCTTCTAAGTATTATCTCACCTTCAGTTTTTTCATTCAAAATCCATGCTGGAGCATTAATTTGATCATGTGGATATGATTTGTCCCTTGAATTGATCACATGGTGGAGATTTGATTATCAAAATTTCACTTGAAAATGCCTTTGAAAAACACATGAAAATGTCACCAAAAATGAAATCCAAAATTGGCATCTTGTTTGTTACATTCTTGTCACTCAAAAAATGCATAAACATGCCTTGAAATGGTTAGAAATGAATTAATTCCATTTTGTGATTTTAAACTTCATGAAAAAGTAACACAACAATTCTCCAATCCAAGCCAAATCCATGTCTCCTTGATGTTTGGTTGGGCAAATGACCCCATTTGGAGTCAGATGAAAACCCTAGATGCAACATTCTTGACTGTGACTTCTTCCACATCACACAACAACTTGAATAAGCTTCAACATGGATCTCAAAGCACTCAATGAGCTCTCTCAACATCCCATATCCATAATTATGAATTCACAATCCTCTAATGACCTTCAATTGGCCTCCAAGTTAGGAGATGATCCACATACATCCATAAACTCTTTCAAAGAACATTGACCACTTCTTGATGACTTGATGACCATTCATGCTTGAGTAACATCCTTTGCTTAAGCTCAAAACTCTGAGCAACCTCCTCTTGCTATGCACAACCTCTTGATCCCCTGTTCAATGAAAAATGCTATGCAATGCAAGTGTTAGAAGAAAATGAAATGAAACATAAACCAAGTTAAGAAAAGGTTGGTCAAATTTTGGGGTACAACACAATCTTGATTCGTACAAATCCAGATACCATAGCTCCTTGAGAATACATCCTTGGTTCTTAAGACACCAACCACATGACTTATCATTTCCATATAAATCCACATGAAGATCTCAGAAGGCACAACAATAGCAGCTTAACAGATCATCACAAACACCAAAAAATCATAGAGAGAAATAAACTCTCATGTAGATTTACCTCATAGACACCTTGTCAAGGTATAAAGGTACAACAGACATCAAAATGTCATTACAACCTCACTAGTGGTCCAAGAACACAAGATTGCCTGAGAATCAACAAACTCTGTACAGGCTACAACAATGCAGCTATACATCAGACAGGTACTCAGTACTCCCCCTGAAAGAGAGAACCTAAACACATGAAGACTTACTTCAACATCTTCATATTCACACACTGGAAACACATGCAACTTTGCACCCCTTGATTCACAAAACACACATGTGCACAAAATCAAAGCAGATGGTGTCTCGATCTTCATCAAAACAAATCCCTTCAGTGGAGGTCAGATCATAATGCTCTCTCCCAATAAAGATCATTTGATACATTGACACCCAAAGAATACACTATTAGGTTCACCATGAGCTAGAGCAGTAACACGATGTCACAACATCTTGTCTGCCATTCCATCCTCAATTAGGCAACCATTCATAAACTGCTTGAAACCATAAACAATCTAAAAAGAACTGTACTATTGTAGCAACAGATCCTAGATAGAAGTATAACTCCCCATATCAAGGATAACCAGTGCTCTTTTTCCAGAAGCACGTGAATGGAAAACATAAGACTCATCTTCATGTCTTCAAGAGCTCACTCCCTGTTCAACACACCTGCTGAACGCATTCACTTACTGCTTGAACCACAAGCAACTAGTACACCCATCAGACCGAAGCTCTCCCCCTATCTTTTATAAAAGATGCTCCAAGATCACCACAGTATCTCAAGACCAACCTCATGCTCATACAGTGAGAAGGTACCAAACTGCTCCACTTCTTACTAGAGTTACCACTTCTCCACAAGACTTCTGGCCTGAGTCAGAGAACAAGATAGACACCTCATAATCCAATACATTCTTTCCTCATCATTCTCCCATATGATAAGTTAGAAAACTTCTGATTTAACTGGTGAATCTTCATTTCCATATAACACATCAGAATCTAGACTTTCATGCAATCAACCAATGATCCACTCCAATCTTGTACAATCCCTTCATATCATACTCCAAGACAGTCTTTTTACCTCATCATTCTCCCGTATAACAAGATAGAGTACTTCTTAGTCAAGATGTGAATCATAAGTTCCCCAACAAACCAGATGATGTTTTAACATCAGTTAGGACATCCTTCATATATCACAGACACAACGTCCAATGGTTCTTGATATGCCCACAACTGGACTTACTACTGCCTAGTAATCCAAATGAAGATCTTCAGAGAACACAACTCCACCAGCTTGATCAAATACAACTCCAAAAGAGGGTAATCTTCCATACGCAACTTAGGGCTTCTACCACAAGCTCTAATATATGAATAGAATCAGAACCTTCTTTGGTCTTCAAACAACTACCCTTCTGCACAAGAGTAATTTTTCTTTAAGCACACTTCTTTAAATAACCAAATTCCACTGTTTGGTTACTCAGCTGCTTCTAGAGCTCTAGAAAATTTTATGATCCACCAAGCAAACTTGATCTTCAAGTTACATATCCTACTTGCTCCATAGCAAGGCATCTTAGATACACCAAGACTTGGACCTGTAACATCTACTTCTTCTCACAGCTCCTGTAAACTGAAGTTTCAGCTTGATGTCACAACATCTGATCAGACATCCTGCTGGAGAGTTCAGGCTTTCATTCTGCCACTTAGAATAACCTTCTCCATATAACAGAAAAAGAGTTCCATGTTCTCATAGATTTGATTAATGATATCAGGTTTGAGTAGACAACCTCTATTCTTCAATAGCTACCTTCGAAATGCATTTGCTCCAGAAACTCCTCTTTAGAGAAACCAAACATGCTAAAGATTGATTCTTCAGAGAAGATTAGTCACAAGAGATCTTTACAGAAGCAATCCCGCTTTCCTTAAGTAGAAACTTCTTCAGAAAGTTAGAGATAACTGCCACTTATCCTTGACCTCCAAGATGAGCAAGGTCACATGCTCCTATGTACTTAGATTAGAAATAAACTGACCCAAGCAGTGCTATCACCAGCACCATATTCTATACAAGTTTCTTGCCAGGAAACTCTCTAGATAAATATCATATGCTTCTAGTAGAGACTAGAACACATCTAATGCACTCCAATAAACTAATCCAAGAAAGATGTATTCATCTTCACTTCCATTAACACTACCTTCTAGCCTTAGTTTCTTGCCAAGAGCCTTACTAGAATAAAGACAGATCCTACCACATATGTGTATGGTACTAAGATCATCAACTATATCTCCTTTGATCTAGTGATTCACTACTTGAATCAACAGAATTCTGCACAATCTCTGCCAATGGAATGTCTCAACATCTGGTTGAACATCAGATCCTCAAACTGATCAAGGGCCTGATACTTGTGCTACAACTGATGAGATAACTTGATCATCAACTAAGGATAATTCATTAAATATTTGAGAATATCTCAAATAGCAATGAATCTTAAATCCTTATAATAAATCCTTCTCTGAACTTTATGGATAAATAATTAAATACGTGTGTAGTCCATAAATAACAACTGATATCAGATCCACACAACTTGTTGAGAAGACCATCTGATAGATATTTACACTTCACTAATACCAAAAGTATTCTTTAGTATAAGTATCTTTAATGTTGAAACAACAAGGCTGCCACCCTTGACTCAACCTGCCTATGACTTCCTCTTGCTAATAAAGCTCTTGCAAAACATGAATTGTGAAAATAAATCACCTTTCATTATATCATTTATCAGCACCAGAGACCTTCAAAAATCCCTTTTCAGCATGAGAACCAGATAATCTCCCTGAAAGAGCTCTTCTCTTCAAATTGACTTCAAGGTACAAAAAAAAAACCAATCTTCCAAGTATAAAGTCAGTAATAACATATATCAACAAACGACTCTCTCATTCCATTGCTCACAACGTTGGAATGACTAGAGCTTTCAGAAACATTGATATCAGAGTTCTTCCATCAGAAAAATATGCAGCGGAACCACCAAAAGAACACCTTCAACATGGCCTAAACAAGATGTCATAACATCTTATAGGACATACAGAAGTTGCCACTCCTCCTTTGGAAAAACATTCAATAGGTCACAGAAGCTCCTATATCAGAGAGCACAACAACAAATACACAATCCAAACTCCCCATAAACTTCATAAGTAGCAGCTCAAACATTTAGCAAGATCAGCAAATCAACTACCATTTCTCCTTGTTCAAAACACCAGAAAGTATGTCCCAAGATCTCATCCAGAACAGACAGGATGCCTGCTCTGATACCAATTGAAATTCTGGTATGCATATCTCAGATGTCATAACAGATACTAATAACATTGATCTATGCTAAAACAGAACAAGGACAGAACATGACCATTTTAAATTCCTTTAAAAAAACTAACAATGTCATGACATCAGTTGTAACATCAGGAAACTGACAGAACTATTTATCTAACCATTTAAATTGTGCAGAATTGTAAATGTTGAAAGATAAATAACACAATGAATTGTTAACCCAGTTCGGTGCAACATCACCTACATCTGGGGGCTACCAAGCCAGGAAGGAACTCCACTATTAGCAAAATTAATTCAGAGCTAAACTCCCAGTTTACAACTCCTCACTTAATCTCTACCCAATGCAATTTCTGCCTAGAACCCAATAAACAAGAGACACCTCTCACTCCCCATAATCGCAGCAGTGATAAACAATTCAATACAAGAAGGAAGACTATAGAAGACACTCTTCAAAGTCACAATACTTGATTTTTCTTAACAACTTCAATCAAGAACAATACACTCTTGCTTAAAATCTTCGAGTGGAAAATTAACAATTAACACATAACAACCTAAACATGTCTACCACGATGCATCCAAACATACAAAGGGTGACTTAAAAAGTTACACACAAGAGACTCTCAAAACCCTAAAACACAAAAACACACATGAAGATTAAGTTACACCAACAGAACTCTTCACGACACAATCTCTAAGTCAGTGACGAATCAGGATTGCCACTTCTGTATTTATAGGCAGTGTAAGTTCCTTGGGCCTTAGTGCAGAATTAGGTTTAACCAAGTTAAACCTTTTTTCATAAATCAGGGTTCTGTCAATTAGGTCATAGGCGTTTTATGTTATGTTCAGCACTGCCAAGAATCTCTCCTGAGATAACTAAGGAATCATAACAGGTTTCCTGAATTCTAGCCTGAGATAGATCAGGAATCATAATAGAAAAACAAACAGCACCCTTGCTGGCAGCTACCTGATGTCATAACATTCAGCATGACATCCAATACACTATGTTCTAGCTAACCAAACTTACCTTGTAGTACACTCCTGCAGTATCTTCTTCATAATAGTAGAAACAAATATATTATAGTTTCCTAAAAAGTCTCAAAGATCCTTTTTATGAACACCAATTAAATCTGCACTTTGTTCCTAATAAATCTCTTTGACCTGCACACACTGATGAGATATATCCAACAGGATCTCATCAAACCAAACCACCTATGTCAAAAGATATAAAATAGCAGCTCTAGCTGTACCAGACAAAGATATCAAGACATCTGTCTTGACATCTTGATTAAAACACATGACAACAGTTCTGTCACCACAGCAGATGGATGTCATGACATCTTGATTAAAACACATGACAACAGTTCTGTCACCACAGCAGATGGATGTCACGACATCTGTCTTGACATCTTGGTTAAAACACATGACAATAATTCTGTCACCACAGCAGATGGAGATGTTATAACATCTTGCTTAACATCAATGCAGAATCATGGTTTACAAAAATTTAGCCAATCATAAAATCATGGAACTAACATCTTTGATGAAGTTTGACACCCAAGGAGTAATATGCATGCCTAGCAATCTGATTGTGCGAGCATTTGATGGGACAAGGAGGTCTGTGTTCGGAGAAGTAACTCTTCCTATCCAAGTTGGCCCGAAGGTTTTTGACGTTGTCTTCTACATAATGGATATCCAACCAGCATACAATTGCTTGTTAGGTCGGCCTTGGATTCACTCGGCAGGGGCGGTGACGTCGACTCTACATCAGAAGTTAAAGTATATGGTGAGGGTAACATTGTCATCGTCTGTGGTGAGGAGGACATCATGATCAGCCAACTGTCCTCGTTCAAGTATGTGGAAGTTGATGGGGAGATATATGAGACTCTATGCCAGGCATTTGAGACAGTCCAGGTCAGAGAGAAGGTGCTAGTGGTGGGCAAAGTTCTTGAGGTTGTTATGTCTTCATTCAAAGAAGCGCAAGCTGTGGTCGAGTCTGGATCATCTCAAGGTTGGGGGCGGGTGTTGAGTATCCCCAGTAAACAAGATAAGTTTGGATTGGGGTACAACCCGTCATCGTCTTCTTCATAGAGCGCTCCATGCTAAAGAGGACCGGTCTAGTTTACAAGTGGTGGGGTGATATTTGACCGAATCAACACTGTGTCCGAGGATGAGGGTGATAGTGACTGTGATATAGATGCATGTATCCGGCCATGTGTTCCTGGCCGAGGTCTGAGCAACTGGACTATTAAAGAAGTTATCCAAATGACCCGTGAAGAGTAATTATCTTGTTTTTCTGATTATGTGTAGCCTTATGTTCTACCCGGAGCATAGTGGTCTTTGTCTATAGGGCCTTATCCTTGTTTATATTTTGAACAATTGTTTTATCATTAATCAAAGGGCGTTTTTGCATTCAAATATTGTGATCCTTGTTTTTCTTGTTTTTATTTTTAACAATAAAATGGCAGTGTGGTTTGTGTTGTTTGCATATCATTTTAAGCATCAAATCATCATTATTGCAAGTTCCACATAGCAGATGCCACCGATTCAACCTCGTCTATGACTCGATATGACTTTGATAATCCAATCTTTCAAGCTGAAGAAGAGATTGAGGAAGATGAAGAGCTCGCCAGATTGCTGAGACAAGAAGAGAAGGTTATTCTGCCTCATCAAGAGGAAATCGAAGTCGTCAACCTGGGTACAGAGGAAGACAGAAAAGAAGTCAGGATATGGGCTGCTTTAGAGGATAATGTCAAATAAAGACTGGTAAAAAATGCTCCAAGAGTATAAAGATGTCTTTTCTTGGTCATATGAAGATATGCCCGGACTTGATACGAATATTGTGGTTCATCGCTTGCCTCTTCGAAAAGAGTACCCACCTATGAAACAGAAGCTAAGAAGAACCAGACCGGACATGGAATTTAAGATCAAAGAAGAGGTCCAGAAGCAGTTGGACGTCGGATTTCTTGCCGTGACGAATTACCCTCCGTGGGTCGCTAACATTGTGCCTCTACCTAAGAAGGATGGTAAGGTAAGAATGTGTGTATATTACCGTGATCTAAACAGAGCGAGCCCGAAAGATAATTTCCCGCTCCCCTACATTGATGTGCTTGTTGATAATACGACTCAATATTCAGTGTTTTCCTTCATGGACGGTTTCTCTGGGTGTAACCAGATTAAGATGGCCCTGGAGGACATGGAGAAAACGACCTTTATCACGCTGTGGGGGACTTTTTGCTATAAAGTAATGCCCTTTAGATTGAAGAATGCAAGGGCAACCTATCAGCGGGCGATGGTAACTTTGTTTCATGATATGATTCATCATGAGATTGAGGTCTATGTTGATGACATGATCGCAAAGTCACAAACGTAGGAAGGACATTTGGTAAATCTGTTGAAGCTGTTTGAGAGGTTAAGGAAATTCAGACTAAGGTTGAACCCGAACAAGTGCACTTTTGGTGTACGGTCAGGAAAGCTATTGGGGTTCATAGTCAGTGAAAAAGGAATCGAGGTCGATCTTGCAAAAATAAAAGCTATACAAGAGATGTCAGCACCGAAAACTGAGAAAGAGGTTCGTGGTTTTCTAGGTGTCGCTACTGCGAAAATCGGCGCCGGCTATGACAGAAGAGTCGCCACCGTGCATTATTTATCCCAAAGGAGGGAAAGGAAACGCTCAAAGTAAACCTACCGCAAAGACGGGAAAGGAATGGTCGTCGCAACCAAATCCTGGATTCGGGAGTCGGTTACGCAAGGGGAAGGTATTAACACCCCTCACGTCCGTCGTACTCGACGTGATCCACACTTGTTTTCTAGCTAAGGGTGTGTTATTCTATCTACTCTACAGGTCTGGGGTTAAAAGAAAAGAAAATGACTCGGCAAAGTATCGCACTTTATGCCTAAGTATTCCCGTCTGGAACGAGAAATCAGAGTCAACGTAGTTCGCCTACCTACGGGAAAGGAGGGGAAGGTTGCTCTCTAGGATACAACATCCTATGCCTACGTACTTTCATACAGCATGAAAGATCAGAGAAAACGTAGTTCGGGCTACGGAAGACACAGATTTGTCTGACTGTTTTTTATATTTCTGAAAAGGTTTTCTTCTGATTAAGAGTCCAAGCGGACAAAAATGACACTTTGATTTTTGTTTTCAGTCTTTTACGCAAGAACGGTTTTTTATGATGTTTGCAATCTCTGACGCACTAGAGACTATGATTTGAGGGTGACTACATCGTATGTCACCCTAAGGGTAAGACACTAAGCAGTCAGCTTACTGAAGAGTGACCCTCCAGCAACCCTCTCTCAAATAGCTTAAGGCTCGTAGCGTACGACATCGATTATCCTTATTACTGGGTTTTGAATTGTTTTGAGATAGAAGAGAAAGAACTCTAAAAACCTAGGGTTGAAAAGGGAATCCAAACTACCCTAATGTTGTCATGCATGGGTTACCACCTAATGTCTGTCATAATTCCCTCCTGCACAGAGGAAATCAGAGATCCTAGGGGATAAATGAAAAAGAAACAGATATACAGTAAACAGTAAATATGCATGAGATGCAGCAATACAAGCGAGGCAAGGGAGTTCCACTCAACCTCGAACCTGGGAAAACAATAGGCAAAGTGAAAAAACTTCACTTCAAACCTAAGGGGCAAGCCGAACAAGCCAACAGACAATACAGAAAAAGAAATAAAACCCAACACCAACTCTGACAGCAACACCAGCTCCTACAGTAAACAGCTCAAACAGCAACAACTCTGACAGCTACAGATGATTAACAGCAACAAAGGTTGACAATACCAACTTCAAGTAAGACCCTGTTGCACCCCAAAATTTGACCAACTTATTTCACCTGATTCTGTGTTTCATAGCTTTAGCATTTGCATATTAGATCATGTACATAATTCATTCATCTGTATAGCATAGCATGGGCAAGCCATCCAACAAGGGATCAAATGCCATTCTTATTTCAAAAGTCATGTCAAGAGGTTCTTATTCAGATTCAAGGCTATTCAAGTCACCAAGAAAGAAAGAGAAGTTAGTGGACCAATCAGTGGGTTTCTCTCCTATCCTGAGGGGGTTTGAAGATCATCAGAGAAGTTATGGGTTATGAATTGAGGGCATGGAAGACCTAGAGGGTCCTTTTGAAATTAAGACAAGTTATTGGTATGGTTACAAGAGCTACAGTGAAGACAGTCAACTAGGGTGTCATCTGGGTCAACCCTGGGTCAACCCTAAGTCAAATGCTTGATTGAAGGGCATCAAGGCCTATTTGGAAGATGTGGGATTCATCATTGGATATGTGGATATGGATGTGGTGTTGTGCCAAGGAGAAATCAAAAGAAATCAAGAAGAAGAGAAGTTGCTGAATTAGGGTTTCTGAGTAAAATCCCCTAGTTTAGGTCAAACTTCCAAGCAAGATAATTCAAAATACAAGTCTCAAATGGATCCTTGGCCAACATGAAACTTGTCTAGTATCTCAAGACCTTTAATTTTAGTGGTGGAAGGAATCAAGGAGATTTGTATAACTCAAGTTATGGTTCTTGCAAGTTACAGGTCATCAGAGGCATCTGAAATTTGTCTGTGAAAGTTACTTGACTTCCAAGCAACTTTTACCCCTTAAGGAATTTTAAATTGGATTTTTGGCCAACATGAAAGTTGTTCCCCATGATCTCAGATTTCTAGAAAGGTATGGTATGCCTCAATCTGAATTGTGGAGCTCTACTTATGATCTTGACAAGCCAAGGGCATTTTGGTCATTTGGAAGTTATAAGTCATTTCAAGCATAAGGCCATATCTCCTACTTCCAAGCTTCAAATGGAAAAATCTTCAACATCAAAGTTTCTTAGAATGATGTTTTAAGGCTAGTAGGGAGGTCATGAGATGTTGAAAAGTCTCATATCAAAAAGTGATAAAAATGGCCTAAAAATGAGGCATAAGTTAATTCAAGTGAAGTTGAAAATCATAAATCCCAAGTTACAAATCCAAACCATGTCATATAATAGGTCATTTTGACTCCAAATGACATTCTAAGAACAATGGTTCAGCCACAATTTTGATTTGAGGCTTGCATAATATGGTTGCTTTGTAATTTGATTGCTTGCATAATAGGGTACCAAACCAAAACAAAGAAAAACTTAACAAACAAGGAAGATATGCATTGTAACTGATCCAAAATATCATGTGGGGACAAATTCAAGTTGGTTACAAGGATTATGAGGCATTTGGCATGAGATATCATATAAGGAGAAATGAAAATGCAAATTACCATATCATGAAATCTTCAAGTTCTTACTAGATGATTCTAGGAGGTTCTAGACTTTTCTAAACCTCTATATATATTGAATGCAACTTGCATTGGTGAAGGGTTGGTGTTGATTGTGGTAGAGAAGAGAGATTGAAATCCAAATTCCCTCATTGCAAATTACATTGAATCTCTTGATTCTTTTTCATTGCTATTCTATTTTTCTTCACAAATCATCTCCATAACCATTTCTGAGTGTGTTCATATTGATTTGCAACTCCATTGATGAAGATTTGAAGGTATTCACATTGAAATTGCAAGGAAGCAAATCCCATGGAATCTTGAAGTACAAGCTTGCTACATCAAATCTCTTGCATACAGAGGAATATTCATCACCTAAGGACCATTCTTGAGGAGTTACAAGGCTTGGATTGAAGATTTTCATCACCTACCATTTCAAGAAGCAAGGTATGCAAAATCATTCCTACACCTCAATCTAGGCATGGCTAGGGTTAATTATTAGTGTAGATATGTTAGAGACAATTAGGGGATCAATTTTGATGAGTTTGGGATTGATTGGAGAGGTTTCATTCATGGACACAAATTCTTGATGGAGCTAGAATGAGTGATTTAGTGAGTTTCCATGCTAGTTTAATGGCTGATTTTAATCCATGGAACATGAGGATCCCTTTGATATAGAGAAAATTGAGTTTGGTTGAAGTGCAAAACTGATCATATTTTGAGTTCATGAGGTTACACCATTCGGGTTTGAATATAGAGAGTGTTTCATTGAAATCTAAGATCACAGTCGTGTTCATGGCGAAATTCTGAGCAAGATTGGTTTTTATATCATGTTAATTGATCAAGAGATGAGGGAGAATGAGCTGGTCGAAGTTATGTGCATGCATGTGTTTCCATGGGGGTTTTTCTGAAAACCCTAGTCTCAAGGAAGAAGAAGATGTCATTGCCGTCGGATGCGCGTAGACCCTTTGACTCAAGACCAGATCGGAGGGCTGAGATTTAAAAAATGCAATGAGAGGGAGAGCTGAAACCAGCGAAACGCTGCGTTTCATTAAACGCAGTATGGGCTTTGAACGATTTCTTCTATCGCCACCCCCTTTAGGCCCAAGTCCATTTTTTAACTGTAATTCATTTCTATTTGCACCGAATACTTTCCATTTTCTTTTCAGTTTTAATTGTTTTTTCTGATTTTAAAATGGGCCTGGCGCGCTTACTCTTCGCACCCCCATACGCTGGGCCCAAATGAAATAATAACTGAATATTATTGCTATTCACACCGCTTTTTTTTCTTTTATTTTTAATTTGTTTTTCTGATTGTGATCTTGGGCCCAACGTATTCCTATACGCACCCCTCATGTTGGGCCCAGATATAAATGTAACTGGATTTTATTCCTGTTTGCACCCCATTGCATCTTTTTCATATTATATTCTCTCCAAATTTTCTCATATTTTGAAAATGCATAATAAATAGAAAAAAGCATATTTTTGCTTGGGAATTTTTTCTCCTTTTCACATTTTTGTCAAGAAAAATATAAAATCATAAAATTGCCATTTTATTTCATTTATATATTTTTTGCATATTTTCTTCTTTTATTGCTTTTTAATTCTTTTTAGTTGATACCTTAATTTGTAGAATTTAGTTAGGGTAGCTCCCTTAGTATTTTTAGGTCAATCTTTTTAGGGTAGTTAGATGTATGCTTTAGGTTCCCCCTGGATTAATGCCATATTTTTGTGATGATTTTTAGGGTAGTTTGTATTAGATGCTATTAGGTTGTATAAAATTAGGTTAAACTTCAACTTAGGTGCATTAAAACAATTTCTTTTGGGTTTTTTAGGACAAGTTAGGCTATGGGTCATATATGGGTATTAAGGGTAGGTTTAGTAGATCCCCTAGAAATAATATTAGAATTTCCCTACTATATTAATATTTTTAGTATATTTTGCAATTGTTTGATTGTATGGTGTGCCCTTTTGGGGTTTATTTTGTTTGTATGGGCTTATTGGGCTTGCTTGGGGTGTGGGTTAGCTTTGAAGATCTTGTTGATGGAGCATATTGAAGACAAAGCAAAGAATTGAAGGCCAAGTTCAAAGTTGATGAAGATGCTAGGCTTGCTTAAAGATTGATTGAAGATCATAGGACCTAGGAGCTAGGTAGAGCTTTAGAGTAGAAATTTGTTTCACAAATATGGATGGCTTCTGTTGCCTCCATTCTTCTCTATGATTTAAAGTCTCTCTTTGATACTCACCTCCTTCCTTTGGAAGGATTAGTGACAGTATCTAGGAGATAGAACTTTTGAGAGAAACAGTCTGTATGTTGTTAACAGTCTGTATGCCACATTTGGTGGTTAACTGACTGTTTAGCATCCCAAATCATCTTGTGAACTATTACTCATCTAGGAGAGCTTTCTTTGAAGAATCCTTTGAAGATTGAAGATGAAATCCCTTGCCTTGAAGACTGATGGGAGCAGAAGCTTGTGCTGTCAAGTTTTGCTGTTTAGAGCTGCTGATGTTGTTTAGAGCTGGTGATGTATTGTTTGAGTTTCTTGACTATATTGTTTGATAATTTTCCCTTGAGGTTGAAGTGAAGTTGTTTCACTTTGCCTGTTGTTTTCTAGGTTCGAGGTTGAGTGGGACTTCCTTGCCTCGCTTGTACTGCTGCATTCATGCATTTTACTGCTTTATTGTATATATGCTGTTGTTTTTCCGTTTATCCCCTTAGGATCTCTGTTTCTCTCTGCGCAAGAGAGAAATATGACAGACATTAGGTTTTCATCCATGCATGACAACATTAGGTTAGATTTTGATTCCCTTTTAAACCATAGGTTTTAGAGTTCTGTCTCTTCTTTCTCAAAACAATCAAAAATACACTAACAATTTCAAACACAATAAAAGACATTTCTTCCGTAAAAGAATGTGAACCAATCAAAACGTCATTTTTGTCCGCTTGGACCAGTAATAAGAAAAACCTTTTTTAGAAGGAATAAAAACAATCAAGACAGACTTGTGTCATACGTGGCCCGAACTACGTTTGCTCTGATCTTTCATGTTGTATGAAAGTACGTAGGCATAGGATGCGATATCCTAGAGAGCAACCTTCCCCTCCTTCCCCGTAGGTAGGCGAACTACGTTGACTCTGATTTCTCATTCCAGACGGGAATACGTAGGCATAAACTGCGATACTTTGCCGATTCATTTTATTTTCTTTTAACCCCAGACCTGTAGAATAGATAGAATAACAATCCGTACTAGAAAACAAGCGTGGATCCCGTCGAGTACGACGGACGTGAGGGGTGCTAATACCTTCCCCTTGCGTAACCGACTCCCGAATCCAGGATTTGGTTGCGATGACCATTCCTTTCCCTTCTTTGCGGTAGGTTTACTCTGAGAGTTTCCTTTCCCTCCGTTGGGATAAATAACGCACGGTGGCGACTCTTCTGTTCAGCCGGCGCCGATTTTCGCAGTAGCGACAGCTGGCGACTCTGCTGGGGATTCAACGTCCCCTAAGCGAGTCAATCCTAGCGCTTGTTTTCCCGTTGAGGATTTTGTATGGATTTACTTTTTCTGTATTTTACATTCAGCATTATATTTCTGTTATTATTGCTGTGGGTATGAGGGGGATCTATGATTGAGAGATAAGCCGGACTTGGGCTTGAGTGCACCTAGAATTGGAGTGGAAATTAGTGGGCGCGTGCTTGCTTTGCAGGCACTAGTGTCTCATGAAATCCACGCTCAGACGAGGTTCTTCTGGTTGGCCTCTTGTCCCACCCTTTGGGTGGCATGGGTTGCTGGTTAGTTGGATTGTCGACTCTGGGAACCGATCAATTGGAAGTTGGCTAAGTGAGGCCTCTTCAGGATTTGATGACGCCACTCCTTCTGGGAATCGTATCATTAACCCTGAAAGTCTGTGACGCCGACGACCGCATAGGATGCCATACCATTGTCAGTATTAGGACAACTACCTGTGAGAGGGTTTGGGGCTATGCATGTAACTTGACCTCCAAATTACCGGTTTTCTTGATTGAGATTCAGTGATATTTGAAGACAGCATTATGAGGTCTGTTGGAGGCCAGGTTCGAGTACCGTTTTGATTTGCTGACACCAGGTTCGAGCAGTGTTATGGGTCTGACTAAGACCAGTACGGTGGATTCTTCTCAGCCAGGGGTACTTGGTCCCTTGTGTGTGCACTTTGCATTTTGCATGACTGTTTGCATTTGCATTTCATTTCGCATATTCATCCTCAGCCGGAACAGGGAGCTTACCCGTTTTTGTCCGCTCCATCAGTTGATTTCCCGACATTCGTATTGGACTCGAGTTAGCATCTGAAAAGATCATGGCTTCAGGAGAGCAGAACTTGGTTGTTACTCGGGCGGAGTTTGAATTGTTGAAGTACCAGGTGAGTTAGATCATGGAAGCCATAACAGCTATAAATGGAAGAGGAAACAACAGTCAAAGGACTCAAGTGGATAATGTTGCCCAGCATGTGCAAACCCCTGTCAGAGGTCCATATTCTCTCAATGACTCCGAGTATCCCAATTTCACTTTCTCTATGCCAGATTCTCTAAGGATTTTTCCACCTCCAAGAGTTGTTCCGCAAGTTAATATTCAGGACCCACTAACTGAGGAGTATATGAGAAGACTTCAGACGTTGGAAGACCAGATTGCTGCCTTGGTGAATAAGAACACTCTTGATCTGAATGTTGCGAGCATGTGTTTGGTGCCAGGTCTTGTATTGCCTCCAAAGTTCAAAGTGCCCAATTTCGAGAAGTACAAAGGGGAGGGCCGTCCAAAGCTACATTTGGTTATGTTCTACCGGAGAATGACTTCGTTCGTGCATAACGACAAGCTGATGATTCACTGCTTTCAAGATAGTCTGACTGGGGCATCTCTGAGTTGGTATATACAATAGAGAGCAATCAGATCCGATCATGGTGGGTTTAGCCAATGCCTTCGTGAAGCAGTGCGACTACAACCTGGAAATGGCTCCTAGTCGCATGCAGTTGCAAGAATTGTCTCAAGAGAACGATGAACCTTTCAGGAAGTATGTTCAGAGATGGAGAGAATTTGCGGCTAGAGTGCAACCACCGCTTCAAGACCAAGAGTTGAAAGGCATGCTCGTAAACTCCTTGCAGAGCCCGTGCTTCGAAAGAATGCTTGGAGTTGCACCAAATTTGTCTGAATTGGTAAAGGCAGGAGAGCGCATCGAGTATGGTGGAAAAATCCAGAATATTTCAAGCGGTCAGGCTAGCGAAACAGAATCTTTCTATAGCTTTCAAACTGAAGAAGGAATTGTGGTCAATGCAATCATGAATGATGTGGGGTATCCTCAAGTCGAATCGGTAAAATCTGTTGGGTCTCCGTCTTCTCAGCGGTCAGTATCTTATGTGTCTCGTTATTCTGGACAGACAATTGTGTCTAGGGAATCCCATCGGGAACTTTATGTCGCTCCTCATGCTAATCAACGAACTCGTGGTCGAGGTTATCGATATCAGCGCCAGAATCAGAACAGGCCTCGTGACAACTTGGAACGAAGGAATGCTCCTTTCCATCCAGTGCCTGTGCCGTATAGCCAGATTCTTCCGCATTTGATTTAGAATTCTCTGGTGGAACCTAAAGCTCTTAAGCCCGTGCCAGAGCCTTACCCTCCAGGGTACAATCCCCATGCTCAGTGTGGTTACTATGGTGGATCTCCGGGGCATTCAACCGAAGATTGCAAAGCTTTTCAGGCAAAAGTGTAGCAGTTGATCGACAAAGGGTGCATTTCCTTTCCTGAAGGAGTTTTGGTTGTGCATGACAACCTCTAAGCCGTCTGAGCTCGCAGATTCATTTCCAGAAGCCAGTGGTCCAGACGGGCAGACATCCTCAGCATTGGCAGTCCTCGGACTTTTTATCATTTGCATTTGTAGTTTCCTTTCTGTCAGTTACTATTTGTTGTAAACATTGTATGTTTCGAATGGTGATATTAATAAGGTGACTATGCATTTTTCTGAATTAATCATGTCGCTGTCACTCATTTACTGCATTGCACTGACACTTGCATTTTATTCACTCCACTTTATCACTGTGATTAGCAAAGATTGGAGGGAGGATGACGAGATAAACTCATAACCGATGATCGTATACTTTCAGATAAAACCTTGCCGATGACGTACAAGGCATTGTTTCAAATCCCCTAAACACCGGAGATATAAGGAGTTAGTCCCTTGTTAACCATTTCGGGCCAGGAAGTAGAAGTTTTTTCGGACTTTTAAACCCTCACATCTTAACCCGGGGCAGGGTAGTTGTCAGTTAGCTTGACCGAGCGTTCAAATCCTACAGAGGAGTGTTTCCATTCGAGGACCAATAACAGTTTATTCCTCTCAAGAGGTCGTATATTGCCAACCACAATGGTTAAACCTCACCAATCAGGAGTAAGACAATTACAATCCTTTCGGAGCAACCAAGACAATCAGTGTCACACGACTGTGTTCCAAGAAAAAAAAAGAAAAAGAAAGCCCGCTAAGTAAAAAGAAAAAGAAAAAGCTGGAAAGCTAATACTTAGGCAAAAATTAGGGCATCCCGCTGGACTTCAAAAGAAAAAAATCGAAAAGAACTCAAAAGGAGTCAGTCCAGGCAAAAATTAGGGAATAAAAAAGAATGAAAAAGAAGGGATAGAAAAAAAATATAGATCCCCAGTGAAAGACAAAGTCGTGTATACAGACACCGAAAACGAAAAAGGAGTAACTGACACTCCGAAACCTTGTGAGTTCCTTAGCCATGGTCCCTACCATGCAACATACCTCTCGAAGAGGCGAGCGCTCGAGCCACGTTAACTGAACTTTAGGATCGGAGATCATCACGTAGAAGGGGTGGGTATAAAACATAATTTAAGCCAAATGTCCTTTGTTTCACGAACCGTGAACCCGACCATGATACAACCCTTAAAAGACCTAATTGAGGCAGGGTTTATTCCGAAAGTGCATTACGATAAGGTTGAGTAACCCGACTCCCTCTTGATTTGCTAACCATATCCTTGTTGTATTTTTCAATGACCACGTAAGCACTACGTTTGAACTTTGGTTCATTCGTCACTCACAGTCATGACACGTAAATGAGTGACGGCACAACTTCTTTTTCAAAATTTGCATGAACACTATATTAAAATTACCATTCGGGATTGAACAATTTTACTTGCAGGTTAGTAGTTGACAGGAAAGAAATTCCACTAGGGAATAATCAAGCGGGACTGAATAATTCAGCAGTCTAGATCAGAATGGTGTATGTTGTGGAGCCCTGTGAATCAGGGGCATCGACTTCCAGTGAGTTCGGAATCAATTAGTCTGAGGAAAAGTCCCGAAGCATCAGTTGATCACGGAGCAGTTGATCAGAAGCGAATCTTCTCGAGAGCCAATCAGGGGCAGCTATCCAGAATGCTATGTTTGATCAGGGCAGGTTAAGTCGCTCAACGCTCGTTCAGGGGCAAGTCATGATGTTGATAGTTGTTGAATTGAGGCAAACACCGGGGTAAGCCACTGCAAGGTCGTATTGTAGCAAGGTGCTTTCGGTTCAGAGTGGGTTTTGCCAAGAACCAGATTAAGGCAAAGTCATTGCAGACAGGGGCATGCCATCCCAAGAGCGCAGGGGTCATTTTTTTCATTCGAGAGGCGTTTGATTCAGAGTATCTCGCTGAAGTTCGGAATACTGGGGCAGTTCATATCAAACCATCAGGGTACAAATTTTCAGACTATCCCACAGAGGTCCCTGCAGGCCGGGGCATAACAGAGGCGAAATAATTGTTCTTCTCAGTGTCAACAGAGTTACTCAGAGCTACTGGAGCGGATTCAGCCAATATTCAAGTTTGAGACAAATATCGGGAAATCGTGCTGCCATCCATTGACCCTTCTCCTAGAAGTCGTGAATTCAGACAGGATATTGTCCAGCATCAGACGTGTATGACCCACCACGGATGTACAGAAGTTCAACCCTACTTGGCACGGTCGGTTATCCCCAGTAAAGTTGTACATTCGAGAATCAGTTAATCTGGGGCAATTAGGTCGAGATTTGGCAAATCTCTCGCGGCTATGGGCGTTGCTCCATGAATCAGTCAATCAGGGGCAAAAGATTATCACAAGACCGGGGCAGAACACCCTACAAAACAAAAGATGTTGTTAGGACATTCTTTTGGGGTTTGACGTGCAGAAACAGTACAGATCTAGCCGTCAGGGTACATAAATCGAAGAGTCCTTATCGGAAGGTTGGTGCCGAGTCAGGGGCAAGGTATTGTGAGTAGCACTATGGCTAGCCTTTCCTTCCCAGACGAAATGCTCGGACTGGGGCATGTTGGGGCAAATTTCCGAGAAGGTATAGAGTTCATGTTGCCCTCACCAGAGGCTTTTGATGAAAGACTTGATCATTATGTGAAGTGAATCTCCATGCAGGTCGCGCTTCATTCCCTGAAGCTGAGATGACAATGTTCCTTATCAAAGAAGGATCAAATTCCCCAGCTAGTCGCAGCTTATCCGAAGGACATTCTCCAGCAGGGTCGTTTATCCTCGGCAGAATTGACGATCCCGAGATCGAAGGTTGTGTTCAGACAGTGTGGTGTGCCCCAAAGGGATTCCATATCTCGAGCAAAGTTGTTTAGCCTTAGAAGACTGATATTTCCAAACTTGTCAGCTGTACCCAGACAGTCTACTCTCCCCAGCAGAGATTCCCTTCCCAGTAGGGTCATTTATTCTCCCCAACGGAGTCAGTTGATTTTCCCCAAGAGAGTCGTTTTGTCCTCAGCGGAGCTCTCTCTTTTCAGCAAGTTTTCTCTTTCCTCCCAGTGGAACTCGAAGATTAAAACTCTCCCCGACAGAGTTGGTTGTGTGTCCTGGCATTTATCTTGCCGGAGTACATTGTGATACCCGTTCACTCCCCCAGTAGGGTGGCATTTGTCCTCGACGGTAGATTGATGAAACAAGCTTGTTAGAGCTATCCCAGCAGTTCGAGCCTGCATTTGCATCGGCATATAGTGTCATATTCACATCCACCAAACAAAAAAACGCGTAGCATTTCCATGTTGTATGGAGCATTACGCCATTATCAAACATACGCATTATGAAACATAGATCAGGTTGGTTGACCTTTTTGCTTTCAGGTGTGGTCCCCAATAGGAGTATGGAGCTCTAAAGCTCAGATATTACCAGACAATCGAGGTCTCGCCAGGAGACGTGTGACGACATAGTTCAGTTTATCATTTTCCCCACCAGAATTGCCAATTGAGGCGTTATTGTATCCGGCCAGCGGAATGTTTCTTCAAGTTTGTTGATGCGGCAGCATTTCAGGTTTTCATAAAATCAAAGTTCAGAAGTAGCTACTTGTTATCTAGACGAGTGTTTGACAGTTGTTTTCGGAATATCCCCAGCGGAGTTAGTTACTGCAGAGAATAGGCAAAAAAACTATGTCCGAGATAATTTTCCTGTGTGATGGGCAGAAGTGTAATTTTCCTGTGTGATGGGCAGAAGAATAATATTCCTGTGTGATGGGCAGAAGAATAATTTTCCTGTGTGATGGGCAGAAGATAAATTTTCCTCTGTGATGGGCAGAAGAATAATATTCCTGTGTGATGGGAAGAAGAGTAATTTTCCTGTGTGATGGGCAGAAGAATAATTTTCCTGTGTGATGGGCAGAAGAATAATATTCCTGTGTGATGGGCAGAAGAAAAAGTTTCCTGTGTGATGGGCAGAAGAATAATATTGCTGTGTGATGGGCAGAAGAATAATATTCCTGTGTGATGGGCAGAAGAAAAATTTTCCTGTGTGATGGGTAGAAGAAAAATTTTCCTGTGTGATGGGCAGAAGAAAAATTTTCCTGTGTGATGGGCAGAAGAATAATATTCCTATGTGATGGGCAGAAGAATAATTTTCCTGTGTGATGGGCAGAAGAAAAATTTTCCTGTGTGATGGGCAGAAGAATAATATTCCTGTGTGATGGGCAGAAGAATAATATTCCTGTGTGATGGGCAGAAGAATAATTTTCCTGTGATGGGCAGAAGTGTAATTTTCCTGTGTGATGGGCACAAGAAAATTTTCCCGTGATATAAACAGAATAGTGTTCCCGTATTGGATAGGCGGACGAAGTGTTACTAAGTCGATGCATGTTTCCCGTGAGAGATAGGCAGATGAGCTCTTCAGTATCTAGACGAAGGATTTCCCCGTAAGGAATACAAGACATAATTGCGTTCTTATATTCGGCCAAAGTACTTCTCCCAGTGAAGTCAATTCCGGTATTGACAAGATAGTGTTGAAATCAGATTTGTAGATAATGTTCCCCAAGTAGTGGTGCAGTTTATTTCGCAATCTATTTTTGCAGTTGGCAAATTTTCGGGTTTATTTTGTATTCAACCGTCTCGTACCTCGATTGTCTAAAGGCTCCGGGCGTTTCACCCAGTCGGGTCCAAGCCGATTGAATAGGGGCAGCTGTTGCACCCCAAAATTTGATCAACTTATTTCACCTGATTCTGTGTTTCATAGCTTTAGCATTTGCATATTAGATCATGTACATAATTCATTCATCTGCATAGCATAGCATGGGAAAGCCATCCAACAAGGGATCAAATGCCATTCTTATTTCAAAAATCATGTCAAGAGGTTCTTATTCAGATTCAAAGCTATTCAAGTCACCAAGAAAGAAAGAGAAGTTAGTGGACCAATCAGTGGGTTTCTCTCCTATCCTGAGGGGGTTTGAAGATCATCAAAGAAGTTATGGGTTATGAATTGAGGGCATGGAAGACCTAGAGGGTCCTTTTGAAATTAAGACAAGTTATTGGTATGGTTACAAGAGCTACAGTGAAGACAGTCAACTAGGGTGTCATCTGGGTCAACCCTAAGTCAAATGCTTGATTGAAGGGCATCAAGGCCTATTTGGAAGATGTGGGATTCATCATTGGATATTTGGATATGGATGTGGTGTTGTGCCAAGGAGAAATCAAAATAAATCAAGAAGAAGAGAAGTTGCTGAATTAGGGTTTTTGAGTAAAATCCCCTGGTTTAGGTAAAACTTCCAAGCAAGATAATTCAAAATACAAGTCTCAGATGGATCCTTAGACAACATGAAACTTGTAGAGTATCTCAAGACCTTTAATTTGAGTGGTGGAAGTCATCAAGGAGATTTGTAGAACTCAAGTTATGGTTCTTGCAAGTTACAGGTCATCAGAGGCATCTGAAATTTGTCTGTGAAAGTTACTTGACTTCCAAGCAACTTTTACCCCTTAAGGAGTTTTCAATTGGACTTTTGGCCAACATGAAAGTTGTTCCCCATGATCTCAGATTTCTAGAAAGGTATGGTATGCCTCAATATGATTTGTGGAGCTCTACTTATGATCTTGACAAGCCAAGGGTATTTTGGTCATTTGGAAGTTATAAGTCATTTCAAGCATAAGGCCATATCTCCTACTTCCAAGCTTCAAATGGAAAAATCTTCAACATCAAAGTTGCTTAGAATGATGTTTTAAGGCTAGTAGGGAGGTCATAAGATGTTGAAAAGGCTCATATCAAAAAGTGATAAAAATGGCCTAAAAATGAGGCATAAGTTAATTCAAGTGAAGTTGAAAATCATAAATCCCAAGTTACAAATCCAAACCATGTCATATAATAGGTCATTTTGACTCCAAATGACATTCTAAGAACAATGGTTCAGCCACAATTTTGATTTGAGGCTTGCATCATATGGTTGCTTTGTAATTTGATTGCTTGCATAATAGGGTACCAAACCAAAACAAAGAAAAACTTAACAAACAAGGAAGATATGCATTGTAACTGATGCAAAATATCATGTGGGGACAAATTCAAGTTGGTTACAAGGATTATGAGGCATTTGGCATGAGATATCATATAAGGAGAAATGAAAATGCAAATTACCATATCATGAAATCTTCAAGTTCTTACTAGATGATTCTAGGAGGTTCTAGACTTTTCTAAACCTCTCTATATATTGAATGCAACTTGCATTGGTGAAGGGTTGGTGTTGATTGTGGTAGAGAAGAGAGATTGAAATCCAAATTCCCTCATTGCAAATTACATTGAATCTCTTGATTCTTCTTTATTGCTATTCTATTTTTCTTCACAAATCATCTCCATAACCATTTCTGAGTGTGTTCATATTGATTTGCAACTCCATTGATGAAGATTTGAAGGTATTCACATTGAAATTGCAAGGAAGCAAATCCCATGGAATCTTGAAGTACAAGCTTGCTACATCAAATCTCTTGCATACAGAGGAATATTCATCACCTAAGGACCATTCTTGAGGAGTTACAAGGCTTGGATTGAAGATTTTCATCACCTACCATTTCAAGAAGCAAGGTATGCAAAATCATTCCTACACCTCAATCTAGGCATGGCTAGGGTTAATTATTAGTGTAGATATGTTAGAGACAATTAGGGGATCAATTTTGATGAGTTTGGGACTGATTGGAGAGGTTTCATTCATGGACACGAATTCTTGATGGAGCTAGAATGAGTGATTTAGTGAGTTTCCATGCTAGTTTAATGGCTGATTTTAATCCATGGAACATGAGGATCACTTTGATATAGAGAAAATTGAGTTTGGTTGAAGTGCAAAACTGATCATATTTTGAGTTCATGAGGTTACACCATTCGGGTTTGAATATAGAGAGTGTTTCATTGAAATCTAAGATCACAGTCATGTTCATGGTGAAATTCTGAGCAAGATTGGTTTTTATATCATGTTAATTGATCAAGAGATGAGGGAGAATGAGCTGGTCGAAGTTATGTGCATGCATGTGTTTCCATGGGGGTTTTTCTGAAAACCCTAGTCTCAAGGAAGAAGAAGATGTCATTGCCGTCGGATGCGCGTAGACCCTTTGACTCAAGACCAGATCGGAGGGCTGAGATTTAAAAAATGCAATGAGAGGGAGAGCTGAAACCAGCGAAACGCTGCGTTTCATTAAACGCAGTATGGGCTTTGAACGATTTCTTCTATCGCCACCCCCTTTAGGCCCAAGTCCATTTTTTAACTGTAATTCATTTCTATTTGCACCGAATACTTTCCATTTTCTTTTCAGTTTTAATTGTTTTTTCTGATTTTAAAATGGGCCTGGCGCGCTTACTCTTCGCACCCCCATACGCTGGGCCCAAATGAAATAATAACTGAATATTATTGCTATTCACACCGCTTTTTTTTCTTTTATTTTTAATTTGTTTTTCTGATTGTGATCTTGGGCCCAACGTATTCCTATACGCACCCCTCATGTTGGGCCCAGATATAAATCTAACTGGATTTTATTCCTGTTTGCACCCCATTGCATCTTTTTCATATTATATTCTCTCCAAATTTTCTCATATTTTGAAAATGCATAATAAATAGAAAAAAGCATATTTTTGCTTGGGAATTTTTTATCCTTTTCACATTTTTGTCAAGAAAAATATAAAATCATAAAATTGCCATTTTATTTCATTTTTATATTTTTTTTCATATTTTCTTCTTTTATTGCTTTTTAATTCTTTTTAGTTGATACCTTAATTTGTAGAATTTAGTTAGGGTAGCTCCCTTAGTATTTTTAGGTCAATCTTTTTAGGGTAGTTAGATGTATGCTTTAGGTTCCCCCTGGATTAATGCCATATTTTTGTGATGATTTTTAGGGTAGTTTGTATTAGATGCTATTAGGTTGTATAAAATTAGGTTAAACTTCAACTTAGGTGCATTAAAACAATTTCTTTTGGGTTTTTTAGGACAAGTTAGGCTATGGGTCATATATGGGTATTAAGGGTAGGTTTAGTAGATCCCCTAGAAATAATATTAGAATTTCCCTACTATATTAATATTTTTAGTATATTTTGCAATTGTTTGATTGTATGGTGTGCCCTTTTGGGGTTTATTTTGTTTGTATGGGCTTATTGGGCTTGCTTGGGGTGTGGGTTAGCTTTGAAGATCTTGTTGATGGAGCATATTGAAGACAAAGCAAAGAATTGAAGGCCAAGTTCAAAGTTGATGAAGATGCTAGGCTTGCTTAAAGATTGATTGAAGATCATAGGACCTAGGAGCTAGGTAGAGCTTTAGAGTAGAAATTTGTTTCACAAATATGGATGGCTTCTGTTGCCTCCATTCTTCTCTATGATTTAAAGTCTCTCTTTGATACTCACCTCCTTCCTTTGGAAGGATTAGTGACAGTATCTAGGAGATAGAACTTTTGAGAGAAACAGTCTGTATGTTGTTAACAGTCTGTATGCCACATTTGGTGGTTAACTGACTGTTTAGCATCCCAAATCATCTTGTGAACTATTACTCATCTAGGAGAGCTTGCTTTGAAGAATCCTTTGAAGATTGAAGATGAAATCCCTTGCCTTGAAGACTGATGGGAGCAGAAGCTTGTGCTGTCAAGTTTTGCTGTTTAGAGCTGCTGATGCTGTTTAGAGCTGGTGATGTATTGTTTGATTTTCTTGACTGTATTGTTTGATAATTTTCCCTTGAGGTTGAAGTGAAGTTGTTTCACTTTGCCTGTTGTTTTCTAGGTTCGAGGTTGAGTGGGACTTCCTTGCCTCGCTTGTACTGCTGCATTCATGCATTTTACTGCTTTATTGTATATATGCTGTTGTTTTTCCGTTTATCCCCTTAGGATCTCTGTTTCTCTCTGCGCAAGAGAGAAATATGACAGACATTAGGTTTTCATCCATGCATGACAACATTAGGTTAGATTTTGATTCCCTTTTAAACCATAGGTTTTAGAGTTCTGTCTCTTCTTTCTCAAAACAATCAAAAATACACTAACAATTTCAAACACAATAAAAGACATTTCTTCCGTAAAAGAATGTGAACCAATCAAAACGTCATTTTTGTCCGCTTGGACCAGTAATAAGAAAAACCTTTTTTAGAAGGAATAAAAATAATCAAGACAGACTTGTGTCATACGTGGCCCAAACTACGTTTGCTCTGATCTTTCATGTTGTATGAAAGTACGTAGGCATAGGATGCGATATCCTAGCGAGCAACCTTCCCCTCCTTCCCCGTAGGTAGGCGAACTACGTTGACTCTGATTTCTCATTCCAGACGGGAATACGTAGGCATAAACTGCGATACTTTGCCGAGTCATTTTATTTTCTTTTAACCCCAGACCTGTAGAATAGATAGAATAACAATCCGTACTAGAAAACAAGCGTGGATCCCGTCGAGTACGACGGACGTGAGGGGTGCTAATACCTTCCCCTTGCGTAACCGACTCCCGAATCCAGGATTTGGTTGCGATGACCATTCCTTTCCCGTCTTTGCGGTAGGTTTACTCTGAGCGTTTCCTTTCCCTCCGTTGGGATAAATAACGCACAGTGGCGACTCTTCTGTTCAGCCGGCGCCGATTTTCGCAGTAGCGACAGACCCCATCTTTACTCTTCAATGATCCCCAAGCTTTAGATAAGCTCCTGTCTTCAAGAAGCCCTAGCTTTAGCAAGCAATGAACCCCAACCAATAGACAGCTTCAAACAGCAGCAAAACCTTGACTCCAACAGATATCCAGCTTTGACAGGCACAAGCTTTATCTTCACCAATCTTCCATAAACCTTATCCTCAATAGGTCCCCATCTTTAATAGGCTTCTATATTCAATGCAACCACTCCAGAAGAGAATCAACTAATAGATGAAGTTGAAACATTAAGAGGCTCAGTGACAACCCAGGGAAATCACTAAGATCTTAACATAGCAAATGAAAGGTATCCTCAAGGTTCTACCCAACCAAAGCATGTTCTACATCCCTCCTAAGGAGAGATGGAACTTCTTTGGGTGACCTTGTGTCATAGGATGGAATAGAGGCACAAGAAGCTCTCTATGTTTGGAAGAAGAACCCAGTCTAATCTAGAGCTCTCCCTATATCTCCTATCTCCTAAGTCTTCAAAAGCAACCTTCAAAATTAAGAATCTTCATGCTCCAAGCTCCATCCTTTGTCTCAAATCATCTCCAAGTCTTCATTATCTCCATCAAGCAAAACTCAAACCTCAAGCCCAATTAGAATAGCCCAACCCAAGCAAACAAGCCACATGCCCAAGGGGGAAACACACAAACATCACCCAATTTGCAAAAATCAAGTAAAATAGTAATACTCATTATAAAATCCTAGATTAATTTCTAAAGGGACCTAACTATATACCCTATACCCCACATAAACCCCAATGCCTAACTCAAACCCTAAGTCTCCAAACTATGCCCTAAACTACACCTAAGTATTATAAAACCCTAATCCTAGCACCTTAAAGTTTATTATTCCAAAATAACCTAAATTTCATCATAAAAATATGAGAAAAATAACTAAGGGAACATGTACCTCTAATCTAATCAATCCAACAAGAATCAACTCAAAAACATTCACCCATTGATCACAAGAAAATCCACAAAATCGTGTAGCAAATGTACAAAATTAAAGAAATTAATAAAATGGAGAAAATCAAATTAAATTGAAAAATGGGTGAAAATTAGATTTATTAGTTTCATAAAATCACAAATAAATCCAAGATCATGGAGGTATTTTTAAAATATTTTTCTGATCAATATTGGATTTATTATGATTTTTAGAATAAAAAAGCAATTAAAATAAAACTAAAATGAATTTAAAATGACAAAAGAAAATAAAAAGCTGAAATAAAATGGGAGCCCTTGGATCCATGGACTGGTAAGCGCATCTGAGAGCTGGGGCGCGTCCACGTGTTAGTCCAGTCACCAGCTGACTGGATAAATGAAACGCAGCGTTTCAATGGCTTGGAGGCAATTCTCAGTTTGAATCGTGGCCCTTGGATCAGCATACAAAGTCTCCTCTCAGACTAATCCAATGGTCTCTCGTTCATCTTCTCCAACAATCTCAGGTGGCCTGAAACTATTCTCAGGCGGTGGTCCACGGTGGAAAACACCGTCTTCTCCGGCGAGACAACTTCAAAACTTCACCAATCTTTGCAACCAAATACCCTATCCCACCTAATTTTTCACCCTGATCATGAATACGACCTCCGAAATCATTGATTCACCCTTCAAAGCCAAACCCGATCAAAGTTGCAAAGAAATCACCAAGTCTCGATGGTCACCATTCTCAAAATTACAGGTACTAACATGAACTACATGTTACACTGATCAATTACCATCATCTAAACACCATTAATCCTCCAAGAATCACAAGAACCAAGCTCAAACAGAAATTGGTCACCTATCTAAATTGTCACCAATCAACTCCAAACCAATCCAGAAACGTCCTAGCCATCATCTATAATGAATCTAACCATTTAAAACCTAGCAATTCTACACGAATCAAGCCATAGAATGAAGTTTACATACCTGCAAATCTTGGATGAACAGAGCAAGTAAATCTTCAAATCAAGCTCCAAGATCTTCCAGACACGTTCTATGAGCAATTACCAAGCTTCTGTATTCAACAAATTGGATTGAAACCTCTTGAATCTTTGAATCCGATTTTGACTTGCAGGCTATGAACTCAAAGTGCTCTCTCACGATTTTGCAATGATCTTGCCTTGAATTTTATCTGGAATCACTCACTAACACCAAAGGAAGCTATTGAACACGCAAGAATAGATTGAAATGGATCAAATTGTTGTAACCGATTCTGTTTTGCAAGATGAAAATTCAGAATGTAATCTCTCAATTCTCCCTCAATCTCCACCAACCAATGCCTTGGATCAATCACAAATCTTATATAGAACTTGTAGGAATGCTCTAGAAACTTCAGGAATGATCCAATGAGAAGTTCAACATCTCTTGCATTTGAAAATGTCATGAGAAATTCACACATGGCAGCTGAGTTCTAAGCTTGCATTTGCACCTCATTCTGATCCAATTTCTCCTTAGATGACATATTGAAGGGATTAGCAAGGGTTAAAGCCTTGGTCATGCTCTAAAAAATGGTTTTGCATATGTGACTTATAATGTAAGTAACCACTTTACAAAGGAAGTCATGGAATTATCCCTCAACCCAAAAATGTGGCAATGTCATTGTTTTCAAAATATGTTTTCCAATCAATTTGGTATGTCATATGGCTTGGTTTGGACCTATAGCTCAAAAATCTCAATTTTCATCCTTGGTTCATTTAAAATTCACCCTTATTTTAGGCCATTTTTGCAATTTTGTGATACAAGCCCTTCCAATAACCCATGACCTCTTACCTAGCCCAAAAACACCATTCTAAACACATCTCATGTTGAACATATTTCCATTTGAGGTGTGGAAGATAGAGATTTTAACCTATGTTGAAAAATGACCTATAATTATCAATACCCAAAATACCCTTGGATTGCCAAGATCATAACTTGAGTTATACAAATCCTCTTGAGGACTTCTAATACTCAAATTAAATATAAGATAAAGCCCTAAAATTATTATGTTGGCCAAGAATCCATTTGAAAACTCCTTGATGGGAAAAAGTTGCTTGGAAGTCAAGTGACTTTCACAGATAAATTTCAGTGTCCTCTGATGACCCATAACTTGCAAGAACCATAACTTGAGTTCCACAAATCTTCTTGAAGACTTCTAGTACTCAAATTAAATCTATTGAGAAGCTCTACAAGTTTAATGTTGGTCAAGAATCCATTTGAAGCTTGCATTTTGACTTATCTGGCTTGGAAGATAGGCCTAAATTAGGGGATTTTACACTGAAACCCTAATTTGGCAACTCCTCCCACTCTTGATTCTCTTTGATTTATCCTTGGAACAACACCACACATGTATCAAAATATCAATTCATGAATCCCACAACCTCCAATTAAGCCTTGATGCTCTTCAATCACTCAGTTGACCTAGGGTTGACTCAGATGAAACCCTAGTTGACTGCACTTCAACTGTGGCTCTTGTACTTGAATCAATGACTTGTCTCATCTTCAATATGAACCTCTAGGCATTTCCCAAGCTTTTTACACCTTCCATACCCTCAATTCATAGTTCATACCCCCATTGAAGACGCTCAGTACACCTCAAATTAGGAGAGAAATCCACCTGTTGACACTTAAACTTCTCAAAGCTTCAAACATTTCTTGATGACTTGGATGGTCTTAATCTTGAATAAAAACCCTTGATGTGCTTCTTTAGACAAGAATGACACTTGATCCCTTGTCTGATGCCTTGCTATACTATACTATGCAAATGAGATTATGTACATGATTTACTATGCAAATGATGATGCAATTAAAACATAAACCAGGTGAAATAGGTTGAGCAAATTTTAGGGTGCAACAGCTGCCCCTATTCAAACGGCTTGGACCCGACTGGGTGAAGAGCGAACGGCCTTCAAACAATCGAGGTACGAAACGGTTGAATACTAAGAACCCGGAAATTTGCCAACTGCATAAATAAACTGCACAAACTACTTAGAAAACAACATCTGCTGACTGGATCCGGTCGTTACGGCAACAAACTGATCACTTAGCGACCATGCTGGAGATTATTTTCATCAGCCCAAAAAAGACTCTGTTATCGCGGGGATAGAACTTTTTCCACATTCTGTCGACACAGAAAAATTCTGACGACTTTGCTGGGGAAACATTTCTGTCTAGTCACAGGAAACTCTGCTTATCCCTACAGGCAAATCATCTGCCTATACACATAAAACCCCATCCGTCTACTTCATACGGGAAAAGTTATCTGCCTGATCACAGGAAAGTCCACCCGCCTGCTTCATACGGGAAAAGATTATCTGAGTACTGTTTCTCTGCCTACCTCTGCAGTAGCTACCTTCGTTGGTCCCAACCCATACACGACTCTGAGGAGGATTCTACTGGGGATAGTAACACGGGGAAATCACGACGACTTCCTTGGGGAAAATACTTTTGTCAAATATCAGAACACAACTCACATACTCTGTCTATCATGGGAGAATCATCTATCTGGATACTGGAAAGTTCACCCGCCTGCTTCATACGGGAAACTCCATCTGCCTAATTCATACAGGAAAACACATCTACCTGATTCTTACAGGAAAGTTCATCCACCTGATTCATACGGGAAAAGTTATCTGCCTGATTCATACAGGAAAGTTCATCCACCTGATTCTTACGGGAAAATATAACACATCTACCTGGTTCATACAGGAAAGTTCTTCCGCCTGATTCTTACGGGAAAATATAACACATCTGCCTGGTTCATACAGGAAAGTTCTTCCGCCTGATTCTTACGGGAAAATATAACACATCTGCCTGGTTCATACAGGAAAGTTCTTTCGCCTGATTCTTACGGGAAAATATAACACATCTGCCTGGTTCATACAGGAAAGTTCTTCCGCCTGATTCTTACGGGAAAATATAACACATCTGCCTGGTTCATACAGGAAAGTTCTTCCGCCTAATTCTTACGGGAAAATATAACACATCTGCCTGGTTCATACAGGAAAGTTCTTCCGCCTGATTCTTACGGGAAAATATAACACATCTGCCTGGTTCATACAGGAATGTTCTTCCGCCTGATTCTTACGGGAAAATATAACACATCTGCCTGGTTCATACAGGAAAGTTCTTCCGCCTGATTCTTACGGGAAAATATAACACATATGCCTGGTTCATACAGGAAAGTTCTTCCGCCTGATTCTTACGGGAAAGTATAACACATCTGCCTGGTTCATACAGGAAAGTACATCCGCCTATTTCATACGGGAAAATATAACACATCTGCCTGGTTCATACAGGAAAGTTCTTCCGCCTGATTCTTACGGGAAAATATAACACATCTGCCTGGTTCATACAGGAAAGTTCTTCCGCCTGATTCTTACGGGAAAATATAACACATCTGCCTGGTTCATACAGGAAAGTTCTTCCGCCTGATTCTTACGGGAAAATATAACACATATGCCTGGTTCATACAGGAAAGTTCTTCCGCCTGATTCTTACGGGAAAGTATAACACATCTGCCTGGTTCATACAGGAAAGTACATCCGCCTATTTCATACGGGAAAATATAACACATCTGCCTGGTTCATACAGGAAAGTTCTTCCGCCTGATTCTTACGGGAAAATATAACACATCTGCCTGGTTCATACAGGAAAGTTCTTCCGCCTGATTCTTACGGGAAAATATAACACATCTGCCTGGTTCATACAGGAAAGTTCTTCCGCCTGATTCTTACGGGAAAATATAACACATCTGTCTGGTTCATACAGGAAAGTTCTTCCGCCTGATTCTTACGGGAAAATATAACACATCTGCCTGGTTCATACAGGAAAGTTCTTCCGCCTGATTCTTACGGGAAAGTATAACACATCTGCCTGGTTCATACAGGAAAGTTCTTCCGCCTGATTCTTACAGGAAAACATAACACATCTTCCTGGTTCATACATGAAATTTCTTCCGCCTGATTCTTACGGGAAAGTATAACACATCTGCCTAGTTCATACAGGAAATTTCTTCCGCCTGATTCTTACGGGAAAATATAACACATCTGCCTGGTTCATACAAGAAAGTTCTTCCGCCTGATTCTTACGGGAAAGCACATCTTGGATATAGCTTCCTAGCCTGTTTGCGATAGTAGCTTACTCCACTGGGGATATCCTGAAAATAATTGCCCGACACCCGTTTCGACAACAAGTGACCTCTTCTGAAATTTTGATTCATGAAACCCTGACATGCTGCCGTGCCAGTAAACCTGAAGAAAGACGCTCCGCCGACCGGATAAGAGAAACTTCAGATAGTAACCCTGTGGGGAATGATAACAAGAATTGCATCATCATATGTCTCACGGCGAGACCTCGATCGTCTGGTAATAAATCTGAATTATAACTTCATACTCCTGCTGAGGAACACACCTGAAAGCAAAAGGTTAACCAACTTGATTTATGTTTCATAATGCGTATGTTTGGCAATGGCGTAATGCTCCATGCGGCATGGAAATGCTACGCGTTTTTGGGTAGATGCAAACATGATAATGTATGCAAATGCAAATGCAGGTTCAGGCTGCTTGGGAAGCTCTGACAAGCTTGCTTCAACACAGCTGTTGAGGACAAATACCACCCTGTTGGGGATGAACAGATATCATAAAGTACTCCGGAAAAATAAATGCCGGAAACACAACCAACTCTGCCGGGGCGAGATTACACATCAATTTCCACTGGGAGGAAAGAATAACACCTGCTGGGAAGATTAACTCAGCTGGGGGAGAATCACCCTTCTGGGGGACAACTGTCTGGGTACAGTTTACAAACTCGGAACTACCACTCCGCTGGGGATAATCATCCTGACGAAGGCATGACAACCTGTGGGGAGAAAGAAAACCATCCTCGGTGGGGATAACCCTTCTGAATTCATTATTACTTGGTTATGCGCCATTGAAATCCTCCCAGCTGGGGATTGAATGCGCACATACTCGACTCTCTGGGGAGTATAAACTCTGTAGGGAATACTAATCTCTACTTGCTGGGGATGTCCTGTGGACAACTTCCACGAGGATACTCTTCTGGGGAAAATAATCCTTCCTTCGGTAAGGGATAATCATCGTCTCAATGTCTGGGGTGAGGCGCGACCTGCATGGGGATTAGCGTCAAACAAAGTCAGGTCTTTCACCACGAGCCTCTGGCTGGGGCCTCCATTTTCTGATTGTCAGCTTCAAGGGCGAGACCCCTGCAAAACACAAACGAAACAAAACAAATCTATACAACCAAATCTATTCGGGTTAATGTCCGTGACATTGCTTCAGTCAATTCGAAGTTTTAGCAATTATTGGCAAGGGCCATCAAAGTTATGCAAATGCGAGTTCATCAAAACATCGGCGTTTTCCACATACAAAACAGTAAAGCACAAACATCAAATACTTAATAACATGTTTTATTAATAACAAGCCTCTGAATAGGCAAAGTTTTGTACACCGGATGCAACTCCTGAAAAGAGGAAGTTACGCACACACCCATACATATATGCGCAAACAGCATAAAAATACAAAACAATATTTGTATACATGTCGGCAACGTGGTGCAGACAAACATCATGAGCTGATCCTCCTATGACTCGCCTGACTCTGGCACTTTCCCGGTATTCAACTTTCGGAAGAGATTGTGTCGGACAAACGAACCCTTAGGTACTCCCAAACCACTAAGCAATGTTGTATCAGATCTGGACCGCAGTCATTTGCTTTTTCAATCCTTAACTTTTGCGTGAATCGCCCTTTGCGGGTTTTCAATTCACCGGGATACCCTTTTTTGCCGAAGTCGCCCAATGCAGGTTTTCGACTTTGCGGGTGTACATCTTTTCAATTTTATCCCTAACTTTTGCCCGAACCTTTTTATTCATTTTTTACGGTTCGCCAGGATGCCCCATTTTTGCCTGGACTCTCTTTTTACTGTCCAGCGGGTCACTTTCAAGCAAAGTATTTTTTAACTGCGTCAGAATTCACAGGAGACGAAAAGTCTTCACCATCCATGGTGGATAGTAGCAAGGCTCCTCCAGAGAAGACTTTTCTGACAACGTATGGACCTTCGTAATTAGGCGTCCACTTGCCCCTGTGATCTGTTTGGGGTGGGAGAATCCTCTTCAACACAAGGTCGCCCGTCTGAAAGCTTCTAGGACATATCTTCTTATCATAAGCTTTCTTCATCTGGCTCTGATACAACCGACCGTATGCGAGAGAAGCTAGCCTCTTCTCATCCATTAAGTTGAGCTGGTTCAGTCTATCTTTAACCCATTCCGCCTCGTCAAGTTGGACATCTCGTAAAACCCTCAAGGAAGGAATCTCAACCTCCAGCGGTAACACTGCCTCCATTCTGTAGACCAATGAAAAGGGGGTTGCCCCGGTTGATGTGCGTACCGTCGTACAATAACCGTGCAAAGCGAAAGGTAGCATCTCGTGCCAGTCCTTATACGTTACAACCATCTACTGAATAATTTTCTTTATGTTCTTATTGGCCGCTTCAACAGCGTCATTCATCTTGGGTCGGTAAGGAGAAGAATTGTGATGTTCAATCTTGAAATTCTGGCACAGCTCTTTCATCATCTTGTTATTCAAATTCGAACCATTGTCGGTGATAATCCGCTCAGGGATTCCATATCTGCAGATAATATCTCGTTTGATAAATCTGGCGACCACTTGTTTGGTGACATTGGCATATGATGCTGCTTCCACCGACTTGGTGAAGTAATCGATTGCCACCAAAATGAACCGGTGTCCGTTTGATGCTGTAGGCTCAATCTTCCCGATCATATCAATTCCCCACATCGAGAACGGCCACGGTGATGAAATCACATTCAGAGGACTTAGGGGTACATGGACCTTGTCCGCATAAATTTGGCATTTATGACACCTCTTTGCAAACTTGAAACAGTCTGTTTCCATAGTTAGCCAGTAATAACCTGCCCGCAGCAGTTTTCTCGTCATAGCATGCCCACCAGCATGCGTACCGAACGTACCCTCATGTATCTCTTCCATGAGCAACTTCGCCTCTTTCTCGTCTACACAGCGTAGCAACACCAAGTCGTGGTTTCTTTTGTATAGGACACCATCAGGATTCAGATAGAAATTGCCAGCCAATCTCCTGAGAGTCTTCTGATCTCGACTGGATGCCCCAACCGGATACTCCTTGTTCTTTAGGAAATTTTGGATGTCAAAGTACCAGGGTTTACCATCAGGAGCCTCGTCAATGGCAAATATGAAGGTAGGTCTATCGAGCCGAGAGATAACAATCCGAGGAGCCTCGTTCCAGAAATTAACTTTATACATGGAAGACAATGTCGCCAAGGCGTCAGCCATTTGATTTTCTGCTCGCGGCACATGATGCAATTCCACCTTGTCAAAGAAAGGCAACAATCTCCTTGCATAATTCATATACGGTATCAAATTGGGCTGACGTGTCTCCCATTCTCCTTTAATCTGATTCACCACTAGAGCCGAGTCTCCGTATACATCCAGATGTTTGATTCGCAAGTCAATGGCTTCTTCCAGACCCATGATGCAAGCCTCATATTCAGCCTCATTATTGGTAACGGGAAAAGTCAATCGGGAAGTAAGGGGGATGTGCGACCCCTGAGGAGTAGTAATAATTGCGCCTATTCCGCTACCATAGGAATTTACAGCTCCGTCAAATATCAACTGCCATTTGGAGCCCAACTCTGGTCCTTCGTCCGGCAACGGTTCTTCACAATCTTTCATCTTTAGGTACATGATATCCTCGTCAGGAAAATCAAACCTCATTGATTGGTAGTCCTCAACAGGCTGCTCCGCAAGGTACTCAGACAGAACGCTACCTTTAATAGCCTTTTGCGAGACATATTGTATATCATATTCGGTTAACACCATCTGCCATCGGGCAATTCTTCCGGAGAGTGCTTGCTTTTCAAACACGTATTTGATTGGATCCATCTTTGAAATTAGCAGGGTTGTATGATTTAACATGTATTGCCTCAAACGTTTGGCGGCCCAGGCTAGCGCATAACACGTTTTCTCGAGCATTGAGTATCTGGACTCACAGTCGGTAAACTTCTTACTCAAATAGTAGATCGCATGCTCTTTACGTCCTGTCTCGTCGTGTTGACCGAGAACACAACCCATACTTTCCTCAAGAACCGTCAAATACATAATCAACGATCTCCCGGCCACTGGGGGTATCAAAACAGGAGGTTTCTGCAAGTATTCTTTTATCTTGTCAAACGCCTTTTGACAATTTTCATTCCAGGTCACAACCTGGTCCTTTTTCAACAACTTGAATAACGGCTCGCATGTCGCAGTTAAGTGAGATATGAACCGGGCGATATAGTTCAACCTCCCTAAAAATCCACGCACTTCTTTTTCTGTTTTAGGCGTCGGCATTTCTTGTATTACTTTTATTTTCGCAGGATCAACCTCTATTCCTTTTTCGCTCACAATAAACCCCAACAGTTTACCCGATCTCACCCTGAAGGTGCACTTGTTAGGGTTCAGTCTCAACCTGAACTTCCTAAGCCTCTTGAACAGTTTCAGCAGATTAACCAAATGCTCTTCCTCCGTCTGGGATTTGGCAATCATATCATCAACATAAACCTCGATCTCTTTATGCATCATGTCATGAAAGAGAGTCGTCACAGCACGCTGATATGTTGCCCCAGCATTCTTCAATCCGAAGGGCATCACTTTGTAACAAAATGTTCCCCAAGGAGTAATGAAGGTAGTCTTCTCCATGTCTTCTGGAGCCATTTTGATCTGATTGTAACCCGAGAAGCCATCCATGAAGGAGAATACGGAGAATTGAGCAGTGTTATCAACCAACACATCGATGTGTGGAAGTGGAAAGTCATCTTTCGGGCTCGCTTTGTTCAAATCACGGTAGTCTACACACATTCGCACTTTACCGTCTTTCTTCGGCACTGGCACAATATTAGAGACCCATGAGGGATATTTTGTAACAGCTAGGAAACCAGCATCCCACTGTTTTTGAACTTCCTCCTTGATCTTTATAGCCATGTCCGGTCTGGTTCTTCTGAGCTTTTGTTTAATAGGCGGGCATTCCTCTCGCAGTGGCAGACGGTGAACAACCATATCCGTATCCAACCCAGGCATATCCTCGTACGACCAAGCAAATATATCACTATACTCTTTGAGCATCTCAACCAACCTTTGCTTGATGTCGCTCTGCAGCGCAGCCCCTATACGGATGTTTCTCACAACCTCTTCCGACCCCAAATTGATAATCTCAATGACTTCTTCATGAGGCAGAATGATTCTTTCTTCTTGTTTCAATAACCATGTCAACTCTTCTGGTACGTCGCCATCTTCAACAATCTCTTCCTCAGCCTGAAATACCGGGCACTCGAAGTCGAAGTGAGTCATAGGCGGTTCATAGATGTCATCTGAAATAGTAATCCTGCAAAGGAAATGGTTACATGCTTCAAAACGCATACAAAGCAAATAACCACGTTGCCATTTTATTGTAAAATATAAAAACAGGAAAAACAGGGATCACAACATTTGTATATGAAAAACGCCTTTATTTCATGATTAAACAATGTAATGTACATAACCAAATGGCCCTAAGCAAAATTACTATGCCCCGGGTAGGACACAGGATTATTCAAGAATTAAGAAAACAAATCATTACTGTTTAGTTGTCACAGGAACAGTTTCCCGGATAGACCAGTTGTAGAGACTTTTTCCTGGCACGCTTGGCTTGATCCATGCGTCCATGTCACAGTCGCTATCTCCTTCTTCAGAATCGGAAACAACATTGATAGTCTCGAAGCTCACCCCATTTGGTGTAATGGTTATCGGCCTTCTGAACTTGGGCGTTCCTGAAGATGATGCTGATGACGAAGGATGATATCCAAGCCCGAACTTGTCATTCTTCACGGGAATCTCCAACACCTGCCCCCAGCCCTTGGTTTTGCCTGCCTGCACTAGAGCCTGAGCCTCTTTGTATGATGACACTGCCGCATCTGATATTGTACTAGGCACTGGAACTTTGTCTTTAATTCGCAACCCCTCGAAGGCTTGACAGGGTGTTTCGTGTATTTCGCCGTCGACCTCCATATATTTGAACGAAGATAAATGGCTAACCAGAATATCTTCTTCTCCACAAACAGTGACGACACTATCCCCAACCATATACTTTAGCTTTTGATGCAACGTGGACGTGACTGCCCCGACAGCATGAATCCATGGGCGCCCAAGAAGACAACTATATGCTGGCTGGATGTCCATTATATAGAATTCAGTTTCAAATATTTCAGGCCCTACCTGCAACGGTAATGTTATCGATCCGAACACCGACCTCCTCGTTCCATCGAACGCTCTCACCACTAAGTCACTGGGCGTGCAAATAATCCCCCTGATGTCTAACTTCATCATGGCTTTCTTCGGTAGCACATTCAGGGAAGATCCAGTGTCTACTAAAACATGGGACATGACCGTGCCCCGACATTCTAATGACACATGCAATGCCATATTATGCTCTCGCCCTCTCGGAGTCAAATCGAAGTCTGTGAAGCCCAAACTGTGCCCCGCGTTGACATGCGTCATCACCCCTTCTAACTGATTAATAGAAACTTCTTGAGGAACAAAAGACGTGTCTAGAATCTTCAGCAAAGCGTTCCGATGGGCCTCGAAACATAACAACAATGATAGGATAGAAATTTTTGATGGCGTTTGCTGGAGGTGCTCCACGATTTTGTAATCACTTTTACGAATGAGCCTCATAAACTCCTCCACATCCTTAAGTGACGTTTCCTTTTCATTCGACTGAGAAGGACCACCCTCAGCTACCTTGGCTTTGCCCTTGGCTAACCTTTCCGCCTCTACCTCGGGTGACGTGAAGATTCTTCCGCTTCTGGTCATACCCCCTGTTCCGACAACATTATCTACAACCCCAGCTGGTTGTCCATTGACTTCAATTTTCTCACCATCACAATATACCTCCAACTCGTAAGTCCATGACACTGCTCTAGTACTCTCAAAAGGAACCGGTCCTTCCTTAGTAATTGTGATCGTTGGCCGCCTGGCAGGCGCCGTTATCGTTATTGTTTTTCTCAGAATCGTCACCGTTGCAACATCGTTCTGCTCATCATACAACGCCTCTACAGGCTTTTCAACCGCGGTTCTGTCAAATTGTAAGGTACCTTTATCCATCATAGCCTGAATGCCCTGTCTCAGCTCATTACAACCCTATGGCCGGGTCCAACAATCCAAGCAAAATTCATCGCACCCCGGGAATACACCCCTTTTTAACAACCTGCTTTTGATCTCACCCAACGGCGTCTTCTGCTCATTGACATCCGTCACCTGATTCAGATTCTCTTCCGTCAAGATGGCGTTTGCCCCGTGATTGGGCATAGGCTGTTGTACTATATTTGGACCCGCCTGTCCAAAGTTAATAGCTTTGCTATCCAATAAATCCTGAACTTTGTGTTTAAATGCCTGACAAGCTTCTATATCATGTCCGGGCGCCCCGGAATGGAATTCACAATGCTTGTTGGCATCATATCCGTAAGGAAGTACTGCCCCCGTAGGCGGTGCCAAAGTCCTCTTTTCAACCAAGTTCAATCCTAGCAAGGTCTGGAGGAGTTCTGCATATGTGGAAGGAGGTGCATCGAATACTCTTTTCTGTCTCGCATTTTGTATCCTTCTCTGGCCAGGATTCTGTCCTTGATGTTGCTGTGGTTGTTGTTGTTGTGGCTGTCTTTGTTGAGGAAGCGGGATAGTGACACTAGCTATCTGTTGCGGCTGGACATACTGATTTCTTCCTCTGCCCCTGCCCCTGCCACCGAACACGGCACTAGTATCACCCTGTCGTCTACCACCAAATGCTTTTCTGGCACCTCCCGTTGAAGTAGACTCACCTGCTTGGAACTTTCCAACTTTAATCCCGTTTTCAATCATCTCCCCCATAAGAATCAAATCTGAGAACCTGCTCAATGACACACTGAACAATTTTTCGTAGAACACCCCCGTAAAAGTCCCAATGAACATATCATTCATCTCCCTCTCGATTAAAGGAGGATGCACCCTCGCTGCCATATCGCGCCACCTTTGCGCGTACTCTTTAAAGCTTTCACCGATCTTCTGTGACAAACCCTGCAATTGGACCCGGTTTGGCGCCAGATCGCTGTTATATTTGTAATGTGTCACGAAAGCATCAGCCAATTGCTTCCAGGTTTTGATCTGCATGGGCTCCAGCCCTATATACCATTCAAGTGACGACCCGGACAAGTTATCCTGAAAGAAATGCATGAGCATCCTTTCATCGTCTAAATACGCGGACATCCTTCTGTAGTAAGAGCGGACATGGATCTTAGGGCAGGTGTCCCCCTTGTACTTGTCAAAAGTGGGAGCCTTGAATTTCAACGGAACCCTCAGCCCTGGTACCAAGCCCATTGTAGTCATATCCAAACCGGTGGAGTTCTGATTCACTACCCCCTTCATCTGTTCTTCAAGCATCTTGATCCTCTGCACAGGATCAACAGGTCCTTCAAATCCCACACCTCTTCCAGAAAAGGCGTCCTCCTGGCAGTCTTCGCCCCAATTCACATTTCCATTTCCATATCCGTCGTAACCAGTGTTGCGACCAAACCCTTGCTGATTGATCATGGGACCTCGTCCCCCGTTACTGAAACCCTGGTTGACCCTAACAGGTCCAAACCCAGTGTTGACAGGAATCACCCCAGCACCATTCATATTGCCAAATCCGCCATACCCCTGGTTAGCATTACCAAAACCGTCGTAACCGAAACCTGGAGTGTTGAAGCCGATCTTCCCATCCTGATTGACGTAATCAAATCCCTGATCATTGTAGCCAAAACCGTTATTGCCAAAACCATTACCGCCATTGTTGTTACCACCGCCTTGGTTGGCGTCCCTAAACCCAACATTGTTAACAACAGTCTCATTTCCATTCCCTGTGTTGCCATTGCCAGTGCCAGTGCCATCGTTTACAACCACAACAGGTGGGGTTACTACAGGTGGGACTACAGGCGTAGGGGGCCCATCTTCCGGAATAGTCTCAACATGCGCAGAATTGTGGTCATTGTGGCAATTCCCATTAGTCCGCGTCAGCAGCGGCTGTACCAAAGTCTAGAGGCTATCCTGGCCCTTAGCAATGTTCTCCATTGCTTACATGAACAGATTCAACTTCTCGCGGATTTCCTGCATCTCCACTTGGACTTGATCCATGATTCTCTTGCAGTTGTTTCAGGTTGAGTAGCGGTGGACTCTTTGCTCGTCAATCCTGAAAAACCTGAAGATGCAGGAAATAAGATACAGATTCGAGAATACTGGTCATGCAATATGAATGCAGATGCAATTGTGTAAATATGCTACAGGTTATATCCCTCCCGATTCTAGTCTCGGAGAGAAGGCCATCATGACAATGGAGTCCCCATCAAGCAATCAAGGAATCAGAAAACCCTCATATATAAACACATGCCGAGAGGCTGAATACAAGAGTACAACTGAATACAACTGAAGAGACCTCGGCCAACAAGCCTGGCGATGGTCAAAATACAAGGACAAATAATAAAGGCACGACAAAGATAAATCAGGCCAAATGGCGTGCTCTGACGTCTTCCAATATCCTCAACGTCTCCGAATGCCCCAATCGGGAGATCAGCTCCTGTATCAGTAAGGCATGCCGCTCGGTAGTGGATCTCAGCTTTTTGGCGTCGTCTTGACAGGTTCCTTCGCGAGAACTCTCGTCAAGTCTGTACCTCTTGGAATCGGCCTTTACTTCATAACCTTTCGGCTTCTCGTCAAGATCACTTACTCTGAGCTCAACAGCGCTCCTAAGTGATGTCTCTTCGGCAATCTTTGCGTCTTGGGCTCTAATCTGTGCCTCTTGTATGGCAATCTGCAGCTTCAGTTTGTCTTCACGCTCCTTCCGCTTGGTAAGCGTGGCATTCCACAAGGCTTCCCACTTGCTGAGACGGGAATAAGCTTTGCTTAGAAGTTCCTTCTCAGAAGTAAGCACCTTGCTAACACCGCTCAAGGCTATTCCCACTTTTTCCTTCTTATTGGTCTCCTCCGTTAGCTCTGAACCCAGCCTGTTAATCAATTCAGTCTGTTCCCTCACAGCGAAGGTAGCTTCATTCTTCTCATGACGCAACTGGAAGATCTCTTTATCTAACTCATCATTGGCTTTCTTCAATTCTTCGTTTTCAGCTAACAATTTGTTATACTTCTCACTCTCTTCTGAAGTAGGTACCTCAATCAACAGAAGATACAGGGGTTCCGCAGCAGGATAAGGCATCAAGGAAGTACTAGCTCTCTCACAGATCCAAGCCAAATAAGGATCATAAGCTATGTTGTTGCTCTTAGCGAGCAAAGATTTCCCTCTCCTATGGACGTTAGCCCATGCATGTCTCAATCTGATCAGAACAACCGTGTCTAATAAGCCCGTGAGATACAGAGATTCCTGTATCTCCTTCTCAATAGGAGCATCCCTCAAAGCATAACCGAACTGTCTTACCAGCAGTGAAGGGTTATAGTTGATACAGCCTTTCCGTCCAATCAAAGGGACATTCGGAAAGCCACTGCAACTATATATAATATCAGCGCCCAGCATACTCCGATCAAACCAAATGATACTCTCAGCAGCCAGCCCCATCAACCAGGAAGACCAATCCAAAGTATCAACAACATCAACAAAAGGTCCTGTCTTCGGAAGGTGCCCCTGGAACCACCTGTACAAAAGAGGAAGACAGCAGGAGACATTCTTGCCACGACATTTCTCATTCTTGTAGTGAATAGAATGATAAACATCGCCCAAGAGAGTAGGAACGGGATTCTTCGAGGCAAGGATCAGGAAGGCATCTGAGTCGACAAAATCTGGCACATTAGGAAACAAGACAATCCCATAGACGCAGACAGCTAGAATGGCACTGAAGGCAACCCAACATCCACTCTTCGCGCACTGTGTAGCCTTCTCAACCAGGACAGACAAGTGAAAACCATAAGCTCCGTTCAGCTTGACCAAGCCTCCAGGGAACTCAGAAGCGTCTAGACTGACAAACTCAGCGAGTGTAGCTAACTCAGGCTCAGCATCAACATGTATGAAGGGCATCTGGTCTAACACGGGAACTCCCAACATAGCAAAATACTCCTCCAAAGTGGGTGCCAGAATATAGTCGGGAAATAAGAAACATCTCAGCTGCGGCTCATAAAACTGCATCAAAGTATACACCCCAGTCATCTCAAATGCAGAAGGTCTGTACAACAAACTAAGCAATCTCCCATAGGATACACTGAACTCATCCCTCACTCTTTCATCTGCTAGAGCAACCAATCCCAACAAAGAACTGATGTCTGGTGAATGCAACTGGTAAGCAACTGTCCTCTTCAGGGACTCCATGTCTGGCTAGAAGACTACACTAGAATCAGAGGGGAATGATCACACCTGCAACATAAATACATGTTAATGAAATGCAGTCATGAAAATGCACATGCATATGCAAACAAGGGACCAAGTGCAATGCTGGTGAACTGTGCTGCTCTGTACTGAATCCTGAGAACCATCCAATCTTCATCTCAATCCAAACCAACCACTCAAATGAACCCTGTAACCATATCTCACTGACAGAGATAAACCCGGTGCTCTGAGGTCAAAGGTTTCCTGCAAACAGCCCTACCTACCCCTCACAAGTATGTACTTAACTCGCAGACGAGGTACGGCATCCTATGCGGGTTCAACGTCACAGACTTTCAAGAGCGATGATACGATACCCAGAAGGTGTGGCATCATCATCCCTTGAAGCGGCCTCACTTAGTTGAATCCCAATTGATAGGTCCCCAAAGTCGACAATCCTCGGGTCAGACAACTTGTCGAGCCCTAAGGGCCAGGCAAGAAGCATCAAAGAGAATCTCGTCCGAGCGTAAATTTCGCGGCTAGCTGGTGCGAGCTAAGCAAGCAGGCTAACCACTACTCTCTACTTCTAAGTCTATGTGTAACCTCAAGCCCAGGTCCGACTTATCTCTCAATAGATCACCCCCTCCCTACAACAGCAATAACAACATAAAGCCGATAATGAAATGCTGAAAGTAAAGACAGAAATGTAAATCTATACAACACCCGCGGCGGGAAAACAAGCGCTAGGATTGACTCGCGTAGGGGATAATATCTCCCCAGCAGAGTCGCCAGCTATCGCTACTGCGAAAATCGGCGCCGGCTATGATAGAAGAGTCGCCACCATGCGTTATTTATCCCAAAGGAGGGAAAGGAAACGCTCGAAGTAAACCTACGGCAAAGACGGGAAATGAATGGTCGTCGCAACCAAATCCTGGATTCGGGAGTGGGTTACGCAAGGGGAAGGTATTAGCACCCCTCACGTCCGTCGTACTCGACGGGATCCACGCTTGTTTTCTAGCTAAGGGTGTGTTATTCTATCTACTCTACAGGTCTGGGGTTAAAAGAAAAGAAAATGACTCAGCAAAGTATCGCACTTTATGCCTACGTATTCCCGTTTGGAACGAGAAATCAGAGTCAACGTAGTTCGCCTACCTACGGGAAAGGAGGGGAAGGTTGCTCGCTAGGATATGACATCCTATGCCTACGTACTTTCATACAGCATGAAAGATCAGAGCAAACGTAGTTCGGGCTACGGAAGACACAGATTTGTCTAACTATTTTTTATCTTTCTGAAAAGGTTTTCTTCTGATTAAGAATCCAAGCGGACAAAAATGACACTTTGATGTTTGTTTTCAGTCTTTTACGCAAGAACTGTTTTTTATGATGTTTGCAATCTCTGACGCACTAGAGACTATGATTTGAGGGTGACTATGTCGTATGTCACCCTAAGGGTAACACACTAAGCAGTCAGCTTACTGAAGAGTGACCCTCCGGCAACCCTCTCTCAAATAGCTTAAGGCTCGTAGCGTACGACATCGATTATCGTTATTACTGGGTTTTGAATTGTTTTGAGATAGAAGAGAAAGAACTCTAAAAACCTAGGGTTGAAAAGGGAATCCAAACTACCCTAATGTTGTCATGCATGGGTTACCACCTAATGTCTGTCATAATTCCCTCCTGCACAGAGGAAATCAGAGATCCTAAAGGATAAACGGAAAATAAACATATATACAGTAAACAGTAAATATGCATTAGATGCAGCAATACAAGCGAGGCAAGGGAGTTCCACTCAACCTCGAACCTGGGAAAACAATAGGCAAAGTGAAACAGCTTCACTTCAAACCTAAGGGGCAAGCTGAACAAGCCAACAAACAATACAGAAAAAGAAATAAAACCCAACACCAGCTCTGACAACAACACCAGCTCCTACAGTAAACAGCTCAAAAAGCAACAGCTCTGACAACTACAGATGATTAACAACAACAAAGGTTGACAGTACCAACTTCAAGTAAGACCCCATCTTCACTCTTCAATGATCCCTAAGCTTTAGATAAGCTCCTGTCTTCAAGAAGCCCTAGCTTTAGCAAGCAATGAACCCCAACAAATAGACAGCTTCAAACAGCAGCAAAACCCTGACTCCAACAGATATCCAGCTTTGACAGGCACAAGCTTTATCTTCACCAATCTTCCATAAACCTTATCCTCAATAGGTCCCCATCTTTAATAGGCTTCTATCTTAAATGCAACAACTCCAGAAGAGAATCAACTAATAGATGAAGTTGAAACATTAAGAGGCTCAGTGACAACCCAGGGAAATCACTAAGATCTTAACATAGCAAATGAAAGGTATCCTCAAGGTTCTACCCAACCAAAGCATGTTCTACATCCCTCCTAAGGAGAGATGGAACTTATTTGGGTGACCTTGTGTCATAGGATGGAATAGAGGCACAAGAAGCTCTCTATGTTTGGAAGAAGAACCCAGTCTAATCTAGAGCTCTCCCTATATCTCCTATCTCCTAAGTCTTTAAAAGCAACCTTCAAAATCAAGAATCTTCATGCTCCAAGCTCCATCCTTTGTCTCCAATCATCTCCAAGTCTTCATTAGCTCCATCAAGAAAAACTCAAACCCCAAGCCCAATTAGAATAGCCCAACCCAAGCAAACAAGCCACATGCCCAAGGGGGAAACACACAAACATCACCCAATTTTCAAAAATCAAGTAAAATAGTAATACTTATCATAAAATCCAAGATTAATTTCTAAGGGGACCTAACTATATACCCTATACCCCACATAAACCCCAAGGCCTAACTCAAACCCTAAGTCTCCAAACTATGCCCTAAACTACACCTAAGTATTATAAAACCCTAATCCTAGCACCCTAAAGTTTATTATTCCAAAATAACCATTATTTCATCATAAAAATATGAGAAAAATCACTAAGGGAACATGTCCTTCTAATCTAATCAATCCAATAAGAATCAACTCAAAAACATTCACCCATTGATCACAAGAAAATCCACAAAATCGTGTAGCAAATGTACAAAATTAAAGAAATTAATAAAATGGAGAAAATCAAATTAAATTGAAAAATGGGTGAAAATGAGATTTATTAGTTTCATAAAATCACAAATAAATCCAAGATCATGGAGGTATTTTTAAAATATTTTTCTGATCAATATTGGATTTATTATGATTTTTAGAATCAAAAAGCAATTAAAATAAAACTAAAATGAATTTAAAATGACAAAAGAAAATAAAAAGCTGAAATAAAATGGGAGCCCTTGGATCCATGGACTGGTAAGCGCATCTGAGAGCTGGGGCGCGTCCACGTGTGAGTCCAGTCACCAACTGACTGGATAAATGAAACACAGCGTTTCAATGGTTGGAGGCAATTCTCAGTTTGAATCGTGGCCCTTGGATCAGCATACAAAGTCTCCTCTCAGACTAATCCAATGGTCTCTCGTTCATCTTCTCCAACAATCTCAGGTGGCCTGAAACTATTCTCAGGCGGTGGTCCACGGTAGAAAACACCGTCTTCTCCGGCGAGACAACTTCAAAACTTCACCAATCTTTGCAACCAAATACCCTATCCCACCTAATTTTTCACCCTGATCATGAATGCGACCTCCAAAATCATTGATTCACCCTCCAAAGCCAAACCCGATCAAAGTTGCAAAGAAATCACCAAGTCTCGATGGTCACCATTCTCAAAATTACAGGTACTAACATGAACTACATGTTACACTGATCAATTACCATCATCTAAACACCATTAATCCTCCAAGAATCACAAGAACCAAGCTCAAACAGAAATTGGTCACCTATCTAAATTGTCACCAATCAACTCCAAACCAATCCAGAAACGTCCTAGCCATCATCTATAATGAATCTAACCATTTAAAACCTAGCAATTCTACACGAATCAAGCCATAGAATGAAGTTTACATACCTGCAAATCTTGGATGAACAGAGCAAGCAAATCTTCAAATCAAGCTTCAAGATCTTCCAGACACGTTCTATGAGCAATTACCAAGCTTCTGTATGCAACAAATTGGATTGAAACCTCTTGAATCTTTGAATCCGATTTTGACTTGCAGGCTATGAACTCAAAGTGCTCTCTCACTATTTTGCAATGATCTTGCCTTGAATTGTATCTGGAATCACTCACCAACACCAAAGGAAGCTATTGAACACATAAGAATGGATTGAAATGGATCAAATTGTTGTAACCAATTCTGTTTTGCAAGATGATGAAGGTGAGAAAATACTTAGAAGGGGGGGTTGAATAAGTATGACAGAAAATAATCAAAGATAAAAAACTCAAGTATTTTTATCCTGGTTCGTTGAACTCAACTACTCCAGTCCACCCTTTTCAAGAGTGATTTGCCTTTCTCAACAAGGACTTAATCCACTATTCAAATCAACTGATTACAAATAGCAACACCTAAGAACAACTGTTCTTAGTCTTCTCAAGAGCTACTGATCTATCCTAGATCCTCTTAAGGAAAACAACACCTAAGAACAACTGTTCTTAGTCTTCTCAAGAGCTACTGATCTAACCTAGATCCTCTTAAGGAAAACTTCCTTTACAAATTAATGTAATACAATGTAAGAGTAATAAATTGCTTCTATGAAAGCTATAAACACAACTGTGTTATTTCTCTAAGTTTAGAACAAAGTATGAACAGCAAAGAATATGAGAGCTTGAGAGTTTTTCGCGTGAGAGAGTTCTTGCAATAATTTGGTCACTTGAAGAATGAGCTATGATTTCCTTTATATAGCCACTTGAATATTGGAGAGAATATTTTACCGTTGGAGAAGATATTTCCAATATCAAATAGTACTGTCCTTTGTACTATTGCAGCAGAGAGACGGCGCACAAAATGTGGGTGTAGCAATTGTCTGCTGAGCTGTGAATTTACCATATATGGAATGTATCAGAGGAATAATCTTCTTGCAGAGATTTATGTCTATCCCAATTAAGGAAAGATTTGCTGGCATATTCCAACGGATATATTAAAATAATCTTCTTCAAATAATTCTTCAGATAGTTCAGATCAACAATCAATATCAGAGTCTTCAGTCTTCAGAATCTTCTGGAAACTTCAGAGCCTAAGATGTTCTTCAGATGTTGCTGAATCAGAGTCTGGTGCAGCTGTGTGCTTGAAGCGTAACATGCTCTTAGATCAGAGTCTTCACTCAGATCAGAGTCTTCTCTCATTCAGAGTCTCTTCACTCAGATCAGAGTATTCTCTCATTCAGAGTCTCTTCACTCAGATCAGAGTCTTCTCTCATTCAGAGTCTCTTCACTCAGAGTCTTCTTTCATTCAGATTCTTGATAATATATGCAGCGTGTTGTATCTTCAGAATCTTGATGACTAAGCTCTTATACTTCAGATTCTTCTAATCTTCAGATGCTCTTGAGCCATTCAGAATTTATTGTTCACATCAAATTTGCTCTTTAAGATTAAAATCTTTTGTGCCTGTAGAAAACAGTTTAGAACAAATTTAGAGAGTATAATTCTTGTATACAAATTATCATTAATGTTATCATCAAAACATAGAGATATTACTAAGACACAATCTGTGCTCTTACAATCTCCCCCTTTTTGATGATGACAAAACATGAGAAATTTGTTCAATAAAAATATGAATTAAAATTACTCCCCCTGAGATTAACAATCTCCCCCTGAAATGAATACTCTAATGGAATTAGATACTTCCCTTTCTGGTTGAGTACATTTCAGATTCAGAGCCTGATTGAAGCCTGGTTGACATATGTTTGACTTCTAGAGTCAAAGCTTGATGCCATATTAAAGCTTGATGCCAGATGAACGACTTCAGAGCACCTGGTTGTTTATCTTGCCATTTCCTGTCTTGAGTTATCTTTTAGATCATAGTACTCAAGGTTAGATATCAGAGTCTGGTCTACTCAGATTTAGCTATTTTTGATCAGGTTCTGAAAAGATAGATCTCAGGAAAAACTTCAATGAAATTTGTCAGATTTTTTAATAATATCTGGGACACTTAAATTCAAAGAATGTTAGTAACATGTCTGACTTAGTTCAGATAATTGCTTATAGATTTGAACAATCAGATTCTATTTTGTTTCTCCCCCTTTTTGTCATAATCAAAAAGAATTTTAAAAGACAGTAAAGATGCAGAAGAAACACATATCCAGATAAGCAAAAAGATCATTGTCATTAAGTCAAGAGAACATCCAGATTCAGATAAAAGCATGCAAAACATATCAGAAGAAAATCAAAACAAAGCAAAACATGAAAAACTTGTGCAAAACATCAAGTAGGTTTAGCAGATGAGGCTTGTTGAGAAGCAATGAGTTGCAGCAGTGCTGTAATCCTTTCTGAATTTTCATCTTGCTTAGCCATCCAAGTTTTCATTTCTTCATTTGTTTTCTTTTGATCAACCATAAAATCCTTAAGTTCTTTGACATCCTTCTGAAGATCTGTAGATTCTGAAACAGTAGATTCTGAAACAGGCTGAGTAACATCAGGTGCAGGAATTTCTGGAGGTGGAGGAGCTTCTAGAAGAAGAATAGGAGGAGTGTTTCTCTTAATCCGTTTTTGATAAGCAGCAAACCTTACTTTTGACAGTCTAAGACATTGAGTCCTGATTTTCAAAGCCTCCCTATTCAGTCTGTAAAGATATTTCTTCCAAACAGCGTTAGCAGCCTCTTTGTCCATAGTAGTCATGCAAACATCCATAATGTCAGCAAAGTCTGAGACATTATCCTTATCAAAATCTCTTAACAGAGTATAAACACGTGATCCCAATTCTGCTTCATCAGGGATTCTGGGTTTTCTTGGTTGGGTTAGTTGTGTTTGTGGTGTTTGTTCAGAAAGTTGAGGTTGTGAAGATGGATGTTCAGATGTTTGTGGTTCAGAAGGTTGAGGATTGATTTGTGGTTCAGATGTTGGTTGGTTGGTTTGTGGTTCAGATGTTTGTTGGTCAGAATGTTGTGGTTGAGGTATTGAGGGAATTGGTTGGGTTTCTGTTGGTTGTGGAGTGTTTTGGATTTCAAGAGGTTGTGGAGTGAGAGTTTGAGTTGGGGAATTTTGTGGAGAAGGTGGATGTTCAGAAGTTGGAGATTTAAACAGCTGTTTCCAAACACTCTCAGAACGAGGTTGTTTGAGATCATTCAAGCATTCATTAATGTAACCAGATGATTCATCATCAGATGATGCATCAGAGTGGTTAGATTTTTCAGAAGTTGAAGATAAATTGACAGACTGGTTTAAAGGTGTGACATCTAATATCTCATTAGGATCAATGAGATATTCAGGTTGGTCAGAGTGTTCAGGGTGAACATCCTCTGGAATGGTATATTCTGGGATAGTGTTTTGTGGTTGTGGTGTTGTTTGTTGAGTTTGTTGTGGAATTTCTGTTTGTATGTTTGTTGGTTGCTTGGATTGTGGTGTATGAGGGGGGACAGAAGATGGTTTAGAGATAAAAGTTTTAGAAGGTCTGGATCTTCTAAATCTAAGTGGGGAGTCAGAGGGTGTGGGGGTATCAGAATGATGAACAGGATTAGAATCAGTGTTAAATACCTGTTTCAGAGTATCTCTAATTTCTTCAAAAGTTGCTGCAGGAGGATTTGGTTGAACCTTCTTCAGCTTCTTCCTTTTCTTCTTCTTTTCAGCATCTGAATGCTTCCTTTTCTTCTGATGACCTTCACTATCAACTTTTCTCTTACGTCTTCTTTCCCTTGTCAAATCAGGAAGAACTTGGCCTTCCTTCTGCACAAGATTGGCAGGAATCTCATCACCATCTCTTAGGCAGCGAGCAACATACTCAGCAATAAGTTCTCTAGGTTCATCTGAGTTGAATAAAGGAAAATCCTTAACAGGAATCCTTCTTCCCCTAACTTCTTCAGAGTTAGTTTTCCTTGGTTTCTCAGATAAATCATCAACCAGTTTCATCCTTCTCAAAGTTAAACCGTTTATTTCAGAGCCAATGATATAAGTCAGATCTTCTGTCAACCCAGCCTCTTGCAGATGCGCCACAAGTTGGTTTTCTATCAGAATATCTGAAATCAGCCTTCCCATAGGGATCCATGTTCTGACTTTTCCAAATTTATCTCTGGCTGTTTCCCTTGTTTCCTTGACGTGAGACACCAGATGATTAAACAACAAATATGGAAGATCAATCTGAATGTTTTGGTGTAAACAATACATGAAGTAAAGTTGTTCAGCATTAACATAATCAGAAGAGTTTGAAGAGGGTCTGTGAAAGATGGTGCTCATGAAAATCTTAGCCCATATCTTGTAAGTGGGTTTCAAGAACTTAACCTTCTTACAAGGTTCACCAGTAGTACAGATTTCTTGACATACATCTTTCAGGTCTTCACGCGCAGAAGACAGAGAGGTTACTCCATCAGTTGCCTTAAAACCTATGAGTTTCCTTATCAGGTTTTCAGTGATAACTATCTTTTTTCCCAGCACAACGGAGTGAATGAACTTTGGAGTAGCATATGCATGGATCCAGAACTCCTTCACTAACGTTGGATACGCAGGACCCATAAGCCTGTCAAAGTAACCGTCCCAGCCTTGTGCTTTGATTGAAGAAATCAGATCAAACCCATTTTCAGCAAGATCTTCTAAGTCCACGAAACTTTCACACAGTACTTCTAGTGAATCAACAGCAGTTAGGAGAGTGCGTACTGGTTCTATGACAGTGGTAGCATTCTTGGTAGTAACAGCTTTTGAAGTAGATGCCATTGTTGACGATGATGAAGAAGATGAAGGTTTCTGAGTTCTTTTAGGGTTTGCAAAGAGAGAAAACAACAAACAAAAGCGCATATGTGTTTGAGAATGTGAAAAGTGTGAATGTGTTATGAGAGTGGTTTAAATAGACAAATAAAGCAAGCATGGGAAACACAACAGACACACATAGGACACATACGCACGTTTGCATTAAATGAAAAGTAATCATTTTTAATTATGATATGACATTTGGGGGAAAATCAAGACAGATTGAGATTTTCAAAGCAATACCTTAAACGTCATAATCAGTAGGTGTACTCCATCTTTTCAGATTCTGAGTGACACGTGTTTGCTTGCATGTGATTCTATAACTCTTAAGAAATGAAACGTTTTCAACTTTCAGATCCTCTGAGATGGTCAGTTCAGAGTTTCACACAAAAAAAATAATTCACAGATAAATTAAACAAGCAAGACAGATGAAATACTTCAGAGTGTTAAACACTTAGCATCTGAGAAGTTGACTCTGAGAAATATTACTCTGGACAAAAATCCATACAAATATTTTTCAGAATAAACTTAAACCTATCTTCAGCAAGGGGTTTTGTGAAAATATCTGCCCATTGATGATCTGTATCAACAAAGGCTAAATTTATTACACCCTTCTGAACATAGTCTCTGATGAAATGATGTTTAATCTCTATATGTTTAGCCTTAGAGTGTAAAATTGGATTTTTGGATAAACATATAGCAGAAGTATTATCACAGAAGATAGAAAGATTACTCTCATAGATTTGATAATCTTCTAGTTGACTCTTCATCCAGAGCATCTGAGTGGAACATCCAGCAGCAGCAATGTATTCTGCCTCTGTGGTTGATAGTGCAATTGTTGGTTGCTTCTTGCTGTACCACGAGATCAGATGACTTCCAAGAAACTGACAGCTTCCAGAAGTACTTTTGCGCTCAACTCTATCTCCAGCATAGTCAGCATCACAGAATCCAACTAGTGAATATTCGTCAGATCTTCTGTAACACAAACCAACATTAGCAGTACCTTTCAGATACCTTAGAATCCTCTTAACAGCAGTTAAGTGTGATTCTCTAGGATCTGATTGGAATCTAGCACATAAACAAACACTAAACAGAATGTCTGGTCTAGAAGCAGTCAAATAAAGAAGAGATCCTATCATACCTCTGTAGAGTTTCTGATCTACCTTCTTACTTACCTCTTCCTTACCTAGAGTGCTTGTAGGATGCATTGGAGTCTTTGCCATTTTGCTATCCAGCATGTTAAACTTCTTCAGAAGCTCTTTAACATACTTGGTCTGATGTATGTAGGTGCACTCTGGAGTCTGATTTACTTGGATTCCCAGAAAGAATCTCAGTTCTCCCATCATGCTCATCTCAAATTCTGCCTGCATACATTTAGCAAACTCCTTTCCAAGCATAATATTTGTTGATCCAAAAATAATATCATCTACATAAATTTGACAAATCAACAAATCTTTCTTAATGGTTTTACAAAATAGTGTGGTATCCACTTTTCCTCTGATGAAATTTTTCTTCAGAAGAAAATTACTCAACCTCTCATACCAAGCTCTGGGAGCTTGTTTTAGTCCATAAAGAGATTTTTTCAGTTTGTAAACATGATCTGGAAAATTTTCATTTTCAAAACCAGGAGGTTGGTGGACATACACTTCCTCTTCTATAATTCCATTAAGAAAAGCACTTTTAACATCCATCTGATAAAGAGTGATGTTATGTTGTGCAGCAAATGAAATAAGCAAGCGTATAGACTCTAACCTTGCAACAGGAGCATATGTTTCTGTGTAGTCTATGCCTTCTTGTTGACTGTAGCCTTGAGCAACCAGTCTTGCTTTGTTCCTTTCAACTTCTCCTTTCTCATTAAGTTTATTTCTGAAAACCCATTTTGTTCCAATGACATTGAAACCTTTAGGTCTTGGAACCAGATCCCAGACTTCATTCCTTGTGAATTGATTCAGCTCCTCTTGCATAGCTAAAATCCATTCATTATCTTCCAGAGCCTCATCAACAGATGTTGGTTCTATAATTGACACTAAGCCACAGAAGGAAGATTCAGAAGTTCTGAGAAATGCTCTTGTCCTTATTGGATCATCTTTCTTTCCAATTATCACATCCTCTGGATGAGAAGCTTTCATTCTGGAAGAAGATCCTCTGACTGTTGGTCTTTCAGAAATATGCAGATTGTCAAGTTGGGAAGTTAGAGGCGTAGCATCTGGGTTTGCTTCAGAGTCTTTGTCTTCAGTCTTGTCTGCCTCTGAGCCTTCAGAGTCTGTGAGAATAACTTCTCTATCTGCAGAACTTTCAACTTGCTTTGGCTTTTCAGAGCCAAGCTTATCATCAAATCTAACATGAATAGATTCTTCCACAATCTGTGTTTCAGTATTGAATACTCTGTAGCCTTTAGAGCGTTCAGAATAACCAAGCATGAAACACTTCTGTGCTTTGGAATCAAACTTGTTCAGATGATCTTTAGTGTTAAGCATATAACAAATACATCCAAATGGATGAAAATAAGCAATGTTGGGCTTTCTGTTTCTCCACAATTCATAGGGAGTCTTTTCCAGAAGAGGTCTTACAGACACTCTGTTCTGAATATAACATGCTGTATTTATTGCTTCTGCCCAAAAGTATTTTGCCAGATTTGTCTCGTTGATCATGGTTCTGGCCATTTCTTGCAATGTTCTATTTTTCCTCTCTACAACTCCATTTTGTTGTGGAGTTCTAGGACAGGAGAAATCATGTGCAATTCCTTTTTCAGAAAAATATTTTTCAAAATATTTGTTTTCAAATTCACCACCATGATCACTTCTGACTTTAATAATTTTGCATTCTTTTTCAGTCTGGACTTGATTGCAGAAGTCAATGAACACATAATGAGACTCATCCTTGTGTTTTAGAAACTTTACCCATGTCCATCTGCTGTAGTCATCTACAATGACTAACCCATACTTCTTGCCTCTGATGGATGCAGTTTTCACTGGTCCAAACAGATCAATATGAAGTAATTCCAATGGTCTAGAAGTGGAAACAACATTTTTTGGTTTAAAATGAGATTTTGAAAATTTACCCTTTTGACATGCGCCACACAGAGCATCTGAATTGAACTTCAGATTAGGGAGTCCTCTGACCAGATTGAGTTTATTAATCTGAGATATACGTCTCATATTAATATGTCCCAATCTTCTATGCCAGACCCATTGCTCATCATTCACAGATAAAAGGCATTTTACATTTTGAACTTTAAGTTCTGAAAGGTTAATTTTGTAAATGTTGTTTTTCCTCTTTCCACTGAATAGGATTGAACCATTCTTTTGACATACAGCTTTGCAACATTTTTGATTAAAGATGATATCATAACCATTGTCACTTAATTGACTTATGGACAATAGATTATGTTTCAATCCTTCAACTAACAGAACATTAGAAATAGAGGGTAGGTTACCATTACCTATTGTACCAGAGCCAATGATCTTGCCCTTCTGGTTCCCTCCAAATTTCACGTCCCCTCCAGATCTAAGTTCCAGGCTTTGGAACATAGACCTTTCGCCCGTCATATGTCGTGAGCATCCAGAGTCCAGGTACCATGATTGGTGTCTGGATTTTGCTGCTAAGAACATCTGCAACAGGTATTATTTTACTTTTAGGTACCCAGATCTTCTTGGGTCCTTTGGGGTTAGATGTTCTGTGGTTTTGCCTAAACTTCTGTTTTTCAACATAGTGTTTATTCTGGCTAGCCCTTGGCTTAAACACATAAGTACTCTTTTCAGAGCTTGTATGTTTAATATCATTCAGATGACCAAACTTAAAATGAGAATACAGAGGAGTCTTCTTGATGAAGAGTTTATCAACAGATTTTGGATTGCTTCCAGAGGAAGATTCACATCCAATGCCTCTTCTGTTGTTCCCACTAACACCATAGATCATAGAAGCCATTTTGCTTCTGTCTATGCTTTTAGTGAGGAATCTTTTAAAACTGGAGTCATATTTTTCTAAAATATTTTCACTTGACTCTGTTTCAGTATCAGATTCTTGTTGAGTTGTTTCTAAATCATTTTTGAGTTTTAAATTTATTTCTTTCTGCTCAACAAGTTCTGTTCTCAGAAGATCAATCTCAGATTCAAGATTGCTTTTCAGCTTCTTGTATTTGAGTTTAATCTTGCTGTAGCTTTCCAACATGTCAGATAAACTTTCAACAAGTTCAGCTCTGGAGAGTTCAGAAAATACCTCTTCAGAGTCAGAGTCTGATTCTGACTCAGATTCAGATGATGACGTTCCTTCATCTTGATCATTTGTGTTGGCCATCAGCGCAACATTTGCACATTCTTCCTCAGATTCAGAAGATGATTCAGATTCATCTGAGTCATCCCATGTAGCCATCAGAACCTTTTTCTTTTTATCAAACTTCCTTTTGGGTTTTTCCTTTTGAAGTTTGGGACATTCACTCTTGTAGTGTCCAGGTTCTTTACATTCAAAGCAAGTGACCTCTTTCTTGCCAGATCTTCTGTGTCCAGAAGATTCTCTCTTTTGATCAGATCTTCTGAAGTTGTTGAACTTCTTCCCTTTGTGCTTCCAGAGTTTGTTGATCCTTCTGGACAGCATGGATAGTTCATCTTCTTCTTCAGAAGAAGATTCCTCAGAGCTTTCTTCATTTACCTGCAAAGCTTTAACAGATTTGTTAGATTTAAAAGCTAAGGATTTACCTTTATCTTTCTTCTGGGGTTCATCTTCCTCCAGCTCAATCTCATGACTTCTCAAAGAACTGATGAGTTCTTCTAATGAGATTTTGTTCAGATCCTTGGCCAGCTTCAATGCAGTCACCATAGGTCTCCATCTGGTAGGAAGACTTCTGATGATCTTCTTGACATGATCAGATGTTGAGTAGCCCTTGTCCAGAACTTTCAACCCAGCTGTTAGAATCTGAAATCTGGAAAACATAGTCTCAATGTTCTCAGATTCTTCCATCTTGAACGCTTCATACTTCTGTATCAGCGCCAGAGCCTTTGTTTCTTTCACCTGAGAGTTTCCCTCATGAGTCATTTTGAGAGACTCAAACATATCATGAGCAGTGTCTCTGTTGGTAATCTTCTCATACTCTGTATGAGAGATTGCATTAAGAAGTATGGTTCTGGCTTTGTGATGATTCTTGAATTCTTTCTTCTGCTCCTCAGTCATTGATTTTCTATCAATCTTTTTGCCATCCTTAGTAGGATGTTCATATCCATCAATGACTAAATCCCAGAGATCAGCATCATACCCCAAGAAAAAACTTTCAAGTCTATCTTTCCAATAATCAAATTTTTCTCCATCAAACATTGGAGGTTTGGTGCTGATTCTGTCTCCTTCATATTTGTTGCTTGATGTAGGAATATCACCCATATTAGCAACCAAATAAATAACAGAGTATTCTTCTCACTGGATCTTTATCTGTCACGGTTAAGTGAATGCACACGCAGAACCGGAGCTCTGATGCCAACTGAAGGTGAGAAAATACTTAGAAGGGGGGGTTGAATAAGTATGACAGAAAATAATCAAAGATAAAAAACTCAAGTATTTTTATCCTGGTTCGTTGAACTCAACTACTCCAGTCCACCCTTTTCAAGAGTGATTTGCCTTTCTCAATAAGGACTTAATCCACTATTCAAATCAACTGATTACAAATAGCAACACCTAAGAACAACTGTTCTTAGTCTTCTCAAGAGCTACTGATCTATCCTAGATCCTCTTAAGGAAAACAACACCTAAGAACAACTGTTCTTAGTCTTCTCAAGAGCTACTGATCTAACCTAGATCCTCTTAAGGAAAACTTCCTTTACAAATTAATGTAATACAATGTAAGAGTAATAAATTGCTTCTATGAAAGCTATAAACACAACTGTGTTATTTCTCTAAGTTTAGAACAAAGTATGAACAGCAAAGAATATGAGAGCTTGAGAGTTTTTCGCGTGAGAGAGTTCTTGCAATAATTTGGTCACTTGAAGAATGAGCTATGATTTCCTTTATATAGCCACTTGAATATTGGAGAGAATATTTTACCGTTGGAGAAGATATTTCCAATATCAAATAGTACTGTCCTTTGTACTATTGCAGCAGAGAGACGGCGCACAAAATGTGGGTGTAGCAATTGTCTGCTGAGCTGTGAATTTACCATATATGGAATGTATCAGAGGAATAATCTTCTTGCAGAGATTTATGTCTATCCCAATTAAGGAAAGATTTGCTGGCATATTCCAACGGATATATTAAAATAATCTTCTTCAAATAATTCTTCAGATAGTTCAGATCAACAATCAATATCAGAGTCTTCAGTCTTCAAAATCTTCTGGAAACTTCAGAGCCTAAGATGTTCTTCAGATGTTGCTGAATCAGAGTCTGGTGTAGCTGTGTGCTTGAAGCGTAACATGCTCTTAGATCAGAGTCTTCACTCAGATCAGAGTCTTCTCTCATTCAGAGTCTCTTCACTCAGATCAGAGTATTCTCTCATTCAGAGTCTCTTCACTCAGATCAGAGTCTTCTCTCATTCAGAGTCTCTTCACTCAGAGTCTTCTTTCATTCAGATTCTTGATAATATATGCAGCGTGTTGTATCTTCAGAATCTTGATGACTAAGCTCTTATACTTCAGATTCTTCTAATCTTCAGATGCTCTTGAGCCATTCAGAATTTATTGTTCACATCAAATTTACTCTTTAAGATTAAAATCTTTTGTGCCTGTAGAAAACAGTTTAGAACAAATTTAGAGAGTATAATTCTTGTATACAAATTATCATTAATGTTATCATCAAAACATAGAGATATTACTAAGACACAATCTGTGCTCTTACAGATGAAAATTCAGAATGCAATCTCTCAATTCTCCCTCAATCTCCACCAACCAATGCCTTGGATCAATCATAAATCTTATATAGAACTTGTAGGAATGCTCTAGAAACTTCAGGAATGATCCAATGAGAAGTTCAACATCTCTTGCATTTGAAAATGTCATGAGAAATTCACACATGGCAGCTGAGTTCTAAGATTGCATTTGCACCTCATTCTGATCCAATTTCTCCTTATATGACATGTTGAAGGGATTAGCAAGGGTTAAAGCCTTGGTCATGCTCTAAAAAATGGTTTTGCATATGTGACTTATAATGTAAGTAACCACTTTACAAAGGAAGACATGGAATTATCCCTCAACCCAAAAATGTGGCAATTTCATTGTTTTCAAAATATGTTTTCCAATCAATTTGGTATGTCATATGGCTTGGTTTGGACCTATAGCTCAAAAATCTCAATTTTCATCCTTGGTTCATTTAAAATTCACCCTTATTTTAGGCCATTTTTGCAACTTTGTGATACGAGCCCTTCCAATAACCCATGACCTCTTACCTAGCCCAAAAACACCATTCTAAACACATCTCATGTTGAACATTTTTCCATTTGAGGTGTGGAAGATAGAGATTTTGACCTATGTTGAAAAATGACCTATAATCATCAATACCCAAAATACCCCTGGATTGCCAAGATCATAACTTGAGTTCTACAAATCCTCTTGAGGACTTCTAGTACTCAAATTAAAGCTAAGATCAAGCCCTACAATTCTTATGTTGGCCACGAATCCATTTGAAAAATCCTTGATGGGAAAAAGTTGCTTGGAAGTCAAGTGACTTTCACAGATAAATTTCAGTGTCCTCTGATGACCCATAACTTGCAAGAACCATAACTTGAGTTCCACAAATCTTCTTGAAGACTTCTAGTACTCAAATTAAATCTATTGATAAGCTTTACAAGTTTCATGTTGGCCAAGAATCCATTTGAATCTTGCATTTTGACTTATCTAGCTTGGAAGATAGGCCTAAATTAGGGGATTTTACACTGAAACCCTAATTTGGCAACTCCTCCCACTCTTGATTCTCTTTGATTTATCCTTGGCACAACACCACACATGTATCAACATATCAATTCATGAATCCCATAACCTCCAATTAAGCCTTGATGCTCTTCAATCACTCAGTTGACCTAGGGTTGACCTAGGGTTGACTCAGATGAAACCCTAGTTGACTGCACTTCAACTGTGGCTCTTGTACTTGAATCAATGACTTGTCTCATCTTCAATATGAACCTCTAGGCATTTCCCAAGCTTTTTACACCTTCCATACCCTCAATTCATAGTTCATACCCCCATTGAAGACCCTCAGTACACCTCAAATTAGGAGAGAAATCCACCTGTTGACACTCAAACTTCTCAAAGCTTCAAACATTTCTTGATGACTTGGATGGTCTTAATCTTGAATAAAAACCCTTGATGTGCTTCTTTAGACAAGAATGACACTTGATCCCTTGTTGGATGCCTTGCTATACTATACTATGCAAATGAGATTATGTACATGATTTACTATGCAAATGATGATGCAATTAAAACATAAACCAGGTGAAATAGGTTGAGCAAATTTTAGGGTGCAACACTAGGTAAATTGAACTACATTGCAAGGTTTATATCTCACCTCACAGCCACATGTGAACCAATGTTCAAGCTGTTAAAGATCAGGCGGTGGTCTGGAATGAAAATCGCCAAAGGGAATTTGAAAAAACTAAAGGAATATTTGTAGGAGCCTCCGATACTAATGCCCCAGTGGCAGGAAGACCATTGATAATGTACTTGACGGTTCTTGAGAACTCCAAGGGTTGTGTTCTCGGTCAACATGGAGAGACAGGAAGAAAAGAACATGCCATCTATTATTTGAGTAAGAAGTTCACAGATTATGAATCCAGATACTCAATGTTAGAAAAGACGTGCTGTGCACTTGCTTGGGCCGCCAAACGCCTAAGGCAATATATGTTGAATCACACAACCATGCTGATTTCGAATATGGATCCAATTAAGTACGTGTTTGAAAAGCAAGCGCTTTCGGGAAGGATTGCTAGATGGCAGATGGTTTTAACGGAATACGACATTCAATGCGTCTCCTAAAAGGCTATCAAAGGGAGTGTTCTGTCAAAATATCTCGCAGAACAACCAATTGTTGATTATCAACCGATGAAGTTTGAATTTCCTAGTGAAGATATCATGTTCTTAAAGATGAAAGATTGCGATGAGTCGTTACTGGATGAAGGTCCTGAGGAAGGCTCCCAGTGGTAAATGATTTTTGACGATGCTGTTAACTCGTATGGCAGCAGAATTGGGGCAATCACTACCATTCCCCATGGTTCGCACATACCATTTACTGCCAGGTTAACATTTCCCTGCACCAATAATGAAGCTGAGTATGAAGCATGTATCATGGGCATAGAAGAAGCGATTGATCTGAGAATCAAGAACCTTGATATTTATGGTGATTCAGCTTTGGTAGTCAATCAAATCAAAGGAGAATGAGAGACTCGTCAGCCTAACTTGATTCCCTACATGAACTATGCAAGGAGGTTGTTACCTTTCTTCGACAGGGTAGAGTTTCATCACATGCCAAGAGCGGAGAATCAGATGGCAGATGCTTTGGCTACTTTATCCTCGATGTATAAGGTGAATTATTGGAACAACGCTCCGAGAATTGTCATATTTTGCCTCGATAGGCCAGCATTCGTATTTTCAATAGAGGAAGCTTCAGATGGGAAGCCATGGTATTATAATATCCGGAACTTTCTTAAGAATCAGGAATATCCTCTTGGAGCATCAAGCTGGGATAAGAAGACCTTGAAAAGATTGTCTGGAAACTTCTATCTTAACAAGGATGATGTACTCTACCGAAGAAACTTTGATCTAGTTCTGTTGAGATGGGTGGACGAAAAAGAAGCAAGTTTGCTTATGGAGGAAGTCTACGAGGGCGCTTTTGGTATGCATGCAGGCGGACATGCAGTGTCTCGTAAACTGTTGAGGGAAGGCTACTATTGGTTGACTATGGAGTCTGATTATTTCAAATACGCTAAGAAATGCCATAAATTCCATATTTATGCTGATAAGATACATGTACCGCCAAGTCTTCTGAATGTCATGGCGTCTCCCTGGCCCTTTTCCATGTGGGGCATCGATATGATCGATAAGATAGAATCGACCGCATCCAACGGACACCGCTTCATCTTAGTGGCAATTGATTATTTCACTAAGTGGGTTGAAGCAGCCTCTTTTGCCAACGTCACTAGACAGGTCGTGGCTCGATTCATCAAGAAGGACATCATCTATCGTTACGGAGTGCCTGAACGAATCATTACTGATAATGGTTTGAATTTGAATAACAAGACGATGAAGGAACTGTGCCAGAGTTTCAAAATCGAGCATAATAATTCTTCTCCTTATCGCCCGAAATGAATGGCGCTGTTGAGGCGGCCAACAAAAACATCAAGAAGATTATGCAGAAGATGGTTGTGACCTATAAAGATTGGCACGAGATGTTGCCCTTTGCATTACACAGATATCGTACTTCGGTACGTGCTTCAACTAGGGCAACTCATTTTTCGCTAGTGTATGGTATAGAAGTTGTCCTACCATTAGAAGTCGAGATTCCTTCTTTGAGAGTTTTGGTAGAATGGGTGACGAACAGAGTGAATCAACTCAGCTTGATGGATGAGAAACGATTGGCGTCCATTTCATATGGCCGTCTGTATCAAAGTAGGATGAAGAAAGCTTTTGATCAGAAGGTGCTCCCACGGAGCTTCCAGGCAAGTGACTTGGTGTTGAAGCGGATTCTCCCTCCACAGACAGATCACAGGGGAAAATGGACTCCCAACTACGAAGGTCCATACGTCGTAAGGAAAGTCTTCTCAGGTGGAGCCTTACTACTCTCAACAATGGATGGTGAAGATTTCACATCCCCTGTGAATGCAGACACAGTTAAAAAATAATTTGCTTAAAATAGACCCGCTGGAAAGAAAAAGAAAATCCAGGCAAAAATGGGGCATCCCGGTGAACCATAAAAAGAACGGGTTCGGGTAAAAATTAGGGATAAAAAGAAAAAGAATGTAAACCCGCAAAGTTGAAAACCTGAAAAGGTGACTTTGGCAAAAATGGGTATCCCGGTGAATTGAAAACCCGCAAGGGCGATTCAGGCAAAAGTTAGGGATTTAAAAAGCAAATGACTGTGGTCTGCGTATGGATCAGTTGAGCACGATGGATTTTGGGAGAACCTGAGGGTCAATCAGTCAAATCAATCTCTTTAGAGAATGAAGCACTGGAGAAGCATCAAAGTCATGTGAGTCATAGATGAATCGACACATGGTGGTTGTCTGTACCACATTTCCGACATTTTATATATCTTTTGCATTTCTGTACTTTTTGTGCAACTTTCTCTTTTCAGGAGTTGCATCTGTTGTAAATTTTCCTGTTTACAGGCCATTTATCAATGAAGTACATATTATTCAGAAAGATTTTGTGCTTGTTTTAGCTTTTATTGTTTTTTTTGCAAAAGACGCCTGATGTTTTTGATAAAACTTTGCATACATAAACTTGTTGGCTTTACTAATAATCATTAAAACTTTGATTTGCTTGAACGATGTCATGGACGATAACCGAGATAACCCTTGTTATATACAGGATACTTTGTATTTTTTGCAGGGCTCTCATTCCCGAGACTATTCCAGAGGTGCATCCCTAGTAAAGTCACCTTGCCTCTGTCCCCACAAGAGGAAGATGTGCGGGTTGTGACTAGTTTCTCCCCAGCAGATTATGACTAGTTTCTCCCCAGCAGGTTGAGTTTGTGGTTATCCCCCAAGCAGGTATTTGGGATTATTCTCCCAGCAGTGGGATGAATGCAGTGTTGTTGCCCCACATAGTCTAAATCTTTGACTTTTTTCCCCTTAGAGTCTAGGTCATCGATTCATCCCCAAGTGGAAGTGGATATTGTTGAGTTTATTGCTCATTTCCCCAAGCAGAGGTAGATGCTAATTCCCTCATTGGGTGATCCCCAGTGGAGTTCTTGTCCGTAGCAGAATCCAGTTGGTCATTGGTATTCGTCAGAGTAAGTTTCCTTTGGGATATTTCCCCAATTAACTTTCATCCTCTGCAGATCCCCAACGAAGTTGCAGGAGTAGTTTTCTTCCACGCATATTGGGATTGACCCAGAGATTGTTATTCTTCATCCTCAGCAGAAAGAGTATGGGATATCTTCCTAGTAAATCTTATTCATTAGCGGATTCAAATCTCCAGTAGAGTGGAATCCCCGGCAGAGTGGAGTAATGCCCCACAGTTCACTTTACTCCCCGGTAGAGTCGTATTCTGAAAGGCCATCCAGGGCTGATTTCCCTAGTAGAGTGGATACGTTTTCCCCAGCCGAGTTTTTTGTTCCCTAGAAGAGTTGTATTCTGGTAGGCCATCCAAGGCCGCTTTCCTCAGCAGAGTTTGATTTGATCCTCAGCGGAGTGGATTTTGTTCTCAACAGGGCAGCTGTACTTAGGAAAACTCTTTTCCCAGAGGCCATCCAGGGCTTGTTTTCCCCAGCAAAAGTCCAACCGTACTTGGCATACCCAGTCATCCCCAGCGAAGTTGGCTTTGTCTCTTCAACATTTATCTTGCTGGAGTGGTTCCTTTGTGTTTTGCATTGTGCATAGCATCCTCAAACGCATAGCATTTCCATTTCGTGCGGAGCATTACGCCATTTTCAAACATGTTCATTTGAAACATAAGCCAGATTGTTACCTCTTGTTTCCAGTTGTATCTTCAGCAGACAACAGTATTTCTTGAGCCCGTGCAGTATCCAGACCCCGACAAATATGGATGTTTTTCTTGAGCCTGTGCGGTATCCAGACCTCGGCAAATATCGGTGTTTTTCTTGAGCCTGTGTGGTATCCAGACCTCAGCAAGAACTTTGCAGATGTGTTTATCTTATCATTTTCTCTCCAATAGAGTTTACTTATTCAAGTGCATCTTTTCCCCAGCAGATTTCTTCACCCAGATTATGAATCGATAGATGTTTTTCTTAACTTCAGGTTGAGCCGGCCTTCGGGTTCGATGCCCGTTTGTTTAACAGATGCCTGACGGCAAGGTCAAATGTTCTTCTCAACTTTGTGTTGAGATGGCCTTCGGGTTCGATGCTCGCTTTAATTAACAAATGCCTGATGGCGAGGTCAGATGTTCTTTTCAACTTCATGTTGAGCCGGCCTTCGGGTTCGATGCCTGTTTGTTTAACAGATGCCTGACGGTGAGGTTAGATGTTCTTTTCAACTTTGGGTTGAGCCGGCCTTCGGGTTTGATGCCTGTTTGTTTAACAGATGCCTGACAGCGAGGTCAGATGTTCTTCTCAACTTAGTTTTGAGCTGGCCTTCGAGTTCGATTCCTGTTTGTTTGACAGATGCCTGACGGTAAAGTCAGATGTTCTTCTCAACTTCGGGTTGAGCCAGCCTTCGGGTTAGATGCTCGTTTTAAGTAACGGATGCCTGCTTGGATTAGCATATGTTCTCAATTTCGTGTTGAGCCAGCCTTCGGGTTCGATGCCTGTTTGTTTGAAAGATGCCTAACGGCGAGGTCAGATGTTCTTCTCAACTTCGGGTTGGGCCGGCCTTCGGGTTCGATGCCTATTTGTTTGACAGATGCCTAATGGAGAGGTCATATGTTCTTCTCAACTTCGGGTTGAACCGGCCTTCGGGTTCGATGCTCGTTTTAAGTAACGAATGCCTGCTTGGATTATCAGATGTTCTCAATTTCGTGTTGGGCCGGCCTTCGGGTTCGCTGCCTGGTTTGTTTAACAGATGTCTGACGACGAGGTCAGATGTTCTTCACAGACTTAGTGTTGTTACCTGCATATTAGCATATGTTTCTTCCGACTGCTTGCTGATGTTTTTCTAATTGGTAATGAGTTAGCTCATTGTCCTTGTAGTTATCTGTTACAGTTTCTTTAGTGATTCTACTTCCACTTTGGTGGATCAGTTCTACAGTTCTGTTCTGTGGTTGGTAAATTTATGGGCTCTTTTGTATTCAACTACCTGTTACCTTTAATGTTTGAAAGTCGTTCTCTTTTCATCCCTTAAGGCCATGTCGTTTGAATAGGGGTAGTTGTTGTACCCCAAAATTTGACCAACCATTTCTTGTATTTGGCTTATGTTTCATTTTATTTTTAGCATTTGCATTTTGCATAACATTATTCTTAATGGGGGATCAAGAGTTGTTGTGCCATTCAAGAGGAGAGTCTCTTTAGTTTCAAGCTCAAGCAAGACCACTTGTGCAAGCTATCAAGTGTTTATCATCACCATGGAAATTTTTAAACTCCTTGAGGGAAGAAGTTTGTGTATTGGTATCACCTCTTATCCTAAGGGTCATCAGAGGGTTCTCAAGGATTCATGAAGTCTGGTTCTTAGTAGAGGCATGGTGCAAAAGTTCATTGAGTACCTTAAGGGTCACTATGGAGTTTGTGCAGTCACTCAATTCATCTGCAAGAGCCATAGTCAGAAGATATGGAATTAGGGTTTCATCTGGTCAACCCAAAGTCAACTGTGGACTTGAGAAAGTTCAAGACTTGGATCTAAGTCATTGAGGCCATGGGAAGTTATCTTAGAGCATTTTGGATTTCATTTTGAGATCAAATCTAGAGGAATCAAGGGTTCAAGAAGTTACTAAATTAGGGTTTCAGATGATTTCAGTGTAAAATTCCCTTCTTTAGTGTCTGACTTCAAGGATATTTTTCCCTATGATGCAAGCTCAATCTCTTTTTCATAAAAACATGAGACTTGTAGAGTATGTTCTTAGATTTCTTTTGAGTATAAGAACTAATCCATTGAGTTTGTACATCTCAAGTTATGATACCAACAAGTTGGGGTCCTCAGATGAAGATAATTTTGGTTAACTTAAAGTCAACTCACTTCCAAGGCATTTTTGACCTAGAAGCAAGTTTATCCTCAATTTCAAGTGAACATTAAAGTTGTTCCTCATTGTCTTAGCTTTCCAAAAATTCCTAGAAGTCCTCATTCTCTTGTGTAGAGCTCAAGTTATGGATCTCACAAGACAAGGGCATTTTTGGAAAGTTCATTATAGGTAATTTGTTTCAATGGTCATTTTCACGAGCTTTAAGGCCTCAAATCCAATTTCGACCAACATGAAACTTGTGCCTAAGAGTATTATCTCCATCATTGAACTTAATATTCATGAAGATTGATGAATTATGTGGCCATATGGAACATTTTAAGGTGGAAAGTTGAATTTTTTATCATGATTTGAGAACCTTACATTACAAGTCATCTCTTGCTCCATTTTGAGTTGTTTTATACCTTTATATGACACAGAGGTTTACCACAAATGGACCAACAAGAATGCCATTTACATGCCACATTTTCAAGTTTTTTACCATAAAAGTCATGACATAAAACTTGGCACACATTCATTTTCAATGACTTAAACTCCTCCATTTCATTTTGGCACACCCCAAATACCCTATTTGTGCTGACCAAAGGAGTGTACCATACCCCATAAACCGTGTGTGTTTCAAATTTCATTTTTGGCCAAAACTTGAAATCAACCAATACATCCAACATGGGCCTGCAAGGTTGCTGAAAACCTACCACATAAAAGCTAAATGTTTGCCCTAAACCATCAGAAGAGAAAGCTGCTGCGCGAGAGAGCTGAGACATTTTTAAAAATTCTCCAAAACTTTCCATTTTCGAATTTCATTTTCCTCTGCAAATAAACTTTAACTGGTGGTTGAATCTTCTTCATCATAGCCTAAGGAACGGATTGGAAGCAAGAAAGTGAAGCTTGCGTGCCTTAGAAAAGCCAGCGGAGCTTCTCCGTTCAGTATGCTTCCACCTCTGATTTCCCCCATTTTAGACATGTTTTAGGATCATTTTGGACTGCATCTGAAGCCCTATGTCTCATAGGCCATGTTTGGATCATTAATCTATTTGTATGTTAGAGTTTCAGAATGTGCATTCAAACTTTCAAGCTTTTGATTCTCTTTATTTATGGACCTTTCTGAAAATCCAAGGGTAGATTCATGGTCCTTATGAGTAGAGCTTTCGAACCATACCAGATTTGTTCATTTTTATGAAGTTTTGGTGACTGGTCTCCGGCGAGCTGGCCAGAGAAGACGACCGGAGCCCTAGCTCCAGCGTCCAGTCACCTAGTTGGACTTTGCTGACTCACCACCCTTTGAATCTTTGACTTGCCTAGGTGTTTATTTCCAATTGGTTTGACCATGACACACACGCGTTGAAATCCTACTTGGATTAATGAAACGATGTGTTTCATGTTTTAAAATGATTCTGGGTCAGATGGGCTCAGATTGATATTTGCACCCTCCAAGTTTTGGCCCAGGCGCGCATTTGCAAAGGATTCAGTGCATTTCCTCTTTACTGATTACACCTCCCATGGTCTCTCTTTATTTTATTTCCATTTTATTTTCTGTTTTCATTTTTAATTATTTAAAATAGCTCCAATCATCCAAAAATTCCCAAAAAAATATTTTCTTATACTTTGGAGTCTTACTTAATTTTCCATAATTTTTATTTTTGATTTTATTTTTATTTGCCATTTTATTTTTATTTTGTAAGTAAAAGTGTTTTTGGTGTTGTCTTCATTTGATCATGATTGTTTGGACTTCAAATCCTTATCCCCTATGATCATGGATTCTCCCTCACTTAGGTGAGGGATTGAGGCATCTTTGAGGGTGATTTTGAATTGTCATTGATCATTTTTATGTTGACTTTGAGTTGACTTTTAGTGCCCCTCGATATATGTTCGATAAGGTGGAACACCATTCATTCTTGAACTGTTTGGTGATGCCTTGAGATGGATATGACCATGAGACTTTGGCTTCTGTTTTCCTTTTGTCATAGCTACTTTGTGCTTTTTATTTGGATTTTATTGAACAATTATTCTATTTTTGGTGAAGCTTGCAAGTCAAGTCATCTTAGAAGAGGTTCATACAAACTAGTTTGACCTAGTTCCTTTGGGAAATGACTTTTATGGGTCCCATATGCACCCTATGAGTCTTGATGCTTGTTTATGACATGATTAAGGTGATGGTTCTTGTTTTTTAGGTCATACACTTGCATAACTTGTTTCACAAGTTACTTTGAAATCATGCTTCTCCACTTGTCTTAGGTGTTGAGTTTGTGTTGAAACTTTGTTTCTTACACTTGCCATGATCTTGTTTGTGTTTGTATTTTGTTTCTAACTTGATTTAAGGATTTTATCTTGATGATCCCCTTCTTCCCCATGTGGTTTACCTCTTATACAAGATGATTTGGTGTTCATATTTGCACTTTAAGTTTGTCTTGAATAATGAATCACTTTTGGCACTTGTTTGTTCATTTCTTTTGCATGACCATTGTTGGATGTTTGGTTGAGATAATTTCCATGTGCTTTCTGCCCAAGCTTCTTTCTCCCATATTCTCTTTGATCATGGATTTTTGATTTTTTTTATGCTTAGCTTTGCTTAAGTGATTGATGTTTGAATGGTTGTAGGAGTTGTTACTTCTCCCATTTCATCTCACTCTTTTTGAATTGTTTAAGTCAACTTGTTTTGATCACTTGTCTTTGTTGCATCATTTGATTCTCATATCCCATATTTGCATCTTTTCATACCGTGTTTGCATTGTCTTGACTTGTTTAAGTCAACTTCTCCTCATTTCTCATTTCATCTGCGATTGAATTATTTGTTGTTTACTTGGTCTTTTACCATGATCCCTTAGGATTCCTAGTCCCTCTGTTTAAGATGGGAGTAGGAGAGGCATTACGTGTTCAATCCTTTGCATGATAACATTAGGATAGATTCTTCCCCTTTCAATCCCAACGTTAGGAGCATTGTTCATGACAATATTAGGGTTGATTAGTTTCCCCTTAGAGTTTGTGTCTTCTCTTCTCATATCCTAAACACCTTAAGACACTTAATAAAGGATAATAAATATTGTACGCTACGAGTCTTAAATATTTGAGGAATGATAGTTGGGGGACCTCCTCTCAATCTGTCTAGAGTGTTTAGCGTATGCCCTTTGGGCGATATGCGACACATTCGCTCTCAAGTCATAGTCTTTAGTGCAACATGAGTTACAAACTTAACTCAATTCACTTCTTGTTTAAAAAACACAAAACAAAACATCAAACCTTTTTATCCTTCGGGATTGTTTGCAAATCATTTTCAGGAAGAGTGTGTTAAGTCTTGCTCTACCGCAAACAGGCATCGCCCCTAAATGATGGAACCACTATTTAACCCTACTCAGTTGAAACACTTGAACCAACCGGTGGTCGTGTCAGCCCGAACTACGTTTGCTCTGATTTCTCATACCAGATGAGGATACGTAGGCACAAGACGGCGATGTCTTGGCGATCAACCTTCCCCACCTTCACCCGTAGTTTCCTGAACTACGTTGACTCTGACTTTCCCATTGCACGAGGGAATACATAGGCATAGAGCGGAGATGCTCTATCGAGTCTCTTTTTTTTCTTTTGTCCTTGTGAGCCAACCTTTTGATAGATTAACACCCTTTTAGATGGACAACAAACGTGGATCTCGTTGAGTACAACGGACGTGAGGGGTGCTCATACCTTCCCCTTGCGTAACCAACTCCCGAACCCAAGATTTGGTTGCGATGACCTGTCTTTTCCCTTTTCCATAGGTTTTCTATGATCGTTTCCTTTCCCTCTCTTTGGGATAAATAACGAACGGTGGCGACTCTTCTGTCTTTACCGAATCTTTTTCGCAGTAGCGACAATATGGAAACGGAGCTAGCACCGAAATGATAAGCTGGTTCATTGATGGTAGAGACATAGGTATCTCAACCGGATCGTAAGGAATCACATATGTCTCATCATATGGGATCTGCAAAGGAATAGAAGCTTGTCCATACACGTTGTCCCATTCTTCCTCATCACACGGTATGGTTAACGGAGTACGAGTCAAATTATCAGAAGGAATCCATAACCCACATTTACCGTCATATGGTATCTCCAATGTCTCAAATGGAATGTCAAGAGTAGCAACTTCTTCGATCTTTGAAAATTGTTCTGCTACTAATATGCCTTGATCAATCAGGCTTTGGATGCCTTTCTTCAACTCAACGCATCCTTGAGATCCGTTCAGACAAACGTGACAATTGGCTGGACGACCAAGATAAACGTTCTTTAATAAGAGTTGCTCCTTAATAGTGAAAAGAGGTGTTTTTAGTTTGTCAATGTCCAAAATTAATCGGATCCCTCTAGAGCTTTCAATCATGTTTTTTGAGTGATGAGCCGACATTGGATTAGTCTTGATGTTCGGGGTGTTTCGGGTGAAGTTTATTGCCTTTGAATCAATAAGATCTTGCACAATGTATTTCAAAGCCTTGCAATTCTCAATGTTATGGCCTGGGACGCCAGAATGGAATTCACACTTAGCATTGACGTCATAACCGAAGAGGAGAATGGCCGGAGGGTCCCTCATTTCCCTAAGTTGAACAAGACCTCCTTTCAACAAGAATGGAATTAATTTGGTGTATGTTGACAGAATTGGATCAATCCTTCTTTATGGCTTCATCGGTCCTTGATACTGATTTTGTCTCGATTGGTAGGATTGTTGTTGTCGATTCTGCTGAGCTGCAGGCTGACTTGCTGGAATGGACAATGGTTGTTGTGAAGCAACGACAACAACACGGTGATAACCTTGATGGGCTCTCCCTCTGTTTGTGGGTATAACACTAGCTTCGCCTTCTTTCTTCTTAACGAAACCCTGATATGGCTTCTTGACCCCCCTTGAGGATCTGCCAGCATTCTGAATCTTTCCTGATTTCATTAAGCTCTCTAGCCTTTCGCTAGCCATAACAAGCTCAAAAAAGACCGTAGAAGTGGTAGATGCCAGACGCTCAAGGATCGGTCCTTGTAGCGTGCCCATGAAGAGGTCTGTTAGCTCTTTTCCCAACAATGGAGGTTGTACTCTTACAGCTAATCCTCTCCATCTCTGTGCAAAGTCTTTGAAAGACTCGTTTGGTTTCTGGGTCAGATTCTGGAGTTACATTCAATTCGGAGCCATGTCAGTGTTGTATTGATAGTGTTTCACGAAAGCGTCTGCTAACTCTTTCTAGCTCTTCACATTGGAACGCTCGAGCTTCATGTACCATTCCAGAGATGCCTCAATCAAACTATCCTGAAAGAAATGGATTAAAAGTTTTTCATCATCAGAATAGGCGACCATGTTCCTGCAGTAAGACCTTATATGGGTCTTGGGACAGTTGTTACCCTTATATTTCTCGAAAGATAGGATGGTAAACTTCAGAGGTATCTTAAGCCCTGGCACCAGACATATTTCTGCAGCATCTAATCCCAAAACGTCAGGACCTTGCATTACTCTCACTGCTTCTTGTAGAGCATTAAACTTCTTTTCTAACTTAGCATTCCGTGGAACATACGCTTCAGCTGAATCTTCATAGAGTCCTTCATGATCTTCATAGTGGACTGGTGGTGGGATCGTAGCACCGAGAGTATGGACTGTACTAATTGGTATTGCGCCTGTGGGAGTAGGAATATCACCGGTAGGGGTTGGAACAACACCGATAGGGATTGGAACAACACCGGTAGGGATTGGAATTGCACCGGTAGGGATTGGAATTACGCCCCCTGCATTGGGAACTGCGTCAGTCAAGGTGTGATTAGCGTTCCTCTTTGCTGCTAACATAATCTCCTCTTGATTTCTAGCCATGTTCTGGATCACCTCCATGAGTTGATTCATCTGCGTCTTCATACCTTGCATTTCTTCCCTCATAGCAGCTTGGTTTTGCTCTAGCTGATCCATGATTCTTTTCTGATTATGTCTTGTATTGTAAGGATGTCAGGAAGTCAACTTGCTTTACTGCGAAAGGGTAGGCGACGTGTAAGGTTGGGTTTCGGGGAATGCAAAAATGATGCGCAGGCATATGCAATGTTCAAGAGACTCTCGAGACTTATGATTATCATCGGTATTATAGAACTGCGAATGAATAGTAAAGAATACACAATTAAGAACAAAAAGCAATTTTCATTAATTTTGAGAGAAGATCCAATACAAGTGATTGCTGAATAAATTGAACATAATAATTCATGCTACAAGAGAAAATACTGAAATAACTAAAAAGCCTTCTTTCGGAGACGCTCTTCAAGCTTTTTTGACTCGAACATGAATCTCCTAACCATTTGGCCACAGAGCTGGATAAAGTAATGAACGGAAGGAGGGACATCACTCCCTTCCAAGTCTTGAATCACGCTCTCCAACCTCTATGGAATATCACAGATCATGAGGTTACAATGCTCCACTAGATCATTGTACCTAGCACGACACATGTATAGAGTCGGCTGATAATAACAAAGAGAATCCACATGTGTATCCAACAGTTCATTGAGCTAAGCCTCCTTCTTGAGCCACTGTGCACTATCCCTTTTCAAGGCATCAAAATGATTCTTCCATAGAGTGGTTGTTTCTTGAGCGGTTTCCAACTCTAAGCATTTGTTGTTCCATATGCCAAGAGTGACATATGAAGCTCTCAATGCTTCTTCCTTGAGTCATCGTTCCTCTTCACCTAGAGTTAAAGCACTTCTCAACTACTCTTCGAGATCCTCAATGTCAGCCTCGAGATTCTCCCTTGTCTTCTTCTTTTCAGGAGAAGCTAATTCGAAGAAATGCCATGCTCTATCACAAGAGTCCTTAGTTTCCTTTAGGCGCTGTTGGAGAGTTTTCACTGATGCGTCACCCCCTTCGAAACCATTCTGGTACATGACTCTCATATCCATTTCTAGCTTCAATTTCTTGCCGCTCTCAGCCACTTGGTCTTGCTCAAACTCCATTTTCCTCTTGTACTGGCCATTCTCCACACCTGCTTGGTGGATTTCAGCTCGAAGGTCTTGATTCTCTTTAGTCAATCTTTCTACCACTAGCTTCAGCTTCTCATATTCTTCCATAGATACGTGAGTGGAAGCAGGAGGTTTTTCTTACATGGATGGTTCTGGAGGAAATGGCAGCAATCTTTCAGCCACTCTAGCTAGCAACCATCGGTTGCATGGCTCTTTAGCTACACAATTCCTTGATTTCAACTCTTTCCTCCCCTTCGTATGGATCTTGGCCCATGCTTTAGCAATTTTCCTGAAAAACGCAGGATCTTCTGTTATGGCGAGCAAAAGAAAGCTTTGAACTTTCTCTGCTTTGGGCTCATCCTCCATAGCATAGCCCAACTGACGTAATGTCATAACTGGGTTGTAGTTGATGCAACTAGCTCTACTAATCAGAGGCACATTACCAAACCCCCCACAGCTAAAAATGATCTCCACATCGTAATATTCATGGGAATACCAAGCAATATCATTGGCTACTAGAGACATAATGCGTTATGACCATTTCAGCTTTTCCTTGTTTAAACGGCCCTTCCTTCGGTAGATGAGAGGCATACCATTTGAATAGTAAGTGAGAACAACACTGGATCATTCCTGTCTTCTTCTTACTCCTCCAATGAATAGAGTGGTAAGTATCAGCAAGGAGAGTAGGAATGGGATTCTTCTGCATGAAGAGAATAATGGCAGGGAAGTCTATGAAATTGTCTATGTTTGGGAAGAGAATAATCACATAGATCATCAGAGAAACAGTAACACCAAACCTTTCCTAATCCCCAATGGTCTTTGTTGCGGTGAAATTTTTATGTCAAGCTATTGACTAACTTGAATCTTAATTCAATTAAAACCGGTCTTTGATTTATCCGAAGGAAAGGTTAAAGGAAGGAAAAACCTATTTTTGCATCGTAAGCACGACGCAGGGAGAGATCTAGGGTTCGGGGGTTGGTTAAGTTTAGGGAAGGTATTAGCACCCTAAACTTCTGTAGTACTCTACCGAAACCTCTTGTTTTTAAATGTTGTTATTGCTATAATTATCTGCTTAAAGGTTATGATAAGGGTTAAGAGCGAAGAGAAGGACCTAAGGGGTTAGTCCTAAGTATACTCGCCAAGACTCACATCTTGTGCCTACGTATCCTGGGTAGGGGATGGAATCAGAGTATTCGTAGTTCCCCTCACAGAGGGAGATGAGGAACTTCTTGACTACGGTCAAGGTTCCAGGGGGAAGTAAACGTTCATAGGGAAGCGCTTACTTTAGAGTGCGAGGACTCCTATTTTACATTAAAAATTTAAGTTGAAAGGGTGTGGGATAAGTATTCCACGATGGGAAACTTACATGGAGTACGACGACTCCCAATCCTAAGGCTAGGATAAAGGGCAAATGTCCATGGAGGGACGCCTAAAAGGTGAGTACGGGGACTCAAATCCTAAGGCTAGGGTGAGGGTAAAGGTATTGACACGGGGGTCAAATATGTGAACCTTTCCTTCGGAGGGAAAATAATGGCGAAAGAGAATGTAAATTGGTATGGAAGTGGTGAGATTTGATGATTAGTTGTTTTTAAGTATTTTGAGAACTTTATGGCTAAATTGACAGTAAGCTTAAAAATTAATTTGAAAATTGACAGAGTTTATTTATTTTTGTGGCTTTTTGTGAATTATGCAATTAGAAATTTTTAAGTTAAATAAAATATTAATAGTTAATTAATTAAAAAATGTTGTTATCTTTTTAAAAAAGTTAAATAAATTCTAAAATATCTCTAGTTTACTTAATTTAAATTAATTAGTTAATTAGAAAATTAAGAAAATGTTTTCTCTTGGTTTTTATTAAGTTTTAAATGAATTAAACTCTTTTTATTTACTTATTAAAAAACTAAATCTACTTCATTGAATTAAATTTAAAAAAAAAAGATTAGAATCTAGTTATTTATTTAAACATTAAATTAACATTAAAACTTAAATTCCTAAATTTGTTATTATTTATTTTTATTATATGATTACTTTAAAACGTTTTTTTTATATTAATAACTTAAATTAAATAAATTATTTTTGAGATTTTAATTTTAAGTTAGTTGTTAGGTTAGTATAGTTAGTACTCTATTATTATTAATATCAGTTACAAAATAAACATGACAGAAAAATAAAAAAAAAAACAAAAATAAAAAATAAAATAATAAAAAAAAGAAAAATGGGTCGGGCTGGGTGGTCAGGCCCCAGACCCGAGCCGGTCCGCTTAAGGGATCAAAAGGGAGGAAGCGAAAACTAGGGTTTGAGAACCCTCTTCTTCACCGCGGCGACAGATCCCTCCTTGGGGGCTGCCCGCTGATTTTTCGTCTCTCTTCTTGTTCACCTCTCTCTCACTCGATTCATTTTCTTTTCCATTTCCCTCAATCCGTTTCTTCTCATCCCTTTCCCTCACTCTTTTTCGTTTTTGCTTTGAAACCTGGAATACCATAATAGCATCTTGTCTTGGCTTAAGCACATTTTCAAAACAAAATTCGTGTCCTGAGATGTCTGAATTAAACGTGACATGTATCTTGGTGGAAGTAATTTTGGACCTTGTGTATTTGTAACTTTGAATTTCCAATGGTGAACTCCTAATAATTAGAACACTTTAAGATCTTTGAGGCTGTATTATGATACCACCTTTGAGATTCCTTACATGTAATAATCTTGAATGAAAATGACAAACTTAAGTCTTGTAAGGTGGTAAATAATGTCACTTTTGGATCTTATCCTTAAATCTTGGAATTAGGATTTACCATAAATCGTATGGAAATACTTCGTAACTAAACCTCTTGAATGATATAAATTCCTAGTGCAACTCCGAGATAATTTCTTGTTAAAAATCAATGCATTCGAGAATGAGACCCTCGTATCTTGAGTGAAATCTAAGATAGCTTGAAAGTTGATATTTCCTTAAAATTCTCTACAACAATCTATTTCACAAGACACAACAAACAAACAGGTAAAGAAAACATTTAGCTAAAATGAATAAAGAAGAAAAAGAACTAAGATGACATGGTGATGACCACTAAATCTAAGGGTAAAATTTGGGGTATGACAGTCTTGTACTGGGCAGCTTTGTCTAGTAGAAACTTCAGAGGAAATCCTTGAGTACCTCCCTTGTTGGCTAGACCATCTTCAACTTCTCTCTTAGTCATATGGAGAGCAAGAGCAATGGCGGGAGGTTTCGGCTCTTCTTCCAGGCCGGTGTAGATAGGTTGATCCTTAATCTTAATATTCAAAAGCTGAGAATATTCTTCAAGAGTAGGAGCCAACTGGTAGTATTGGAAGGTAAATCATCTGAGAGGCGTATCATAAAATTGAGCCATAGCGAACAAAACCCAAGTGTCCACTCTAGAGTATAGGAGATCAAGCAGCTTCCCATGCTTCCCTTGAAAGTTGATCTTGATAGTCTTCAGCACATCAATCAAAACATCTTGAATCAACCCCAACTTTGGTTCTCTGAACTTTAAGGAATTTGTGTTCTTTTTCTTTGATCAGTCATTATGTTCACCAATACCTGAGATAATCATAGTGTCTTAAGTCCCTTGATATGCAAAAATGCTATGTAATGCAATGCTTTATGAACGCATATGATAACAAAACAACAGCAGGGTCAAGGTCACAGGACCTGCAAGGTAATACAACAAGACAACCCTCACCTCGGGTGGGCAATCTATTGGTTTGTAACAAGGAATTCCAAGAGTTTCCAAATAAAGTCCCATACACTAACCCTCAAAAGTTTTCCATCATAACAACGATTCGTAAGACGGTAATCCCTTCAAAGGATGAGCATAGAGTTATGTTTTAGTAACCCTTAGAACAGGGTTCTACAAAAGGTCCTCAGAATCACAGACTCCCAATTCGGAAATAAAGACGCCATTACGACTACACGTAAGACATAATCATCCCAAAGGGGTCTCAACTGAGCGGTGGAGTTCAAACCAACTCAACGAGTCTTAAGTTTCGCAAATCAGAAAGAAACCACCTCCTAATCTTAGTGTATACTAGAAAGCTCGGGTAGAAAGCTTTTATCCTCACAAACCATTCAAATAAACCCAACAGGCAAAAGGAACACATCATAATAAATAAATAAAGGCAAATACATCCAATATGCGAGAAACAAACTAGGTTTGGCTTGCAAGGTAATCCCCAGCAGAGTCGCCAGCTGTCGCTACTCGAAAAATGCAACGACGGGGAGGCGAAAAGAAAGACAGAAGAGTCACCATCAAACTTTATTTATCCCATGAGGGGACGGGAAAACATCAATAAAACCCTAAGAAAGAAACGGATAAGATGGTCTCGCGACCAAGAACGGGTTCGGAAGCCGGTTATGCGAAGGGAAGGTATTAGCACCCCTCGCATCCATCGTACTCGATGGGAACCATTTGTTTGTCGATGTGTGAAGGTATTTGCTAAAATATATTGATTCTATGAGTGTTCCACGGGATAGAGAGGTTATAAATAGGGGAGAGAGAGGTAACGAGGGAGAAGAGACTCGGTAGGACTCCGCGGTCCTAGGCCTATGTATTCTCAATAGATATGAGAAAGTGAGAGTCAACATAGTTCGGGGAACTACAGATATGAAGGGAATATGCTCGACAAGGATTGTGGCCCTTGTGCCTACGTATCTTCACTTACAAGAAGTAAAGAATCAGAGCAGCCGTAGTTCGGCCTACGGTTTGCTGGTATTTTTGTGGATGATGCTATTGTGCGCATTCTAGCAGTTTAGGTGTATTGCTGCTCGCTCGTCGGACACTCAGGCGTTACCTGTTTGTGGTAGAACGGACATAACATATCCTTTTTGAAAGATTAGTTTTTGCCATGTGAGGCAAGATGTCACATTTGATTTTTGGAATTGTTTTTAGAGATAAAATAGGTCCTCGGATAGTAACCCCTTGCGGGTAGTACCCAATTCGTTATCTCAAAGTTTTGTTAATTTAACTTCTAAAATAAATAAATCCTAAAATCTAACTTCTAAAAAATATATTAAAATTCTAAAAAAAAATAATTTAATGGAATATATTAAAAACATCTAACAAAATAAATTAGAAAAAAAGAAAAATAAAATAAAATAAAAAAATTATTTACAAAAAAACATTATAAAAAATAAACAGTCTAGTTTATATAAATATATTGCCAAACTAATTAATATTTAAACTGTTGATTTAGAAAAAATTAAATGATAAACAAGCGAAAAAAGGAAGGGGTTTTAATGTTGACACAGGTGAGGTTTTGGAATCATTAGTAACAAATGGTACAAAATTAAATTGGGTGAAAAAATATAAAGAAACAATTGCCAAAACTTCTTGTTTTTACTGGCAAATCACCTTTATCGCAAACTATCGTCATCGCACAAAAGAGAGCCATCAAGGTTTATGAACAGATCAACTCCCGATGATTTCTACTGAAACTTACAAGGTATTGACTATCCTCGGTGGACACGACGTTGGCGACGGGAAGAGTAATGCGGTGGTGGTTTTCTCCTGATAGTGAATGGGTTTTGAGGAGAAGAAAATGAGGGAGTGACCGGTAAAATAGCAAGTGTACTATTTTTACCGATGTAGTAATAAAGGAAAATTCCCCGAAAATCGATCTCTGAGTACTGCGTGTAAATACAAGTTCTATAATAATGCAATTGAACAAAAAGTCAAAGGGGTTTTGGTTTGTTGTTTGCAAAATGTAAAGGTCAAAAGGCAAAAGCAGTAAAATAAAGGTTTCAGACAATTATGAGAAGCATGCTAGGGAAGGTGTATGAAAAGTCTTAAAACAACCTTAATTCTTAATTTCAGAAATCACTGCTCAATTTAATCGTTACCGATTTTAAAGATTAGTTGACTCTAATTCCTTAGCAGAAAACCCTTTGGTATTCTCCCTATACCCCAATTCCTTGGCAGTAAGGGAACAATACCAAGCAATTTATTTTATCTAAAACATTGCGGTTACTATAGGGTATCCCCATTCCTAGGCAATATCGACTATAATTTTATCGTATAAACGTGTTAACAATCGTTTTTCTAAACCTAAGGTTAACCGTAAATCAAATTCTCATTTGTCAGATAAGAAAAGCCTTAAAATAAAATATGATAACAACGATGATTAGAAAGCAATGAAATCAATAATTCAAAGAAAACAAGTTCATTACAAAGTCAACTCAGGGACACCCCCCTAGCATTGAGGGGGTTTAGCTACTCATAATATTTAAAATAAAACCAACAATTAGACTGAACATTACAAGATAATAGGGTTGCCTTGATCTTCAATCGCTTCCACTCATGAGAACCTTCAGTTTCCCCAATCCTTGATTGTGAAATTCCTTTTCGTCCAAAAAGTCCTGTTTCTTTTCTCAAAACACGACTCAAATAGTTTTCACTCAAACTCAGCACTAGGGAAATACCCACAATACCCTCATGGATCACAAGTGTCAAAAATACAAGAAAAATAGAGAATGAAGCGTTTTAACCAACACGGGCCGTGTTGGCTTCCTGATATAAGTTCACGAGATTTTTCCAAGTCCCAGGTGTGCTGACACGGGCCGTGTCAGCTCCCTGGTTTCCACCAAATCTTGTCTTTTTTAGCACTTCCTGACACGGGCCGTGTCAGGATCCTGGTCCACCTCAAAGCTCTTCCAAATTCTTTCCATTTTCCTCGGTTTTCGCTCTGGTTCTCCTTTATTGTTTACCTGAACCTAGAAACAGTGAAAATACCAAATCGACGCATAAAATGTAATAAAAATAGATAAAATGCGACAAGACATAACAAATGATTAACTGAGCAAACGGTAAAATAACGTATAAAAACCACTGATCAAACTCCCCTAAACTTAAACCATTGCTTGAACTCAAGCAAAAAGCTTGGATAAATAACTTTCAAATCAAACAGCACATCAAGTGAAGGGCTCTGGATGTAAGGCGTGTCGATACTCATACGTGAGTCTTAGTTCTGATCTGCTCAAACTAGCTCTCTCGGTACTCATCCGTTAACGAAGGCATTACGTGAACACACACCGCAGTAAAATTACGGACCTAAATCCCTCTTTCGGCCACCTCTCCAACTATTCTTTGGGCTTAAGTCTTTTCTTCAATTTTTTACCCCTTTCATTCGGATAATCAGAATAAGGCATGTACAATTTTGCTCGAGACTTTTTCCGAGGCACCTTTATTCTTTTTTTCTCGCTAACAGGCGTTTATTAGTCCACTCTGGGACAACAATAGAGATTCAACCGCTGTTAGGCTAAATAACCGGGTGAGGGTTACCCAACTTAGAAGGACAGGTTGTCTTTACCGTCATTATTCAACTTTTTTTGGGTGCCACAAGTCATTCTCATAATCAATATATGAAATTCTTTGAATCATGACGGACTATAATAATGAACTAATCGGGGAATACTTCTCAAATCCAAGTACTATGGCACAAATCTACACGTTGGACTCGTTTCCTTACTCCGGGGAACCTAGGGTGTTCAAATTATACCACTTTCCAAGTTCCTTCGTTCAAACTCCTCTTCCCTTGAACTCTAAATACTTTCTTGACTACCTTACACACATACCATAAAAAAAATTTACGGTCTTCGTAGGGGCAAATTCGACGTGATTTTTACCGAACTTAAAATAAAAAGGTATTTAAATTGACAATTCAAAACGGTAAAACCTCCCCCAAACTTGAACTAAACATTGTCTCAATGTTCATGAACAAGAGAAGAAAAGGTGTACTCACAGAGGGGTCGACAGGTAATGCAGCACCTCTTTGCTGCTTCCACGTTTTCCCTTGCAAACTCTCGTTTATTCCTGCAAAAACAATAACCACAAAAATAAAAAACATCAATTCTAAAAATATGTGGGTTGCCTCCCACGCAACGTTTCGTTTAACGTCGCATGGCTCGACGGTCGACTCCCCATTGTTATGGGGGGTACTTTAGCCACCAAACTCTATTGTTTGACTTCTTCGCAACAAAATATTGGTCAGGTTCAGAGATAAGAGCAACTTGAAGTGGTTTTGATCGTTCTTCCTTCTTAGTTGTGTTGATCTTCCCAACTGAAGGTTTAACATCTTTCTCCTTCCCTTTCTTCCTAACCTCTAGAGCTTTTAAAGTGATTTCCTCATCAAAAGATTTCAAACTGAGCGTACTTGTTTCCACATCAATACTACACCGACTAGTAAGCAAGAATGGTCGACCAAGAATGATCGAAGTCTCTTCATCTTCTAGAATATCCATGATTTGAAAGTCGACTGGGAAGGTGAATTTATCGATTTTCACCAGTACATCCTCTGCTAGCCCATATGCCATCTTAGTTGTGTGGTCGGCAAATTTCAAGCTTGTTCCTGTATCGGTCACTTTTCCAATATCCAGCTTTTTGAAAATCGATAACGGCATGAGACTCACACTAGCATCTGAATCAATTAGAACTTTCTTAAAGGTTCTATCTTTTATAGTACAAGGGATTACAACTGGTCCATGATCCTTCTTCTTGATGGGGATTCTCTTTTCTTGTGATATTTCCTTACATTGCTCAGTTGTGGTCTTTGGTTCTTCACCCATTGATCTCTTTTTACCTATAACCTCTTTCATGAATTTCTTGTACAAAGGCATTTGCTCGAGTGCTTCAAAGAACAGCATGTTGATTTCCAATTTGTTGAACATTGCACTGAACCTTCCAAAGTCTTTCTCTTTCTCATCCTTCTTTGTAACTCTTTGAGGAAACGATAGTTTGATTTTCGAATTAACCTCCTCTTTCTTTTTCTCCCTAGTTGGTTTTTCAGATAGTACAACTTCTTCTAGTTGTTTCACTTTTTCTCTTACCTCAAGTTCCACCTCTATGCATTCATCCTCATTTGTTTCCTCTTCTTCTATCATTTTCTAATTTCTTGTTGTGACAACATTAGTACTCTCTTGATTTTTCGGATTCGGTACTGTCGCACTCAGGAGGGTTCCTTGGGTGTGTGTTGAGAGGTGTTGGGCTATCTTCCCCATTTGCGCCTCAAGATTTTTGATTGAAGCTGTGTTATTCCTTTGAACATTACGGGTCTCTTCTTGGAATTGCATACTTTGAGCTGCCATTCTTTCAATAGCTATCTCCCATTCTGCTTTTTGAGGAGCCTGTTGCTGTTGCGGATATGGAGGCTGACTTTGGTCTTTCCAGGAAAAGTTAGGATGGTTCTTCCATCCTGGATTATATGTCTGAGAATACAGATTGTTCTGCCTCAAATATTTTATCTCTTTGATTTGTTGAGCAGTAGCAAGACAATGCGCAGTAAAATGGGGCCCATTATAAACCTCACAACTCACAACTTGGACAAGTTGAACTTGAGCTACTATTTCAGTACTAACATTCATTCCCTTAAGCCTTCTTTCCACTTCAGCTTTTATTTTCTCTTCCATTTTCACAACTTGTGTGGCCAACTTCAAGTCAACTATTTCTTCCGACTTACTCACACTCCGGTCATACAATTCTAGATGCTCGTTTGCAGCGATGGCTTCAATGATTTTTCTGATACCAGTGGCTGTTGTAAAGTTAGATGAGCCACCAGTTGCTGTATCGATTAGCTGCTTAGTCTTCATCTTTAGACCATTCACAAAAAATCTGCATTTGTTCAGTTTGATCCAGATTGTGGGTAGGACACGCAACCAGTAACCGTTTGAACCTTTTATACGAATCTCCGAGTGATTCTCCCTCCCTCTGTTTAAAATTCATAATATCATATCGTTTGCGAATATAAACAGAGGCAGGAAAATACTCATTCAGAAAGGCTCTTTCCATTTCTTCCCACGTAGTAATACTTCCAGCTGGCAAGGAGTAAAACCACTCTTCATCTTCTTCAGTAAAAGTGAACGGAAACATTCTTAACCTTTTTGCTTCATCTATGTGTCCTTCAATCTTGAGAGTATTGCTCATCGTCAGAAATCTCTGAAGATATTTATTTGCATCTTCGTTAACCTTTCCGGTGAAAGGTCTCCTCTCAAGATGGTGATTATGCTCGGATGCAGCTGGAAATTTGCGACATTCACTGGTTGGTTTACAATTGTTAACCTTCCAGCTGGTGCGTTCGCCCCGCCAAAATCTCCAAGAAGTCTCTCCGCTGGTGGGAGATCCGCCATAGCTTCAGTTTCTCTTTCTGATTCTGAACCTGAATCTGAATGAACACAAACTCTTTCTTCTTCTGAAGCTACTAGTCTAGCTTGTCTACGTCTTTCGTGTAGAGTTCTTTCAATTTCTGCGTCCAAAGAAAAATTAGCTGAGGGATCTCCTCGCATGAAAATGTTAGACGTAGATTAGTAATAAGAATAAAAATAAAAACTGAAAATAAAATTTTGGTCGCAGAGCAACAAAATTTCAATTGAATTATAATCAAACTTATATTCTGGCAGTCCCCGGCAACGGCGCCAAAAACTTGACCGGTAAAATAGCAAGTGTACTATTTTTACCGATGTAGTAGTAAGGGAAAATTCCCCGAATATCGATCTCTGAGGACTGCGTGTAAATACAAGTTCTATAATAATGCAATTGAACAAAAAGTCAAAAGGGTTTTGGTTTGTTGTTTGCAAAATGTAAAGGCCAGAAGGCAAAAGCAATAAAATAAAGGTTTCAGACAATTATGAGAAGCATGCTAGGGAAGGTGTATGAAAAGTCTTGTAATAACCTTAATTCTTAGTTTCAGAAATCACTGCTCAATTTAATCGTTACCGGTTTTAAAGATTAGTTGACTCTAATTTCTTAGCAGAAAACCCTTTGGTATTCTCCCTATACCCCAATTCCTTGGCAGTATGGGAACAATACCAAGCGATTTATTTTATCTAAAACATTGCGGTTACTATAGGATATCCCCATTCCTAGGCTATATCGACTATAGTATTATCGTATAAACGTGTTAACAATCATTTTTCCAAACCTAAGGTTAATCGTAAATCAAATTCTCATTTGTCAGATAAGAAAAGCCTTAAAATAATATATGATAACAACAATGATTAGAAAGCAGTGAAATCAATAATTCAAAGAAAACAAGGTCATTATAGAGTCAATTCAGGGACACCCCCTAGCATTGGGGGGTTTAGCTACTCATAATATTTTTTTAAAAAATCAACAATTAGACTGAACATTACAATATAATAGGGTTGCCTTGATCTTCAATCGCTTCCGCTCATGAGAACCTTCAGTTTCCCCAATCCTTGATCGCTCCAATCTAGTTCGTGAAATTCATTTTCGTCCAAAAAGTCCCGTTTCTTTTCTCAAAACACGACTCAAATAGTTTCCACTCAAACTCAGCACTAGGGAAATACCCACAATACCCTCATAGATCACAAGTGTAAAAAAATACAAGAAAAATAGAGAATGAAGCGTTTTAACCAACACGGGCCGTGTCAGCTGACACGGGCTGCCGTGTTGGCTTCCTGATATATAAGTTCACGAGATTTTTCCAAGTCCCAGGTGTGCTAACACGGGCCGTGTCAGCTCCCTAGTTTCCACCAAATCTTGTCTTTCTGAGCACTTCCTGACACGGGTTGTGTCAGCTGATACGTGCGGCCGTGTCAGGCTCTTGGTCCACTTCAAATCTCTTCCAAATTCTTGCCATTTTCCCCGGTTTTCGCTCTGGTTCTTCTTTATTGTTTACCTGAACCTAGAAGCAGTGAAAATACCAAATTGACGCGTAAAATGTAATAAAAACAGATAAAATACGACAAGACATAATAAATGATTAACTGAACAAACGGTAAAATAATGTATAAAAACCACTGACCAGGGAGAAATGAGGGCGGCCGGTTGTGGATTCGACGGAGATTTCGGACGGTGGAGTTCGCGGATGTCTTTGATGAGGAAAGAAGATGGTTGAAGGGGGAAAACCGTGGCGTTTGGTTTAATGGAAGTGGTGATGTTTGGATTTTGCGTGGGTTTCAATTTCTGGGTAGGTTTGGAAGGTTTCGAAGAAGAAGATGTTGTTAAAGGTGAAGAGGATTATGGATTCACGGCAGAGAAATGGTGGATAGTTTAATGGAAGTCAAAATGGGTTTCGGGAAAAACGAGTGGGTCGTGTTGAGTTTTGCGAAGGATGGAAGAAGAAGGTGCTTTGGAGAAGATGAAGTTGAGGGTGGTTCGAGGAAGAGATACAATGAACGGCTGCTGGGTTCTTAGATTTTGGGTTTTTCGGCTACTGACCAATGTTGGGGATGATGAACAGAGCATATATACCCTGATACGTGACACGTGGTCATGTGCATTTTACTGAATTTTTTTTGATCTTGGTTAATTAATGGAATTCTATACTAATTACTTAATAACTGTAACTGTTAATAATGTTCTAACTCCTAATTAAACTAAAACAAATTCTAACTTAATGCTATAATTCTAATTAAGACTAATTCTAAAAAAATCTAATCAATTAAAAAATCTAAACTAATTTTCTAAATTAATTATCCTATTTCTAAAAAGACTAAATTCTATATTCTAATAAAAAATCTAATATTATAATAAAACTAATTAATAATAATTCTAAATTAAAAACTAAATAATTCTATTCTAATTTCTAAAATAAAAAATTTAAGTTTTAATCTACTTTCTAAATAAATAAAAAATTAATTTCTAAATCTATTTCTAAAAGATAAACTATTTCTAAAAATCTAATTTAACTCTAATAAAATAAAATAAAATATTCTAGTCAATAAACAAAATATGCACAAAAAAATTAATATTTGAAAAGAAAAAAAGAGAAATTAAAAGTGGAATCAATATTTACAAAAACAACCTCCTTAGACCACGTGCCACACCCTCATTGGGCGAAATAACAGATATTTGAAAAACGCTCAATCATGGGTGGACACATGTCTAAATGGCATAAAATTAAGCAGAAAATGCAAAATTAGAAAAAAAAAACGAAAAAGCGAAAAAAATTTACAAAAAAGGGAGGACAAATTTAGGGTGTGATAAGATATCCATGGACGAAAACGGGGAGGACCTGATAGATGAGGATGGCAAAATAGTTGCCCGGAAGCTGTTTACTTTCCCTTTCTGCTGGAGCGGGGTTCACTTTACCTGTTCGACTGATGAGTACCTAATGGCTCCTCATTAGTTGGTGGAGGGTGATCGGGCTAACTACGCCAAGCTGATGGCCTTCGTGGACAATTTCCTTCCTGCTCAATGCATGAATCGCGCCGGGAAGATTCTTTACGAGGAAGATGGGGAGCTGCAGGTGGAACCCTGATACATTAACACCAAAGAGCTCCTCGAGTATAGTACTCGTGAGGAGGCTCTTGAACTTTTGGGTAGCTTCTCGCTTTCTCTTATTCCTCCCGAGATGTTTTCTTTCCCCGTGCTTACGTGCTTGTTACTTTTGCAAGTAAAATGTCTTCAACACAGGAAAGGATGATAAAATATGCCCAAGGAAAGATGAAGGGTTGCGCTGCTCTAGGGAGGAGTCTCCTTGGTCAGCGAATGGTTCCCCCTCAGACAGGGTCGGGGACTTCATCCTCAACTCCTTCGGCCACTCAGATGTCGCCTCTACCCGTGAGATCGAGGCCCAAGCATTCCCGCACGAATGAGATCGTGGACCTCAGCTGGAAGTCCTCTAAAAGCAAGTCAAGTTGCCCCCTGCTTTCATAATAGTAAATTTTTCGGGGGGTCCTCTCTGTCCATTCCTCGGGTAGAATCTCTAAAGCTTGAGGAAATGGACCGTTCCAGCAAACGGGCTCTGCTTTCCCAGGATGCCTCTGCCTTAATGTGGATCCTGGAGATGGCTGTGGTTTACACCGAGGATGGCTCTCCGCTAGAACTTGAGATGAAGAAGTCCCAAGCTACAGTGGCGGCCCTGGAGGAGAAGGTCAAGAAGCTTCAGGAGGAGAGGGAGATACAGCTCAAAGATGTTGCCTGCAAGGGTCACGAGGAGATAACTTTGGAGAGGGACGTTGTGGCTGCTAAGTTCAAGGCTGTAGAGGATTTGGTGGAGAAGTTGCAGACCGCGGCTGCCCCTGCTGAGGATGAGCCCAAAGAGACGAAGAAGCTGATGACTTGGTCAAAGCTGATCGCTCGGTTTGCTCAGGCTGCCGAAAACCTAGTGGCCATTGGTGAGGTGGATTTTCAGAATGCTGTGGACCAAATAAAGCTGGTGAACCCTGGGGTCAAACTGACCGCGGAGGCCACATGGTTCCTCTATACGGTCAAAGACGACCAGATAGTCGTTCCAGATTTCCTCCGGATTGGCGAGGGCAGTGATGAGAAGTGGGCTGGCATTGAAAGAGGAGGCTCAACAAGAAGAGCAGTGAGCTTAGTTCATGCGTTGGCCTCCGTGCCATTTGATTATTTGTATTTTATTATAATTTTATTTTGTGGGGCTTAGCCCCTTTTTATTGTACCATGCACATTTGCGGTCCTTCGTGGCTGTTTTATATAATATGTATAAGTATGTTATAAATTTGTTGAATATTTTCTAAGTGTCTTGCACTGTCCAATATGATCATAAACGGAACTTAGTAATTTGTATTGTTTCGGGTATGCTCGAAGGATGGTATTCGTCAGTGTGGGGAATTGATCGAAATGCTTGGGTTGTTTCTGGGCAGGGCGGAGCTCAGGTCATGATTGTGGCCTGAGTTTGTAGCGTGAACTTCCCATCGCAAGTTGAGGCTTTTGCCGTTCATGGTACTGTGACAACGGCGGGCTCGATCAAGGAACCTCCGTCGAGCATGGGTAGGTATCTTCGCCAGACCCTTTTGGTGGCGCATCACTTGTACCTAGGCGTGCACCCTTAGCTGTAATATTGTTTCAGCTTTTCGGCATTCCATGGTCGAGCTAATTCTTTCCCGGTTAGGTATTCTAAGTAGTAGGCCTCGTTCCCCTCTTTGCTCTAACGCGATAGGGTCTTTCCTAGTTTGCGGCGAGCTTGCCCTCTCGGGAATCTTTGTGGTTCCTTCTTAGGACGAGGCTTCCTACTTGGAATTCTCGTCTGATGACCTTGGCATTGTACCTAATTGTTATTTTCTACTTGAGTGAGGCTTCGCGGAGGAATGCCCCTGTTCGGACCTCTTCGACGAGGTCGAGTTCTTCCCCTAGGGCCTCGCTATTTGTTTCTTCATCCAAAGGTGCTTCAGTTTGTCTGGTCGACACGTGGGTTTCAATGAGGATTACCGCCTCAGTACCGCATGTTATACCCCCAAATTTGTCCTACTCCACATTTCTTTTATACCAAGTGTTTGTGTTGATTTTTTTTCTCAAGAGGATCATCTAGACGTTGTCCATGATCCTTTAGGATTTAGGTTATAAAAGTTGTGTGTGAATTCATAATCCCATTAAAAGGAAGGAATCATTTATCTTTAAGGTATGTTTGTTTTGTTCCACATTTACAATGTTGGTTAGATTAGTGAACAATTTGCCCAAGGAGTTCATGGCAACCTTATCTTTGGATCAAGGAATACCTTCAAGGCATGATAAATTTGTTTCAAAACATGTGTAAATAACAAGTCGTGTCACACTTGAATCATGTTTCAAAATACAAGACCTTGTCCATGTACAAGTCATTTTTCTTCAAGGGGATGCTACGTGAGAATGTAATTTGGATTATTACTTTAAGCACTTTGCAATTGTGAATATTATTGTGAATATTTTAAATTCACAAGTGGTATTAATTTGAGAAATCCAAGTTTTCTTATCCATGAAGAGTCCAAAGCAAATTCTACTTGTGACAAAATTAACAAAATATCTCTATGAATTAAGCCAATGCACTAATATTTCATGATTAAGGAAAAGCTTGAAGATGCAAAGGGCCCACAAGGGGAAAGTTACAATTGACAGTGAGGAGATTTTAAAGTGACAACAATGGATGGGCCCCTCCATGCAAGATGGTACATACAGTTCCGCGGATGAAGGAACTATATGGTTGCAGTCCAATACTTTGAACACAGGATTTGACGCTTCTGGTACTTCAAGCTTGAATGTGACTAGTTTGGACAATGTTACTCGGTTACTTGAGACTATTGGTGTTCAACAATTGTCTGCTCATGATGTTGTGAAGTTGCGTGTTTTACCTGTGTTATCTGACGAAACAATGGCAAGCAAGAACAAAACATTGATGATTGAATATATATGTTTTATAATGCTGCACCTTAAATCTACTTGTTCTGATTGTTTCATTGAAAGGCAGCATATCATCTCAGAGTTGCAAAGTAAATCTTTATTATTGACAGATTGTGGTTTTAAATGTCCTGCTGAGGTGCCAATTCATTTCTCTACTGAATTTGGGAATCCTGTCACTGCAAAAAAGTTGGCTGATGTTGTGAATATGAGGTGGCACAAAGTCGACATAAGCTATTTAAAGCAACCAGTATAATTTTAGACCATCCAAATTTCAAAACATCATGCGACTCTGTTCACAAAGCCCACCCACAATTACGTATGGCAGCCAGAAAACCATGGTCCTAGGCGTGCAACGAAAGTCTTGACGTCCAAATTGCGATACAAACATTGATTCCGCATACCAATTCAATTAGCAATGACAAGAACCGTTTTGACTGCAGCACCTGCAATATAAAAAAAAACTGTCATACTAATGCGCACTATGCCTCATAACACAAGTGCGAAATTTTACGCAGCTACCGTATAAAACAGTGAGCGGCAGTTGGCTTCCAAGTGATGCCATGCAAAAACCGACTTTCGTTCAATTGCGGAAACAGCGGTACAATACGTGATTCACGTTCTGCGTAGCCACCAACCGCGAGCATGTGCACCACATTAATCACTTCCTGCACAAAAGTAAGTCGCGACATTAATTATCGTGTGAGATACATCAGAGAAAAACCAAAATGCCAAGGGTACAAATGAAAACTCTAAGGCTATGGTATTCACAAAAAGGGGTAGACATCCTGTGTAAAGAATTGCAGTACACTACTGCAAAGAAGCTAAGTATGCTTAATGAAGAATCCTTGATTCGTCAATGACGAGGGCTGCAAATCTCCCATCAGTTTGTGTTGATTTCCATCCATAGTACCCACTGAAAACCTGTGAATGACATCAACAAATGTTAATGAGAAAATATTGGAGAACAACAGACAGCCAACTTTACGTCATCTTGTCATCTCTACTCCAAGAGATTTAATTGAGAAGGATCCGGTTTCCGTCATTGTTGAGCAGATTGAAAAGAACCTATCCTTTATGTTGGATGAGGAAACTGATTCAAATGCAGGGGGGATTGCGCTGTCAACTCTAGTGCCTGCTGCAAGAAGCTCTTTCTCATTTACCGATCCTTCATGCCTCGAGGGATCCTCTGCAAGTCGCATCTTCTTCACTTCTTGAAGCAACACATAACAAGCGTAAGTTAAATACATGAAACGAGCCACAATCAATACGAAAGCAATAAACTACAAAGAATCAAACCTGACCAAAGGCTTTCGGTATCCACGCGCGAAAATTTCAAAGGAATGGAGGCAGCCTCTGGATTCAAAGCAACCAGAGCCTTTGACATTTCACCTTCTTTCCAGTTGTCCGCTCACTTCTGTTTCGGGAATTTCGTCCACTTGGTTGTGCTCCCAGCAAAAGGCAACTGCAACTGACTCATGACTACAGATGGAACGTCTCTCAGCCACTCGAGGTCAACACTTCCGTGATCATCAACCAGTCTCTTCAGAAATTCCTGCCAGATAAATCATGTAAAATGGGCTGCATCAATAAGTTTATTCTGTCCAGAAAGTGATTAATAGCATTTCATCGAAGTTTCATTTTACCTGAATACGCTCGGCAAGCCTGTTGTTCATGCTTCGTTTTTTGATGGTATTAGCAATGTCACCGACATCTGCACATCTCACGGCATCCCAGCCAGGCTCAGATTGTTATCCAAAGTACCAACAAGAATAAACTTGGCATTGGGCGAAAACTTGACATACGAAACAAGAGGATTCTCATCATCAATAAGAGTCTTCATACAATGACCAGTAGAAGCAGCTCTCACTCTCACAGCAGGCTTCACTTAACAATCAACGGGTTCAAGGTTTACCGAGGTCATCATCCCTCGCTTTTATGAATTCTCAGTTGTCTGGATTGTCTCAGAATGGACAACCTGCCTCCCCATTGCGTCTTCAACAACATCAGAGGTTGCAGCAGCTGGTTTCCTCTGCTCAACTGCAACAAAATTCTATGAACCTAAGCCAACAACAATTGTCTCGGTTGATTCAACAGAAACCCATGGGCCAGCCTCAGCTTCATCAACAGTAACAGCAGCATCCATTCTCCCAGCAGCAACTTGACTACACACGTTACACGTTGCAGCCACAACAACAGAGATTCGACATCGTAAACCATACCCAAAGCATTTTCACAAATAGTAGGTATGAATAGATTCACACACATGGGAATATGAGTTATCTTCTAAAAAGAGTTGTAATGAACCTATCCCATAACAATTTCATTGATCGGTAATTCCCTGCAAAATATGACAAGCATGTCAAGTTTAGTGGATATTTGAAAGTAAAAGGGCCAAAGTCAGAGTGCATTTGAAGTCAACAAATTGCCCCATCAGCATAAATCAAAGCAGTAAAAAAAATCACAAACGAAGCAGTAAAAATTCAGGGTAAAAATATCAGATATTTTCAATTTAAATGAACAAAATTCAGGGACATGAAAATAAGACAGCAGAGACACATTCACGAAAATGGCAAATACAGAGCAGCAGTAAGCAATTACAGTACCACAGTCTTAACACAGAAATGGGAATAGGACAGATTAGTAGCAGACCAAACCTAAAACCTAAGGTGCAGAGGATTTCAGAGTCTCAAGGGTTGGTCTGCTAAACCTAATTGACTTCACTATAAAGGCTTGATTTTTGGAGAGAAGAAGGGGGATTCTGAAAAACGGCCGCCTTCTCTCACAACTCACCTTCATCATAACACAAGACACACATAAAGAACAAAAAAGAGAGATTGAAGAAGGAGCTTATCTGCTTTCGGTATTGACAATCTGGGGGTATCGGTGCACCAAGAAGCTTTGCATCATCCAAACTCCTCATCACTAGCGCGAGAACCTGTCGGATTCGCTCCAGCTCTGTAAGTATCCTACTGCCTTTTCTGTCTTCATAATCTTAAACTATTGTCACTTTGTTTCCTGATGGCGAGTCTTCAAGAGAGAGGCAGTGGGTTGTTGTGGATGGAGGGGACACAAAAAACCAAAACAGCAAACCTCTCTACCAATCTCCCTCACCCTCAGCATTCAAAATAACCACATCCCTAACGCATACTCTTCCCCTTTTTTTTTTCGAAACGCCATGCTTCACCCACGAACACCTTCACTCGTCTTCCTCAAATTATTCACAGCACCACCTTTGTAATCTTCACCATTCACTAGCGGACCAAATATTCAACCATCAACCCGCGAGAACAACAATCAAAACACTCAACCACCTTCAGCAGCTCATCTCCATCTTCGAGCTAACTCGGAAACCACCGCAAACCACCAAACCACCTGCAACAGAAGCTCTTCCCCTATTCATTTTCAAACATCTTTTCAAACCTTCAACATCTCAGTATCCATTCAACAACCTAACCACACCTAAGACAGACAACCACTCATAAATCCCTTCGATTCCTATTCTTCATACCCAGAATCAACGGAACCGGGACATAAACTCAACCATAGCTGCAAAAACCATAACAAAAGTAACAAACGGAGAGGGTTTTAAGACTGAAAGTGAAACGGGGTGGAGGAGGAGAGAGTCTGGGTCGAGAGTTTCGAACAGAGAGCGATTTGTTGAACCATTTGGGGAAGAAGGGAGTACTGCGTATTTCTTTTGTTTTGACCGTAAATATATATATTTTTGTTATTTCTTTTTTAAAAAAGGGTTTTATCAGTTTCCTTTTATAACTTTTGCATACGTTATATTTAAAAGCCTGGTTTATATATATATATATATATATATATATATATATATATATATATATATATATATATATATATATATATATATATATATATATATATATATATATATATATATATATATATATATATATATATATATATATATATATATATATATATTATTTCATAATTTTATGTATATATATTATCATCATCATTATTATTATTATTATTATGAAAATGTTATCTTTATTTCTTTTATATTAAGAACCTGTTTGGTTATGTAAATATATATATTTAATTTATTCTTTCTTGTATATATTATTATTTTTTTATATATATAGAAGTTCCTTTTTTATTAGAGTTTAGGATGTTCATTTTCTCTTTTGGAGTGAGATTTTATTTCTTTTTTTATTATTGGGCATTTTCGCCTTTTGGGTCGATGACGAGACCTCCGTAATTCATTTCCAGTCAAATTATTGATATGTAATGTTGGATCTGAGACCACCTTTTTTCTATCTTCGTCACTTGTCCCAACTCGATTCAAAAGCATTGACAAACCATCTTCAAAATCCAATTATCTTTGTATTGAATTAAAAAGAGGGGATTAAGTGTAGACTTTCTTCCTCTCCGAGTGTTGGGATGCCCACTGTAGTGAGGGTGGTTTCGACACTCGTATTTCAATACGAAGACGCTTCCCATCCATTTTCAAATCTCATCTCCTTAAAATCAATTCTTTGTATTGAATTAAAAAAAGAGGATTGGGTGTAGACCTCTTCTTCTTCGAGCGTTGGGATACCCACTGTAGTGAGGGTGGTTTCGACGCTCGTCTTTCAATACGAAGACGTTTCCATACCATCTCTCCTAAAACCTCGGTCTCGTACCGAGTCCATTTTCAAACCATAATAAATTGATTTCTCTTTGTATCGAATTAAAGAGAGAATATTGGGTGTAGACCTCTTCTTCTCCGAGTGTTAGGATGCCCACTGTAGTGAGGGTGGTATCGATACTCGTCTTTCGATACGAAGACGCGACTTTATCCACCATTTCCTTTCGCAACTTCCTTCCACAATTTTCACACCTAAAACCTCGGTCCTGTACCGAGTGCACTTTCTTTTTTTATAACAAAAACTTGAATGGTCGTGGAGTGGTTAGGCGTAGGCCTTCTCCTATCCCGAGTGTTGACGTTTACCGTAGGGTTTTCTGTCGCAAAGCACTTACCATTCAAAACCAAAAACATCTTTAATAAGAGAATGAAGTTCTCTTTGCATTGAATTAAAGAGAGAGGATTGGGTGTAGACCTCTTCTTCTCCGAGCGTAGGGATGCCCACTGTAGTGAGGGTGGTTTCGACGCTCGTCTTTAAATATGAAGACGCCTCGTTCGCCACACCCTTTTATAACAAAAACTTTGAGATAGAGAATTAGGTACTACCCGTAGGGGTTACTATCCGAGGACCTATTTCGCCCCTAAAAAACAATTCAACCAATCAAACGTGACTTCTTGCCTCGCATGGCGAAAACTAATCAACCTTTCAAAAAGGATGTGTTACGTCCGTTCTACCGCAAACAGGTAACGCATAAGTCTCCTCACATGCGAGCAGCAATATACCTAAACTGCTAGAATGCGCACGATAGCATCGTCTACCAAACCTTCCCCGCAAATCGTAGGCCGAACTACGACTGCTCTGATTCTTTACTTCGTTCAAGTAAAGATACGTAGGCACAAGGGCCACAATCCTTGCCGAGCATATTTCCCTCCTATATCTGTAGTTCCCCGAACTACGTCGACTCTGACTTTCTCACATCCATTGAGAATACGTAGGCATAGGACTGCGAAGTCCTACCGAGTCTGTTCTTTCTCTCTTCTTCCCCGTTACCTCTCTTTCCCTGTTTCTAACCCTTTATCTCTCTCCCTTTGGAACACACTTCTTATAGCATAATGTTTAAGCAAATAAATTCACACATCGACAAACAAAAGGTTCCCATCGAGTACGATGGATGCGAGGGGTGCTAATACCTTCCCCTCGCATAACCGGCTTCCGAACCCGTTCTTGGTTGCGAGACCATCTTATCCATTTTCTTTCTTAAGGTTTTCTCGATATTTTCCTTTCCCCTCATGGGATAAATAAAGTTCGATGGCGACTCTTCTGTCTATCCTTTTCGCCTCCCCGCCGTTGCGCGATGCATTTTTCGAGTAGCGACAATTGGCGACTCTGCTGGGGAAGTCCTAGCGAGCCAAGCCTATTTTGTTTGTCGTGTTTGTGTTTTTACTTGTTTTATTTATTTATGCTTTATTCTCTAACTGTTGGGTTTATTTGGATGGTTTGTAAGCATAAAAGCTTTCTACCCGAGCTTTCGAATATATACTAAGATATGAGGTGGGTTCTTTCTGATTTGCGAGACTTAGGACTCGTTGAGTTGGATCGAATTCCACCGCTCAGATGAGACCCCGTTGGAATGATTATGTCTTACGTGTAGTCGTAATGACGTCTTTATTTCCGACGTGGGAGTCCGTGACTCTGAGGACATTTGTAGAACCTTATTCCAAAGGTTGCTAAGACATGACTCTGTGTTCATCCTTTGAAGGGATTACCGTCTTACGAGTAGTCGTTATGATGGAAAACTTTTGAGGGCTAGTGCATGGGACTTTGTTTAAAAGCCTTTGGGATGCCCCCTTACAAACCAATAGACAACCCACCCGATGGGAGAGATATTTTTGGTGTTGTTTTGCACGGCCAGTGATCTTGATCTCGCTTTGTGTTCTTTATCATGTGCATTCATAAAACATTGCATTTCATATCATTTTTCGCATATCAAGGGACTTAAGAGACTGTGATTATCTCAGGTATTGGTTAATACAATGACTGACCAAAGAAAGAGAAGCACAAATTCCATCAAGTTCAGAGAACCAAAGTTGGAACTAATTCAAGACATTCTGATTGACGTACCAAAGGCTATCAAGATCAACTTTCAGGGGAAGTACGGGAAATTGCTTGATCTCCTCCATTCTAGGGTCGATACTTGGGCTTTGTTCGCTATGGCTCAGTTCTATGATGCACCTCTCAGATGTTTCACTTTTCAAAATTATCAGTTGGCCCCTACTCTTGAGGAATATTCTCACATTTTGAACATCAAGATTAAGGATCAACCTATATACACAGGCTTGGAAGAAGAACCAAAACCTCCTGCCATTGCTCTTACTCTACGTATGACCAAAGAGGAAGTCAAAGAGGGGCTAGCCAATAAGGGAGGGGTTCAAGGTTTTCCTTTGAAATTTCTGCTAGATAAAGCTGCTCAGTACAAGACTATGGGAGATTGGTAAATATTTGGTATTGTCGTTGCTCTAATGATCTATGGAATTGTCCTCTTTCCAAATGTAGACAATTTCATAGACATAGCTGCTGTCATTCTCTTCATGCAAAGGAATCCCATTCCTACCTTCCTCGCTGATGTTTACCACTCTATTCATTGGAGAAGTGAAAAGAAGTCAGGAATGGTCCAATGTTGTTCTCATCTACTATTCAAATGGTATGCCTCTCATCTACCGAAGAAGGGACCGTTCGTAGAAAACAAGAAAAAACTGAAGTGGTCTCAACGCATTATGTCTCTAGAGGCCAATGATATTGCTTGGTACTCTCAGGAGTACTACGATGTGGAGATTATCTTTAGTTGTGGGGAATTCGGTAATGTGCCTCTAGTCAGTAGGGCTGGTTGTATCAATTACAACCCAGTCATGGCATTGCGCCAATTGGGCTATGCGATGGAAGATGAGCCCGAAGCAGAGAAAGTTCAGAACTTTTTTTTACTTGCCACAACAGAAGATCCTGCTTTTGCCAGGAAGATTGCTAGGGCATGGGGCAAGATTCACACGAAGGGAAGGTAAGAGTTGAAGGCGAAGAATTGTGTGGCGAAAGAGCCATACAACCAGTGGTTGCTAGCCCGAGTGGCCGAAAGGTTGCTGCCATTTCCCTCAGAACCATCGATGCGAGAAGGACCTCCTGCTCCCACCCATGTATCTATGGAAGAGTACGAGAAACTGAAGCAAGTGGTAGAGAGGTTGACTAAAGAAAATCAGGACCTCGAAGCTGAAATTCACCGAGCGAATGTGGAAAATGGTCAGTACAAGAGGAAAGTAGAGTTTGAACAAGATCGGGCGACTGAGAGCAGCAAGAAATTAAAGTTAGAAACAGACATGAAAGTCAAGTACCAGCAGGGTTTCGAAGGAGCTGATACATCATTGACAACTCTTCGACAACGCCTAAAAGAGACTAAGGCTTCTTGTGATAGAGCATGGCATCTCTTTGAACTAGCTTCTGCTGAGAAAAAGGAGACAAGAGAGAATCTTGAAGCTGATATTGGGAATCTCGAAAAGCAACTGAGAAACGCCCTGACCCTAGTAGAGGATGAACGAAGACTCAAGGAGGAAGCATTTAGGGCTTCATATGTCACTCCTGACATGTGGAACAACAAATGTCAGGAATTGGAGACTGCCCAAGAAACAGCTACTCTATGGAGGAATCGCTTCGACGATTTGCAAAGGGATAGTGCTCAGTGGCTCCAGAAGGAGGCTCAACTCAATGAATTGCTGGACACCCACGTGGATTCTATTTGTTATTACCAATCGACTCTAGACATGTGTCGTGCTAGGTATAACAATCTGGTGGAGCATTGCAACCTCATGATCCGTGATATTCCATGGAGGTTGGAAATCGCAATTCAAGACTTGGAAGGAAATGATATCCCTCCTACTATTCACCACTTTCTCCAGCTCTGCGACCAAATGGTTAGAAGATTCATGTTCGAAATGAAGAAGCTTGAAGAACGTCTCCAAAAGAGAGAATTTTAGTTATTCAGTTATTTTCTTGTAGCATGACTTGTTAGTTTCGGCTTATTCAGCAATTGTCTGTATGAAATTTTCCTAAAATTAATGAAAGTTTGCTTTTTGGTCTAAATTGTGCACTTCTTTATTATTCAGTCATGATTCTATGATACCAATGATAATCACAAGCCTCGAAAGTCTCTCGAGCATTTTGCATACGTTTGCGCATTCTTCTTTTTGCATTTCCTACAACCCGACCTTACACGCCGCTTACCCCTTTCAGAAAGAGTAAAGCAAGCTGACTTCACGACATCGGTATAACACAAGGAATAACCAGAAGAGAGTCATGGATCAGATAGAGCAAGACAAGGCTACTATGAGGAGCGAGATGCTAGGCATGAAAACGCAGATGAATCAACTCATGGAGGTGATTCAGAACATGGCCAGGAGTCAAGAGGAGATGAGGCAAGCAGCAGAGAGGAGCGCTAATCAGACTTTGGCTGGTGCAATTCCCAATGCAAGTGGTGCAATTCCAATTCCTGTTGAGACCACCCCAACCCCTGTTGGGGCAATTCCTACTTCTGCCGGTGCCGTACCTATCAACACCGTCCCTCCACCAGTCGGTACTACTCAACCTCATGGCACTGCGATCCCAATACCAGTCCAGTATGATGAACATGAAGGCTTCTATGAGAATTCAGCTGAAGCATATGCACCCCAAACCGCTGAGTTGGAGAAAAAGTTCAAGGCCTTACAAGAGGTGGTAAGGGCACTGCAAGACCCCGATGTTTTGGGACTGGATGCTGCTGAAATATGTCTTGTACCCGGAGTTAAGATACCTCCGAAGTTTGTAATTCCAACCTTTGAGAAATACAAGGGTAACAGTTGTCCTAAGACCCACATAAGGTCTTACTGTAGGAAGATGGCCGCCTATTCTGATGACGAGAAGCTATTAATCCATTTCTTTCAAGATAGCTTAACAGAGGCGTCCCTAGAATGGTATATGCACCTTGAACGATCCAACGTGAGAAGCTGGAAAGAGTTAGCAGACGCTTTCGTGAAGCATTATCAGTATAATACTGACATGGCTCCGAATCGTATGCAGCTTCAGAATTTGACCCAGAAGCCGAATGAGTGTTTTAAAGACTTCGCGCAGAGATGGAGGGGAGTAGCTGCAAGGGTACAACCTCCGTTGATGGAGAAAGAACTGACAGACCTGTTCATGGGCACGCTACAAGGACCGATCTTTGAGCGGTTAGCATCCACAACCTCCACGGTGTTTTCTGAACTTGTCATGGCTGGAGAGAGATTAGAGAGTTTCATGAAGGCGGGAAAAATTCAGAATGCAGGCGGATCTGCAAGCGGGGTCAAGAAGCCTTATCAGGGTTTCATTAAGAAAAGGGAAGGCGAAGCTAGTGCTGTGTTCACCAATAGAGGGAGAACTCACCAAGGTTATCACCACATTGCTGCCATTGCTCCACAACAACCACTTTCCATTCCGGCAAATCAGCCTGCGCCTCAGCAAAATCGACAACAACAACCCTATCAACCAAGACAAAATCAGTATCAAGGGCAGAGAAAACTAGAAAGAAGGCTTGATCCAATTCCGTCCACCTACGCCAAATTGCTTCCGTTCCTGTTGAAAGGAGGTCTCGTTCAACTTAGGGAAATGAAAGATCCTCCGGCTGTTCTCCCCTACGGTTACGACGTGAATGCGAGATGTGAATTCCACTCTGGCGCCCCAGACCATAGCGTTGAGAATTGTAAGGCTTTAAAATACATTGTGCAAAATCTTATCGATTCAAAAGCGATAAACTTTACCCGAAATACTCCGAACATCAAGACTAATCCAATGCCACCTCACCACTCAACAAACATGATTGAAGGCTCTAAGGGGATCCGATTAATTTCGGATATTGAGAAATTAAGGACCCCACTTTCCACTATTAAGGAGCAACTCTTGTTGAAAAACATTTACCCAGGATGTTCAACTAATTGCCATGTTTGCATGGACGGATCTCAAGGATGCACTGAGCTGAAGAAAGGCATACAAAGCCTGATTGAGCAGGGTGTATTAGTAGCAGAACAACTTTCAAAGATTGAGGAAGTTGCTACTCTTGAAATTCCGTTCGAAACATTGGAGATACCATATGATGATGGATGTGAGCTTTGGGTCCCATTTGACAATTTGAATCGCACACCATTGACCATACCGTGCGATGAGGAAGAATGGGACAACATGTATGGACATACTTCTATCCCACTGCCGATCCCGTATGATCCAGTTGAAATACCTATGTCTCCACCATCAATGAACCAACTTGTCATTTCGGCCCCATCTCCGTTTCCATACAAGAGCACGAAAGTTGTACCTTGGTTATACGATGAAACTGTTTTTCTCAACGGACAGAAGGTGGCAGAAGAAGATGTATTGGAAGAAAAGAAGACTGTAGAGAACATCGTGGGAACCAGAGGCGTCACTAGAAGTGGTCGAATCTTCGCTCCGACTGCACCTCCTGTCAACAGCAGTGACAATACAAGGAAAGGTACTGTCGTACCGAGCACCAATGAACAGGGGCAGTCGTCTAAACAGAAAGGCATCCCAAATGATGAAGCGGAGGAGTTTCTAAGAATCATTCAGAAAAGCGATTACAAAGTGATTGACCAGCTCAATCAGACGCCCTCGAAGATATCCATGCTGTCATTGTTAATGTGTTCAAAGGCCCATCAAGAAGCACTGCTAAAATTCTTGAAGGCAGCTCATGTGCCAGAGGAGATATCAGTAGTACAGTTTGAAGAAGTGGTGGGAAATATTGCATCAGGTCATATTTTGAGCTTTAATGATAGTGAATTACCTCCCTGTCGCTACTGCGAAAATTGGCGCCGGCTGAACAGAAGAGTCGCCACCGTGCGTTATTTATCCCACGGGAGGGAAAGGAAACGCTCAGAGTAAACCTCGCACAACACGGGAAAGGTATGGTCGTCGCAACCAAAACCTGGATTCGGGAGTCGGTTACGCAAGGGGAAGGTATTAGCACCCCTCACGTCCGTCGTACTCGACGGGATCCACGCTTGTTTTCGGGTATGGATTGTTATTCTATCTAAACTATGGGTCGAGGGTTAAAAAGAAAATAAAATGAAAATAAAAATGACTCGGCAAAGTATCGCACTTTATGCCTACGTATTCCCGTCTGGAACGAGAAATCAGAGTCAACGTAGTTCGCCTACCTACGGGAAAGGAGGGGAAGGTTGCTCGCTAGGATATCGCATCCTATGCCTACGTACTTTCATACAGCATGAAAGATCAGAGCAAACGTAGTTCGGGCCACGTACGACACAAGCTTGTCTTGATTGATTTTATTCCTTCTGAAAAAGGGTTTTCTGATTAACAGTCCAAGAGGACAACAATGACGTCTTGATGAGTTCACATTCTTTTACGGAAGAAGTGTCTTTTATTGAATTTGAAATCTTTATGGTGTTTTTCTGTTTGTTTTGAGATAGAAAGAGACAGAACTCTAACCTACGGTTGCGAAGGGAATCAAACTATCCTAATGTTATCATGCATGGGTTAAGACCTAGTGTCTATCATGCTCCTCTCTTGCACAGAGAGAAACAGAGATCCTAAGGGATAGGCAGAAACAGAAACAATATCAGATATATACAGTAAAACAGTAAAATGCATGGATGCAACAGTACAAGCGAGGCAAGGGAGTCCCACTCAACCTCGAACCTAGAAAACAATAGGCGAAAGTGAACAGGCTTCACTTTCAACCCAACAGGGTAAACAGCAAACAATACAGTCCAGAAAACCAATCAATACATCAGCAAATGAAATACAGCAAAAATAAACGGCCACAGCAGCTCTACATCAATATCCATCTTCAAGCAATCTCCAATCAGCTACAGGCTTCAACAAGCATCAATCTCCATCTTCATGACCTTCAGGCAAAGGCTTTGATCATCTGTCTTCCATCTGCAAAGGCTTTTCTTCAAGCTCAAACCTCCAGGATGAGGGATTAGTCATAAGAGTGAAGTGAATAAATGTTAGACAGTTAATTACCTACCAAGGGTGGTTCATCAACTGTTAACATTAAACAGAAAGTTTCCTCTCAAAAGTTCTATCTTTCAAATATATTCACTGATCCTTCCAAAGGAAGGAGGTGGATATTTGAAAGAGACTTTGAATCATAGAGAAAGGATGGATGCAGACAAGGCATTCCATGTTTGAGAAACAAGCTTTCTAATCTAGAGCTCTGCCTAGCTCCTAAACCCTAGTCTCCTCAGCAGCTGCTAGCAAGAACCTCCTCTCCAACTCTGGCAGTTGATCTTCAATCTCTGGATCTCCAATGGTCTTCATCACCTCAAGTCTTCAGCTCTCCCAAGTCCCCAGACAATCCCAATACCCAGGCAAGCAAGCAATAATCCCCAGAGGGCACACCACACCAGCCAATCAGATATACACAGAGCATTAATAGCAGTAGGGGAATCCTAGCTTTTCTCTAAGGGATCTAATAACTACCCATAGCCCCTATAGTCCCATAACTAAACTAGTCAAACCCTACGTCCTAAGGGAAAGGATCAAACTTCCTAAGTCATCACCTAAAAACCCTAATTTGTTCATGTTATTCAAGCCTACCTTAAGCACCTAAAATTAATTTCTAAAAAAGGGAACTAAATTGAATCTATAAGTTCAATATCTAATCTAAGCAACCTAAAAAGAATGAACAAAAAAGATGAAAGCATTTAATAGAACAAAAATTACTAAAATCATGCATGAAATGAAGCTATTTAAAATGACATTTATTTAGAAAATATGGAAAAAATATCAAATGAAAATAAAAATGCAATTTTATTTAATGACAATTTTCTACACATTTAATGAAAATGATGTAAAAGGAATGGATTAAAAATGATTTTTTATCTATTTATTATGAATTTTTAAAAGTTGGTAAAATTAAAGTGGAATTAAAAAACAATTGAAATTAAAATGAGAGGGAGGGGGGTAAGAATAGCAGGCGCCCTAGTTGATATTTGGATGGGCCAGGCAGTGGTGGGGTGCGCATAGCAAGTTGGTTAAGGCCCAGAACCATTCAGAATCATTAAAAAAAAACAAAACAAGCAGGGGGTGAGAAAAGTAAGGTTATCACGTGCAAAATGAATTGGGCTCAGGCATTGGGGGGTGGGGATATCAATGGAGTCTTAGGCCCGCCCGTTTCAATTAATGAAACGGTGCGTTTAGGGCACCCAGCTAATTCCCTCCAAAATCAGAATTAAATGAGAGCCACAGGATTGCTCTCTGAGTCAAAGGTCTTGCATGAAATGAACGCCCAGGATTTCGTCTTCCTCATTGGATCATATGAGAGCTAGGGTTTCCTCCATGAAACTCCATGCACACACCACTTCAAGCTCTCGGTTCTCACTCCACAGTCCATGAATCAACACGATGCAAACATGAAAAACACTCAGAATCTCTCCCTCTACAAGTCTATGGTCATAGATTGTATTAAAACTCAGCCAATCAATAAACCCGAGCGCAACAATTTCTGGCTCCATGAAAACACTCTGCAACTCATCAGCATAATTCTCAATCAAACTTATACTAATCTAATCTATGACTAATGGTGATCATCCTGCGCTAACAACCTAAGATTATAATGCACTATGCCACGAGTTCTACATCCTAACAGTTCTAACAACCTGCTAACAATCATCACCAAACCACTTCAAACTCATCCTAATTGCTCTACTAACATCCTACATCATATCTAAACTAACAAAACCATGCTAAACTAACTAAATCAAGCTGTGGCAGAGAAAATGCACCTGGTGTGAAATCTTGTGGATGATGATGAAACTTGTGGATCTGAGGCTTTTGAGGCTTGGATCTTGATCTACAATTGCACTACTTGATTCTGTATGCACCACCTTGAGGAGTTTTGCCTTGGATCTTGAGTTCCAATGGAAATTGCAATTTTGATGTTGATGATTATAGTGCTCGAAAATGGATTGATCACACCTTGTTCTTGGTTGAATTCTGATCTATGATGATGAATCAGTATGATGAAATTGATTTTGATGGTGATTGGTGAAGAATTTGAGAAATTGAGGTGAAAATGCAATGAGAAAGAATGGAGAGAATTTGTGAGATTTTTGTGAAAAATGAGTCTAACCCTTGATCAATCTTCATTTCATGCTTATATAGACTCCAATGGAAATTTCCAGAATGTTCATACACTTTCCCTTACATTCCACAAGTGATCCAACTTTGGTATGTTTCTTCAATTACAAGTAACCAAGGATAACTTTGAAATTTTGAACTAGGCTCAAAAAAGTACTTGAACCATTGTTCTTAGAATGTCTTTTCCATTCAAAATCATATATTGGAAGTCTCCATTTGGACTTATAAATCTCTCAAACCATTTTTTCCTTTGACTTTATTCAAATTATAAGCCATTTTAGTTCAAATTTGGACCAATCATGCAACTTCATGTTATGAGCTTTTCCAACAATTTGTGACCTTCTTTTTAGACTTAAAATCACATTTGGAGCAAGTTTGATGTTGTAAGTTTTTCCATTTGAGGCCCCCTTGTATGAGTTTTGGACATAGGTTAAAATGACCTGTAATTCACAAATGCCCAAAATACCCTTTGCTTGACAAGACCATAAGTTGAGTTCCACACATCATATGAAGGCATACTATACCATTCTAGAAAGCTAAGACAATGAGGAACAATTCTTATGTTGACCAAGAATTCATTTGAAATCTCCTTGAGGGGTAAAAATTGCTTGGAAGTCAAGTTACTTTCACAGACAAAATTCAGATACCTCAGATGACCTGTAACTTGCAAGGACCATAACTTGAGTTCTATAAATCTCCTTGATGTCTTCCACCACTCAAATTAAAGGTCTTGAGATCCTCTACAAGTTTCATGTTGGCCAAGGATCCATTTGAAGCTTGCATTTTGACTTATCTTGCTTGGAAATTTGACCTAAACTAGGGGATTTTACACAGAAACCCTAATTTAGAAACTCCTCTTCTCCTTGATTTCTCTTGAATTCTCCTTGGCATATCTCCATATCCTCTTTTATATGTCCAATTATGACCCCACATCTCTCCACTAGACTTGAATGCCCCTTAAATCAGTCAATTGACCTAGGGTTGACCTAGGGTTGACCCAGATGAAACCCTAGTTGACTGCCTTCAGCTATAGCTCTTGTGCTCTCATCAATGACTTGTCTCCTTCTTTAAATGACTTTCTAAGTCTCTCATAATGTCTAGATACTCTCCATGCCTTCAACTCACAGCTCACAACCCTCTTGTTGACCCTCAGATACCCTCAGCTAGGAGATGGACTCAAGGCTTGATCTGCTGCACTCTTTGCTTTCAAATTCTTTCCAGATGACTTGAATGAGATTGAATTGGGATAATAACCTCTTGATAGGCTTCTAGAGATGAGAATAATGATTGGTCCCCCTGTTGAATGACTTGCTATGCTTATGCTATGCAGATGATTAGACTATGTACATGACTCTATATGCAAATGCTAATGACATTGAAACATAAACCAAGTGAATAAGGTTGGGCAAATTTCAGGGTGCAACAGCTGCCCCTATTCAAGCGACTTGGACCCGATTGGGTGAAGAGCCCGGAGCCTTCAGACATTCGCGGTACGAGACGGTTGAATACTAGTGAAACCAGAAATTTGCCAACCGCAAAACTAAATTGCGCTCCTGCTTGAGGAACGACATTCATCAGCTGAATCTGACTGTTACGGTAACCCAATGATCTCGTGCGACTGTGCTGGGGGTTGTCTTCATCGTTCTGAAGAGGATTCTGTCATAACAGATCGCTTGCTTGTCCACGTTAGGACTCTGTCCGTCGTCAATACGAAGAACTCTCAACTAGAACCTGTCCACGTTAGGACTCCACTTGCTGTTAACCCAGAAAAATCTCGGCAACTCCGCTGGGGATAATTCGTCTGCATTTCCATAAACTGAATCGTCCACGTTAGGAACAAAACTCTTCTACGTTAGGAGTAGCATCTGTCCACGTTAGGAATAACATCGTCCACGTTAGGAGTAACACCTGTCCACGTCAGGAATCATTTCTTCTGTATCTGTCCACGTCAGGACTAACCCTTTCATCTTTCCACGTCAGGAAGCAATCTTCTTTCCGCGTAAGGGGAACTATACCAATCTGTCCACGTAAGGACTCCAATACCACTTGACACGTCCGCGTCAGGACTCCAATCTTTCCACGTAAGGAATTCAACTTTGGTTCTGAACCTGTCCACGTCAGGACTCAACTTTCCACGTAAGGAGTACATCATTCTTCCACGTCAGGAATCAACTTTTCTTGAATCTGTCCACGTAAGGAACCCAATTTTTCCACGTAAGGAGTAAATCTTCTTCTTCCACATTAGGAATAACTTCTTTGATCTGTCCGCGTCAGGACTGAACTCTTCCACGTCAGGAATACAAACCTCTTGATATGTCCGCGCAAGGACCCTAATCTTTCCACGTCAGGAATGCTGTCATTTCCACGTAAGGAAACTATCTTTTTCCACGTAAGGGATGCTCTTGATATGTCCGCGCAAGGACTCTGATTTTTCCACGTAAGGAATACCAACTTCTTTCCGATTTGTCCGCGTCAGGACTACATTTTTCCACGTAAGGAATGCCATCTTAATCTGTCCACGTAAGGACTCCACTCTTTCCGCGTTAGGAATCACCTCTTTTGATTTGTCCACGTCAGGACACTGATCTCGTCTTGATTTGTCTATGTTAGGACTCAGGTGTCTTCGACCCGCTGAGGAAATAAGACTTGTCCACGTAAGGACTCACACCCTGGTCTGATCTGTCCACGTCAGGGCACCAACACAAAGAGTAATCACTTTTGTCAACGTCATGACTTCCTATTCCACTAATTTCGAGAACCCGAATCTGCCCATGTTGGGACTAACACACCTCACCAATCCGGGGAAATAAACCTGTCCACGTTAGGACGCCCACTTCTGAAGAAATCCCGTCAATCTAGGAGTAAATTGTCCACGTCGGGACTTAGTTCTCCAATGATCCTCACCCACAAACTTCTTAGCACTGACGTGACAGCGACTTTGAGACGGACTCTACTGGGGATGTCTGGAAACCAAACTATCGGACGCCTGTTCTGATAACCGGCGGTGGCCTCTGAAATTCTGATTCATGGAACCCCTGACGACAACTAATTCTGCCTGGGAATAAAGAGAAACTTATCCTGGTAACTCTGTGGGGAATACTGCCGAAACTGACATTAGATGTCCCATGCCGAGATCTTGAACATTTGGTTGTTCATTTGAGCGAGAGTTCTCTCCACCTGAACTGCTAAAGTACAGGAACTGCTTCAGCGAAATAAATGCTGGAAGGTAATGCCGACTCCGCCGGGGATAGTCAGGTGCTACAGAATTATTCCAGCAAAATAAATGTTGTAAGAGTGAAGTCGACTCAGCTGGGAAATTAGGAACTCAAACCAAACACCTTGTTGAAATAAACCCCTGCTGGGGAAAATAACCTTGCTGGGGAATAGCAGATGTGCATAGTATGATCGGACTTGCTGCTGGAGCGTGAACTGATATCACCAGTATCTCTGACAAAATAAATGATAGGACCCACCATCAACTCTGCTTTGGAGGGTCTTGATCTCCGAGTTCCACCGGAAGGAATGAAAACACTTGCAAAGAGAATTCTGCTGGGGATAGGATGATTCTCTCGGGGAAAATTAACTGACTCCGCCGGGGGAGAGTGCATGACCCTCCGGGGAAAGATGAACCTGTCTGAATACAGCCTCACGATCTTGGAATCGCCAAACTCTATTGAGGACGAATAACTTTTCTGCCCCCTTTGGGCAAGCTACGGCTAGCTGGGGAATTCTATCCTTCTTCAGGAAGAACATGCATGACCTGCGTGGCGATTAAGTCTTTCGTTATCGCAATCTTTTGATCATCTTCCTCGTATGGTTATGAAACCTGTAACAACACAAACAAGACACGACAAGCCTATGCAATCAAATCAATTCAGGTTAGTGACGTTACACTCAGTTAATTCAAAGCTTTAACAATTGTTGGCAAGGGCCAGCGACGTTATACTCATGCTAGTTTCATCAAACTTAGGCGTTTTATCATGCACAAAACAGTAAAGAACCAGCATCAAGTACTGAATAACATATTTTATTGATCGGGCCCCTGAATGGGCGGAGTTTTATACATGGGATGTAACTCCTGAAATGAGGAAGCTACACAAAGCAAATACATAAGTATGCACAAGAAGCATGAATATTTTGACAAATTAAATTTTGTACACATGTCGGCAACGGGATGCAGATGAACACCACGAAATGATCCTCCTATGACTCATCCGACTCTAATGCTTTCCCGGTATCCCCACTTCTGAAGAGATTGTATCCGATAACTGGCTCCTCAAACATATTCTCCCGCATTGATGCTCATTGAATTCGGACCGCAGTCATTTGCTTTTCAAATCCCTAACTTTTGCGTGAACCGCCTTTTACGGGTTTTCAGTTCACCGGGATACCCTTTTTTGCCGAAGCCGCCCAGTGTAGGTTTTCAACTTCGCGGGTGTACATTTTTCAATTTTATCCCTAACTTTTGCCCGAACCTTTCATTCTGTTTTTGGTTCGCCAGGATGCCCCATTTTTGCCTGGACTCTCTTTTTCTGTCCAGCGGGTCTATTTTAAGCAAAGTATTTTTTAACTGCGTCCGAATTCACAGGTGACGCGAAGTCTTCTCCGTCCATGGTGGACAACAATAAAGCTCCTCCTGAAAAGACTTTTCTGACAACGTATGGCCCTTCGTAGTTGGGGGTCCACTTGCCCCTGTGATCTGCTTGCGGCGGGAGAATCCTTTTCAGCACAAGGTCGCCCGTCTGAAAGCTTCGCGGAAGTATCTTCTTGTCGTACGCTTTCTTCATCCGGCTCTGGTACAAACGACCGTAGGCTAGAGAAGCTAGCCTCTTCTCATCCATCAAGCTCAGTTGGTTCAATCTATTCGTTACCCATTCTGCCTCGTCCAGCTGAACGTCCCGCAATACCCTTAGAGAAGGGATCTCAACTTCCAATGGTAGTACCGCTTCCATTCCGTATACCAACGAGAACGGAGTTGCCCCGGTTGATGTGCGTACCGTCGTACGATAACCGTGTAAAGCAAAAGGTAGCATTTCATGCCAATCCTTATAGGTCACCACCATTTTCTGAACGATCTTCTTGATATTCTTATTGGCCGCCTCAACAGCGCCATTCATCTTGGGTCGGTAAGGGGAGGAGTTGTGATGTTCGATCTTGAAATTCTGACAGAGCTCCTTCATCATTTTGTTGTTCAGATTTGAACCATTATCCGTGATTATCCGCTCGGGAATCCCATATCGGCAAATGATATCTCTTTTGATGAATCTAGCCACCACTTGCTTCGTTACATTCGCGTAAGACGCCGCTTCCACCCACTTGGTGAAATAATCGATCGCTACTAGGATGAACCGATGCCCGTTAGAAGCCGTCGGCTCGATCTTGCCAATCATATCGATTCCCCACATCGAGAATGGCCATGGAGATGACATCACATTTAGAGGACTCGGAGGCACGTGTATCTTGTCAGCATATATTTGGCACTTGTGGCACTTCCTTGCGAACTTGAAACAATCAGTTTCCATCGTCAACCAAAAGTAACCTGCCCTCAGTAGCTTTCTCGTCATAGCATGCCCACCAGCATGCGTACCAAAGGTACCTTCGTGAATTTCCTCCATGAGAAGCTTTGCCTCTTTCTCGTCTACACAACGCAACAACACCAAGTCGTGGTTTCTTCTGTACAAGACGCCATCTGGATTCAAGTAGAAATTACCCGCTAATCTCCTGAGAGTCTTCTGATCTTGACTGGATGCCCCAGCCGGATACTCTTTATTCTTCAGGAAATTAAGGATATCGAAATACCACGGTTTGTCATCAGATGCTTCATCAATAGCAAATACATAAGCTGGCCTGTCCAACCGAGAGATAGTGACTTGGGGAGCTTCGTTCCAGAAGTTGACCTTGTACATGGAAGACAAAGTGGCAAGGGCGTCAGCCATTTGATTTTCTGCCCGCGGTACGTGATGCAATTCAACCTTGTCGAAGAAAGGCAACAATCTCCTTGCATAATTCATGTAATGTATCAAATTTGGCTGTCGTGTCTCCCATTCCCCTTTGATCTGATTCACTACCAGAGCTGAGTCTCCGTATACGTCTAAATTCTTGATTCGCAAGTCAATGGCTTCTTCAAGCCCCATTATACAAGCTTCGTATTCGGCCTCATTGTTGGTAACGGCAAAGGTCAATCGGGCAGTAAACGGGATATGCGACCCGTGTGGCGTAGTGATGATTGCCCCTATTCCGCTACCGTAAGCATTCACAGCTCCGTCAAATATCATCTTCCATTGGGACCCTAACTCTGGTCCTTCGTCTGGCAACGGCTCTTCACAATCTTTCATCTTTAGGTACATGATATCCTCGTCAGGAAAATCAAACCTCATCGATTGGTACTCTTCAATAGGCTGCTCCGCCAGATACTCAGACAGCACACTCCCCTTTATAGCCTTTTGCGAGACGTATTGGATATCATATTCAGTCAAGACCATCTGCCAACGGGCAATTCTACCCGACAACGCTTGCTTTTCGAATACATATTTGATAGGATCCATCTTCGAGATGAGCATGGTTGTATAATTCAGCATGTACTGCCTCAAACGCTTGGCGGCCCAGGCTAGCGCGCAACAAGTTTTCTCCAGCATTGAGTATCGAGATTCACAGTCTGTAAATTTCTTACTCAGGTAATAGATCGCATGCTCTTTTCTCCCCGTCTCGTCGTGTTGACCGAGAACACAACCCATGCTTCCCTCAAGAACCGTCAAATACATTATCAAGGGTCTACCTGCCACTGGGGGTATCAAAATAGGAGGTTCCTGCAGATACTTCTTTATTTTATCGAACGCCTTTTGACAATTTTCGTTCCACGTTACAGCTTGATCTTTCTTCAGCAACTTGAATAATGGTTCACACGTGGCCGTTAGGTGAGATATGAACCGGGCAATGTAGTTCAATCTCCCTAAAAACCCGCGCACCTCTTTCTCTGTTTTAGGCGTCGGCATTTCTTGTATTGCTTTTATTTTAGCAGGATCGACCTCTATTCCTCTTTCGCTTACGATAAACCCCAGCAGTTTACCCGATCTCACCCCGAAGGTGCACTTATTAGGGTTCAGCCTCAGCCTGAACTTCCTAAGTCTTTTAAACAACTTCAACAGATTCACCAGATGCTCTTCCTCCGTCTGGGATTTGGCAATCATATCGTCAACATAAACTTCGATCTCTTTATGCATCATGTCATGAAAAAGAGTCGTCATCGCACGCTGATATGTTGCCCCAGCATTTTTCAAACCAAAGGGCATCACTTTGTAGCAAAATGTTCCCCAAGGCGTTATGAAAGTAGTCTTCTCCATATCCTCTGGCGCCATTTTAATCTGATTATAGCCTGAGAAGCCATCCATGAAGGAGAATACGGAGTATTGAGCAGTATTATCAACTAACACGTCAATGTGAGGAAGTGGAAAATCGTCTTTTGGGCTTGCTTTATTCAAATCTCTATAATCTACGCACATTCGAACCTTGCCATCTTTCTTTGGCACTGGTACGATGTTAGCAACCCATGAGGGATATTTTGTCACAGCCAGGAAACCAGCGTCCCACTGTTTCTGCACCTCCTCTTTGATCTTCATTGCCATATCTGGTCGTGTTCTGCGAAGCTTTTGTTTGACCGGCGGGCAATCTTCTTTCAATGGCAGACGATGTACGACCATATCTGTATCGAGCCCTGGCATATCCTCATACGACCAAGCGAATACATCACTATACTCTTGGAGCATTTCAACCAGTCTCCGCTTGATATCGCTCTGCAGCGCGGCTCCGATACGAATGTTTTTCTCAACCCCTTCCGACCCCAAATTGATAATTTCGATGACCTCGTCGTGAGGCAGAATGGCTCTTTCCTCTTGCTTTACTAACCAGGACAGTTCTTCAGGAACGTCGCTATCTTCGACAACCTCTTCTTCAGCCTGAAACACCGGGTGCTCAAAGTCGGGACGAGTCATAGGTGGTTCAAGGATGTCATCTGAAAATGTTATCCTGCAAAAGGAATGGTTAAGTGCTTCAAAATGCATATAAAGCGAATAACCATGTTGCCATTTTATTGAAAATAACAAAATAAGAAAGACAGAGATTACAGTATTTGCACATGAAAAAACGCCATTTATTTAATGATTAACACGCAATGTTTATAGCAACACAGCCCTAAGCAAACTCCTGATGCCCCGGGCAAGACATCAGATTATTCAACAATTAATAAAGCAAAGCATTACTGTTTAAAAGTCACAGGAACAAGCTCCTGAATAGACCAGTTGCACAGTCCTTGTCCTGGCGTGCTTGGCTGAATCCAGGCATCCATATCACAGTCGCTGTCTCCTTCATCAGACTCTGAAGCAGCATTGACAGTTTCATGACATACTCCACTGGCAGAGATGATAATCGGCTTTCTGAAACGGGGGGCCCCCACGGAAGGAGTTGATGACGACGGTCGGTACCCCAGTCCGAACCGGTCCATCTTCACCGGAATGTCTAGCACTTTGCCCCAGCCCTTGGCTTCTCCTGCTTCTACTAGAGCTTGAGCTTCTTTATACGATGAGACAGCTATCTTTGGCACTTTGCTCGGCCCGGGACCTTTGTCCTTGATGCGCAAACCTTCGAATGCCTGGTGTTGCACCCTAAAATTTGCCCAACCTTATTCACTGGGTTTGTGTGTCAATATCATTAGCATTTGCATATAGAGTCATGTACATAGACTAACCATCTGCATAGCATAAGCATAGCAAGTCATTCAACAGGGGACCAATCATTATTCTCATCTCTAGAGGCCTATCAAGAGGTTATTATCCCAATTCAATCTCATTCAAGTCATCAGGAAAGAATTTGAAAGCAAAGAGTTCAGCAGATCAAGCCTTGAGTCCATCTCCTAGCTGAGGGTATTTGAGGATCAACAAGAGGGTTGTGAGCTGTGAGTTGAGAGCATGGGGAGTATCTAGACATTATGAGAGACTTAGAAAGTCATTTAAAGAAGGAGACAAGTCATTGATGAGAGCACAAGAGCTATAGCTGAAGACAGTCAACTAGGGTTTCATCTGGGTCAACCCTAGGTCAACCCTAGGACAATTGACTGATTTAAGGGGCATTCAAGTCTAGTGGAGAGATGTGGGGTTCATCATTGGACATATAAGGAAGGATATGGAGATATGCCAAGAAGAATTCAAGAGAAATCAAGGAGAAGAGGAGTTTCTAAATTAGGGTTTCTGTGTAAAATCCCCTAATTTAGGTCAAATTTCCAAGCAAGATAAGTCAAAATGCAAGCTTCAAATGGCTTCTTGGCCAACATGAAACTTGTAGAGGATCTCAAGACCTTTAATTTGAGTGGTGGAAGACATCAAGGAGATTTATAGAACTCAAGTTATGGTCCTTGCAAGTTACAGGTCATCTGAGGTGTCTGAACTTTTGTCTGTGAAAGTGACTTGACTTCCAAGCTAGTTTTACCCCTCAAGGAGATTTCAAATGAATTCTTGGTAAACATAAGAATTGTTCCTCATTGTCTTATCTTTCTAGAATGGTATAGCATGCCCTCATATGATGTGTGGAACTCAACTTATGGTCTTGGCAAGCAAAGGGTATTTTGGGCATTTGTGAATTACAGGTCATTTTAACCTATGTCCAAAACTCATACAAGGAGGCCTCAAATGGAAAAACTTACAACATCAAACTTGCTCCAAATGGGATTTTAAGTCTAGAAATAAGGTCAAAAATTGTTGGAAAAGCTCATAACATGGAGTTGCATGATTGGTCAAAATTTGAACTAAAATGGCTTATAATTTGAATAAAGTCAAGATGAAAAATGGTTTGGGAGATTTCTAAGTCCAAATGGAGACTTCCAATATATGATTTTGAATGGAAAAGACATTCTAAAGACAATGGTTCAAACACTTTTTTGAGTTTAGTGGAAGATTTCAAAGTTATCCTTGGTTACTTGCATTTTAAGAAACATAGCCAAAATGGATCAAAGTTGGAAGGCAAGGGAATGTGTAAGATGGATCTAGAATGTTCATGTGAACCCTATATATTCATGAAATGAAGATTGATCAAGGGTTGGCTTCATTTTTCACCAAGAATTTCACAAACCCTCTCATTCTTTCTCTTTGCAATTTCACTTCAATCTCTCAAATTCTTCACCAATTATCATCAAAATCAACTTCATTCTACTGGTTCATCATCATAGACCAGAATTCAATCAAGAACCAAGTGTGATCACTCCATTTTCGAGCACTTCCATCATCAACATCAAAATTGAAGTTTCAAGTTGACAGCACAATTCAAGCCAAGTTTCATTCAAGTGTTGCAAACAGAATCGAGCATTGAGTTTGTAGATCAAGATCCAATCCTCACAAGCCTCAGATCCATAAGATTCAGCATCATCCACAAGCTTTCACATCAGGTGCATTTACTCTGCCACAGCTTGATTCAATTAGGTTAGCATGATTTTATTAGTTTAGATATAATGTAGGAGGTTAGTAGAGCAATTAGGATGAATTTGGAGTAGTTTGGTGACAATTGTTAGCAGGTTGTAAAAACTGTTTGGATCAAGAACTCTTAGGTTAATGCATTATAATGTTAGGTTGTTAGTGCAGGATGATCACCATTATGCATAGAGTAGTTTAGTCTAGGTTTGATGGAGAATTGTGTTGGTGAGTTGCAGAGTATGTTCATGGTGACCAGGACTTGTTGTTATCGGGTTGAGTGATCTAGTGAATTTCAGATTGATCTAAGACCATAGGCTTATAGAGGGAGAGATTTAGAATGTTTTTCATGTTTATAGCGTGTTGATTCATGGCCTGTAGGGTGAGAACAGATGAGTTGAAATTGGCTCGTGCATGGCTGCCATGGAGATGAAACCCTAGCTCTTATTTGAACTGATGAGGAAGACGAAATCTGGACGGTTCATTTCATGTTGGACCATTGACCTCCAAGCCATCGTGTGGCTCTCATTTGAAGCAGATTTTGGAGGGAGATGAGTTGGTGCCAAACGCACCGTTTCATTAATTGAAACGGGCGGGCCTGAGTGATTTGTGATATTCCCACCCCCCATTAGTGAGCCCAACTCATTTTGAACGTGCTAACCCTTCTATTCTCACCCCCCTGCGCCTTTTTATTTTTCATTGTTTCTGACTTGATTTGGGCTCAAGCTAAATGTGCTACGCGCACCCCCTGTCTGCCTGGCCCAATGGATTACTAGCTGAGCGCGTTGCTTATTGAACCCCCCTGGCTATTTCTCTATTCTTTTTTTATTATTTTCTTTTCATGTTTTTCATTCATTTTAAAAATTCATAATAAATACATAAAAAATTATTTTTAATCCATTCTTTTTACATCATTTTCATTAGAATGTCTAGAAAATTATAGAAAAATAAAATTGCATTTTTATTTTTATTTCATATTTTTTCCATATTTTCTAAATAAATGTCATTTTAAATAGCTTCATTTCATGCATGATTTTACTAATTTTTGTTCTATTACATGCTTTCATATTTTTTGTTCATTCTTTTTGGGGTGTTTAGATTAGATATTGAGCTTGTAGATTCAATTTAGTTCCCATTTTTAGGAATTAATTTTAGGTGCTTAATGTAGGCTTGAACAACATAAACAAATTAGGGTTTTTTAGGTGATGACTTAGGAAGTTTGATTTCATTTCCCTTAGGACTTAGGGTTTGAATAGATTAGTTATGGGACTATAGGGGCTATGGGTAGTTATTAGATCCCCTTAGAAAAAGTCAGGATTCCCCTACTGCTATTGATGCTCTGTATATATATTTGACTGGTGTGGTGTGCCCTCTGGGGATTATTGCTTGCTTGCTTGGGTATTGGGATTGTCTGGGGACCTGGGAGAGATGAAGACTTGAGGAGATGAAGACCATTGGAGATCCAAAGATTGAAGATCAACTGCCAGAGTTGAGGAGTAGGTTCTTGCTAGCAGCTGCTGAGGAGACTAGGGTTTAGGAGCTAGGCAGAGCTCTAGATTAGAGAGTTTGATTCTCAAACATGGATTGCCTTGTCTGCATCCATTCTTCTCTGTGATTCAGAGTCTCTCTAAGACACTCACCCCCTTTCTTTGGAAGGCTTGGTGATAGTGTCTAGGAGATAGAACTCTTGAGAGAAAATGTCTCTTGTGTTAGAAGCAGTCTGTTCACCACCCTTGGTAGTCAGCTGATTGCTTAACACCCAATTCACTCTTGTGACTGATTCCTCATCCTGGAGGTTTGAACTGGAAGAAAAGCCATTGCAGATGGAAGAATGATGATCAAGGCCCTTGCCTGAAGGCCATGAAGATGGAGACTGATGCTTGTTGAAGCCTGTAGCTGATTGGAGATTACTTGAATCCAGATGTTGGTTCAGAGCTGCTGATGCTGTTTCTTCTGCTGTTGTATTTCATTTGCTGATGTATTGATTGGTTTTCCTGGCTGTATTGTTTGCTGTTTACCCTGCTGGGTTGAAAGTGAAGTCTGTTCACTTTTGCCTATTGTTTTCCAGGTTCGAGGTTGAGTGAGACTCCCTTGCCTCGCTTGTACTGTTGCATCCATGCATTTTACTGCTTTACTGTATATATCTGGTATTGTTTCTGTTTCTGCCTATCCCGTAGGATCTCTGTTTCTCTCTGTGCAAGAGAGGAGCATGATAGACACTAGGTCTTAACCCATGCATGATAACATTAGGTTAGTTTGTTTCCCTTCGCAACCGTAGGTTAGAGTTCTGTCTCTTTCTTTCTCAAAACAAACAGAAAAACACATAAAGATTTCAAACACAATAAAAGACACTTCTTCCGTAAAAGAATGTGAACTCATCAAAACGTCATTTTTGTCCGCTTGGACTGTTAGTCAGAAAAACCTTTTTCAGAAGGAATAAAATCAATCAAGGACAAGCTTGTGTCGTACGTGGCCCGAACTACGTTTGCTCTGATCTTTCATGCTGTATGAAAGTACGTAGGCATAGGATGCGATATCCTAGCGAGCAACCTTCCCCTCCTTTCCCGTAGGTAGGCGAACTACGTTGACTCTGATTTCTCGTTCCAGACGGGAATACGTAGGCATGAAGTGCGATACTTTGCCGAGTCATTTTGTTTTCATTTTCTTTCCTTTTAACCCTTGACCTATAGTTTAGATAGAATAACAATCCATACCCGAAAACAAGCGTGGATCCCGTCGAGTACGACGGACGTGAGGGGTGCTAATACCTTCCCCTTGCGTAACCGACTCCCGAACCCAGGTTTTGGTTGCGATGACCATACCTTTCCCTTGTTGTGCGAGGTTTACTCTGAGCGTTTCCTTTCCCTCCCGTGGGATAAATAACGCACGGTGGCGACTCTTCTGTTCAGCCGGCGCCGATTTTCGCAGTAGCGACAGCTGGCGACTCTGCTGGGGATCCAACGTCCCCTGGCTGCTAAGGACTGCGATGGTTCTTATGCATTTGGGATCCAACGTCCCTTAAGAGAGTCAATCCTAGCGCTTGTTTTCCCGTCGAGGATTTTGTATGGAGTTATTTTTATATTTCTAACCTTGTATTTTCAGCTTTATGTATTGTTTATTATTGCTGTATCGGGGTGTGACGGGTGTTCTGATATTGAGAGATAAGCCGGACCTGGGCTTGAGTGCACCTAGAATTAGAGTAGAAATTAGTGGGCGCCCGCTTGCTTTGCTTGCTTTGGTGTCCCATGAAATCTACACTCAGACGAGGTTCCTCTGGTTGGCCTCCTGCCCCTTCCTTTGGTTGGCGTGGGTTGCTGGTTAGTTGGATTGTCGACTCTGGGGACCGATCATTTGGAAGTTGGCTAAGTGAGGCCTCTTCAGGAATTGATGATGCCACTCCTTCTGGGAATCGTATCATCAACCCTGAAAGTCTGTGACGCCGACGACCGCATAGGATGCCGTACCTTGTGCCAGTTATAGGGCCACCCACCCGTGAGGGGATTTGGGGTTATGCAGGTAACCAGACCTTCAGACTACCGGTTTGTTCTCGATCAGAGATCCTGGTTATTTATGGAGAGTTAGGAGGTCTGTCAGAGACCATTTGGAGATGTGTTCTGAGGTCTGTCAGAGACCAGTTGGAGAGTTCGGAGGTCTGTCAAAGACCAATTAGAGATGTGATTTGAGGTCTATCAGAGACCAGTTGGAGTTATGGTTTGAGGTCTGTCAGAGACCAGTGTTGGAGTGTTATTTTAGGTCTATCTGAGACCAGGGTTGATGACTTCTGGATGGTCTATCTGAGACCTTTCTTGATTGGGTTCAGGCTTTCAGCTACAGCTTTGGTCCCTGTTGCATGTTACTTGCATTGCATTGCCTGCATATCCATTACCATTTGCATTTCACTAACGTGTGTCTGTGCTGCAGGTGCATTTGCATTTCCCTAGTTCTAGTGCCCAGACTTCTGAGTTTTGATCATGACTAGCTTAAGGAGAACGGTTGCTTACAAATTGCCTACGCCTGATATTGTTCCTTTACTTGGGTTGGTCTCTCTTGCTGATGAGGGTGTTCGTAGGAGTTTCCGGATGAGCTATGGTAGACTACTGAGATTGGTGTGCAAACCTACAGAGGTAGAGTTAGATGGGCTGTATGCTTTGATGCAATTCTACGACCCTGCTTTGAGATGCTTTACGTTCTCTGACTTTATTATGGGACCAACCCTGGAGGAATACGCTGAGTATGTTGAGCTGCCCGTGCAGAACCAGGTTCCATTCATTCATTATGACGCCAAGCCCAAGCCGGAGGATTTGGCAAAAGCCTTGCATATTGATGCTTCTGAACTTGTGACTACTGTTTCCCGTGGAATTCCAGGCTTCTCACTTCAGTTCTTAGTTGGTAAAGCCCAAGAGTATGCCAAGAGCGGGTGCTGGGTTGCTTTCAATGCTGTGTTGGCCTTGTGCATTTATGGCATAGTACTGTTCCCCAATATACCGGATTTTGTGGACTTTGATGCTTTCTACTTGTTTGCCGCTGGTAATCCTGTACCTACCTTACTCGGAGATCTCTACCACTCACTGCATTATAAGAATGAGAAGGGAAGAGGGAAGAACGTTCACCTGTGTGTGCCCTTGTTGAGCATGTGGTTTGAGAGTCACCTTCCTAAGAGAAGATCTGGTGCAGAGACTACAGTCCCAGCTGGTTGGCCAGAGCGCCTGATGAGGCTATCGTCGGAAGATATGGAGTGGTTTGATAGAGACCTGCTAGGATCTGAGCTCATATTCAGCTGTTCTGGGTACCCTAATGTGCCGTTGATTGGAAGAAAAGGGTGTATCAATTACAACCCTTCTCTATTCATTCGCCAGTTCGGATATGCACTGAAGAATCCACCTCAGGAGGAAGAAGTACAGGAATCTTTGTACTTCACAGGTGATTTGAAGGGAGAATTGTTAGCCAAGTTGCAACATGCCTGGACGCGTATTAACCGCAGAGGGAAGCCGTTGTTAGGAAAGAACGACTGTCAGGCCTATGCACCTTATAGAGTTTGGATTCATGAGAGGGCTAGTCAGTTATTAATGCCATTTCCAGCTGCACCCGTCATTGTTCCCGTCCCGGCAGAAGAGCCAACTACTGTTTCTAGGGAAGTCCATGAGCAAGTTGTGAGAGAAAAAGAAGCCTTGATGAAGATTAATGAAGGGTTAGAGCAAGAGTTAGCCCAAGTACGCAGCGAGAAAAACAAGGCCGTATATGCTTTCCAGCAACAGATCGAGCTGGTAAACAGGTTAGGGGTTGAGTTGGCTGAGGAGAAGAAAAAGCGCGAACGTCTGGGGCAAGAGTTTAGAAGCTCCCATGACATGCTGGAAGCCAAAAAGAAAGCGCTTGACGCGGCACATCGAGAAATCTCCTCCTGCAACAAGACTTGGAATGCTACGCTCACCAACAACAAGAAGAGGGAAGATAAGCTGAAGCAGCAAATTTTCGACCTCGAAGAGAAGTTGAAGTCTAGCATCAAGAAGTGTGAGGAGGAAGTGATGACCCGGTATAGTGTCCAGCATGCACTGAACAAGGCAATCAAATCCAGAGATGAAGCAGTGTCTCAGAAACGAAAGTTAGAAGATTGCTTCGGAGAAGCAACATGGGAAGAAACTGCTGAAGACGTACGCCGTGTCCTTAAGAAGAGAAACCAGCTTGTTGAAGGGCTGCTTGATCGACCAGGCCATCCGGAGACCAAGAAGCTGATAGAGGAGTACCAGACTTTTGGGAGGATTTGATCATTTCATATAGTGACTTGTATGCTTTATTTGCATAGTGCTGACCATCACCAGGATTGTTGGTTGAGGTCATGCCTTCTTTGTACTCTCAGTGATATTGTACCCCGGGCTTATTGATTCTCTCTGCAATATATGAGGCTTTCTATGATTCAGCTCCGATATTCCTATTGTCAACACTGTCACTGCACCGGCACCTTCGCACTAGAACTGGGGGAAGGAACTTCCCTAATGCACAGACACATTGCATTGCATTGCATTTATATTCATATTGCATTACAGGTAATCTTTGAATGGTGTCTTATCTCCTGCTCTGTATCAGGTACCTTTCAGGATTGCAGATCAGCATCCGCACCGCTATTCTACACGCTCCAACTGCCGGAAAGTCATGGACCAAATACAGAACGAGATGCAAGATGTGCGCGAGAAGCTCGCCCTCTTCATGCAGACTATGGAAGCTATAGCAAAAGGGCAGGAGAATTTGCAGGCCATGGTCCAGCCTCTGTTGGCTCGCAACGCTGGTCATGGTAATGAAGATCATCAGTCTGTCCGGGTTGATACTGCTCATGGAGACGGCACTCCCACGCCAGTGGCTCCGCCCGTAGTCAATATACCTGCTGCTAATGTCAACAACGCTACCGCTACTGTGAACGGTAACGTCGGAGTTGGGAATGAAACTGCTGTCCATAATGCTGGGCTGGGCGATATCAATTTGGGAGATAATCTAGGAGGCAATGGCTTTGGCAATACTGGGTTCGGATTCAACGATCAGGGATTCGATAACACTGGCAAGTATGGCTTTAATGCTCAAGGCTTTGGGCAAGATGGTTATGGTATGGTCAATCAGGGTTACGGAGGCTTTGGAAACGGAAACGGGGCTGGATTTATGGGTTTTGGTCCTGCTGGAGGTGTTCAAGGGTACGGCAACAGAGGCCGAGGTCCGGGAATGAATCAGATCAGAGCTGGACGTAATAATGCATATGATGGGTACGGGGCTGGAAACGGTATGTGGCAAGAGGATCAACAGGAAGACGCCTTCTCCGGAGGAGGTTTTGAAGGGCCGATGGATGATTCCCAAAAGATTAGAATGCTGGAAGAGCAGATGAAGGGAGTCCTAAACCAGAGTGCTGTGGGATTGGACATGGCAACAATGGGCTTGGTACCTGGTCTGAGGGTGCCAATTAAATTCAAAGCTCCTGCGTTCGATAAGTACAAAGGAGACACATGTCCGAAAGTGCATGTACGAGCTTATTACAGAAAGATGTCTGCATACTCAACTGACGAAAGAATGCTAATGCATTTCTTTCAGGATAGTCTGTCGGGCCCTTCCCTAGAGTGGTACATGGGGTTGGAGCCAACTGATATCAAGACATGGAAGCAATTGGCGGAGGCATTTGTAGCCCATTACAAGTATAACAGCGACTTGGCGCCCAATCGGGTCCAGTTGGCCCGGCTTTCGCAGAAGAAGGGGGAGAGTTTTAAAGAGTACGCGCAAAGGTGGCGCGATATGGCTGCCAGGGTCCGTCCTCCTGTAGACGATAAGGAAATGAATGATATGTTTGTCGGCACATTCACAGGGCTGTTTCATGATATGTTGTTTCATACGTCTCTGGCCAGTTTTTCAGACCTGATTCTGATGGGGGAAAAGATTGAACGTAACATTAAGCAAGGAAAGTTCCAAGTCGAGGAATCAACTGCATCTGGCAGTAATAGGAAAGCTTATGGTGGGCGCCGTCAGGGCGAGGCAAGCGCAGTATTTGGAGGCCGAGGCCGAGGCCGAGGCAGGGGACGAGGTCAATATCGTCAACCGCAGCAGGTGTCGAGTGTTACTATCCCATATCAACAACAACCAATCCAGCAACAACAACCGGTTCAGCAGCAACCAATGCCACAGCAGCAGCAGCCTCAGCAGGGGGCGCAACAGGCTCAACGAAGATTCCAGGGTGGTAAACCGAGAAGGGTGTTTGAGAAGCCTCCCTCTACCTATGCTGATTTATTGCAGACATTGTTGGGATTGAATCTGGTAGAGAAAAGAACCCTGGCGCCGATAACGGGAGCTCCCCCGTTCGGCTACGATGCAAGCAGGCACTGTGAGTTTCATTATGGAGCCCCGGGTCACGATATAGAAGGTTGCCATGCTTTTAAGCACGTTGTGCAGGATCTTTTAGACAACAAGACTATCAATTTCGGAACGGCAGGTCCGAATATAGTCCAGAAACCCATGCCTAATCATGGGGCGAACGCCGTGCTGACTGAGGAAGGTCTGAATCTTATTATGAATGTTGAAGATTTAAAGACGCCGCTGAGCGAGATAAAGAGCCGACTGTTACAAGGAGGTGTTTACCCAGGATGTAATGAGTACTGCTTAGACTGTTGGACCCTAGCTGGGGGGTGTGAAGATTTGAAGAAAGGCATTCAGGCCTTAATTGATGAAGGTATATTGCAGTTTGATCGAGCGGCAACTGACGAGCCTGCAGGGGCAGTAGTGGATAATCGGAGTGATGTGGCCACGGTAACGATTCCGCGGAAGACGATCACTATTGCAGCACCAGCTCAGCGACCACCGATTACCATAACTAAGGCCGGGCCGATCCCATACGAGAACACGAGAGCAGTCCCATGGTCATATGGGTTAGAGGTGTATTGTGATGGGATAAAGATCGATGTTAACAAACAGCCAGTGGAGATTGTGGATAACGTTGTTGGCTCAGGAGGCATGACAAGGAGTGGCAGGATCTTTATATCTCCTGAAGTGGAGGCTGAAAGGCTAGCGAAAGGAAAAGGGAAAGCGGTGGAAAATGTTCCGGTACAAGCAAATGAAAAATAAGCAGCATCGAAAGATGTAGAAGAATTCATGCGCTTAATTCGAAAAAGTGATTATAAGATTGTGGAGCATCTGCAGCAGACACCGTCCAAAATATCTATCCTGTCATTGCTGTTGTGTTCGGAAGCTCACAGGAATGCTTTGCTGAAAGTCCTGGACACTTCTTTTGTACCCCAGGATGTCTCCGTAAATCAGCTAGAAGGAGTATTGGCACATGTGAATGCAGGCCACAGCTTGGGCTTTACCGATTTTGACTTGACTCCGAAAGGGAGGGACCATAATATGGCATTACACGTATCTGTTGAGTGTAGAGGATCAGTAATGTCGCACGTATTGGTTGACACCGGATCATCTTTGAATGTGCTGCCCAAGAAGGCGATGATGAAGCTGGATGTTCGAGGAATTTTGTGTACACCCAGTGATTTGGTAGTCAGAGCATTTGACGGCACGCGGAGAACAGTCTTCGGATCGATTACTTTGCCTCTGCAAGTGGGGCCGGAAGTGTTTGCCACGGAGTTTTATATCATGGATATACAGCCTGCGTACAGCTGCTTGCTTGGAAGACCCTGGATTCATGGGGCAGGGGCTGTCACGTCTACCCTACATCAGAAGCTAAAGTACATGGTCGGAGACAGTGTAGTCACCGTGTGCGGAGAAGAGGACATCCTGGTCAGCCATTTATCTTCATTTAAATATGTGGAAGTCGACGGGGAGATCCACGAGACACCATGCCAGGCATTCGAAGGTTTGCGCATCAAGGACAAAGGTCCTGGGCCGAGCAAAGTGCCAGAGATAGCTGTCTCATCGTATAAAGAAGCTCAAGCGCTAGTGGAAGCAGGAGAAGCCAAGGGCTGGGGCAAAGTGCTGGACATTCCTGTGAAAATGGACCGGTTCGGACTGGGGTACCAACCGTCGTCATCAACTCCTTCCGTGGGGGCCCCCCGTTTCAGAAAGTCAATCACCATCTCTGCCAGTGGAGTATGTCATGAAACTGTCAATGCTGCTTCAGAGTCTGATGAAGGAGACAGCGACTGTGATATGGATGCCTGGATTCAGCCAAGCACGCCAGGACAAGGACTGTGCAACTGGTCTATTCAGGAGCTTGTTCCTGTGACTTTTAAACAGTAATGCTTTGCTTTATTAATTGTTGAATAATCTGATGTCTTGCCCGGGGCATCAGGATTTGCTTAGGGCTGTGTTGTTATAAACATTGCGTGTTAATCATTCAATAAATGGCGTTTTTCATGTGCAAATACTGTAATCCCTGTCTTTCTTATTTTTTATCTTTCAATAAAATGGCAACGTGGTTATTCGCTTTATACGCATTTTGAAGCACTTAACCATTCCTTTTGCAGGATAACATTTTCAGATGACATCCTTGAGCCACCTATGACTCGTCCCGACTTTGAGCACCCGGTGTTCCAGACCGAAGAAGAGGTTGTCGAAGATAACGACGTTCCTGAGGAACTGTCTTGGTTAGTGAAGCAAGAGGAAAGAGCCATTCTGCCTCACGACGAGGTCATCGAAATTATCAATTTGGGGTCGGAAGGGGTTGAGAAGAATATTCGTATCGGGGCCGCACTGCAGAGTGATATCAAGCGAAGACTGGTTGAAATGCTCCGAGAGTATAACGATGTATTCGCTTGGTCATATGAAGATATGCCAGGGCTCGATACAGATATGGTTGTGCATCGCCTGCCATTGAAAGAAGATTGCCCGCCAGTCAAACAAAAACTTCGCAGAACACGACCAGATATGGCAATGAAGATCAAAGAGGAGGTTCAGAAACAGTGGGACGCTGGTTTCCTGGCTGTGACAAAATATCCTTCATGGGTTGCCAACATCGTACCAGTGCCAAAGAAAGATGGCAAGGTTCGAATGTGCGTGGATTATAGAGATTTGAATAAAGCAAGCCCAAAAGACGATTTTCCACTTCCTCATATTGACGTGTTAGTTGATAATACTGCTCAGTACTCCGTATTCTCCTTCATGGATGGCTTTTCAGGCTATAATCAAATTAAAATGGCGCCAGAGGATATGGAGAAGACTACTTTCATAACGCCTTGGGGAACGTTTTGCTACAAAGTGATGCCCTTTGGCTTGAAAAATGCTGGGGCAACATATCAGCGTGCGATGACGACTCTTTTCCATGACATGATGCATAAAGAGATCGAAGTTTATGTTGACGATATGATTGCCAAATCCCAGACGGAGGAAGAGCATCTGGTGAATCTGCTGAAGTTGTTTAAAAGACTTAGGAAGTTCAGGCTGAGGCTGAACCCTAACAAATGCACCTTCGGGGTGAGATCGGGTAAACTGCTGGGGTTTATCGTAAGCGAAAGAGGAATAGAGGTCGATCCTGCTAAAATAAAAGCGATTCAAGAAATGCCGACGCCTAAAACAGAGAAAGAGGTGCGCGGGTTTTTAGGGAGGTTGAACTACATTGCCCGGTTCATATCTCACCTAACTGCTACGTGTGAACCATTATTCAAGCTGTTAAAGAAAGATCAAGCTGTAACGTGGAACGAAAATTGTCAAAAGGCGTTCGATAAAATAAAGAAGTACTTGCAGGAGCCTCCTATTTTGATACCCCCAGTGGCAGGTAGACCCTTGATAATGTATTTGACGGTTCTTGAGGGAAGCATGGGTTGTGTTCTCGGTCAGCACGACGAGACGGGGAGAAAAGAGCATGCGATCTATTACTTGAGTAAGAAATTTACAGACTGTGAATCTCGATACTCAATGCTGGAGAAAACTTGTTGCGCGCTAGCCTGGGCCGCCAAGCGTTTGAGGCAGTACATGCTGAATCATACAACCATGCTCATCTCGAAGATGGATCCTATCAAATATGTATTCGAAAAGCAGGCGTTGTCAGGTAGAATTGCCCGGTGGCAGATGGTCTTGACTGAATATGATATTCAATATGTCTCGCAAAAGGCTATAAAGGGGAGTGTGCTGTCTGAGTATCTGGCGGAGCAGCCTATTGAAGAGTACCAATCGATGAGGTTTGATTTTCCTGACGAGGATATCATGTACCTAAAGATGAAAGATTGCGAAGAGCCATTACCAGACGAAGGACCCGAGTTGGGGTCCCAGTGGAAGATGATTTTTGACGGAGCTGTGAATGCTTACGGTAGCGGAATAGGGGCAATCATCACTACGCCACACGGGTCGCACATCCCGTTTACTGCCCGATTGACCTTTGCCGTTACCAACAATGAGGCCGAATACGAAGCTTGTATAATGGGGCTTGAAGAAGCCATTGATTTGCGAATCAAACATCTAGACGTATACGGAGACTCAGCTCTGGTGGTGAATTAGATCAAAGGGGAATGGGAGACACGTCAGCCCAATTTGATACATTACATGAATTATGCAAGGAGATTGTTGCCTTTCTTCGACAAAGTTGAATTGCATCACGTGCCGCGGGCAGAAAATCAAATGGCTGACGCCCTTGCCACTTTGTCTTCCATGTACAAGGTCAACTTCTGGAACGAAGCTCCCCAAATCACTATCTCTCGGTTGGACAGGCCAGCTTATGTATTTGCTATTGATGAAGCATCTGACGACAAACCGTGGTATTTCGATATCCTTAATTTCCTGAAGAATAAAGAGTATCCGGCTGGGGCATCCAGTCAAGATCAGAAGACTCTCAGGAGATTAGCGGGTAATTTCTACTTGAACCCGGATGGCGTCCTATACAGAAGAAACCACGATTTGGTGTTGTTACGTTGTGTAGACGAAAGAGAGGCAAAACTGCTCATGGAGGAAATACACGAAGGTGCCTTTGGTACGCATGCTGGCGGGCATGCTATGACGAGAAAGCTGCTGAGGGCGGGTTATTTTTGGCTGACGATGGAAACTGATTGTTTCAAGTTCGCGAGGAAGTGCCACAAGTGCCAAATCTATGCTGACAAGATCCACGTGCCTCCGAGTCCTCTAAATGTGATGTCATCTCCATGGCCATTCTCGATGTGGGGAATCGATATGATCGGAAAGATTGAGCCGACGACTTCTAACGGGCATCGGTTCATCCTAGTAGCAATCGATTATTTCACCAAGTGGGTGGAAGCGGCGTCTTACGCAAATGTAACGAAGCAAGTGGTGGCCAGATTCATCAAAAGAGATATCATTTGCCGATACGGGATCCCCGAGCGGATAATCACGGATAATGGTTCTAATCTGAACAACAAAATGATGAAGGAGCTCTGTCAGAATTTCAAGATCGAACATCACAATTCCTCCCCTTACCGACCCAAGATGAATGGCGCTGTTGAGGCGGCCAATAAGAATATCAAGAAAATTGTTCAGAAAATGGTGGTGACTTATAAAGATTGGCATGAAATGCTACCTTTCGCTTTGCACGGTTATCGTACGACGGTACGCACATCAACCGGAGCAACTCCGTTCTCGTTGGTATACGGAATGGAAGCGGTATTACCATTGGAAGTTGAGATCCCTTCTCTGAGGGTATTGCGAGACGTTCAGCTGGACGAGGCAGAATGGGTAACGAATAGATTGAACCAATTGAGTTTGATGGATGAGAAGAGGCTAGCTTCTCTGGCATACGGTCGTTTGTACCAAAGACGAATGAAGAAAGCGTACGATAAGAAGATACTTCCGCGAAGCTTTCAGACGGGCGACCTTGTGTTGAAAAGGATTCTCCCGCCGCAAGCAGATCACAGGGGCAAGTGGACCCCCAACTACGAAGGGCCATACGTTGTCAGTAAAGTCTTCTCAGGAGGAGCTTTGTTGTTGTCCACCATGGACGGAGAAGACTTTGCGTCACCTGTGAATTCGGACGCAGTTAAAAAATACTTTGCTTAAAATAGACCCGCTGGACAGAAAAAAAGAGAGTCCAGGCAAAAATGGGGCATCCTGGCGAACCAAAAACAGAATGAAAGGTTCGGGCAAAAGTTAGGGATAAAATTGAAAAAATGTACACCCGCGAAGTTGAAAACCTACACTGGGCGGCTTCGGCAAAAAAGGGTATCCCGGTGAACTGAAAACCCATAAAGGGCGGTTCACGCAAAAGTTAGGGATTTGAAAAGCAAATGACTGCGGTCCGAATTTGATATTGCAATGAGCATCAAGGCGGGAGAATATATTTGAGGAGCCAGTTATCGGATACAATCTCTTCAGAAGGGGGGATACCGGGAAGGCATTAGAGTCGGATGAGTCATAGGAGGATCAGTTCGTGGTGTTCATCTGCATCCCGTTGCCGACATGTGTACAAAATTTAATTTGTCAAAATATTCATGCTTCTTGTGCATACTTATGTATTTGCTTTGCGTAGCTTCCTCATTTCAGGAGTTACATCCCGTGTACAAAAAAACTCCGCCCATTCAGGGGCCCGATCAATGAAAATATGTTATTCAGTACTTGATGATGGTTCTTTACTGTTTTGTGCATGATAAAACGCCTAAGTTTGATGAAACTAGCATGAGTATAACATCACTGGCCCTTGCCAACAATTGTTAAAGCTTTGAATTAACTGAGTGTAACGTCACTAACCTGAATTGATTTGATTGCATAGGCTTGTCGTGTCTTGTTTGTGTTGTTGCAGGTTTCATAACCGTACGAAGAAGATGATCAAAAGATTGCGATAACGAAAGACTTAGTCCCCACGCAGGTCATGCATGTTCTTCCTGAAGAAGGATAGAACTCCCCAGCTAGCCGTAGCTTATCCAAAGGACGTGCTCCAGAAAAGTTATTCGTCCTCAATGGAGTTTGGTGATTCCAAGATCATAAGGCTGTATTTAGACAGGTTCATCTTTCCCCGCAGGGTCATGCACTCTCCCCCAGTGGAGTCAGTTAATTTTCCCCAAGAGAATCATCCCATCCCCAGCGGAATTCTCTTTGCAAGTGTTTTCATTCCTTCCAGTGGAACTCGAAGATCAAAACTCTCCTAAGCAGAGTTGATGGTGGGTCCTGTCATTTATTTTTGTCAGAGGTACTGTGTGATATCAGTTCACGTTCCAGCAGAAAGTTCGATCGAACTATGCACATCTGCTATTCCCCAGCAAAGTTATATTCCCCAGCAGGGGGTTACCTCAACAAGGGGGTGTTGGTTTGAGTTCCTAATTTCCCAGCAGGGTCGACTTCACCCTTCCAGCATTTATTTTGCTGGAATAATTCTGTAGCATCTGGCTATCCCTGGCGGAGTCGGCATCACCTTCCAGCATTTATTTTGCTGAAGCAGTTTTTGTACTCTAGCAGTTCAGGTGGAGAGAGTTCTTGCTCAAATGAACTACCAAACATTCAAGATTTCGGCATGAGACATCCAATGATAATGTCAGTTTCGGCAGTATTCCCCCACAGAGTTATCATGATGAAGTTCTCTTTGTCTCCGAGCAGAGTTATTTATGCAAATGTCTCTTATTTTCCCCGCCAGAGTTGCCAGGATAAGTTTCTCTTTGTTCCTAGGAAGAATCAGTCGTCATCAAGGGTTCCATGAATCAGAATTTCAGAGGCCACCGCCGGTTATCAGAACAGGCGTCCGATAGTTGGTTTCCAGACATCCCCAGTAGAGTTCATCTCAAAGTCGCTGTCACGTCAGTGCTAAGGAGTTTGTGGGTGTGGATCATTGGAGAACTAAGTCCTGACGCGGACAATTTATTCCTATATTGACGGGATTTCTTCAGAAGTGGGCGTCCTAACGTGGACAGGTTTATTTCCCCGGATTGGTAAGGTGTGTTAGTCCTAACGTGGACAGATTCGTGTTCTCGAAATTAGTGGAATGGGAGGTCATGACGTTGACAAAAGTGATTACTCTTTGTGTTGGTGTCCTGACGCGGACAGATCAGACCAGTGTGTGAGTCCTTACGTGGACAAGTCTTATTTCCTCAGCAGGTCGAAGACGCCTGAGTCCTGACGTGGACAAATCAAGACGAGATCAGTGCCCTGACGTGGACAAATCAAAGAGATTGGTATTCCTAACGTGGAAAGAAAGCGTGTTCCTTACGTGGAAGAGAAAGAGAAGTTTCAGTTCCTGACGTGGAAAGATTGAGGTTCCTTACGTGGAAAGAAGATGGTTTCCTTACGTGGAAAGACGAGTTTATTCCTTACGTGGAAAGATTGAGTCCTCACGCGGGCGTATCAAGATTGATTCCTGACGTGGAAAGAAATGGATTATTCCTGACGTGGAAGAGTTTAGTCCTGGCGCGGACAGATCAAAGAAGATATCCCTAACGTGGAAGAAGAAGATTTACTCCTTACGTGGAAAAATTGGGGTCCTGGCGTGGACAGATTCAAGAAAAGTTGAGTCCTGACGTGGACAAGTTCAGAACCAAAGTTGAATTCCTTACGTGGAAAGATTGGAGTCCTGACGCGGACATGCCAAGTGGTATTGGAGTCCTTACGTGGACAGATTGATATAGTTCTCCTTACGCGGAAAGAAGATTGCTTCCTGACGTGGAAGATGAAAGGGTTAGTCCTGACGTGGACAATGTTATTCCTAACATGGACAATGTTATTCCTAACGTGGACAGGTGTTATTCCTAACGTGGAAGAGTTTTATTCCTAACATAGACGATTCAGTTTATGGAAATGTAGACGAATTATCCCCAGCGGAGTTGCCGAGATTTTTCTGGGTTAACAGCAAGTGGAGTCCTAACGTGGACAGGTTCCAGTTGAGATTTCTTCGTATTGACGACAGACAGAGTCCTAATGTGGACAAGCAAGCAATCTGTTATGACAGAATCCTTTTCAGAACGATGAAGACAATCCCCCGCACAGTCGCACGAGATCAGTGGGTTACTGTAACAGTCAGATTCAGCTGATGAATGTCATTCCTCAAGCAGGAACGCAATTTAGTTTTGCGGTTGGCAAATTTCTGGTTTCACTAGTATTCAACCGTCTCGTACCGCGAATGTCTGAAGGCTCCGGGCTCTTCACCCAATCGGGTCCAAGTCGCTTGAATAGGGGCAGCTGTTGCACCCTAAAACTTGCCCAACCTTATTCACTGGGTTTGTGTGTCAATATCATTAGCATTTGCATATAGAGTCATGTACATAGACTAACCATCTGCATAACATAAGCATAGCAAGTCATTCAACAGGGGACCAATCATTATTCTCATCTCTAGAGGCCTATCAAGAGGTTATTATCCCAATTCAATCTCATTCAAGTCATCAGGAAAGAATTTGAAAGCAAAGAGTTCAGCAGATCAAGCCTTGAGTCCATCTCCTAGCTGAGGGTATCTGAGGATCAACAAGAGGGTTGTGAGCTGTGAGTTGAGAGCATGGGGAGTATCTAGACATTATGAGAGACTTAGAAAGTCATTTAAAGAAGGAGACAAGTCATTGATGAGAGCACAAGAGCTATAGCTGAAGACAGTCAACTAGGGTTTCATCTGGGTCAACCCTAGGTCAACCCTAGGACAATTGACTGATTTAAGGGGCATTCAAGTCTAGTGGAGAGATGTGGGGTTCATCATTGGACATATAAGGAAGGATATGGAGATATGCCAAGAAGAATTCAAGAGAAATCAAGGAGAAGAGGAGTTTCTAAATTAGGGTTTCTGTGTAAAATCCCCTAATTTAGGTCAAATTTCCAAGCAAGATAAGTCAAAATGCAAGCTTCAAATGGCTTCTTGGCCAACATGAAACTTGTAGAGGATCTCAAGACCTTTAATTTGAGTGGTGGAAGACATCAAGGAGATTTATAGAACTCAAGTTATGGTCCTTGCAAGTTACAGGTCATCTGAGGTGTCTGAACTTTTGTCTGTGAAAGTGACTTGACTTCCAAGCTAGTTTTACCCCTCAAGGAGATTTCAAATGAATTCTTGGTCAACATAAGAATTGTTCCTCATTGTCTTAGATTTCTAGAATGGTATAGCATGCCCTCATATGATGTGTGGAACTCAACTTATGGTCTTGGCAAGCAAAGGGTATTTTGGGCATTTGTGAATTACAGGTCATTTTAACCTATGTCCAAAACTCATACAAGGAGGCCTCAAATGGAAAAACTTACAACATCAAACTTGCTCCAAATGGGATTTTAAGTCTAGAAATAAGGTCACAAATTGTTGGAAAAGCTCATAACATGGAGTTGCATGATTGGTCAAAATTTGAACTAAAATGGCTTATAATTTGAATAAAGTCAAGATGAAAAATGGTTTGGGAGATTTCTAAGTCCAAATGGAGACTTCCAATATATGATTTTGAATGGAAAAGACATTCTAAAGACAATGGTTCAAACACTTTTTTGAGTTTAGTGGAAGATTTCAAAGTTATCCTTGGTTACTTGCATTTTAAGAAACATAGCCAAAATGGATCAAAGTTGGAAGGCAAGGAAATGTGTAAGATGGATCTAGAATGTTCATGTGAACCCTATATATTCATGAAATGAAGATTGATCAAGGGTTGGCTTCATTTTTCACCAAGAATTTCACAAACCCTCTCATTCTTTCTCTTTGCAATTTCACTTCAATCTCTCAAATTCTTCACCAATTATCATCAAAATCAACTTCATTCTACTGATTCATCATCATAGACCAGAATTCAATCAAGAACCAAGTGTGATCACTCCATTTTCGAGCACTTCCATCATCAACATCAAAATTGAAGTTTCAAGTTGACAGCACAATTCAAGCCAAGTTTCATTCAAGTGTTGCAAACAGAATCGAGCATTGAGTTTGTAGATCAAGATCCAATCCTCACAAGCCTCAGATCCATAAGATTCAGCATCATCCACAAGCTTTCACATCAGGTGCATTTACTCTGCCACAGCTTGATTCAATTAGGTTAGCATGATTTTATTAGTTTAGATATAATGTAGGAGGTTAGTAGAGCAATTAGGATGAATTTGGAGTAGTTTGGTGACAATTGTTAGCAGGTTGTAAAAACTGTTTGGATCAAGAACTCTTAGGTTAATGCATTATAATGTTAGGTTGTTAGTGCAGGATGATCACCATTATGCATAGAGTAGTTTAGTCTAGGTTTGATGGAGAATTGTGTTGGTGAGTTGCAGAGTATGTTCATGGTGACCAGGACTTGTTGTTATCGGGTTGAGTGATCTAGTGAATTTCAGATTGATCTAAGACCATAGGCTTATAGAGGGAGAGATTTAGAATGTTTTTCATGTTTATAGCGTGTTGATTCATGGCCTGTAGGGTGAGAACAGATGAGTTGAAATTGGCTCGTGCATGGCTGCCATGGAGATGAAACCCTAGCTCTTATTTGAACTGATGAGGAAGACGAAATCTGGACGGTTCATTTCATGTTGGACCATTGACCTCCAAGCCATCGTGTGGCTCTCATTTGAAGCAGATTTTGGAGGGAGATGAGTTGGTGCCAAACGCACCGTTTCATTAATTGAAACGGGCGGGCCTGAGTGATTTGTGATATTCCCACCCCCCATTAGTGAGCCCAACTCATTTTGAACGTGCTAACCCTTCTATTCTCACCCCCCTGTGCCTTTTTATTTTTCATTGTTTCTGACTTGATTTGGGCTCAAGCTAAATGTGCTACGCGCACCCCCTGTCTGCCTGGCCCAATGGATTACTAGCTGAGCGCGTTGCTTATTGAACCCCCCTGGCTATTTCTCTATTCTTTTTTTATTATTTTCTTTTCATGTTTTTCATTCATTTTAAAAATTCATAATAAATACATAAAAAATTATTTTTAATCCATCCTTTTTACATCATTTTCATTAGAATGTCTAGAAAATTATAGAAAAATAAAATTGCATTTTTATTTTTATTTCATATTTTTTCCATATTTTCTAAATAAATGTCATTTTAAATAGCTTCATTTCATGCATGATTTTACTAATTTTTGTTCTATTACATGCTTTCATATTTTTTGTTCATTCTTTTTGGGGTGTTTAGATTAGATATTGAGCTTGTAGATTCAATTTAGTTCCCATTTTTAGGAATTAATTTTAGGTGCTTAATGTAGGCTTGAACAACATAAACAAATTAGGGTTTTTTAGGTGATGACTTAGGAAGTTTGATTTCATTTCCCTTAGGACTTAGGGTTTGAATAGATTAGTTATGGGACTATAGGGGCTATGGGTAGTTATTAGATCCCCTTAGAAAAAGTCAGGATTCCCCTACTGCTATTGATGCTCTGTATATATATTTGACTGGTGTGGTGTGCCCTCTGGGGATTATTGCTTGCTTGCTTGGGTATTGGGATTGTCTGGGGACCTGGGAGAGATGAAGACTTGAGGAGATGAAGACCATTGGAGATCCAAAGATTGAAGATCAACTGCCAGAGTTGAGGAGTAGGTTCTTGCTAGCAGCTGCTGAGGAGACTAGGGTTTAGGAGCTAGGCAGAGCTCTAGATTAGAGAGTTTGATTCTCAAACATGGATTGCCTTGTCTGCATCCATTCTTCTCTGTGATTCAGAGTCTCTCTAAGACACTCACCCCCTTTCTTTGGAAGGCTTGGTGATAGTGTCTAGGAGATAGAACTCTTGAGAGAAAATGTCTCTTGTGTTAGAAGCAGTCTGTTCACCACCCTTGGTAGTCAGCTGATTGCTTAACACCCAATTCACTCTTGTGACTGATTCCTCATCCTGGAGGTTTGAACTGGAAGAAAAGCCATTGCAGATGGAAGAATGATGATCAAGGCCCTTGCCTGAAGGCCATGAAGATGGAGACTGATGCTTGTTGAAGCCTGTAGCTGATTGGAGATTACTTGAATCCAGATGTTGGTTCAGAGCTGCTGATGCTGTTTCTTCTGCTGTTGTATTTCATTTGCTGATGTATTGATTGGTTTTCCTGGCTGTATTGTTTGCTGTTTACCCTGCTGGGTTGAAAGTGAAGTCTGTTCACTTTTGCCTATTGTTTTCCAGGTTCGAGGTTGAGTGAGACTCCCTTGCCTCGCTTGTACTGTTGCATCCATGCATTTTACTGCTTTACTGTATATATCTGGTATTGTTTCTGTTTCTGCCTATCCCGTAGGATCTCTGTTTCTCTCTGTGCAAGAGAGGAGCATGATAGACACTAGGTCTTAACCCATGCATGATAACATTAGGTTAGTTTGTTTCCCTTCGCAACCGTAGGTTAGAGTTCTGTCTCTTTCTTTCTCAAAACAAACAGAAAAACACATAAAGATTTCAAACACAATAAAAGACACTTCTTCCGTAAAAGAATGTGAACTCATCAAAACGTCATTTTTGTCCGCTTGGACTGTTAGTCAGAAAAACCTTTTTCAGAAGGAATAAAATCAATCAAGGACAAGCTTGTGTCGTACGTGGCCCGAACTACGTTTGCTCTGATCTTTCATGCTGTATGAAAGTACGTAGGCATAGGATGCGATATCCTAACGAGCAACCTTCCCCTCCTTTCCCGTAGGTAGGCGAACTACGTTGACTCTGATTTCTCGTTCCAGACGGGAATACGTAGGCATGAAGTGCGATACTTTGCCGAGTCATTTTGTTTTCATTTTCTTTCCTTTTAACCCTTGACCTATAGTTTAGATAGAATAACAATCCATACCCGAAAACAAGCGTGGATCCCGTCGAGTACGACGGACGTGAGGGGTGCTAATACCTTCCCCTTGCGTAACCGACTCCCGAACCCAGGTTTTGGTTGCGATGACCATACCTTTCCCTTGTTGTGCAAGGTTTACTCTGAGCGTTTCCTTTCCCTCCCGTGGGATAAATAACGCACGGTGGCGACTCTTCTGTTCAGCCGGCGCCGATTTTCGCAGTAGCGACACCTGGCATGGTGTCTCGTGGATCTCCCCGTCGACTTCCACATATTTAAACGATGATAGATGGCTGACCAGGATGTCTTCTTCTCCGCACACGGTGACTACGCTGTCTCCGACCATATACTTTAACTTCTGATGCAGGGTAGACGTGACAGCCCCTGCCCCATGAATCCAGGGTCTCCCAAGCAAGCAGCTATACGCAGGCTGTATATCCATGATATAAAATTCAGTTGCAAACACTTCCGGCCCCACTTGCAGAGGCAAGGTAATCGATCCGAAGACTGTTCTCCGCGTGCCGTCAAACGCTCTGACTACCAAATCACTGGGTGTACACAAAATCCCTCGAACATCCAGCTTCATCATCGCCTTCTTAGGCAGCACATTCAAAGATGATCCGGTGTCAACCAATACGTGCGACATTACTGATCCCCTACACTCAACAGATACGTGTAATGCCATATTATGATCTCTCCCTTTCGGAGTCAAGTCAAAATCGGTAAAACCCAGACTGTGGCCTGCATTCACATGTGCCAATACTCCTTCTAGCTGATTTACGGAGACGTCTTGGGGTACAAAAGAAGTGTCCAGGACTTTCAGCAAAGCGTTTCTGTGAGCTTCCGAACATAAGAGCAATGACAAGATAGATATTTTGGACGGTGTCTGCTGCAGATGCTCCACAATCTTATAATCACTTTTCCGAATCAAGCGCATGAATTCTTCCACATCCTTCGATGCTGCTTCTTTTTCACTTGCTTGTACCGGAACATTTTCAACCACTTTCCCTTTTCCTTTCGCTAGCCTTTCAGCCTCCACTTCAGGAGATATAAAGATCCTGCCGCTCCTCGTCATGCCTCCTGAACCAACAACATTATCCACAATCTCCGCTGGCTGCTTGTTGACATCAATCTTTATCCCATCACAATACACCTCTAACCCATATGACCATGGGACTGCTCTCGTGTTCTTGTACGGGATTGGCCCGGCTTTAGTTATGGTGATCGGTGGTCGCTGAGCCGGTGCTGCAATAGTGATCGTCTTCCGAGGAATCGTTACTGTGGCCACATCACTCCGATTATCCACTACTGCCCCTGCAGGCTCGTCAGTTGCCGCTCGATCAAACTGCAATATGCCCTCATCAATTAAAGCCTGAATGCCTTTCTTCAAATCCTCACACCCCCCAGGTAGGGTCCAACAATCTAAGCAATACTCGTTACAACCTGGGTAGACACCTCCTTGTAACAGTCGGCTCTTTATCTCGCTCAGCGGCGTCTTCAAATCTTCAACATTCATAATCAGATTCAGACCTTCCTCAATAAGAACGGCATTCGCCCCATGATTAGGCATGGGTTTCTGGACTATATTCGGACCTGCCGTTCCGAAATTGATAGTCTTGTTGTCCAAAAGATCCTGTACAACGTGCTTAAAAGCATGGCAACCTTCTATATCGTGACCCGGGGCCCCAGAATGAAACTCGCAGTGCCTGTGTGCATCGTAGCCGAACGGGGGAGCTCCCGTTATCGGTGCCAGGGTTCTTTTCTCTACCAGATTCAATCCCAACAATGTCTGCAACAAATCGGCATATGTTGAGGGAGGCTTCTCAAACACTCTTCTCGGTTTACTACCCTGGAATCTTCGTTGAGCCTGCTGTGCCCCCTGCTGAGGCTGCTGCTGCTGTGGCATTGGCTGTTGCTGAACCGGTTGTTGTTGCTGGAATGGTTGTTGCTGATAGGGAATAGTAACACTCGACACCTGCTGCGGCTGGCGATATTGACCTCGTCCCCTGCCTCGGCCTCGGCCTCGGCCTCCAAATACCGCGCTTGCCTCGCCCTGACGGCGCCCCCCATAAGCTTTCCTGTTACTGCTGGATGCAGTTGATTCCTCGACTTGGAACTTTCCTTGCTTAATGTTACGTTCAATCTTTTCCCCCATCAGAATCAGGTCTGAAAAACTGGCCAGAGACGTATGAAACAGCATATCATGAAACAACCCTGTGAATGTGCCGACAAACATGTCATTCATTTCCTTATCTTCTACAGGAGGACGGACCCTGGCAGCCATATCGCGCCACCTTTGCGCGTACTCTTTAAAATTCTCCCCCTTCTTCTGCGACAGTCCCGCCAATTGGACCCGATTGGGTGCCAAGTCGCTGTTATACTTGTAATGGGCTACGAATGCCTCTGCCAATTGCTTCCATGTCTTGATATCAGTTGGCTCCAACCCCATGTACCACTCTAGGGAGGGACCCGATAGACTATCCTGAAAGAAATGCATTAGCATTCTTTCATCAGTTGAGTACGCAGACATCTTTCTGTAATAAGCTCGTACATGCACTTTCGGACATGTGTCTCCTTTGTACTTGTCGAACGCAGGAGCTTTGAATTTAATTGGCACCCTCAAGCCAGGTACCAAGCCCATTGTTGCCATGTCCAATCCCACAGCACTTTGATTTAAGACTCCCTTCATCTGCTCTTCCAGCATTCTAATCTTTTGGGAATCATCCATCGGCCCTTCAAAACCTCCTCCGGAGAAGGCATCCTCCTGCTGATCCTCTTGCCACATACCGTTTCCAGCCCCGTACCCATCATATCCATTATTACGTCCAGCTCTGATCTGATTCATCCCCGGACCTCGGCCTCTGTTGCCGTACCCTTGAACACCTCCAGCAGGACCAAAAGCCATAAATCCAGTACCATTTCCGTTTCCAAAGCCTCCGTAACCCTGATTGACCATACCATAACCATCTTGCCCGAAGCCTTGAGCATTAAAGCCATACTTCCCAGTGTTGTCGAATCCCTGATCGTTGAATCCGAACCCAGTATTGACAAAGCCATTGCCTCCTAGATTATCTCCCAAATTGACATCACCCAGCCCAGCATTATGAACAGCAGTTTCATTCCCCACTCCAACGTTACCATTCACAGCAGCGGTAGCGTTGTTGACATTAGCAGCAGGCATATTGACTACGGGCGGAGCCACTGGCGTGGGAGTGTCGTCTCCATGAGCAGTATCAACCCGGACAGACTGATGATCTTCATTACCATGACCAGCGTTTCGAGCCAACAGAGGCTGGACCATGGCCTGCAAATTCTCCTGCCCTTTTGCTATAGCTTCCATGGTCTGCATGAAGAGAGCGAGCTTCTCGCGCACATCTTGCATCTCGTTCTGCATTTGGTCCATGACTTTTCGACAATTGGAGCGTGTAGAATAGCGGTGCGGGTGCTGATCTGCAATCCTGTTAAGTACCTGGTGCAAAGCAGGAAATAAGACACCATCCAAAGATTACCTGTAATGTAATATGAATATGAATGCAATGCAATGTGTCTGTGCATTAGGGAAGTTCATTCCCCCAGTTCTAGTGCGAAGGTGCCGGTGCAGTGATAGTGCTGTCAATAGGAATATCGGAGTTGAATCATAGAAAGCCTCATATATTGCAGAGAGAATCAATAAGCCCAGGGTACAATATCGCTGAGAGTACAAAGAAGGCATGACCTCAACCAACAATCCTGGTGATGGTCAGCACTATGCAAATAAAGCGTACAAGTTACTACATGAAATGATCAAATCCTCCCAAAAGTCTGGTACTCCTCTATCAACTTCCTGGTCTCCGGATGGCTTGGTCGATCAAGCAGCCCTTCAACAAGCTGGTTTCTCCTCTTAAGGACACGACGTACGTCTTCAGCAGTTTCTTCCCATGTTGCTTCTCCGAAGCAATCTTCTAGCTTTCGCTTCTGAGACACTGCTTCATCTCTGGATTTGATTGCCTTGTTCAGAGCATGCTGGACACTATACCGGGTCATCACTTCTTCCTCACACTTCTTGATGCTAGACTTCAACTTCTCTTCGAGGTCGGAAATTTGCTGCTTCAACTTATCTTCCCTCTTCTTATTGTTGGTGAGTGTAGCATTCCAAGTCTTATTGCAAGAAGATATCTCTCGGTGTGCTGCGTCGAGCGCTTTCTTTTTGGCTTCCAGCATGTCATGGGAACTTCTGAACTCTTGCCCCAGACGTTCACGCTTTTTCTTTTCCTCAGTCAACTCATCCCCTAACCTGTTTAGCAGCTCGATTTGTTGTTGGAAAGCATATACGGCCTTGTTCTTCTCGCTGCGTGCCTGGGCTAACTCTTGCTCTAACCCTTCATTAATCTTCATCAAGGCTTCCTTTTCCTTCACAACTTGCTCGTAGACTTCCCTAGAAACAGTAGTTGGCTCTTCTGCCGGGACGGGAACAATGACGGGTGCAGCTGGAAATGGCATTAATAACTGACTTGCTCGTTCCTGGATCCAAACCCTGTAAGGTTCATAAGCCTGGCAATCGTTCTTACCTAACAGTGGCTTCCCTTTGCGGTTAATACGTGTCCAGGCATGTTGCAACTTGGCTAATAACTCCCCCTTTACATCACCTGTGAAGTACAGAGATTCCTGTACTTCTTCCTCCTGAGGTGGATTCTTCAGCGCATAACCGAACTGGCGAATGAATAGAGAAGGGTTGTAATTGATACACCCTTTTCTTCCTATCAGCGGCACATTAGGGTACCCAGAACAGCTGAAGATGAGCTCAGATCCCAACAGGTCTCGATCAAACCATACAACGTCTTCGGAAGATAGCCTCATCAGGCGTTCTGACCAACTGGCTGAGGTTGCACTGTCCACAAATGGTCCCTTCATGGGAAGGTGACTCTTGAACCACATATTCAACAGAGGAGTACAGCAGTAAACAACTTTTCCTCTTCGGTTCTCATTCTTATAGTGCAATGAGTGATAGAAGTCTCCGATCAATGTTGGCACTGGGTTGCCTGCAGCAAACAGATAGAAAGCGTCCAGATCCACAAAGTTGGGCAAGTTAGGAAACAGCACAATTCCATAGATGCATAAAGCCAAAATAGCATTGAAAACCACCCAACAACCGTTCTTGGCGTACTCTCGAGCTTTGACGACTAAGAAATCGAGAGAGAAACCTGAAACCCCAAGCCAAGAAGTCAATAACAGATCTGCAGCGTCCATATGTAAGGCTTTGGCTAAGTCCTCCAACTTGGGCTCAGCAGCAGAGTGAATAAAGGGAACCTCGTTCTGCACGGGTAGCTCGGTAAACTCCACATACTCCTCAATGGTAGGTCCTAGAATGAAGTCAGCAAAAGTAAAGCATCTCAATGCGGGGTCATAGAACTGCATCAAGGTGTATAGCCCGTTCATCTCATCAGCAGTGGGCTTACAGACTAATCTCAGTAATCTCCCATGGCTCATTCTGAAGCTTCTCCTAACCTCTTCATCAGCAAAAGATATCAGACCGAGCAAAGAAGTAATATCAGGTGAAGGCAGCTTATACGCAACTGTCTTCCTCAAACTAGCCATAGTCAATACTCAGAAGTCTGGGCACTAGAACTAGGGAAATGCAAATGCACCTGCAGCACAGACACACGTTAGTGAAATGCAAATGGTAATGGATATGCAAGCAATGCAAGGCAAGTAACATGCAACAGGGACCAAAGCTGCAGCTGAATAGCCTGAACTCAATCAAGAAAGGTCTCAGATAGACCATCCAGAAGTCATCAAACCCTGGTCTCAGATAGACCTAAAACAATGCTCCAACACTGGTCTCTGACAGACCTCAAACCATAACTCCAACTGGTCTCTGACAGACCTCAAATCACCTCTCTAATTGGTCTCTGACAGACCTCAGAACACACCTCCAAATGGTCTCTGACAGACCTCATCACTCTCCAAATGGTCTCTGACAGACCTCATAACTCTCCATAAATACCCAGGATCTCTGATTAAGAAATAACCGGTATCTGAAGGTCTAGTTACCTGCATGACCCCAAATCCCCTCACAGGTGGGTGGCCTTATAACGGACAATGGTACGGCATCCTATGCGGTCGTCGGCGTCACAGGCTTTCAGGGTTGATGATACGATTCCCAGAAGGAGTGGCATCATCAAATCCTGAAGAGGCCTCACTCAGCCAACTTCCAAATGATCGGTTCCCGGAGTCGACAATTCAGCTGACCAACAACCCCTTCGACCCAAAGGGTAGAAAAAGAAGCCAACCAGAAGAACCTCGTCCGAGTGTAGATTTCATGAGACACTAATGCAAGCAAAGCCGGCACGCGCCCACTACTTTCTACTCTAATTCTAGGTGCACTCAAGCCCAGGTCCGGCTTATCTCTCAATATCAGAACACCCGTCACACCCCAAATACAGCAATAATAATCAATATACAAAGCTGAAAATGCAAGGTTAGAAATATACAATAACTCCATACAAAATCCTCGACGGGAAAACAAACGTTAGGATTGACTCCCTTAAGGGACGTTGGATCCCAAATGCATAAGAACTATCGCAGTCCTTAGCAGCCAGGGGACGTTGGGTCCCCAGCAGAGTCGCCAGCTGTCGCTACTGCGAAAATTGGCGCCGGCTGAACAGAAGAGTCGCCACCGTGCGTTATTTATCCCACGGGAGGGAAAGGAAACGCTCAGAGTAAACCTCGCACAACACGGGAAAGGTATGGTCGTCGCAACCAAAACCTGGATTCGGGAGTCGGTTACGCAAGGGGAAGGTATTAGCACCCCTCACGTCCGTCGTACTCGACGGGATCCACGCTTGTTTTCGGGTATGGATTGTTATTCTATCTAAACTATGGGTCGAGGGTTAAAAAGAAAATAAAATGAAAATAAAAATGACTCGGCAAAGTATCGCACTTTATGCCTACGTATTCCCGTCTGGAACGAGAAATCAGAGTCAACGTAGTTCGCCTACCTACGGGAAAGGAGGGGAAGGTTGCTCGCTAGGATATCGCATCCTATGCCTACGTACTTTCATACAACATGAAAGATCAGAGCAAACGTAGTTCGGGCCACGTACGACACAAGCTTGTCTTGATTGATTTTATTCCTTCTGAAAAAGGGTTTTCTGATTAACAGTCCAAGAGGACAACAATGACGTCTTGATGAGTTCACATTCTTTTACGGAAGAAGTGTCTTTTATTGAATTTGAAATCTTTATGGTGTTTTTCTGTTTGTTTTGAGATAGAAAGAGACAGAACTCTAACCTACGGTTGCGAAGGGAATCAAACTATCCTAATGTTATCATGCATGGGTTAAGACCTAGTGTCTATCATGCTCCTCTCTTGCACAGAGAGAAACAGAGATCCTAAGGGATAGGCAGAAACAGAAACAATATCAGATATATACAGTAAAACAGTAAAATGCATGGATGCAACAGTACAAGCGAGGCAAGGGAGTCCCACTCAACCTCGAACCTAGAAAACAATAGGCGAAAGTGAACATGCTTCACTTTCAACCCAACAGGGTAAACAGCAAACAATACAGTCCAGAAAACCAATCAATACATCAGCAAATGAAATACAGCAAAAATAAACGGCCACAGCAGCTCTACATCAATATCCATCTTCAAGCAATCTCCAATCAGCTACAGGCTTCAACAAGCATCAATCTCCATCTTCATGACCTTCAGGCAAAGGCTTTGATCATCTGTCTTCCATCTGCAAAGGCTTTTCTTCAAGCTCAAACCTCCAGGATGAGGGATTAGTCATAAGAGTGAAGTGAATAAATGTTAGACAGTTAATTACCTACCAAGGGTGGTTCATCAACTGTTAACATTAAACAGAAAGTTTCCTCTCAAAAGTTCTATCTTTCAAATATATTCACTGATCCTTCCAAAGGAAGGAGGTGGATATTTGAAAGAGACTTTGAATCATAGAGAAAGGATGGATGCAGACAAGGCATTCCATGTTTGAGAAACAAGCTTTCTAATCTAGAGCTCTGCCTAGCTCCTAAACCCTAGTCTCCTCAGCAGCTGCTAGCAAGAACCTCCTCTCCAACTCTGGCAGTTGATCTTCAATCTCTGGATCTCCAATGGTCTTCATCACCTCAAGTCTTCAGCTCTCCCAAGTCCCCAGACAATCCCAATACCCAGGCAAGCAAGCAATAATCCCCAGAGGGCACACCACACCAGCCAATCAGATATACACAGAGCATTAATAGCAGTAGGGGAATCCTAGCTTTTCTCTAAGGGATCTAATAACTACCCATAGCCCCTATAGTCCCATAACTAAACTAGTCAAACCCTACGTCCTAAGGGAAAGGATCAAACTTCCTAAGTCATCACCTAAAAACCCTAATTTGTTCATGTTATTCAAGCCTACCTTAAGCACCTAAAATTAATTTCTAAAAAAGGGAACTAAATTGAATCTATAAGTTCAATATCTAATCTAAGCAACCTAAAAAGAATGAACAAAAAAGATGAAAGCATTTAATAGAACAAAAATTACTAAAATCATGCATGAAACGAAGCTATTTAAAATGACATTTATTTAGAAAATATGGAAAAAATATCAAATGAAAATAAAAATGCAATTTTATTTAATGACAATTTTCTACACATTTAATGAAAATGATGTAAAAGGAATGGATTAAAAATGATTTTTTATCTATTTATTATGAATTTTTAAAAGTTGGTAAAATTAAAGTGGAATTAAAATACAATTGAAATTAAAATGAGAGGGAGGGGGGTAAGAATAGCAGGCGCCCTAGTTGATATTTGGATGGGCCAGGCAGTGGTGGGGTGCGCATAGCAAGTTGGTTAAGGCCCAGAACCATTCAGAATCATTAAAAAAAACAAAACAAGCAGGGGGTGAGAAAAGTAAGGTTATCACGTGCAAAATGAATTGGGCTCAGGCATTGGGGGGTGGGGATATCAATGGAGTCTTAGGCCCGCCCGTTTCAATTAATGAAACGGTGCGTTTAGGGCACCCAGCTAATTCCCTCCAAAATCAGAATTAAATGAGAGCCACAGGATTGCTCTCTGAGTCAAAGGTCTTGCATGAAATGAACGCCCAGGATTTCGTCTTCCTCATTGGATCATATGAGAGCTAGGGTTTCCTCCATGAAACTCCATGCACACACCACTTCAAGCTCTCGGTTCTCACTCCACAGTCCATGAATCAACACGATGCAAACATGAAAAACACTCAGAATCTCTCCCTCTACAAGTCTATGGTCATAGATTGTATTAAAACTCAGCCAATCAATAAACCCGAGCGCAACAATTTCTGGCTCCATGAAAACACTCTGCAACTCATCAGCATAATTCTCAATCAAACTTATACTAATCTAATCTATGACTAATGGTGATCATCCTGCGCTAACAACCTAAGATTATAATGCACTATGCCACGAGTTCTACATCCTAACAGTTCTAACAACCTGCTAACAATCATCACCAAACCACTTCAAACTCATCCTAATTGCGCTACTAACATCCTACATCATATCTAAACTAACAAAACCATGCTAAACTAACTAAATCAAGCTGTGGCAGAGAAAATGCACCTGGTGTGAAATCTTGTGGATGATGATGAAACTTGTGGATCTGAGGCTTTTGAGGCTTGGATCTTGATCTACAATTGCACTACTTGATTCTGTATGCACCACCTTGAGGAGTTTTGCCTTGGATCTTGAGTTCCAATGGAAATTGCAATTTTGATGTTGATGATTATAGTGCTCGAAAATGGATTGATCACACCTTGTTCTTGGTTGAATTCTGATCTATGATGATGAATCAGTATGATGAAATTGATTTTGATGGTGATTGGTGAAGAATTTGAGAAATTGAGGTGAAAATGCAATGAGAAAGAATGGAGAGAATTTGTGAGATTTTTGTGAAAAATGAGTCTAACCCTTGATCAATCTTCATTTCATGCTTATATAGACTCCAATGGAAATTTCCAGAATGTTCATACACTTTCCCTTACATTCCACAAGTGATCCAACTTTGGTATGTTTCTTCAATTACAAGTAACCAAGGATAACTTTGAAATTTTGAACTAGGCTCAAAAAAGTACTTGAACCATTGTTCTTATAATGTCTTTTCCATTCAAAATCATATATTGGAAGTCTCCATTTGGACTTATAAATCTCTCAAACCATTTTTTCCTTTGACTTTATTCAAATTATAAGCCATTTTAGTTCAAATTTGGACCAATCATGCAACTTCATGTTATGAGCTTTTCCAACAATTTGTGACCTTCTTTTTAGACTTAAAATCACATTTGGAGCAAGTTTGATGTTGTAAGTTTTTCCATTTGAGGCCCCCTTGTATGAGTTTTGGACATAGGTTAAAATGACCTGTAATTCACAAATGCCCAAAATACCCTTTGCTTGCCAAGACCATAAGTTGAGTTCCGCACATCATATGAAGGCATACTATACCATTCTAGAAAGCTAAGACAATGAGGAACAATTATTATGTTGACCAAGAATTCATTTGAAATCTCCTTGAGGGGTAAAAATTGCTTGGAAGTCAAGTTACTTTCACAGACAAAATTCAGATACCTCAGATGACCTGTAACTTGCAAGGACCATAACTTGAGTTCTATAAATCTCCTTGATGTCTTCCACCACTCAAATTAAAGGTCTTGAGATCCTATACAAGTTTCATGTTGGCCAAGGATCCATTTGAAGCTTGCATTTTGACTTATCTTGCTTGGAAATTTGACCTAAACTAGGGGATTTTACACAGAAACCCTAATTTAGAAACTCCTCTTCTCCTTGATTTCTCTTGAATTCTCCTTGGCATATCTCCATATCCTCTTTTATATGTCCAATGATGACCCCACATCTCTCCACTAGACTTGAATGCCCCTTAAATCAGTCAATTGACCTAGGGTTGACCTAGGGTTGACCCAGATGAAACCCTAGTTGACTGCCTTCAGCTATAGCTCTTGTGCTCTCATCAATGACTTGTCTCCTTCTTTAAATGACTTTCTAAGTCTCTCATAATGTCTAGATACTCTCCATGCCTTCAACTCACAGCTCACAACCCTCTTGTTGACCCTCAGATACCCTCAGCTAGGAGATGGACTCAAGGCTTGATCTGCTGCACTCTTTGCTTTCAAATTCTTTCCAGATGACTTGAATGAGATTGAATTGGGATAATAACCTCTTGATAGGCTTCTAGAGATGAGAATAATGATTGGTCCCCCTGTTGAATGACTTGCTATGCTTATGCTATGCAGATGATTAGACTATGTACATGACTCTATATGCAAATGCTAATGACATTGAAACATAAACCAAGTGAATAAGGTTGGGCAAATTTCAGGGTGCAACACTCCCGAAGGTAAAAATCATAACAAGGCCTTGCACATTACTATCGAATGTGTGGATGTTGTATTCTCTAGGGTGCTCGTTGACACTGGATCATCGTTGAATGTGTTACCAAAAAGCTCGTTGTGTAAGCTGTCAATTGAAGGACTTGTGTTGAAGCCAAGTCAAACTATTGTAAAAGCTTTTGATGGAGCTAAGAGAACTGTGGTAGGCGAGGTTGATCTCCCGATCAAGATTGGACCTCATACTTTCATCATTACATTTTACGTAATGGATATATACCTCGCTTACAGTTGCCTTCTTGGTCGTCCGTGGATTCATTCCGCAGGCGCTGTAACTTCAACCTTGCATCAAAAGATCAAATTTATGATTAACAATCAGATGGTCATCATTGAGGGTGAGGAAGATGTTCTTGTGAGCCATCTTGCTTCTTTCCGCTATGTGGAAGTAGGAAATGAGGTGCATGAGACACCGTTTCAAGCTTTTGAAGTGATCAATGTTGAAATGATTTACGAAAAGCCAGCATCTTCAATAGTGACTTGGAAGGATGCGAGGACGGTGATAGAGGAAGGACATCCGCGAGGATGGGGCATGGTGTTGGAATTGCCCGTCAACAAAAATGGAGTTGGTCTAGGCTACAAGCAGAAGAATGCAACTGATAAGGGCAAAGAGCTTGCAACCCCGTTGGTTTTTACTAGTGGAGGCCACCTTGTCGATGGTCAAGTCATGTTTTTGGAAACTGAAGCCGAAGATCATGAAGAGCTGTGTATGGTGTATCCTAGGGCGCCTAATCAAACTTTGAACAATTGGAGAGTCGTCGAAATCCCCGAAGTTACTCTAGTAGACGAGTAATTCCCTTTTATTTTATCTAAAAAAAATCATATGCTCTGCCCAAGGCATATGGGTCATGTTGTAGGGCCTTTTTCTTTTAAAGCACAACTTATCATCAATAAATAAACTTTCGCATCAAATTACGCTCTCTTTCCTTCATTTTTACTTTTTGCACATAAAATTATCTTTGAAAGACAATGTTTTGTTTTATTTTCCTTTGTTCTGTCAACCATTTCTAAAAATAATAAAAAAATAATAAAGCATGAAGTCATTTATCGTGCAGATCTTCCCTTGCTCCTATCAATAACGACCCCGCTATGGTCCAATATGACTTTGATAACCCGATCTACCAAGCCGACGAAGACTGCGAGGAAGATTGTGATCTCCCAGAAGAGCTAGCTAGACTATTGAAGCAGGAGTCAAAGGTCATTCATCCCTACCAAGAAGAGGTCGAAGTCATCAACATGGGAACTGAAGAGGATGCCAAAGAAATCAAGATAGGCGCAGCTTTGGAGTCAGAGATTAAGTCAAAACTGATAATATTGCTTCGAGAGTATGTTGACGTATTTGCTTGGTCTTACAAGGATATGCCCGGTCTAGATGAAGAGATTGTGATGCACAAACTACCTCTCAAGGAAGGCTGCCCGCCGGTGAAGCAAAAGTTGAGGAGAACAAAGCCAGAGATGTCCTTCAAGATCAAAGAGGAAGTGCAAAAGCAATTGGACGCTGGTTTTCTGGCAGTGTCCAACTATCCACAATGGATAGCGAATATTGTCCCAGTACCTAAAAAAGATGGGAAAGTGCGAATGTGTGTAGATTATAGAGACCTCAATAGAGCGAGTCCGAAAGATGACTTCCCTTTGCCACACATTGATGTGCTAGTAGACAACACGACCCAGTTTTCTGTCTTCTCATTTATGGATGGCTTTTCTGGATATAACCAGATTAAGATGGCGCCCGAAGATATGGAAAAGACGACTTTCATCACTCCATGGGGAACTTTCTGTTACAAGGTCATGCCGTTTGGGCTTAAGAACGCAGGCGCAACATATCAGCGAGCAATGGTCACTCTTTTCCATGACATGATACATAAAGAGATTGAGTGTTATGTAGACGATATGATTGCGAAATCCCAGACTGAGGAAGAGCACCTCATCCACTTGGAAAAGCTATTCACCCGATTAAGGAAATTCCAGCTGAGACTAAATCCCAACAAATGCACTTTTGGTGTAAGATCTGGTAAACTGCTAGGTTTTATTGTGAGCCAAAAAGGGATTGAAGTCGATCCAGATAAGGTCAAAGCTATCCAAGAGATGCCGACACCCAAAACTGAAAAAGAAGTCCGAGGGTTCCTTGGGAGGTTGAACTATATCGCCAGGTTCATATCTCATCTAACGGCCACTTGTGAGCCCATCTTCAAATTACTTCGAAAGGATCAAGATGTGGTATGGAACGATAATTGTCAGAAAGCCTTTGAGAAGATAAAGGAATACCTACAAGAACCGCCGATCTTGATGCCTCCAGTACCCGGACGACCCCTGATCATGTACCTGACTGTGCTAGAGGGATCCATGGGATGCGTGTTGGGACAACATGATGAAACCGGCAGGAAAGAGCATGCAATCTATTACCTCAACAAGAAGTTTAATGACTGTGAAACGAGATATTCAATGCTCGAGAAGACATGTTGTGCATTGGCTTGGGCAGCAAAATGCTTGAGACAATATATGCTCACCCATACGACTTTGTTGATCTCCAAGATGGATCCTGTCAAATACATATTCGAGAAGCCCGCTCTCACCGGGCGAGTAGCTCGTTGGCAAATGGTGTTAACAGAGTATGACATCCAGTATGTTACGCAGAAAGCTATCAAAGGAAGTGTGCTCTCTGAATACCTTGCCCACCAACCTATGGACAACTACCAGTCCATGCGCTTCGATTTCCCCGATGACGACGTCATGTTTGCCAGAGATTATGCCACACCAGGCCCAGATGATGGACCCGAACCAGGATCGCGATGGACGCTCGTGTTCGATGGTGCCGCAAATGCCAAAGGTTATGGAATTGGGGCAATCATCACTTCTCCAACTGGCTTTCACTTACCATTCACCGCCAGATTATGCTTCAAATGTACTAACAACATGGCCGAATATGAAGCTTGTATTTTCGGAATTGAAGCTGCCATTGATAATAGAATCAAGATTCTAGAAGTCTATGGAGATTCCGCGCTTGTCATATGCCAGATTAAAGGGGAGTATGAAACACTGGACCTCAAGTTAATTCCTTACAAAGATCATGTCTTGAAGCTAATCCCGTACTTTGATGAGATCACTTTCCATCACATTCCCAGAGGATAAAATCAGTTGGTTGACGCTCTAGCAACACTAGCATCTATGTTTCAAGTCAAGTGGGAGAATGAGGCGCCATCCATCCGTTTGGAATATTTGGACGAACCCGCTTATTGCCTAGCGGCCGATGTGGAAGAAACTAAAATTGATGATCATCCTTGGTTCTATGATATCAAGCGATATCTAAAGACACAAGAATATCCAGAAGGCATAACTATCACTGACAAGAAGTATCTCAGAAAGCTCTCCTCAAAGTTCTTCCTCAGTGGTGACGTGTTATACAAGCGGAATTACGATTCGGTTTTGCTCAGATGCGTGGATAAACACGAAGCAGAACGTATCATAAATGAAATGCATGAAGGATCTTTTGGGACACATGCTAGTGGTCATACTATGGTTAAAAAGATTTTGAGGGCGGGATACTATTGGATGACGATGGAAACGGATTGTTGTCTCCATGTCCAGTCATGCCACAAGTGCCAGATTTACGCAGACAAGGTCCACACTTCACCACTCCCTCTGAATGTTTTGACTTCGCCTTGGCCTTTCGCTATGTGGGGTATAGATGTAATCAGACGCATCGAGCCAACCGCTTCAAATGGGCACCGTTTTATCTTAGTGGCCATCGATTACTTTACCAAATGGGTAGAAGATGCGTCCTATGCCAACGTCACTAAGCAAGTGGTGACTCGCTTCATCAAAAAAGAGATTATTTGTCGATATGGAATCCCGAACAAGATCATTACAGACAACGGTTCAAACCTCAACAATAAGATGATGAAAGAGTTGTGTGAAAACTTCAAAATTGAACACCACAATTCAACACCTTATCGCCCTAAGATGAACGGAGCTGTTGAGGAGGCAAATAAGAACATTAAGAAAATCGTCCAAAAGATGGTGAAGACTTACAAAGACTGGCACGAGATGTTGCCGTTCGCGTTGCATGGCTACCGCACCTCAGTGCGCACTTCCATAGGGGCAACCCCGTTTTCTCTCGTATATGGCATGGAAGCAGTATTGCCCATTGAAGTAGAGATTCCCTCCTTAAGGATTTTGGCAGACGTCAAGCTAGATGAGGCCGAATGGATATGAGCCAGACTCGACCAACTCAATCTCATCGACGAGAAACGCATGACGGCCATCTGTCATGGACAGTTATACCAAAAACGATTGAAGAGGGCCTTTGATAAGAAGGTTCGCCCACGACACATCCAAGCAGGAGATTTGGTACTAAGGAAAATTCAGCCAACTCACGTCGATCCAAGGGGAAAATGGGCACCAAACTATGAGGGTCCGTATATAGTAAAGAAAGTTTTCTCCGGAGGGGCCTTGATCCTGTCAACCATGGATGGTGACGATCTCTCATCCCCTGTGAATGCGGATGCAGTTAAAAAATATTATGCCTAAAAGATAGGCCCGATGGACCAAAAAGAAAATCCACGCAAAAATGGGCGTCCTGGTGGACCATAAAAATGGTTCAGGCAAAAATTAGGGACTAGAAATAAAAAAAAAAGTATCCTGATAGGCTGAAAACCTGAAAGGGCGGCCTAGGCAAAAGTTAGGGATTCGAAAAGGCAGAACTGCATCTTGAAAAGACGTGTGAATTATCCTCCATAACCATCAAGCTCTCGACTGAGAAAGATCAATTCGATCGTGGCGCTCAAAAGCAAGGCGTGAAAGGTCTTCAGAGACATATGGGCCATAGCGGATTTGAAACTTGGCAGGGACCATTTTCAACATTGTCTTAGTCTTTATTTTCTCTTTTAAAAGCAGTTACCTCTTTTAGGAATTGCCTCTTTTTGTAATTTTCCCATTTATGGGTTTTCATCAATAAAATTACTTTCATCAAAGCCTTCTCTGTTTTTATTTACCCTTTGGTTGCAAGTTTCATTTATTTGATGATGGGTTTTGCATATAATGACATTATGGTGAATTCGATTAAGGGAGGACTTACCCTCTTAGGGTAACTAAAGGATGACCATGACTCTAAGGAGTACGCAGGAACATCATTCTAAATCTTGTAACGACTTGACCGACAAGGTCGTCAAACCCGGCAGAGCAGGCCTCGAGTTGACGGTATCAGCACCTCCAGGTTTTATTACATCATGAAAAGATGATGTCGGGAAGTCAGGCTTATCCTTCACTTTCCTACCACCAAAGTCCGCCATGTCGGCACCTGCATTTCCAATCACCTTCCTGCAATCATGCAATCCTATACATCATACACATCACATTCGGATTCGTAAGCATCTTGCATCATATGAATATCCAATAGCATATCATATCTCCCCAGCTCTTGCATCTCCGTGCATCAGCATTTGCATTTCCATTTCCATTCATGAAACATCTGTATCATTCAGCATTAGCATGTGCGAGATCAGATCCGAGATCAATCTTGAAGAGTCCCAAGATCATTATCAGCCCAGTCAGGGGCACCTTTTCAAGACCATGGGTGTGTCACATGATGTATTGCAACCTCGTGGTTAATCAAGATCTTCAAATCAAACATTCAGCCCAGACAGGGGCATCTCCAATAAATTCATGGGTGTTCCCCTGTGAGTTATCTCCAGCATCTTCAGCGATAAGTGGCAATCTCTTCAGAGAAGCTTATCCATCTTCAGCGATAAGTGGCAATCTCTTCAGAGAAGCTTATCCATCTTTAGTGATAAGTGGCAATCTCTTCAGAGAAGCTTATCCATCTTCAGTGATAAGTGGCAATCTCTTCAGAGAAGCTTATCCATCTTCAGTGATAAGTGGCAATCTCTTCAGAGAAGCTTATCCATCTTCAGCGATAAGTGGCAATCTCTTCAGAGAAGCTTATCCATCTTCAGTGATAAGTGGCAATCTCTTCAGAGAAGCTTATCCACCTTCAGTGATAAGTGGCAATCTCTTCAGAGAAGCTTATCCATCTTCAGTGATAAGTGGAAATCTCTTAAGAGAAGCTTATCCATCTTCAGTGATAAGTGGCAATCTCTTCAGAGAAGCTTATCCATCTTCAGTGATAAGTGGCAATCTCTTCAGAGAAGCTTATCCACCTTCAGTGATAAGTGGCAATCTCTTCAGAGAAGCTTATCCATCTTCAGTGATAAGTGGCAATCTCTTAAGAGAAGCTTATCCATCTTCAGTGATAAGTGGCAATCTCTTCAGAGAAGCTTATCCATCTTCAGTGATAAGTGGCAATCTCTTCAGAGAAGCTTATCCATCTTCAGCGATAAGTGGCAATCTCTTCAGAGAAGCTTATCCATCTTCAGTGATAAGTGGCAATCTCTTCAGAGAAGCTTATCCATCTTCAGCGATAAGTGGCAATCTCTTCAGAGAAGCTTATCCATCTTCAGTGATAAGTGGCAATCTCTTAAGAGAAGCTTATCCATCTTCAGTGATAAGTGGCAATCTCTTCAGAGAAGCTTATCCATCTTCAGTGATAAGTGGAAATCTCTTCAGGGAAGCTTATCCATCTTCAGCGATAAGTGGCAATCTCTTCGGAGAAGCTTATCCCCCTATCATCCTTTTGGTGATTAGGGTTGATTTCGTTTCGCTCCATCATCCTTTTTGGTGATGGGTCTGACATCCCTTTTGGTGTCATGACTAGCGTCTGTTCTCCATTATCCTTTTCGGTAATGGATCCCTTTCATCCCTTTTCGTGTTAGGGTGTATTTTATTTCGCTCCATCATCCCTTTTGGTGATGGGTCAGATATTCTTTTGGTGTCATGACTGACGTGTTTTCCCCTATCCTTTTGGTAGTGGGTCCCTTATACTCTTTTAACGTCAGGAAAGTGTGTGTGTGAGTGTACTATCATCCTTTTGGTGATAGACTTGTCATCCTTTTGGTGTCAAGTTTTCTCTGTTAACATCCCTTTGGTGTTAGCGATCCTTGCAAGATATCCATCACGTACCATTCCCAAGCAGTTCCTTTCGTTTTGGACAAATTCAGGGTCTTCTTTGTATCTAATTGACTTCTACCTTGAAAAATGAATGCTATGCAGCGGTTCATTCCCTCAGATTCAAGGCAATTAGATAGGGGCATCTGTCATACCCCCAAATTTGTCCTACTCCCCATTTTTTTTATACCAAGTGTTTGTGTTGATTTTTTTTTCTCAAGAGGATCATCTAGACGTTGTCCATGATCCTTTAGGATTTAGGTTATAAAATTTGTGTGTGAATTCATAATCCCATTAAAAGGAAGGAATCATTTATCTTTAAGGTATGTTTGTTTTGTTCCACATTTACAATGTTGGTTAGATTAGTGAACAATTTGCCCAAGGAGTTCATGGCAACCTTATCTTTGGATCAAGGAATACCTTCAAGGCATGATAAATTTGTTTCAAAACATGTGTAAATAACAAGTCGTGTCACACTTGAATCATGTTTCAAAATACAAGACCTTGTCCATGTACAAGTCATTTTTCTTCAAGGGGATGCTACGTGAGAATGTAATTTGGATTATTACTTTAAGCACTTTGCAATTGTGAATATTATTGTGAAGATTTTAAATTCACAAGTGGTATTAATTTGAGAAATCCAAGTTTTCTTATCCATGAAGAGTCCAAAGCAAATTCTACTTGTGACAAAATTAACAAAATATCTCTATAAATTAAGCCAATGCACTAATATTTCATGATTAAGGAAAAGCTTGAAGATGCAAAGGGCCCACAAGGGGAAAGTTACAATTGACAGTGAGGATATTTTAAAGTGACAACAATGGATGGGCCCCTCCATGCAAGATGGTACATACAGTTCTGCGGATGAAGGAACTATATGGTTGCAGTCCAATACTTTGAACACAGGATTTGACGCTTCTGGTACTTCAAGCTTGAATGTGACTAGTTTGGACAATGTTACTCGGTTACTTGAGACTATTGGTGTTCAACAATTGTCTGCTCATGATGTTGTGAAGTTGTGTGTTTTACCTGTGTTATCTGACGAAACAATGGCAAGCAAGAACAAAACATTGATGATTGAATATATATGTTTTATAATGCTGCACCTTAAATCTACTTGTTCTGATTGTTTCATTGAAAGGCAGCATATCATCTCAGAGTTGCAAAGTAAATCTTTATTATTGACAGATTGTGGTTTTAAATGTCCGGCTGAGGTGCCAATTCATTTCTCTACTGAATTTGGGAATCCTGTCACTGCAAAAAAGTTGGCTGATGTTGTGAATATGAGGTGGCACAAAGTCGACATAAGCTATTTAAAGCAACCAGTATAATTTTAGACCATCCAAATTTCAAAACATCATGCGACTCTGTTCACAAAGCCCACCCACAATTACGTATGGCAGCCAGAAAACCATGGTCCTAGGCGTGCAACGAAAGTCTTGACGTCCAAATTGCGATACAAACATTGATTCCGCATACCAATTCAATTAGCAATGACAAGAACCGTTTTGACTGCAGCACCTGCAATATAAAAAAAACTGTCATACTAATACACACTTTGCCTCATAACACAAGTGCGAAATTTTACGCAGCTACCATATAAAACAGTGAGCGGCAGATGGCTTCCAAGTGATGCCATGCAAAAACCGACTTTCGTTCAATTGCGGAAACAACGGTACAATACGTGATTCACGTTCTGCGTAGCCACCAACCGCGAGCATGTGCACCACATTAATCACTTCCTGCACAAAAGTAAGTCGCGACATTAATTATCGTGTGAGATACATCAGAGAAAAACCAAAATTCCAAGGGTACAAATGAAAACTCTAAGGCTATGGTATTCACAAAAAGGGGTAGACATCTTGTGTAAAGAATTGCAATACACTACTGCAAAGAAGCTAAGTATGCTTAATGAAGAATCCTTGATTCTTCAATGACGAGGGCTGCAAATCTCCCATCAGTTTGTGTTGATTTCCATCCATAGTACCCACTGAAAACCTGTGAATGACATCAACAAATGTTAATGAGAAAATATTGGAGAACAACAGACAGCCAACTTTACGTCATCTTGTCATCTCTACTCCAAGAGATTTAATTGAGAAGGATCCGGTTTCCGTCATTGTTGAGCAGATTGAAAAGAACCTATCCTTTATGTTGGATGAGGAAACTGATTCAAATGCAGGGGGGATTGCGTTGTCAACTCTAGTGCCTGCTGCAAGAAGGTCTTTCTCATTTACCGATCCTTCATGCCTCGAGGGATCCTCTGCAAGTCGCATCTTCTTCACTTCTTGAAGCAACACATAACAAGCGTAAGTTAAATACATGAAACGAGCCACAATCAATACGAAAGCAATAAACTACAAAGAATCAAACCTGACCAAAGGCTTTCGGTATCCACGCGCGAAAATTTCAAAGGAATGGAGGCAGCCTCTGGATTCAAAGCAACCAGAGCCTTTGACATTTCACCTTCTTGCCAGTTGTCCGCTCACTTCTCTTTCGGGAATTTCGTCCACTTGGTTGTGCTCCCAGCAAAAGGCAACTGCAACTGACTCATGACTACAGGTGGAACGTCTCTCAGCCACTCGAGGTCAACGCTTCCGTGATCATCAACCAGTCTCTTCAGAAATTCCTGCCAGATAAATCAGGTAAAATGGGCTGCATCAATAAGTTTATTATGTCCAGAAAGTGATTAATACCATTTCATCGAAGTTTCATTTTACCTGAATACGCTCGGCAAGCCTGTTGTTCATGCTTCGTTCTTTGATGGTATTAGCAATGTCACCGACATCTGCACATCTCACGGCATCCCAGCCAGGCTCAGATTGTTATCCAAAGTACCAACAAGAATAAACTTGGCATTGGGCGAAAACTTGACATACGAAACAAGAGGATTCTCATCATCAATAAGAGTCTTCATACAGTGACCAGTAGAAGCAACTCTCACTCTCACAGCAGGCTTCACTTAACAATCAATGGGTTCAAGGTTTACCGAGGTCATCATCCCTCGCATTTATGAATTCTCAGTTGTCTGGATTGTCTCAGAATGGACAGCCTGCCTCCCCATTGCGTCTTCAACAACATCAGAGGCTGTAGCAGCTGGTTTCCTCTGCTCAACTGCAACAAAATTCTATGAACCTAAGCCAACAACAATTGTCTCGGTTGATTCAACAGAAACCCATGGGCCAGCCTCAGCTTCATCAACAGCAACAGCAGCATCCATTCTCCCAGCAGCAACTTGACTACACACACGTTACACGTTGCAGCCATAACAACAGAGATTCGACATCGTAAACCATACCCAAAGCATTTTCACAAATAGTTGGTATGAATAGATTCACACACATGGGAATATGAGTTATCTTCTAAAAAGAGTTGCAATGAACCTATCCCATAACAATTTCATTGATCGGTAATTCCCTGCAAAATATGACAAGCATGTCAAGTTTAGTGGATATTTGAAAGTAAAAGGGCCAAAGTCAGAGTGCATTTGAAGTCAACAAATTGCCCCATCAGCATAAATCAAAGCAGTAAAAAAAATCACAAACGAAGCAGTAAAAATTCAGGGTAAAAATATCAGATATTTTCAATTTAAATGAACAAAATTCAGGGACATGAAAATAAGACAGCAGAGACACATTCACGAAAATGGAAAATACAGAGCAGCAGTAAGCAATTACAGTACCACAGTCTTAACACAGAAATGGGAATAGGACAGATTAGTAGCAGACCAAACCTAAAACCTAAGGTGCAGAGGATTTCAGAGCCTCAAGGGTTGGTCTGCTAAACCTAATTGACTTCACTATAAAGGCTTGATTTTTGGAGAGAAGAAGGGGGATTCTGAAAAACGATCGCCTTCTCTCACAACTCACCTTCATTATAACACAAGACACACATAAAGAACAAAAAAGAGAGATTGAAGAAGGAGCTTACCTGCTTTCGGTATTGACAATCTGGGGGTATCGGTGCACCAAGAAGCTTTGCATCATCCAAACTCCTCATCACTAGCGCGAGAACCTGTCGGATTCGCTCCAGCTCTGTAAGTATCCTACTGCCTTTTCTGTCTTCATAATCTTAAACTATTGTCACTTTGTTTCCTGATGGCGAGTCTTCAAGAGAGAGGCAGTGGGTTGTTGTGGATGGAGGGGACACAAAAAACCAAAACAGCAAACCTCTCTACCAATCTCCCTCACCCTCAGCATTCAAAATAACCACATCCCTAACGCATACTCTTCCCCTTTTTTTTTTCGAAACGCCATGCTTCACTCACGAACACCTTCACTCGTCTTCCTCAAATTATTCACAGCACCACCTTTGTAATCTTCACCATTCACTAGCGGACCAAATCTTCAACCATCAACCCGCGAGAACAACAATCAAAACACTCAACCACCTTCAGCAGCTCATCTCCATCTTCGAGCTAACTCGGAAACCACCGCAAACCACCAAACCACCTGCAACAGAAGCTCTTCCCCTATTCATTTTCAAACATATTTTCAAACCTTCAACATCTCAGTATCCATTCAACAACCTAACCACACCTAAGACAGACAACCACTCATAAATCCCTTCGATTCCTATTCTTCATACCCAGAATCAACGGAACCGGGACATAAACTCAACCATAGCTGCGAAAACCATAACAGAAGTAACAAACGGAGAGGGTTTTAAGACTGAAAGTGAAATGGGGTGGAGGAGGAGAGAGTCTGGGTCGAGAGTTTCGAACAGAGAGCGATTTGTTGAATCATTTGGGGAAGAAGGGAGTACTGCGTATTTTTTTTGTTTTGACCGTAAATATATATATTTTTGTTATTTCTTTTTTAAAAAAGGGTTTTATCAGTTTCCTTTTATAACTTTTGCATACGTTATATTTAAAAGCCTGGTTTATATATATATATATATATATATATATATATATATATATATATATATATATATATATATATATATATATATATATATATATATATATATATATATATATATATATATATATATATATATATATATATATATATATATATATATATATATATATATATATATATATATATATATATATATATATATATATATATATATATATATATATATATATATATATATATATATATATATATTATTTCATAATTTTATGTATATATATTATCATCATCATTATTATTATTATTATGAAAATGTTATCTTTATTTCTTTTATATTAATAACCTGTTTGGTTATGTAAATATATATATTTAATTTATTCTTTCTTGTATATATTATTATTTTTTTTATATATATAGAAGTTCCTTTTTTATTAGAGTTTAGGATGTTCATTTTCTCTTTTGGAGTGAGATTTTATTTCTTTTTTTATTATTGGGCATTTTCGCCTTTTGGGTCGATGACGAGACCTCCGTAATTCATTTCCAGTCAAATTATTGATAAGTAATGTTGGATCTGAGACCACCTCTTTTCTCTCCTCGTCACTTGTCCCAACTCGATTCAAAAGCATTGACAAACCATCTTCAAAATCCAATTATCTTTGTATTGAATTAAAAAGAGGGGATTAAGGGTAGACTTTCTTCCTCTCCGAGTGTTGGGATGCCCACTGTAGTGAGGGTGGTTTCGACACTCGTCTTTCAATACGAAGACGCTTCCCATCCATTTTCAAATCTCATCTCCTTAAAATCAATTCTTTGTATTGAATTAAAAAAAGAGGATTGGGTGTAGACCTCTTCTTCTTCGAGCGTTGGGATACCCACTGTAGTGAGGGTGGTTTCGACGCTCGTCTTTCAATACGAAGACGTTTCCATACCATCTCTCCTAAAACCTCGGTCTCGTACCGAGTCCATTTTCAAACCATAATAAATTGATTTCTCTTTGTATCGAATTAAAGAGAGAAGATTGGGTGTAGACCTCTTCTTCTCCGAGTGTTGGGATGCCCACTGTAGTGAGGGTGGTCTCGATACTCGTCTTTCGATACGAAGACGCGACTTTATCCACCATTTCCTTTCACAACTTCCTTCCACAATTTTCACACCTAAAACCTCGGTCCTGTACCGAGTGCACTTTCTTTTTTTATAACAAAAACTTGAATGGTCGTGGAGTGGTTAGACGTAGGCCTTCTCCTATCCCGAGTGCTGACGTTTACCGTAGGGTTTTCTGTCGCAAAGCACTTACCATTCAAAACCAAAAACATCTTTAATAAGAGAATGAAGTTCTCTTTGCATTGAATTAAAGAGAGAGGATTGGGTGTAGACCTCTTCTTCTCCGAGCGTAGGGATGCCCACTGTAGTGAGGGTGGTTTCGACGCTCGTCTTTCAATACGCCTCGTTCGCCACACCCTTTTATAACAAAAACTTTGAGATAGAGAATTGGGTACTACCCGTAGGGGTTACTATCCGAGGACCTATCTCGCCCCTAAAAAACAATTCAACCAATCAAACGTGACTTCTTGCCTCGCATGGCGAAAACTAATCAACCTTTCAAAAAGGATGTGTTACGTCCGTTCTACCGCAAACAGGTAACGCATAAGTCTCCTCACATGCGAGCAGCAATATACCTAAACTGCTAGAATGCGCACGATAGCATCGTCTACCAAACCTTCCCCGCAAATCGTAGGCTGAACTACGGCTGCTCTGATTCTTTACTTCGTTCAAGTAAAGATACGTAGGCACAAGGGCCACAATCCTTGCCGAGCATATTTCCCCCCTATATCTGTAGTTCCCCGAACTACGTCGACTCTGACTTTCTCACATCCATTGAGAATACGTAGGCATAGGACTGTGAAGTCCTACCGAGTCTGTTCTTTCTCTCTTCTTCCCCGTTACCTCTCTTTCCCTGTTTCTAACCCTTTATCTCTCTCCCTTTGGAACACACTTCTTATAGCATAATGTTTAAGCAAATAAATTCACACATCGACAAACAAAAGGTTCCCATCGAGTACGATGGATGCGAGGGGTGCTAATACCTTCCCCTCGCATAACCGGCTTCCGAACCCGTTCTTGGTTGCGAGACCATCTTATCCATTTTCTTTCTTAAGGTTTTCTCGATATTTTCCTTTCCCCTCATGGGATAAATAAAGTTCGATGGCGACTCTTCTGTCTATCCTTTCCGCCTCCCCGTCGTTGCGCGATGCATTTTTCGAGTAGCGACACCGCACGCTAGGTGAAAGGGGGATTCCCCAGTTGACGAATGAGGTGTAGTGCGATAGGCCTAGAGGATGTTGTGCAACTACTCGACCCACTGCCTCTTTGTTTCGTCCAGTCTTCGTTTAAGACCCCACAAGATTACTCTGTTCACTGCTTCAGCTTGCCCGTTAGTTTGAGGTTGCTCGACATATGCAAAGTATTATTTAGTGCCTAGTTGAGCAACGAACTCCTGGAATATTTTGTCTGTGAACTGTGTTCCGTTGTCTGTAACGATCGCTTGACGAATGCCAAAACGGGCAAGGATGTTTCTCTTATAGAACCGAAGTATGTTGTGGGTTGTTATCTTGGCCAGGGCTTCAGCTTCTATCCACTTGGTGAAGTAGTCCACACCCAATATTAAGTATTTATTTTGGTTGGAGCCTATGACGAAGGTGTCGTAACCCGAAATTTGACTTCCCTTTTCGCCTTTTGCATAAGTATGTGCATTCTCATCATTGGCATACACATTCGCATTTTTTCTCTGTGATTTTTGTTTCAGGAATATTTTGGTTTTCCAAGCTCGATTAATCACATCCTCTCAAAGATATCACATCATCAAAGCAAGCACAAAATGAAGGTTTTTTGCCTATTCATTAAAACAAAAGGTCAAAAATCAGAACCGTGGCCACAACACCATTTTGCAAGCAAAATATGCAAGTTTTGCCTGTGGTAATCGATTACCACTTTGCTAGGCAAAGTAGGGTAACCAATTACCCTGTTTAAAATTGCAATTTTTGCTGCATTTTCTAGGACAACCACTTCCACTCTATATTTTAGGGGTCTACTTGGTTCTAGCATTGTGTGGAACATTCTAGACATCTCTAGACAATTCAAGACCTTTCTAAACACTTCAAGGCATTTGCTCCAATACATCAATTTGGATTAAGACCATCATGTTGCTTCATTCCCAAGCACGTGAGCCCTTAGATTCAAGTTTGCATTGGGATGGTTACCGAGTCAACTACCTAACTAACTGAGTTAACCTCCAACTCATTGAGTTGAGGCTAACTAACTCCAAGGCTAGTTTCAAGGCTACATCCAAAGCTCACTCCGAACCTAACAACTCCGAAGCAAAATCATCACCATTTCACAAAGGACCCTCAATCATTTTCCCAAATTCTTCATTTATCACTCACAATTCTATCACATTCTCTTTGATTTTTCTATAACTTTCTCTCACATTCATCTCCATCATCTTCCCAAAACCTCACAAAAGCTCAACTTCTACCATTAGAGTGTAACAATATTCACGTCGAAATTTTTATTCTCTTCAGCTAAACCTCATTCCACCATATTCCTACTTGGATTTCTTGATTTATTGTAGATTCTTCTCCAATTCAAGTAATCATCTCAAGCTTCTCCTGTGCAAATCAGTATTCAGAGCATTTATCGTGTTTTTATCAATTTCGCTATGATTTGATCTCAAGCTTGGAATTCTCTGGTTTTCTTTGCTTATTCTCATCACATATCAATAGCAACAACCACCAAGGCAATCCTCCGCCTTGTAGGTAAGTAATTCACACTTGATTTACTATTTTGATCACTTCCGCGCGTTTACGATGTAGTTCGATCATTTTTTGGTGTTGATCAATCATATGATTGTTTGATCTTTGATCTTCATGTTTAATGCTTTCAATTGATGTTTAATTGATGCCTAAGTGATTTTGAATTTCACGTTCGTGCTCAAATGTTAATCATAGCATGTGGATGATTGGATAAGTGTTTTGGTTGCTGAAAGTGCTTTTTTAAAAGTTGTTTTTTGCCATTGTTATAGTGGTAATCGGTTACCTATATGTGGTAACCGATTACCTTGCCCAATTTTCACGTGTTTTTGCAATTTTTGAGTAGGTAATCGATTACCACTGTAACATGATGCCTTTTTTTTTGCCTATTTTCAAGCTTGTTTGCTATTTCTTTCCTTATATAACTTCCATGGCTTGATATGCTTGATAGTTGTGGGTGTTTTCTGAGTTGTTTAACTTTTGTTTGAGGCATACATGCAAATTTTCAATGTGCGATTTTTCGATTCTCTATTATTTGCATTTTTGACATTGTATGACCATGATCGTTCTTGCATATTCTTTGATGACATGATACATGATTTGTGATGCATACTAAATAACATTTGGTATTGTTTTACACTTCCATTCATGTTTGCATTAAGTTTTTTCCTCTTCGGAATGGAATTAATCTTGTATAATCAATAATTCATCCTTTGCTTCAATGATTTTTCATCCCTTTAGAAAGTTGTTAGCATCATCCCCTTTTGATTGATTAATCGGAACTTTGTTTCAATTAGTCGATCCTTCTTTTTTTCTTCTCCTTTAGATCTTCTAGAACTTTGTCCTTTCTTTTCTCCCACAGAGTTGAAGATTCACAACGCATTGGAGCACTATACAAGTTTTGCGCCATTGTGTTGTTCGTTCGTTTCTTGCACCGCACTTTGGTGTTAGTGAAGGAATGAGAATGGAGAATTCCTACACTCATTCTGACTATTTTGGGTAGGGGACGAATGACCCTGTACCTCGAATAGTTGCCTCTATCTGCTTACTGTGGTATACCTGTTTCTCCAGTCGAGTTGATACTTGATCACTTGCACCCTTATCTCCTCTTTTGAAGTGTATCACCTTTCAATTTAACACTCTTTTCTCTTGAGGCCAATCCATTCTCGGTTCACGCAGAGTCTTGTAGTCAGTTCTTTCCTTGGTTGATCAACCATTCTTCGGTTAAGACCAAATTCTCTTCTTCCTCAGGGAAATCAATCTTTCTTCTCCTGTTTACACAATCTTCCTATTAAAACCTAATCCCTATCGGAGTTTGCAACCTTTTCTTGGTTCTCTCTTCTTCTTGTTTGGTTAATCACTGCCTGTCAATTAAACACCAGTCATCTTTTCCTCAGTTAATTACAGCCCGTCTGTTAATACTGAACTTTCTTTGGGTTAATCGCCTTCTTCCGGATAATCACCCAATCTTTGGTTGATCACGGTCTGCCCGTTAAAACTAGTTTTTTCTTTGGGTTCATCACCTTCTCTTGGTTAATCATCCGCCTTTTAGTCAATCACAGTCCGCCTGTTTGAACCAATCACCCTTTTTCTTAGTTAACCACAGTCTGTCTGTTAAGATACTGAGTTTCTTTTGAGTTAATCACCTTCTTTTGGTTAACACTCATTTTTTTTCCGGTTAATCACAGTCCGTCTGTTAAGCACCGAACCCCCTACAGTTAGCAACCTTTCTTTGGTTCAAATACTGCCAGCTTTGGGTTAGTTACCTTTGTTCGGTTCGAATACCCTTTCCTTTGGTCAGGTGCTGTTTGTTCAGTCAATGTACCATTCTTTGGGTCACAACCTTTGCTTGGTTCCACACTCGTCTATTGGTTGATCACTGTTTATCAGTTCAAACTAGCTCCTTTCTCCTTCTGGTTAACCACTGTTCATCAATTAATATACCAATTTCCCCTCAGAGTCAAACACCTCCCTTTGGTTCAGTACTCTCTTTCTCTTGGTTCGTCGTAGCCCGTATGTTGACACCAACCTTTGTTTGCTCTCCCCATAAAGTTTTACTCTTATCTTTCTTTGGTTAATCATTGCTCACCATTTAATGCACCGAATCCCCCATGGATCTTACCTTTATTTTGATTCTTGTGCTTTTCTCCTTTATTCTCTTGGCTCTGAAGCCATTTCTTTTATTTTCTCCCCAGCGGAGTCATCTCTTTCCTTCTGCATTCCCCGACAGAGTTCTTGCCTCGCTTTTCCGTTCCCCAGCAGAGTTTTATTTCATCTTCTTTCTTGTTTTTGACACCATTCCTCTTGCATTCCCCAGTTGGGTCTTTCTTTCTCTTTTAGCTCTTGGCTTTGACGCCGTCTTTTTTTCTTTCTCAGCGTTAGTTCCCTGAACTACGTAGGCTCTTATTTCCTCATTGCACTATGAGGATACGTTGGCACAAGAAATCTTAGCGAGCCACCTTCCTCCGTCTTCTTCTTTTGTCTCTCTGGTCTGCCCATATCCTCTTCATTTCCTTGATTCCTTGAAATACGGAGCTCTGACTTCCTCATTGCACTATGAGGGTACGTAGGCACGAGGGCCCCAATCCTCCCCGAGCACTTTCTTTCTTTCTCTTTATTTTTCTATCTTTTCTTTCCTTTTTAGATAGAAGCCTTTAGATAGATAACCCATCCGATCCTAGAAGCAAGCGAAATGGTTCCCGTCGAGTACGAAGAATGCTTAAGGTGCTAATACCTTTCTTTCGCATAACCGACCCCCTTTCCCGTTTCTCTTTCCTTGGGTTTTATCGATAGTTTCCCTGTCCTTTGGGACTAAATAAAGTTTGGTGGTGACTCTGTTGTATCTTTGAGTGTGTGATTCACTTAGATATATTCCTCCCAGCTTCAGCTGGCGACTCTGCTGGGGAGTCCTTGCGCTTGCAAGTTGGGGTCTCGCCTAATTTTGTTTGTTTTTCTTGCTTGTTTGAGTGTTTATCTTTATGCTTTACTCGCTTTTATCTTTATGTTATTTACTGCATTTCTTTACTGCTTTAAATATTAATATGCTGCATATTCTGGATATCTGCTATATTCTGCTGTTGTCGGGATGAATAGATATTATTGGAGAGATATATACTAACACTGGGCTTGACCATACATATAGGATAGAACGTGGATAGTCGTGACGCTTGCGTTTTGTGTGTTAGGTTGTCACGAGAGCCACATCTCTGATCGTGATTCGCTTGAGAATACTTCCGTCCTGTGAGAATTCGCTACGGTGGGGGGTTTTCATTTGAGTCGTATGGTTTGGGCGACCTTTTCTAGGGACAACCTTATTGTGTCTAGATCACACCTGTGAGAGGAATATGGGTTTTTACAGGAAACCAAGACTCTTTATACTTTTTGTTCTCTCATGCACGTCATATTTTTGCACCGACATAGAATTACGCAGATATTCAGTTTGTGCATATTTGGATATTTAGATTGTGCATATTTGATTGATCGGGTTTGTGCTGGGCTTTGTGATTTGTGTGTTGCATGCCATTTCATCATAACCATGAACATTTTTGGATATGCATAAAACTTTATTTTTGCATACATTGCATCCAATCATATTCATATGCATGTCCTTCACCCAGAAACCACATCCTTACACTGTCCATCATGCCTTGTAGCAAGACGGCGACTCATCATCGCTGTTTCACTCGCTCGAACAAGACTAGGATCATGGATGATATTGAACAAGAGAACGATGCCTACAAGGAGACTTTGGCTCAATTTCAAGGTTGGATGGATCAATTCAAGACTAGTATGGACATTATTATGGACTTCCTTCGTGCTCAAAAGGACGTTGTTGCTGCTACTTCAGTTGTTGCAACTGTTACTGATGCTATTTTCATCACTCCTGTGGTGATTCCTACTCCTGTCGTTGCTTCTTCTCCAGCTATTGCCGATGCGCCAGTTGAGATTGTTGTTCAACCTTCTGTCAATCTACCTTCTGTTCAGCCTGGTTTGAATAAAATGCATGCTGCTTTCCCATGGGGAATGCCTCCAAATTTCACTCCTCAAATTTCCAGTGGTAGTGCTTTTGTTCTGTGTCAACCTTTTTTGCGCCCATGCCCAATGGTAATTTTGCTGCTTATCCTTGGGGCATGCCTACTCTGATTCCATCTCCTGTGGTGAATAATGATGATCACGAGATGCCTCAGACGCGGGTTTGCCAGACTTTTGTGTCTACTGATGTTGAGATTCCTGACGAAGATGAGCATGTGTATATGGCCCCTCCTATTCATGTTTTAGTCTTGTCTCTGCCCACTCAAACTATGGTTCGGAATATTCATTCTATGCCATACCTTGGGGCATCTTCTACTGCTGCGGTACTTCCTACTTGTTATCCGTATGGTTTTCAGATGGGTCAGGATGCTGGTCAGATGGTAAATTCTGGGTTGGTGTATTCGTCTCAGTTTACTTCCCCACAGTTACCTGCTCCAGCTGCATCACAACTTCCAAATCCTCAGGCTTTTGTCAGACCCGCTGATCATAACATACCTACTAAGTATAAGTTTTTGGATGAGAGAATCCGTGCGATTGAAGGATATTCTACTTTTGGCATGGAAGCCAAAGACTTGTGTTTGGTTCCCAATGTCGTGCTTCCGCAAAAATTCAAGATTCCCGAGCTGCCAAAGTACAAGGGCTTGAGTTGTCCTTGCAGTCATGTGACCATGTACTGTAGGAAGATGGCATGCTATATTGACAATGATGAACTGCTGGTGCATTGTTTTTAAGATAGCTTGTCTGAAGCTTCTCTAGATTGGTACATGGGTTTAGAACGTAGCAAGATTCGCTCGTGGAGAGACCTCTCAGAGGCATTCTTAAAGCAATACAAATATAATCTTGATCTGGCTCCTACCAGATTGCAGTTGCAGAATCAGTCTCAGCGTTCAACTGAAACATTCAAAGAATATGCACAAAGATGGCAGGAAATGGCTTCTTAGGTGTGACCTTCTCTTTCTGACAATGAATTGTTTGACATTTTCATGGGCACTTTACAAGGTTTGTATTATGATAGAATGGTGGGTAGTTCTTCGTCGAATTTTGCTGATATTGTGACTATTGGCGAAAGAATTAAGAATGGGCTGAAAATTGGTAGGATTGTTGGTTCCGCTATTCAACAACCAACCAAGAAACCTCAGAGTAGTCATTCAAAGAAAAATGAAGGTGGAGCAAATGCTGTGATGGCGAAGGCCTCTCCTCAGTATTAGGTTCTCATGGCTCCTATGTCGTATTATCCCTATCCTTATGTTACTGCTGCTCAGTACCAACAACCGCCGTATCAGTATCATCCAGAACAACAAGTCCAGAATTCTCAGAATCAACATCAACCTCAACGTCAACAGTCTCAACAAAACAACAGAAATCAGCATCAGAACAAATAGAATAACAATAATCAGAACAACCGTAAGCAGATGAATTTTGACAGAATTCCTGTGCCTTATACATAGTTGTTTCCTTATTTGATTGATCAAGGGGAAATATTCCCTAGAGAGATCGCACCCGCAGTTCCTCTTTTTAGTCTAAAGCATAATCCAAATGAATCCCATGCTTACCATGTTGGGTACATAGGACATGCTATTGAAGATTGTATTGTTCTCAAGGCCAAAGTTCAAGAGCTTATTGATCAGAAAATCTTGATATTTTCTGAGGATCATCCTAATATACAAACTAATCCCTTGCCTACCCATGGTGGACCTGTGGTTGATATGATTGAGGATGAACAAGGTACTGATTTGATCAGAGATGTTGGCGAAGTGAAAACTCTGATGACTGTTATGATCAAGAAGTTGAAAAGACAAGGATTACTGAAAGGTCTTCATGGGAAATTCCAGATCTGTGACGATAATCCTAACCAATTTGACAGAGCCGAGTCTGTGGAAGAGGTAGCTACTATTGAGCCGTTCACAATCATATATTGGAAGGTTCATGTGGAAACTCCTAAAACGAAGATTCAACCTATCACTATATGTGTTCCTAAGCCATTCCCGTATCAAAATTTGAAAGAGGTTGTTTGGAAGTACGGTCCAACCATGTTCTCTAGGGGTCGAGAAATCTACTTCAGCAGCCCCTGTTGAACAACAAGGGGCATCAACTGCAGCATCAGTTCCAGTCACTCAGTCTGTCGATGTCACCAAAAGTAAAGAAGTCATGGATGATAAAGAGTTCCTCAAGTTGATCAAGAAGAGCAACTTTAAGATTGCGGTTTAGCTAGGGCAAACTCCCTCGAGGATTTCCATCTTATCTTTGCTCATGAGCTCACCAGCACACAAATCAGCTTTGTTGAAAGTTTTGAACACCGCTCATGTGATGCACGACATTCTAGTAGAATAATTTGGCGAGGTTGTCACGAACATAACTACTAGTCGTTACTTGGGTTTCAACGAGTCAGAGTTTCCTCTGAAGGTACTACCCATAATAGAGCCTTGCATATCTCAGTGGCTTGTATGAACGCTTTTATATCTCATGTTCTTGTGGATACCAGTTCTTCTCTCAATGTGATGCCTAAGGGTACATTGAGTCAACTACTGGTAGTGGGGAGCGAGATAAGGCTAAGCACTTTGATCGTTAGCGCTTTTGACGACTCAAAGGCAAGTCATTGGCGAAGATAGATTTACCCATTAAAGTCGGGCTGCATTTGTTTACCATTACTTTCCAAGTGATGGATATCAATCCTGCATATAATTGTTTATTGGATAGACCCTGGATCCATGCCGCAGGGGCAGTTACATCCACGTTACATCAGAAGTTGAAATTCATGTTTGAAGAACAAATGGCCATCGTCTGTGGTGAAAAAGATTTGCTAGTAAGCGAGTTATCATCCATTCGATATGTTGAGACTGATGAAGGCATAGCTAAAGTGCCGTTACAATGTCTCAAATTTGAAGATGTCAGCCCCGCTTCTATCAATTCTGGTAGATTACCAAAAACGGCCATGTCATCTGTGAAGAGCGCTAAAGAGACCATTGAGAAAGGTGCCTTGCATGACTGGGGGCAAATCCTGGATGTGGTTGAAAAGCATGATCGCTTTGGACTGGGTTACCATCCTAAGCAGCAAGCTAGTTCACGCAGTCATCAGAAATGCAACTTGATCAAGTTCATAAGTGATGGATTTCAAGAGAAGGATATTGTGTCAGCCATTGACGATGCAGGTCTTAGTAGCCAAAGTACAAGCTTTGTACGCAAATGTCCGTCGGGTTTCAAACTCAACAATTGGACATCTACTGTAATTTTCGTGGTTTTTCCCACAAACATGTAATGCATTTTGTTTTCCTGTTCCCTCGTCCTCGCCCGAGATGAGTGGATATCTTGTAAGGGCCTCTTGTTTTTGAAACACTATGTGATCAATAAATACAAGTTTTTTTTGCATTCAAATCATGCTCTTTTTTCTTTCTTTATTTTACTTTTCCACAAATAAATAAATGGCAAAGTTTATTTTGTTTTTTTTCACTTTTCAAATAGCTTCATTCTAAACATAATTCATAAACATGCAGAACAAATAATTGTATTGATAGCAAATTGGCAAACATCCGTTGTAATTCTAGGATTCCGATTAACCAAGCCGAAGAAGATGGTGAGAAAGATTGTGAATTACCGGCTGAACTAGCAAGGCTCCTTGAGCACGAGCAAAAAGAGATTCAGTCACAAAAAGAGCTAGTGGAAGTTATCAATCTTGGTACTGATGATGTCAAAAGAGAAGTCAAGATTGGGGCATCCCTTGCTAAGCATGTACACTCTGAGTTGGTCAAGCTATTGAAAGAGTATGTTGATATTTTTGCCTGGTCTTATCAAGATATGCCTGGGTTGGATACCAACATTGTTGAACATCACTTGCCACTCAAGCTTGATTGTCCTCCTGTCAAGCAGAAACTCAGAAGGACCAGACCCGACATGGCACTTAAAATCAGAGAAGAGGTAAAGAAGCAGTTCGACGTTGGGTTCCTAGCCACTTCCGAGTATCCTGATTGGATTACCAACATCGTCCCAATACTGAAGAAAGATGGGAAGGTCCGAATGAGTGTGGACTATAGAGATCTTAATAAGGTGAGCCCGAAAGATGATTTTCCTTGGCCTCATATTGATGTTTTGGTACACAACACAATGGAATTCTCTGTCTTTTCGTTCATGGACGGTTTCTTAGGATATAATCAGAACAAGATATCTCCTACTAACATGGAAAATACTACTTTCATCACACCTTGGGGTACATATTGTTACAAAGTCATGCCATTTAGTTTCTAAAGCGCAGGGGCAACATACCAACGTGCCATGACAACCCTCTTTCAGGATATGATCTATAAAGAGATTGAGGTTTACGTGGACGATATGATTGCCAAATCCAGAACTGAGGATGATCATCTAAACCATATGAAGAAGTTGTTTGACAGACTCCAAAAGTTTAGACTATGGTTGAATTCGACAAAGTGCACCTTTGGAGTTTGATCTGGAAAATTGTTGGGTTTTATTGTAAGTCAGAAAGGCATCGAAGTTGATCCTGACAAGGTTCGGGAAATTCAGAACATGGCGCCTCCCAAAACAGAAAAAGAAGTCTGTGGCTTTCTAGGACGACTTAATTACATTTCTAGATTCATTTATCATCTGACGGCTACATGTGAACCAATTTTCAAATTACTAAGAAAAAATCAATCGGTTGAATGGAACAATGATTGTCAAGAAGCTTTTGACAAAATAAAAAAGTATTTACAAGAACCACCGATCTTAGTACCTCCAGTTCCTAGTAGGCCTTTAATCATGTATCTCACTGTTCTCGATGAATCAATGGGATGTGTATTAGGTCAGCATGATGACACTGACAGAAAAGAACATGCAATTTACTATCTGAGCAAGAAGGTCAATGATTGTGAGACCAGATACTTACTATTTGAGAAAACTTGTTGTGCTCTGACTTAGGTTGCTCAACGCCTGAGACAATACATGATTTGCCATACTACTTTATTGATATCCAAGATGGATCTGATAAAGTACATTTTCGAAAAGCCTGCTGTCTCTGGACGAATTTCCCGGTGGCAAATGCTGTTGACTGAGTATGATATCCAACATGTTATCCAGAAAGCAATAAAAGGGAGCATCTTGTTCGAATACCTTGCTCATCAACCCGTGGAAGGATATCAACAGATGAAGTTTGACTTTCCCGTAAAGATGTTCTGTTCATAAGAGATTATGATACTCCAGACCCTGATATAGTACAAGAACCAGGGGCGCGATGGACACTCATGTTACCCGATGCTGCCGATGCTAAAGGTCGTGGAATTGGTGTCATCTTCATCTCTCTGACAGGTCTTCATCTTCCCTTCACCGCCAGATTATGCTTTGAATGCACCAATATGGCTGAGTACGAAGCATGTATCTACGGTATTGAAGCAGCAATTGACATGAGAATCAAGATTCCTGAGGTCTACGGAGATTCTGCCCTAGTGATTGTCCAAGTCAGAGGGAACTTTGTAACTGGGATTCCAAGTTGGTTCTGTACCAGAAACACATCACAAAATTGATTTCCTACTTTGATGAAATCTCTTTTCATCATATTCTTAAGGAAGAAAATCAACTAGCTGAGCTCTTGCCACCCTGGCGTCCATGTTCAAAGTCAAGTGGAAGAACGAAGCTTCTTCTATCCGCATTGATCATATGAACGAACCAGCACACTGTTTAGTAATCGAGGACGAGTCTGCTGATACACCTTGGTTCTACGACTGATCGGTCACCTGTTCTACTTTGTTTCCGTCATTTATTCGGTAAGAATTCTATCTAATTGGTAACACTGTGAGTTGTTTCTCTGTCCATTTAAGTTGTTGCAGTTTAAATTTATGTTAAATAAAGCAGGTTTGATGTCTTGGTCTGGTAGTGTTAGTGATTTCAGGTCCATGGAAGTAATCATAGGAAGAAATGCAAAGCTGACTGAGTTTGGGAGGATTTTCTACAAAATCAGAGGCTGACACGGGTTCCCGTGTCACCTGACATTGCCCGTGTCAGGGTGGGAAGAGAAGTACAAGAAAAGGAGCAACCAAGGGGCTGACAAGGGCGCCCGTGTCAGCTGACACGACCCGTGTTAGCATGCCTGAAGGTTACAGTTTGAAGATTCCTGTCTGTGGGCCAACACGGGTGCCCGTGTCAGCTGACACGACCCGTGTTGGGTGGGGCGACCAAATTCCTGATATTTTTAAAGTTTGGCCAGTGTGACTGCATGAAGGGAAATTTGGACTTTGCGCATGGAGAAGATTGATTTGATACTATTAAGAAGTGATTTCTGAAGGAAGAAAAGGGACTCTTTGATCGTACGAAGAAAAGAGAACTGAAAATTGGGAAGCTCTGGAGAATTGGGAAGACGAGGAGACTTTCATGATCGGAAGAAATTGAAGATCAACTTTATTCCCCAAGTCCTGTAATGATTCTATTTTCTATGTTGTTTTTGTTGAATACTATGCATAGCTAAAACCCCCGTTGCAAGGGGGTGTCCCTGAATTGTGTTGTATTGAACCCCTGTCGAATTAGTAATTGAGATTTTGTTTCTTTCTATCGCTACTACGAAAAAGGTGTCGGCAATGACAGAAGAGTCGCCACCGTTCGTTATTTATCCCAATCTAGGGAAAGGAAACGAGCAGAGAAAACCTATGGAAACAGGATAAGATTGGTCATCGCAACCAAATCTCGAGTTCGGGAGACGGTTACGCAAGGGGAAGGTATTAGCACCCCTCATGTCCGTCGTACTCGACGGGATCCACACTTGATTATCTATCTAAAAGGATGATTGAAACTATCTACGCTAAAGGTTTATGACAAAAGAAAAGAAAAAAGGACTCGACAGAGCATCGCCGCTCTGGGCCTACGTATTCTCATCTGGCACGAGAAATCAGAGTCAACGTAGTTCGGCTAACTACGGGTGAAAGGTGGGGAAAGGTTGCTCGCCGAGACATCGCTGTCTCGTGCCTACGTATTCTCATCTGGTATGAGAAATCAGAGCAAACGTAGTTCGGGTAATTAGAACACCAGTTGGTTCAAATGTTTTTACCCGAGTAGGGTTAACAAACAGTTCTAGCAGTTAGGCGTATGCAGCTCGACCACTGGAGACTTAGGCATTACCTGTTTGCGGTAGAACTAAGAGTTAACGAAACTCTTTTTTCATGAAAAGGTTTTCCATTATTAAGGGGCTCCAAGGATAAAATAAAGTTTGATCATTTATTTTTTGTGTCTTTTAAAAGAAGAAGTGTTTTTGAATTGTTTGTAATTCATATTGCACTAAAGACTATGACTTGGGAGAGAATACGTCGCACATCACCCAAAGGGTGAACACTAAACACTTTAGGCCATCAAGAGGAAACCCCCCAAAAACCATTTCCCAAGTACTTAATGCTCGCCGCGTATAATATTCATTAGCCTTTATTAAGTATTTTGAAGTTGTTTTAAGATGAGAAAGAGAGAGGACAAACTAAAGGGAAACTAATTCAAACCCTAGTAGTTGTCATGCAAGATGAATCTATAGTTGAGGTTAAAGGGAAATTCTACTTAATGTTCTCATACATGGTTTGAAACTTAGTGTCTATCACAATTATCCTTAAACAAGGAGATTAGAAATCTTAAGGGAGCATGGTAAGAAAGGAGAAGAAGAGAACATGATACAAAACATGAGATAAGAATGAATGCATATGCTATGCAACACACAAGCAAAGGGAGGAAAAAGTGTGGGGTGAACACCTCCATAAGCACATCTCAACTTTTATTAATGCAAGTAAGAAATGAAGAGAAGGAAAAGCTTACAACATGCATACTTCAATCTTAATGCACAAAATCATACCACATGAAAGGGAAAAGAAGGAGAGGATTGAATGAGATGATGGGAGGCAAAGTGAGAACCAAGGGAACTCACAAGGTCTACTCAACCAAACATATTACATCCAATATGCACACAAATCACATAAATGGTCCTCAAAGGATCATTACTTATGGCATGCTTCAAATTCCTCCAAATGAGAGATTAAGCTTCCATAAATAGGATTCTAAAGTCCTAGGACAGAAGTATAGATGAAGGTAGAAGGTACTCAAAGGGAATGAAACAAAACATGTAAAAGAATGCAAGCAAATCATGACAAAAGGAGTGTAAACATTCATATACATGCACATATGGAACCCTAAAAGATAGGTCAAAAGAAGTACAAACTTAAACAAGTTGCAAACCAAATAAGGACCTATAATTCAACATACCAACACTTCAATATGTCCACAACATGAATCCACAAGCTTTGCAGTTCAAAGAATGCACAAGGGTCATGTACAAGGCAAACTAGTTCATGTATTAGGGTAAACATCACACAAGGATGACCAAAAATGAAAAATAAACTAAAAAAACAAAACAAACTCAAAAATTGCCAAACAAAATCCTAGATGGCCGCTAGGGTGTTAGGAACCAGGGGCCAAGGCTATGGGAAAAATCCTAAACAAGGCTAGGCAAACAGAGGGAAAGTTCTAAGGGATACCCTAAAAGCAAGGGTAAATCGAAGGTCCTAAAAGTCCAAATAAAACCCTAACAAAAATGGTAATAAAACCATGAGTAAAAATGTCCAAAAAAACAATTAATATGTCAAGAATATGAGGAAGAAAAATCAGCCATTAACATGAAGAATTCATCACAAAATAAAATCAAGAACATGGGATGTGTGTTGCACCCAAAATTTTTACCCCTTAGATCTTCATCATCATTTTAGGATCATATTCATTTGATTATCTAACCTTAACCTATCTCAAGTTTGTCTTTGTTAAGATACAGGTGAATTAGGGTTCCGTAGGCCGAGAATCGAGGTTTCGATGGTTAATCAGTCAATGTATTGGATTGATTCTCCATGAAATAAGTCTCCACATCATCAAATATACTCCATTGTGTCAAGTATGAATCCAATTTGAGGTTGTCACCCAAGGATCAAGAACAGTGCAGTTCAGGATACCCGATTAGGGTTTTCGATTAGGAAAAGTCAACTGTAGTTTGACTTTTGATTTAATAGTGTTCCAATGGTGGGATGATGGTCCATGAAGTTCATAGGGCTTAGTAAAGTCCACTCAAGAAGTTTCAAGGCCTCAAAAGACCCGGAGCATCAACAGTCGACTCGGTAGTCATCGATCGATCGTTCGGTTGACCGAAAAGTCAACTCTTCAATCATAAGGAATTTGACCTCAAAGTATGAAGAAAAAATGTTCCTAGTAACATATTACACCTATCCATGAAGTTTCATGACCATTTGATCAAGGATTGAGGAGTAATCGAAAAATCGGGAAATTAGGGTTTTGAAAGGGGCAAAACCATAACTCCCTAACCACACATCCAATTGAGTTGGTTCAAGGCTCATTGAAGAGCTCTTGACAAGTCCTAAAAAAGTCCCATAGTGGTCCATAAGCAGAAAATGCATAGATTTTGAGTTATGGCCAAAGTCATTACAAGAGGGAAAAACACTTAGAAAAATTCTAAGTTGTTGGCCTTTTTAAGCATGTTTTTAGCAACTTTGAGAGGATTTTTGACCTAGTTCCATTTGGAATCTGAAGATCATGAAAGCATGAAAGTTTTATAGCTTCATGAGGGCTTTCCAAAATGTACTAGAACTTCTCCATAGCCCTTATGAGTTGGGAGTTATTAATTCAGCAAGTTGAGGTTTCAACACTTGAGTTCACCATTTCCATTTTTCACAAACTCACTCTTTAACCACTTGAGCTATTCTCATCCCTTTGATCATGTTTCTATCTGATAATTAGAGAGCTTGATGTGTAGAAATGCAGAAAATTAAGGGATTTGGTGAACCTTGCAAGTTGTGTGCAAGTTGTCATTATTTTAATCAAAGAAATCAAGAAGAAAGAGAAACTTTTCATGAAGTAACTTGCAGCTGAAATTCTCCTACTCCCTAGACACACTTTAGTCACTTCCTTGTCATTCATGCCACTTGATTTATGCATCATCTTGAGCCAAGAACTTGGACTTGCAGCTGCAACAAATCTTGAACAAGATTGCATTTACAAAATTCCCTCCAAAATGCCAAAATACCAATCTGCCCCAAACCTCTCCTTGGCCTATAAATAGAGGTTTCCTATATGTTGAAACACACACCAGAGAAATCTAAAACCCAAGAGAAAACCATAGCTCTCATCTTACCTTGCTTTGCTTATAAGTGAAGAAAACCACTCCAAAACTTCTCAAAAACCTGCCTTGTGCATTTAGCCTTCCAAAACCATTTTCACCCACTCAAAATCATCACAAACCATCCACACAATCCACAAATGATGCGTGGGAGGTGTTCAAGCTTTTAAACCAGCCAAAAACTTCATTTCCTCAAAAGTCAACTTTCAACCAAGCAAAGTTTGACTTCACACACAAAATCTGCTAAATCTTTGCTCAGGCCTATTTTGATCATTTTAAACCTCCAAACACCTTAGGTTTATGATGTACCAACTGTACATAACCTAAAATACCATCATCATCACTTATTTTGAGTTCTGTCCTAAAGTTCACTTGTTTACTTCAAGTGCAAGAAAAACTGTCATCTTCATCAAAGCATTGGTTGAATCTCACTTGGGAGGCTTCAAGGTTTTCCCTTGTATATTAGCTTGCTTGGAGCTCTACAAGTGGTTAGTATTCACTATCCTAGGTTTTAACTGTCATGAACATGATTAGTTTACTTTGCTTGGAATGTGTTTAAATGAAAATGCAGTCCATGTATGAATCTGCCTTACTTTGTTTGTCTTGCTCCTCAATGTGTGTTTTGCTCTTATAATCATCATCCAATGTGGTGTTGCTGTTGTGTTTATGCTGTTGAAGCTCCTTTACATCTTATCCTATTGTCATGTATGAACATATGAAAGTTGGCTTGCAACTGTTTTGAAGTTTGTTGCTGTTTTGATCTTGTTCAGTTGATTTGGTTCTGTTACAAACAGCCTCCCTTGATTTTGGATCCTTTTGCTAGCATTTTAAGTATAAGTCCTTATATGTTTGATTCATGTGATGTTTGACTTGGTATTGGTGGAAAATATATCATGTTTGGTTCTGCTACCATTCTGTTCTTGTCTTTTCAAACTCATGTGCATTTTTCAACTCATAGGTCATTTTTAATTCTAGCACCTTTTTGGATCATTTTTGTGCTTGAACTTGGTCTATAACATGTTTTGAATGTGCTTGTAAGTTGTCTAATTCTGTTGGACATGGGATGATTCGTGTGGCTTTAGAGGCTTGTTGATGACCAATACCTTATTTTGCTGTCATGAGATATTTTGCATTATAGTTTGTTGCTTACCATTGTTATGCTAAGTGAATAACTTAAACTATGGCTGTGTTTGACCTATGTTTGTTAACATGAGAGTCTAGAATCATTGAATCTTGTTTTTATTGGATAGTTGGCATTGTCATGTTTGCATCAAGGACTTTCATTTTGAGGCATGATAATAGGGTTGTTTTGTAATCATGACATAATCATATCTTACTTGCATTAAAACTTGATCCTTGCCATGTTAAGTATGCCTTTATGATGACTTGAACTGCTAATTGTGTTTGATCTATGTTTGTTAACATGAGATTGTGGTATTCTTGGAATCATGTTTTGCTAGATATTTGACATTGTCTTCTTGCATCAGTTGCTGTCATCCTTAGGCATTATAGTAGGGTTCTGTTTTCAAGCTTGACATGATTTGTCCATATCTAGTTTGCATTGTCAATTATGATAGGCATTTATGTATGTTCTGTTGTTTTATGAATCATGTTTGCATTCTGTCTTGAATTTGATTGTAAGCATCATTGGTCAATGAATTGAAGGTTTGTATTAACATGTCATACCTTAACTGTCTAAATTCATGAAACTGCCATGAAATCCCCTTTGATTCCAACCACTGCCATATGCTTGCAAATTGGTATGTGCATGTAGTATTAGAGCTAATTGTTAATTATTGGCATAGTCATATTAGATCATATGTTGCTGCTATAACTGTCTAATTCAAGCCCAACTGTCATATGCTTGCAAGTTGTAATGTGCATTAGGTGCTTTGGGGCTAATTGTTGTTTAATGTTAGCATTGTCTTGTTAGGATCCATTTTGCTGCTAGAACTAGGTTTTCATGCTAGACTTGGTTTATGTTCATAGAGTTGTGACTCTCATCTTTAAGGCATGTTATGAATTGATATTTTGGATTGGAATTGTAATGAACAAAAAGACCTGGCTGCTGCTTATGTTGTTATTCTGTTTGACCTGTGCAAAATCATTTGATCATGTTTGATAGAATGTTTGTCTAGACCAAGTTGCCATAGTATAAACTGTTTGTGTATACATGCTTGTTGGATGTTGTGGTTAAGCAAGAAAGAGCAGGCTTGCTGCCAGCTTCTGTTTGGAGGTGTTCACCTCTTGTGATGTCATCTGTTTTGATTGATCTTTCTTGCAAGCTGTTTGAATTCATGTTTTGACAGATGAGAATCATTTAATAAATGTTGATGAGGTGAAATATGCCTGCTGCATCATAAACTGTCCTTATTTTCCAAGATAGCTTTTCAAGCACTTTTGTTCAATAGTTGCAACTTGCATGACAGTTTCTGTTTTGGTTGATTTGTGAATGTTCTTTGCATCTAGAGTCCATAGGCTATGTATTTGAAAATTGTGCACACCTTCATCTGGTCTTAAACACTTCTGTTTTGAGTTGTGGCTATCATAATGCATATCCAAGCTTTCCTTTGCAATTGCCATCGTGTTTTAATGTGTGTGCTTCATCTTAAAAAACTGATAATGCCATTGTGTTCCTTATTAAATTTCACACAAGATAGACCTAAATTTTGTGAAAATTGGTTGAGTTTTGAAGGAGTTGTGATGTAACCGTTTCCATGATTGATTGGCCTTGTTTGCTTGTCATGCCTTGCCGAGAATGCTTGCTTAGTTAAGTATATGTATTTATTGGGGTGGCATAATACACGGATGTATCGCCACCCCACTGGTTATGCCTTGCTCTCATATTGCCTTGCCATGTACCTGACCTGGGTTCGATCTGTGTGGAGATCAACCCTTTTGGTTTTTTTTTCTTCAATATTTGCCATGTTTTCACATTTTACTCTTTTTCTCCTTCAATTGTCACGCGTGCGCCTCTAGTTGGTTTGGCCATATTTTGAACTAGTGATCATGAGGTGGTGGGTTCAACACCCACCAAGCGCATCCCTCCTTTTTTATTAATATGTTTGTGTGATTTTTCTTTAAATTTCAAAATAGCATAACTTTGTCAACTTTTGTCATTTTTGATTGATTCTTTTTGCAATGGTTTTGTATTTTTGCATATTATCATATGGCATTTAAAAATCCTAGAATTTTCATTTTGAAAAACACCTTTGCATTAAAATAAATTATGCTTCATTTTTAGGGTTTTTACCCTCCTCTCTGGCAATCTCTCCCTTTCAAACTTTTGATTCCTCTTTCTTAATCTTGATGTTTGTCAACTCTTTTGTGTGTGTGATTTTTGATTTCAACTTTTTCTTGTAAGCATCATGATTGTTTCATTTAAAATCCCCATGAAGTTTTTAAACTTCTCACTTACATTTGTTGTGACATTATTTGATTTAGGCATGACGCCTGTAAGTATACATGTCATCTTGTAAGCCCTAATGAAACCTCATATTTGTTAAGATGCATCTTTGTTAAGATCCCCTTCCATTTTTATTAAGATGTACCCCATTCTTCATTAAGATTTGCTTTGGTTTTCACCTTTCATTTAGTCTTGTAAGAACTTCCCCCTTTCATGATATTATGGTATCTTAATACTTGCCTTGGTTGTGACCATCTATCTTGATTATAACCCTTGCTTATTGTAATATGCTTACTTATTCTTGGTTGTAACCATATCCTTTATATTCATCATGTGTGAATTCTTATGCTTTGTTAAGTTTACTTTCCCCAAGTGATGGAACTCTTTAGTTCTCATCCAAGTTGCCTAATCTTTCTCCTTCCAAAGGAAAGTCTCTCTATTGACCTTTGGGTCATAGATAGCTCATTTAAAATCGTGGGTCTGGATAGAACCTTCTCCCCTTTTGGTCTGGATAGAACCAATAGGATTTAAAATCATAGGTCTGGGTAGAACCTTCTCCCCTTTTGGTCTGGATAGAACCAATAGGATTTAAAATCATAGGTATGGATAGAACCTTCTCCCCCTTTTGGTCTGGATAGAACCAATAGGATTTAAAATTGTAGGTCTGGATATAACCTTCTCCCCTTTTGGTCTGGATAGAACCAACAGGATTTAACCTCATAGGTCTGGATAGAACCTTATTACCCCTTTTTGGTCTGGATAGAACCAATAGGATTTAAACTCATAGGTCTAGATATAACCTTCTCCACCTCTTAGTCTGGATAGAACCAATAGGATTTAAACCCATAGGTCTGGATAGAACCTCCACCCTCTTTTGGTCTGGAAAAAACCAATTGATCCTTATTCTGTAGTTCGTGCCTGAACTACGACCGCTCTGATTTCTCATTGGATAATGAGAATACGTAGACACAAGATGCGATATCTTGACGAGCAACCTTCCCCTTTTCTTCCACCTTTTGGTCTGGGTAGAACCAAATGGTCTTATAACGTAGAGTTAGGTAGAGTTTGGTTAACTCTATGTAAGAATCATGGAGATGATTACTTACTCCCCTTTCTTGAGTGTACAATGTAGATCTAGGGAGTTTTTCTAAACTCTACACAAGCATTATAATGTTTGTTCCCCCTTTGAAACTTGATCATAATCAAGTGTTCTTTATCCCTAGTGAGGTGAACTACGATTGCTCTGATTTTATCCTAGTAAGGATACGTAGGCAGAGGACGCGATGTCTTTGGGAGCAAACTTAGAAACTATCTTTAGGTCTTAACCTACACCTTTTACCCAATCCCAATCCATAGCAAACATTTAGCAGACTTAGCATACAAACAAAAGGTTCCTGTAGAGTACTACAGATGTTTAGGATGTGAAATACCTACCATAGGCATAACCAACCCCTGATCCCCGAATCTCTTAGCGTTGTTGTTACATCACGCAAAAGGTTCTTTCTTTATTTAGACCTTTCCTTTGGATAAATTAAAGTCCGGTTGTGAATTTAAGAATTAAAGATTCAAGTTAATCAATAGCTTGGTATCACGATTCTCACCGCAACAATGTGCAATTTCAATCAAATTAAAATACCTCAAAAGTGAAAATGAAGATTTAATTGCAAAATGTCTTAAAAAATTAATTGAAAATTTTTTTAAATCATTTAACATTACAAAGTGTATAGAAATATTTTTTTCAAGATTTTTAGATGCATTGAGGTATTTTATTTGGATTAAAATCAAACAGCATACAAAATGGAAAAAAGAATGAAAAGAAGATAAAAATGAAAAAACGTGTGACAAATAGCAACTATGATCAGTTCATATATTTGGGCTTGCATTCAAGGGGGTGTAAATATCAGATGTGGCCCAAGTCCAAAACAATTCATAGTGGGGATGAAACTCCGCGTTTCATTAATGACGTGGCCTGGTCAATTAGTCAGTGGATGGTTCAGATACAATCACAGACGTTGGATGGGTTTGGGTCAAAGATTCAAAGGGGTGAGTTGGCTATCCACACTGGCAATCTGATCAAAACACAGATGCCGGAGACGACAAGCCAGTAGCTTCCTTTAAACCTAACCAAAACGCCTAAAATTTGAGTCTAAACTCATCATCATCTCACACTGATCACTAATCTAGCATTAGTTTTCATTAATCTCTCCTAAATCAAGCAATACAAATCAAATCAATTTCAAGCAGCATCCAAGAATTGTCAAGAACAACAATCAAACTTATCCAGAAATGATTTATGGTGCTAGGGGATCAAGAATCTATGAAAATGGCATGTGATTGATGCATGAACAGAGAGAATTTGTGAAGAATAAATTACCTAACGGAGTGCCTTCGTTGGGCCTTGATTTGTTGATGAAGCTCGTGCAAAACCATCCAGAAAGCTTCAAGAAACTTCAATGGAGCTTGCTATCACCTTCAATTTGATTGAATTGGCTTGGATTTGGATATCACTTCTTCACTTTTCTCTCAACTCGTGTAACTGAATTTCCCTCCAATTTTGCTCCAAAATCCCCTCTGAACACTTGTGAAGCATCTAAGAATTATATACGATGGATCTAGATTGAATGGAGGCCCAATTAAGGCCTGTTTGTGGCAATTGAGAAATCCAAAATTTTGAACCTCAAGCTTGAAATTCACGACTGTTTTTGGCTCAAACAACTCCAAACTTGATTCAAACTCATTGCTTGTGATGTGAGGAAATCCAATGGACAAGATTAGCTCCTTGTTATGATCCATTGGTTGATTTTGGAAGTGTACCTTAAGCTTGAAGCAACTTTGAATTTCTATGTGAAAATGACCTCAAACTTTATTTCTGATTTTGGCATCTCATTTGGTAGGTTTTGGTGACTCAAAAAATGCATAAACATGTTATGAAATGGTCCAAAATGAATTTGATTGAATTTATGGCTTTTAAGGCTTTTTCCATGAAATTTCATTCACCAATTCTAATATACAAGCCATATCCATGACAAGTGATTATTTGGAGATGCAATTGAGCTCATTTGGAGCAAGTTTGATGTTGGAGAAAGTTCTGTTTGAAGTGTGCAAAGGTTTGAAATCGACCTATAACCAAAATGACTTATAATCAAAGTTTCCCAAAATGCCCCTGCCTTGCAAGCTTCATATCTTAAGCTCTACAAATCAGATGAAATACTTCTAGTACTTTTTGGAAAGATGAGATCATAAGAAAGAAATTTCATGTTTGGGTTAAAATTAGGAGAAACATCCTTCTAGGTCAAAAATGTCTTGGAAGTTGGTTGACTTTTTTTGACCAAAATCACATTCATCTGAGGACCCATAACTTGTCAGCATCATAACTTGAGTTCTAGAAACCTAATGGATGAGTTCTAGTACTCAAAAGAAAGCTAGAAACATGCTCTACAAGTTTCATGTTGGAGTCAAGATGAGATGAAACTTGTATCTTGAGATATATGGTCTTGAAGTTACGCACTAAACAGGGGATTTTACACTGATAAGCTTAGAAACCCTAGCTTAGCAACTTCTCACACTCTTGATTCTTCTTGATTTGATCTTGGAATAACATCTTAGATATCTCAACACAACATTAAATTATCATAAATACTTGGAATTGAGTCTTAATCTCCTTCAATTCCTAGTTGACTTAGGGTTGGCCAGATGAAAACCCTAGCTGTACCACCTTTGACTATGGCTTTTTGCATTTGGTGTAATGACTTGAAAAAGCTACTCAATGACCCTCAAGACATTCAATGAGCTTATATAATATTCTACATCCATAACAATGGACTCAATATCCTCTGATTATCTTCCCATGGCCTCCAAGATAGGAAGTGAACCATATTCATTCATCTGCTCTTCCAAAGAACTTTGACTTTCTTCTAATGATGATAAACATTGGATAACTTGAATAAGACCTCTTGATTAGGCTTGGGAACTTTGGTAATCTCTTCTTGCTACGAACACCTCTCTTCATCCCCTGTAAATGAACAATGTTATGCAAATGCTAATGCTATGAAAATGCAATGAATCATAAACTAGGTAAAGGAAAGGTTGGGAAAATTTTGGGGTACAACAGCTGCCCCTATTCAAACGACTTGGACCTGAAGGGTTGAAAAGTGAACGGCTTTCAAACCATCAAGGTAAAAGACGGTTGAATGCCAACGAACCCGGAAATTTTCCAACCACAGAAATAAACTGCGCATTCTGAAAAGGGATAACAATCTCCGGAAAAATTTGAACTGATAGTTGCAATGGCTATGAGCTAAATGATTAACAATTGATAGCCTCGACCCCGGGTTGGAAGAAACATCTGCTAACGCGCAGGCCATGACACTAAGTCGGAAAGAACACAAAATCCTGCAATGGATATGGAATATCTAACATCGCTGTCAGGCACCCACACTCAGTTGACAAAACCTCTGACGTCGCTGTCAGGCTCCTGTTAAATAAAAACAGGTAACAACTCCAAGAATTGGATCAATAAAGAACTGAACAGTATCTGACATCACCGCCGGGCACCAGCAAAGTTGGTAAAGACACCTGACATCACCGCCAGGCATCTACGAAGGATAAAATTTTCTGACCTCGCCGCCAGACCAACGCAATGTTGAAGAATATCTAACATCGCCGTCAGATAACTACAGGATTGATGAACGTCACTTGGCATTACTGCCAAACTTCCGCAGGGGATAACAAATTCTGACATCGCCGCCAGAAAACCAAAACATCTGTCAACATGATAAACGTTTGACATCGCCGCCAGACCACTAAGTATAATAAACATCTGACATCACCGCCGGATAACCACAAAGTAGATAAACGTTTGACATCGCCGCCCGACAACCACCAAGTAGAAAAGAACCTGACATCGCCGCTAGGCAAATATCATGTTGATAAACATCTGACATCACCGCCAGAATAACACCATGTTGAAGAATATCTGACCTCGCTGCCCGATAAGCCTTAGGTTGAAAAACGTTTGACATCACCGCCAAACAAACCCAATATTGAGAAAATACCTGACATCGCCGCCAGGCAAACATCATGTTGATAAAGATCTGACAACGTTGCCAGAAGTTACAACCAGTTGGTAAACATCACTTGGCATCGCCGCTAAGCTGCTATAAAGTAGATACAGTTCCTGACATTGCCGCCAAGTACCCACAAAGTTGGTGAACATCTGACATCGCCGCCAGAAACCTGCAAGGAACGAAACACCCTGACCTCGCCGTCAGATATCCATGCAATTAAGAAACATTTGGCATCGCCGCCAAAAATCAATATCCAATCAATAAAACCTCTGGCATCGCCGCCAGAACGCATACCTGACATCGCCACCAGGAATCTGCGGTGTCGATAACATCTGACATCGCCGCCAGACAACCACCATGTTGGTAAGAGTAATCTGACATCGCTGCCAGGACTCTGCAAGAAACACAACAATCTGACATCTCCGCCAGAACTCTGCAGAAGATAAACTATCTGACATCGCTGCCAGAACACTACAGGAATGAAATCTGACCTCGCCGCCAGAATACTACGCATCTGATAAGCATCTGACATCACCGCCAGACGAATACAATGTTGACAAGCATCTGACATCGCTGCCAGATAAACCTATTGTCGATAGCCACCTGACATCGCCGCCAGGCAAACAAAATGTGATAAACATCTGACATCACCGCCAGACAACACAAATCTGAGAAACATCTGGGATCGTAGCCAGACAATCACAATGCTGAGAAACATCTGACATCACCTCCAGACATCTGCAAGGGATATAACAAGCCTCGGATCAGAAGATAAGGACATCTGACATCACCGCCAGGCCTTCGCCAAATAAAAGCGAGTAACGAACCCAAAAACCCCGGATAGGTAAGAAACTGATAATCACCTAACATCGCCGTCAGGCATTCACAAAATTGATAACCATCTGACATCGCCGCCAGGCATCCGTAAAGTTGATAAACGTCTGATATCGCCGCCAGGCATCCACTGAAACTGATAAATGTCTGACATCGTCGCCAGGCATTCTGTTGAAACTGATAAATGTCTGACATCACCGCCAGGCATCCTGCTGAAACTGATAAATATCTGACATCGCCTCCAAGCACCCGCTAAATAAAAGCGAACCACAAACCCGAAGGTGAAGACTTCTGACGTCGCCGTCAGGAATCTATGGAATTGATACACCTCTGACATTGCCATCAGTAACTTGTAGGGGATGAAGAATCTGACTTTGCCGTCAGGCATCCGTGCAATTGAGAAACATCTAACATTGTCGTCAGACGTCTATTGCAACTAATAAACAACAAACTCAAATTTGGATCACCGAGAAGCTAACGAACATCTGGCGTCGCTGCCAGACCAACAAAAAGCTGATAAAGTCACCTGGCATCGTCGCCAGACAAACACAAAGTTGAGAAAGATTGTTTGATAAACCTCTACAAACAAGTAGACAATTGATGAATAGGACAAATCCTCAAACCCGAAGGCCAGGTCAACCCGAAGCTGATAAACCTCTAACATCGTCGTCAGGTATCTGCTAAATAAAAGCGAGCATCTGACTCGCCGTCAGATCAACACGAAGTCGACAAACTTCTGATGAGAAATCCCAAAGGAACTCCACTGGGGGAAAGAGAGAACTTGAACAAGTAACCCTGACGGGGAACAAAGAAAAACTCAACCAAGTAACTTTGTCTAGACTTCACTGGGAAGCACAGGAGAACATGAACACTGCTATCCCAGATCTTTTGCCGAACACGTCAACCTTCCGGAGATTACCTGAAACAAAATTATAACCACCTGGCCTATGTTTCACATGCACATGTTTGAATATGGCGTAATGCTCCATACGAAATGGAAATGCTACGCGTTTCTGAGGATGCTATGCACGCATGCAGGTGCAACGGAACTGAATCAGCAAAATAAATGCTGGAGATACGGAGACCATCCTGCTGGGCAAAGAAAACGACCCATGCTGAGGATAGTTAGCACATGCCAGTAAATTGGACTTAAGTGAAGGTAGGAAAAACACTTAGAAAGGGGGGGTTGAATAAGGGTTTTAAAATAATTAAGATGATAGAAAAATAACACAATATTTTTATCTTGGTTCGTTTGAACTCAAACTAATCCAGTCCACCCTACCAAGGTGATTTGCCTTTCTCAACAAAGACTTAATCCACTAAATAAAACTGATTACAGTGTAAACCACTAAGACAATTGTCTTAGTCTTCTCAAGAATTCTGACCACACTTGGTCTCTTAAGGAATCTTTCTGAATTTCTTTCCCTTAAAAGTATCTTTGTTCTGTTGAGGTTTTGGTTTATTAAACACAGGTTTATTCTGATCAGAACGTGTGTGCTTAATATCATTTAAATGACCATATTTGAAGTGAGTATACAGAGGAGAATACTTAATGATCAGTTTATCAACAGGTTTTGGATTTAAATCCTTCATAGAGGGTGATTCATATCCAATTCCCTTTCTGTTGTTTCTGCTTACGCCATAGATCATTGAAGCCATCTTTCTTCTATCTAGGCCTCTGGCTAGAAACTTCTGAAAGCTATAATCATACTCTTCTAAAATGTTTTTAGAGCATGATATAGGATGTGAGTCAGATTTTTGAGCTTTTTCTAAATCATTTTTCATTTTAAGATTGTTTGCTTTAAGCTCAGCAACTTCTGATCTCAACTGATCATTCTCAGATGCAAGACAGCTTTGAAGCCTCTTGTATTTGAGTTTGATTTTGCTGTAGCTTTCAAGAATTTTAGATAAACTTTCAGCAAGTTCAGCTCTAAAAAGTTCAGAAAATACCTCTTCTGAATCTGATTCTGATCCAGATTCAGTAGTGTCTTCGTGGTCCTCCACGTCAGCCATCAGTGCTACATTAGCACATTCATCTTCTGATTCTGATGAAGATTCAGAAGCATCTAAATCATCCCACGTGGCCATTAGCACTTTCTTCTTCTTTTCAAACTTCTTTCTGGGTTTCTCCTTCAGAAGTTTGGGACATTTATTTTTATAGTGACCTGGCTCCTTGCACTCGTAGCACACTACATCTTTCTTTCCAGATTTCTTATGTCCAGAAGATTCTCCATGCTGATCAGATCTCTTGAAGTTTCTAAACTTCTTTTGTTTATGCTTCCAGAGTTGGTTTATCCTTCTTGACAGCAAAGACAATTCATATTCTTCAAAGAAAGATTCTTTAGAGCTTTCTTCAATAACCTGCAAAGCTTTAGTAGATTTGTTAGATTTTAGCGCAACAAACTTACCTTTCTTCTGAGGTTCATCTTCTTCCAGCTCAATCTCGTGACTCCTTAAGGAACTGATCAGTTCCTCTAGAGTGATCTTATTCAGATCCTTTGCAAGCTTCAGTGTTGTCACCATTGGTCTCCACCTTGTTGGCAAGCTTCTGATTATCTTCTTGACGTGATCAGCAGTAGAGTAACTTTTGTCCAGAACCTTCAGACCAGCAGTTAGAATCTGAAACCTTGAGAACATAGCTTCTACACATTCAGATTCCTCCATCTTGAAGGCCTCGTATTTCTGAATGAGCGCCAAGGCTTTTGTCTCCTTTACTTGGGAGTTTCCTTCATGCGTCATTTTTAAAGATTCAAACATATCAATTGCAGTATCTCTATTAGTTATTTTCTCATACTCAGTATGAGATATTGCATTTAATAGAATGGTTCTCTCCTTGTGATGGTTTCTAAACTCCTTCTTCTATTGATCATACATAGACTTTCTGTCAACCTTTTTGCCTTCATCATTTGTAGGATGAATATAACAATCAGTAACCAAATCCCATAAGTCAGCGTCATAGCCTAGAAAGAAACTTTCTATTCTATCGTACCAGTAATCAAACTTCTCACCATCAAACATGGGAGGTTTGGTGCTAATTTTGTCTCTATCATCGTATTTGTTGTTGTATGAAGTTGAAGTTAAAGCTACAACAGCCATGATGAATCAAGAACAAGAGATTAAGAGTTTTTCCCAACAAGATCTTTTTCTGTCACGGTTAAGTGAGAGCACTTACAGAACCGGAGCTCTAATGCCAACTAAAGGTAGGAAAAACACTTAGAAGGGTGGGGGGGTTGAATAAGGGTTTTAAAATAATTAAGATGATAGAAAAATAACACAGTATTTTTATCTTGGTTCGTTTGAACTCAAACTAATCTAGTCCACCCTACCAAGGTGATTTTCCTTTCTCAACAAGGACTTAATCCACTAAATCAAACTGATTACAGTGTAAACTACTAAGACAATTGTCTTAGTCTTCTCAAGAATTCTGACCATACTTGGTCTCTTAAGGAATCTTTTACAAAGATAAACTAACAATGTGTTTAAGATGTGCTTCTAAAAAGCTATATCACAACTGTGATTTTTACACAATTTTTAGAACGAAAATAAACTATTCAGCTTTTGAAGAAGGTTTGTATGATTTGTTTGCCAAATGGTTTTTCAATAGTTCTGTCAACCTTTGAAGTGATGCTAAGACTTGCTTTTATAGTACTTTGAAATCCATTTCTCAAAGACTGTGCAATCTGTGCATTCTGTTCTTTTTGTCTTCTATTGAATTTTCCTTTCTCTAAAGAGGAATGTTCTGACAAATCCTTTTTGTCTGAAATCCTGTGTCATGCACGAATGAGGAAAGATCTGTTTAGGATAATGACAAGGAATATGTCAACGGATCTTTATTTGAACAACATCTTCTTCAACAACTATGGAACGTCTTGCATCAGAGCTTCTGATGTTGTTCCTAGTTCTTCAGATCAGAGTTAACTCAATCAGAGTTTCTCTATCAGAGTTTGCAGCAAAGTGCTTTAAGCGTGAAATCCTTTATCAGAGCATACTTGCTTATCAGAGCTTCTGTACTTGCAGCGTTAAGTACTTCCAGAGTCTTATGAAGCTTTATGTATGTTCTTTACTCAAGTTTTTCTCAGCTTCGCTCAGAGTCACTGTAGCAGATCAGAGTCTTCTGATGTGTTGCTTTTGACGTTAGAGCTTTTTCGTTCTGTAGTGTTCAGAGGCGTTCTTGCTTCCAGAATAATATTGATTTTGATATCTGAAATAAATAAATACTTGAACAAAATTAGAGTATATAAATTCTCTATACAAAATTTCATTAATGTTATCATCAAAACTATGAGATATATTAAACACCAATCTGTGTTCTAACATTAAGCTGGGGAAGCAAGCCTTGAATAGCTTCCTAAAAGAAATTTCTTGAATAGCAAATGAACCTGCTGTGGAGATAGAACAATCTGCCAGACGGTAATTCTACTCTGCTGGGGATTATATCAAATCCCGTTGAGGAAAATGCCATGAATGGCCTTCCAGAATACAAACCTTCTGGAGAATAGGCGACCCTACCAGGGAAATAGAACCACACACAGGAACCCGTCCGCCTGCTGGGGAATCAACAACTCTGCGGGGGATAATGGTCCACCTTCCGAGACTAACCACGCTGCACTAGGGACATCAGCCCTGAATAGCCTGCTAGAATATAACATTATGGGGAATAGGCACCCCTGCTGGGGAAACGACGCCAACTGCGAAGAACTAACTCCAATATACTGGGAGTACTCAGCTGGCGAAGAGACGTTTCCCCTCCGGCTCCACTGGGGATAATGCAATGAGGGAATCAACATCAACCTCTGCTTAGGGAGATGAGGAATGGACTCATCAATGACAACTTGACCTCTGAGGGGGTACAAAATCACCTGCTCAGACTTTATGGGGATTACTTACTCTACTGAATAAGCCTATCTTGCACCGCCAAGGAATGAGTGCACACAGACAATTTGCTGGAGCTAAATGTGTATTGACCAACTGCTGGGGAAGATTCCACACCTACTCAGTGGAAAGAAATCCAATCCTGACTTGCTGGGTAGTAAGCACATATCTACAATTTGTGGGGATTAAATGTGTGCCGACCAACTGTCGGGTATAAGCATACACACTACCTGCTCACAACTCTAATGGGGATAGAGATACAAACTCCAGTTGCTGATGATGGACTCTGGTTGGGGAGAATAACCTTGCTTGAGTAACTTCCCTAGTGTAGTTCAATTTACCCCAGTCGAATCTCTAGGACGAAAAGAAAAGCTTGCCATGAAACGACCTCGAGATGGCTCGTCCCTGAATTTGTAACATGAAAGGATTCGCCCCTGGTTGATCACTTCTGATAAATCCTGAAGATATGGAGAAGAACCTTTCCTCCGTTCGTAATTTTGCCCCAGCTTGTGGGATCTCTGCAACATCTTCCTTGAAAGGAAACCTGAAGTTTATGTACCATGCCAGTTTGGTATGAACTGCCTCAACATTTTGAACCTTGAAGAGGTGTTTCATATTAACTGCCTTCTAGAATAGCTTTTGGTCTCTTGGGGTGGCCTGCCCCAACCTTGCAACGACTTTGCCCCTGATTGGCTGATTGGTGAAGCAATATCCCTGGCTGCGAGAGATTTACCGAATCTCGGCCTGATTTCCTCATATAAACTGTCTTTTGGATGGCTTACTCCTATGATGTGATCATTTAATAAATTGCCCTGGTTCAACGGAGTGGGCATTCTGCATTCTATCCTGATCACACTTTCCACTGTGGAATCTTTCCGGATGTCAAGTGCTTACTCGAAAGTAAAACAAATTGTTTTGTACAAAAGATATATTAATGCAATGCATATGGCAGTTTTGAAATCCAAATCTGTTGACTGGAAAAAATTTTGTGACACATAATAGTTGAAATCAAAATGTCAACATTAATACAACGTTGTAAGAGGATTCCTTTTAGGAGTCAGTTCTGACGCGATCACTACCGAAGTATACTTTCGAAACAACCCTGCTTCAATTAGGACTTTTGAAGGTTGTAACTTGGTCAGGTTCACGGTTTCAAAAAAAAAGATGTAAGGCTCAAAGTTTATTTTAACCCGCCATTCTCCTTGATGTTCTCTAATCCTATATCCAGCTAATTCAACACAAGCGCTTACCTTTCAAAGGTTGAATGACAGGAGTGATGGTTTAGGAAACCACAAGTCTTCGGGCGTAACGGTCACTCACTTTTCGTCTTTGGTGCCTAGAGTCACACGACTTGTTTGTTCAAGGATTTTTCTTTTGTAATCCTTTTCGCTTTTTCCCTAACTTTTTCCCGGACTGGCTCTTTTGAGCTTCTTTTCTTTTCAGGTTCTAGCGGGATGCACTAATTTTTGCCTAAGTCACTTGTTTTCAAGTTTCGACTTAGCAGGCTTCTTCTTTTGATTCTCTTTTTTTTTGAACAAATCGTGTGACACTGGCTTGTCTGACTCGTTAAAGGGATTGTGACTATTTCACTCCTTGGTCGGTAATGGATAACCATTGTGGTTTTTTAGGCACGACCTGTACAGGTGTGATTGATCCTCGAACGGGAACACTCCTTTTGCAATTTGGACGCTCGGTCAAATTAGCTGACACCTACCCTGCCCCGGGTTAAGATTGAGGGTTTTTTCGTTTATTAGAAAGAAACTCCTGCTACTAGGCTCAAAGGAGTTGACAAGGGATTATCTTCCTTATACCTCCGGTGTTTAGGAATTTGAAACAATGCATGTACATCATCAGCAGGTTTTATTCAAAAGCATACAATCGGAAGTTTTCGCCTTTCAATTTCGTCATCCTCCACGGATTCCGCTTAAACAAGCGTTAGACATCAATTAAAACATAAGTGAACACAAATGGATTTAATCAAAACATGCATATTTATTTTATTATCATTATCAATTTTAAAAAATACAGTTTTACAAGGGAGATTTCCATTTAAACAGGAAAGAAACTACAAATGCAAAGAAAATGACAAGATAAAACAAAGATTGCCAGCTTCGGGGAAGCGAGCTTCCAGATCTTTGACTTGTTGCTGAGCCAGCGATCTTCAAACTCAATCAGATGAAAGGTCGACATGCATCCTCAATCTTCCTCTCTGAAAGGAAATGTACCTCTTGTCGATCAACAGTTGCACCCTGGCTTGAAAGGCCTGGCAATCTTCAGTTGAGTGCCCCCTGGATCCTCCATGATATCCACACTGAGCATGGGGATTGTACCCAGAAGGGTAAGGTTCTGGCACTGGCTTGAGGATTTTTGGCTCCACTAATGAGTTTTGAATCAACTGTGGCAGAAGCTCACTGTACGACATAGGAACTGGATGAAGAGGAGGATTCCTCCTTTCCAAATTGTTGCGAGGCCCGTTCTAATTCTGGCACTGGTTGTGCCGGAGCCGAGAAGTAGAAGGTTGTTGTTGCTGCTGGTTAGGGCATCCTTTATGCTCAGGCACTTTCATTCTTAGATGTAGCCTAGGAACCGGCAATAGCTGTGGGCACGGAGATTCAGAAGTCATAAATTGCAAGGCACCCTCTTGGCCCAATGCAACTTATGGGATAAAGGCAAGAATATCCCCCTTTTTCGTAGTGACTAGAATGAAACCATCTGCTACACTCATGCCGCCCGACGCGAATTTAACTGCCTTCTAATCGATCAAATCCTGAACCACGTGCTTAAAAGCTTTGCAGTTCTCGAAGTTATTCCCCGGTGCCCCAGCATGGAAATCACAATGGGCACTTATATCATAGCCTGGTGGTGGCTCACCAGTTAGCGGAGACAACTTTCGTAGTTCGACCAACCGAAGCTGAAGCAAGACTTGCAGCAACTGCACATAAGTCATGGGGATCTGGTCGAAGATTCTCTCGAGATGCTTTGTCCTTTGACCATACCTCCAAGTCTTAAGATTGTCTCAGGGAGCTGGAGGTAGCTACTAACGTAACAAATTCGGGACCCCAGGTTGTGCGGCAAATCTTTGAGGCACATCGCGCCTTGGGAGAGGTTCCACAAACAAAAGTGGAACAAGCATTTCCACTGCAGCTTTAGGCACCTGATCCCCCTCCTTCCTTAGCACATCTTATAACACTTCTGCGATTAGGCCCATTTGCGTCTGCAGGTGATGAACTTCCTCCTTAAGCACTTTCTGCTCCAGACATAAGGTTTGCATACTCGCCATGAACTGCCCCCGGGCTTCCCTCAACTCTGCTTCAACTTGTTCCATGGCTTTGTGTTGATTCCCCGGTGAACGGTCTGATTTTTTATCCTGCAACAAAGCTAACGGTCCACAGGAAATAAGATTGACAGTTCCGATGCACCTGTAATGCAAAAATGCAAAATGTAGGCATGTATGTATGCAACAGGGAAATTTCCCCCTCGATTCTAATTCTAGGAGAACAACATGACAACGGAGAACCCCAAAGACAAACATAGAGTAGAAGCTTCTCATATATAATCACAGGTCAACAGGCAAAGTACAAGCAATCAAACTCAACAAAGAACTGATATCTGGAGCCGGAAACCTGTAGGCCACTGCCCTCTTCAAGGGTTCCATGTCAGAAATAATGAACAAGATTACTAGAATCAAGGGAGGAAATATGCACCTGCAACATAAATACATGTTAATGGGATTCAGATGCAAAATGAAAATCCAAAATGCAAACAGGGGATCAAGATTGTTGTGTTGTAGATCGAGAAGAACCGACACTTCACTTTGGCAAGAACACTAGCATAACTCTGATAATAGGAACCTCTGATATCAATAACTCAGATTCACACTGCAAAGAAAATTGGGTAATCTGAAAGTCAAGGTTTCCTGCATAACCCAATCCCTCTCACAGGTATGGACCTATCCACTGATAAGGTTCGTCATGCTATGCGTTCATCAGCGTCACAGACTTTCAAGAAATGATGATACGTTCACCATTTCTGGCTTGGCATCATCGTCTCCCGAAGAGGCCTCACTTAGCTGAATCACAAATGATCGGTCCCCAAAGTCTACAACTCTCAGATCCAAATTCCCCTCAAGCCCAAAGGGCTGGAAAGCAAATCATCAAAGAGAATCTCATCTGAGCGTGAATTTCATGGGGAACTAGTACATGCAAAGCATGCATGCGCCCCACTAATCTCCACTACTAATGCTATGTTTGCACTCAAGCCTGGGTCTGGCTTATCACTCAACAGAACCTCTGTAACACCCCGTTTCCCAAAATAAAATAAAACAATAAAATAAGCACACATCAGAGTATCTCCCACAACGGGATGTCACAATTCACACTACAATTCCACAAAACATTTTTCCAAGTTAATTTAACTGAATTTTTCAAATAAAATTGCAGCGGAAAAGATATGGTCTGTCATCACCCAAAATATCATATACACATATCATCCATATCCATCATATGTACAACATTGGCTATCTGCCCAAAATACATATCATCATCATACATCGCCACATATATACAAAAGTCAGATACGCCACAGGGGCACACATATCAACATCAATAGTAAAACTCCCCAAAATGCCCAAGTGTTACGTATCAGAGCAGTCCTACGGAGACACCACAATCCAACAAGCTAAACACCTGGATTGTCTGTACTTCCGAAGAAGCACATACCACAACAGCAACAAAGGGGTGAGAATCACGATTAAATAATAATGGCATAATAGTACATGAAATAAAAGGCAGAAATCAATAATAATACTATTCCATATACATATCATCCAGACTCACGGTCCCACCATCACCTACAATATACAATCACTCTACCAACGCACTCACACAACTCTTAACATACGGTACTGACTCACAATCACGATGGGCAACTGGTATCAACCCTCCACATAGGAGCACATATCAATGATGGGCACTTGGCCATCAACCTTACACACAGGGAGCACACCACACTGATGGGCAACTGGCCATCAACCCTCTACAATGGGAGCACCACAACAATACCGATGGACACCTGGTCATCACCCTTCACAATGGGAGCACATCTCCGATGGACACCCGGCCACCACCCTCCACAACGGGAGCACCTCATCAATATCGATGGACACATGGCCATCACCCTGCTCACCGGGAGCACACCAACAATACCGATGGTCACTGGGCCATCACCCTCCCCACAGGGAGCACAACAATAATGCTGATGGTCACTGGGCCATCACCCTCCTCTACGGGAGCACACAACCATATTCACACACATCATACATCTAGCACAACAAGTGCAAACCGATCCTATGGATCCACTCCTCACACAGCATATATATATATATATACACGACGCACAAGGTGTACCGATCCTACGGATCCACTCACATCATAAAGTACCTACATAATAAGCACACACAGTGCGTCGATCCCACAGATCCATTCACCACACAATTTATCACATACCATGCACACAAGGCATGTCGGTCCTACTAACCCAAATACATCACATGACAGCACACAATTGCAACACATAATAAGCGTATTGATCCTCACGGATCCACTCACCACAACACACCAACAAAACGCACTCAAGGCGCCACGATCATACTGATCCTCACATCTCACAGACAGCACGCATACGGTGCACATATCTCACGTACGCATCCACACTGGTTCATACATAATGCGTACTCCACCAATTAGGCCACTTGCGATAAACGCCGGTTAAACAGCCTTACAACCACCAACATACGCTCGCATCAGCTCTCCAACAAGCCTCTCGTCACACATGACCAACGAGGGTCCAAGTCCACAGTAGAACAACACAAAAACAGCAGCAGAATCACAAACTGTTGTCGGACTCGCTGGCGCATTCGCCCGGCGAAGCCCCGCAGTGAACACTCGCTGCCATTCACCTGGAGAAACCTCTAGCGAAGCCAAACAGAAGCTTCTGCCAGCACTCGCTGGCTAGTTCGCCCGATGAAGCCTGGGGAAGGCTCGCCCCTCATTCGCCCAGCGAATACCTGCATACACAGAAAAATTCTGAGTTGCAGAGTCACCCCCCACACACCGATTTTGCCAGATTAAATTGAAACCCACCACCAACAACATAGTACAACTGAACTACGGGTCTATTTCCCGATTCTATCCGACTAATCCTCAACTCTGCTCTCAAAACCAACTTCCGGCTCAACTTCGAACTTAACTGAAAATCCCAAAACTCATCCAAGTCTAACATTCTCAGCACATGCAACGAATTAAACATCAGACAACACGACAATCACAACAATAACAACATGCAATCGACATCAAACATCAAGAAATCTATGGGGTTAGGGATTTCCCCCCTTCCTACCGATTATTCATGCATTTGCAAAATTTAACCGATTATTCTCCCCCCTTACCTCAATTCAAGCTTTGATGATGAACAAGCTCCTCAATCTACACGAAATCCGCTTGCTAAGTTGCTGTTCTTGATCGCGTAGCTCTCCTCTTGCTCAACCGTGTTTTTTCACCGTACGTGTTCTCCTCTTCTTTCCAATTGCCAATAATGCCCTCAATTCCAATAATTCCCTTATTAATCCAAATAACTCATTTTAATAATAATTCCTCAAAATAATTTTATTCCAAAAATCCAATTAATAACATTTTCTCATTTATATTAATATTAGCAATAATAATGATAATAATTAATAATAATTTTTACATTACTATCAATTATCACATTTTATCATAATTTATTAATATTATGAGCCCTTGACCTTCCACAATAATTCTCAAAATACACCCGCGAATAAAATAATCACAGAAACCAAAAATAATTAAAATGGGCGTTACAATCTCCCTCCCTACAGCACATCAATAATGATATATAATGCTGAAAATAAATGCGGGAAAGTAAAAATAAAGTACAACACGCATGTACATACACCCCAAAGATAAACAAACAAGCGTTAGGATTGACTCGCATATGGAACCGATGGAGTCCCCAGCAGAGTCGCCAGCTACTGGGGAGCCCAGACAACCAAGAAACAAAACAAGGCGAGACTGCAAAAGAAGTCCCCAGCAGAGTCGCCAGCTGCTGGGGAGCCCAGACAACCAAGAAACAAAACAAGGCGAGACTGCAAAAGAAGTCCCCAACAGAGTCGTCAGCCGTCGCTACTGCGAAAAAAGGTGCCGGCAATAACAGAAGAGTCGCCAGCTCTCGCTACTGCGGAAAAAGGTGCCGGCAATAACAGAAGAGTCACCACCGTTCGTTATTTATCCCAATCGAGGGAAAGGAAACGAGCATAGAAAACCTACGGAAATGGGATAAGATTGGTCATTGCAACCAAATCTCAGGTTCGGGAGTCGGTTACGCAAGGGGAATATATTGGCACCCCTCACGTCCGTCGTACTCGACGGGATCCACGCTTGATTATCTATCTAAAATGATGATTGAAACTATCTACGCTAAAGGTCTGGGACAAAAGAAAAGAAAAAGGACTCGACAGAGCATCGCCGCTCTGGGCCTACGTATTCCCGTCTGGCACGGGAAATCAAAGTCAATGTAGTTCGGCTAACTACGGGTGAAAGGAGGGGAAAGATTGCTCACCGAGACATCGTCGTCTCATGCCTACGTATTCTCATCTAGTATGAGAAATTAGAGCAAACATAGTTCGGGCAATTAGAACACCGGTTGGTTCAAATGTTTTTACTCGAGTTGGGTTAACAAACAGTTCTAGCAGTTAGGCGTACGCAGCTCGACCATTGGAGACTTAGGCATTACCTGTTTGCGGTAGAACTAAGAGTTAAGGAAACTCTTTTTCATGAAAAGGTTTTCCATTATTAAGGGGTCCCAAGGACAAAATGAAGTTTGATCATTTGTTTTTTGTGTCTTTTAAAATAAGAAGTCTTTTTGAATTGTTTATAATTCATATTGCACTAAAGACTATGACCTGGGAGCGAATGCGTCGCACATCACCCAAAGGGTGAGCACTAAACACTCTAGGTCATCAAGAGGAAACCCCTCAATAACCATTTCTCAAGTACTTAAGGCTCATAGCGTACAATATTCATTAGCCTTTATTAAGTATTTTAAAGTTGTTTTGAGATGAGAAAGAGAGAGTCAAACTAAAGGGAAACTAATTCAAACCCTAGTAGTTGTCATACAAGATGAACCTATAGTTGAGGTTAAAGGGAAATTCTACTTAATGTTCTCATACATGGTTTGAAACTTAGTGTCTATCACAATTATCCTAAAATAAGGAGATTAGAAATCTTAAGGGAGCATGGTAAGAAAAGAGAAGAAGAGAACATGATACAAAACATGAGATAAGAATGAATGCATATGCTATGCAACACACAAGAAAAGGGAGGAAAAAGTGTGGGGTGAACACCTCCACAAGCACATCTCAACCTTTATTAATGCAAGTAAGAAATGAGGAGAAGGAAAAGCTTACAACATGCATACTTCAATCTTAATGCACAAAACCATACCACATGAAAGGGAAAAGAAGGAGAGGATTGAATGAGATGATGGGAGGCAAAGTGAGAACCAAGGGAACTCACAAGGGCTACTCAACCAAACATACTACATCTAATATGCACACAAATCACATAAATGGTCCTCAAAGGCTCATTACTTATGGCATGCTTCAAATTCCTCCAAAGGAGGGATTAAGCTTCCATAAATAGGATCCTAAAGTCCTAGGACAGAAGTATAGATGAAGGTAGAGGTGGCAATGAAATCCATTTAGATAATATCCATCCAATCCATCCAATAATTTATCCATCCAATCCATCCATAAGAAAACAAATAATTTAATGGATTTGATCCAATCCATCCACTAACTCATATAGATGGATTCAATCCATCCATCTCATTTTATAAATCCATTGGATATTATGTTGTCACTTATTAAATTAAGAATTTTTAAATTAATTTTTTGGATGGATGGATCTCCATCCATTAGAAATATGTTAATGGATGGATTTGATGGATTTTATCTTTTAATGGATGGATTGGATTGGATTTGTATTAAGAGAGTTTAGTGGATTGTTAATGGATTAATGGATTGCTTTGATCCATCCATTAACAATCCAATCCATATTCATCCAATCCATCCATTTTGCCACCCCTAGATGAAGGTAGAAGGTACTCAAAGGGAATGAAACAAAACATGTAAAAGAATGCAAGCAAATCATGACAAAAGGAGTGTAAACATTCACATACATGCACATATGGAACCCTAAAAGATAGGTCAAAAGAAGTACAAACTTAAACAAGTTGCAAACCAAATAAGGACCTATAATTCAACATACCAGCACTCAATATTTCCACAACATGAATCCACAAGCATTAGCAGTTCAAAGAATTCACAAAGGTCATTTACAAGGAAAATTAGTTCATGTATTAGGGTAAACATCACACAAGGATGACCAAAAATGAAAAATAAACTAAAAAAAGCAACCAAAATCAAAAATTGCCAAACAAAATCCTAGATGGCCCCTAGGGTGTTAGGAACCAGGGGCCAAGGCTATGGGAAAATTCCTAAACAAGGCTAGGCAAACAGAGGGCAAGTTCTAAGGGATACCCTAAAAGCAAGGGTAAATCGAGGGTCCTAAAAGTCCAACTAAAACCCTAACCAAATGGTAATAAAACCAGGGGTAAAAATGTCCAAAAAAACAATTAATATGTCAAGAATATAAGGAAGAAAAATCATCCATTAACATGAAGAATTCATCACAAAATAAAATCAAGAACATGGGATGTGCAATTTCAATTCAATTAAAATATCCTCAAAAGTGAAAATCAAGATTTAATTGGAAAATGTCTTAAAAAATTAATTGAAAATTTTTTAAAACCAATTAACATTGCAAAGTGTATAGAAATATTTTTTTCAAGATTTTTAGATGCATTGAGGTATTTTATTTGGATTAAAATCAAACAGCATACAAAATGGAAAAAAGAATGAAAAGAAAATAAAAATGAAAAAAACGTGTGACAAATAACAACTATGATTAGCTCATATCTTTGGGCTTGCATTCAAGGGGGTGTAAATATCAGATGTGACCCAAGTCCAAGACAATTCAGAGTGGGGATGAAACTCCGCGTTTCATTAATGACGTGGCCTGGTCAATTAGTCAGTGGATGGTTCAGATACAATCACGATCGTTGGATGGGTTTGGGTCAAAGATTCAAATGGGTGAGTTGGCTATCCACGCTGGCAATCTGATCAAAACACAGACGTCGGAGACGACGAGCCAGACGGTGTCTCTAGTTTCTCCGATCATCTTCAACCTCAAGCACTCTACAGTAGCTTCCTTTAAACCTAACCAAAACGCCTAAAATTTGAGTCTAAACTCACCCTCATCTCACACTGATCACTAATCTATCCTTAGTTTTCATTAATCTCTCCTAAATCAAGCAATACGAATCAAATCAATTTCTAGCAACATCCAAGAATTGTCAAGAACAACAATCAAACCTATCCAGAAACGATCTATGGTGCTAAGGGATCATGAATCTATGAAAATGGCATGTGATTCATGCATGAACAGAGAGAATTTGTGAAGAATAACTTACCTAACGGAGTGCCTCCGTTGGGCCTTGATTTGTTGATGAAGCTCGTGTAAAACCAGCCAGAAAGCTTCAAGAAACTTCAATGGAGCTTGCTATCACCTTCAATTTGATTGAATTGGCTTGGATTTGGATTTCACTTCTTCACTTTTCTCTCAACTCACATAACTGAATTTGCCTCCAATTTTTCTTCGAAATCCCCTCTGAACACTTGTGAAGCATCTGAGAATTATATACGATGGATCTAGATTGAATGAAGGCCCAATTAAGGCATGTTTGTGGCAATTGAGAAATCCAAAATTTTGAACCTCAAGCTTGCAATTCACGACTTTTTTTTGGCTCAAACAACTCCAAACTTGATTCAAACTCATTGCTTGTGATGTAAGGAAATCCAATGGACAAGATTAGCTCCTTATTATGATCCATTGGTTGATTTTGGAAGTGTACCTTAAGCTTGAAGCAACTTTGAAATTCTATGTGAAAATGACCTCAAACTTTATTTTTGATTTTGGCATCTCATTTGGTAGGTTTTGGTGACTCAAAAAATGCATAAACATGTTATGAAATGGTCCAAAATGAATTTGATTGAATTTATGGATTTTAAGGCTTTTTCCATGAAATTTCCTTCACCAATTCACATATACAAGCCATATCCATGACAAGTGATTGTTTGCCGATGTAATTGAGCTCATTTGGAGAAAGTTTGTTGGAGAAAGTTCCATTTGAAGTGTGCAAAGTTGTGAAATCGACCTATAACCAAAATGACTTATAATCAAAGTTTCCCAAAATGCCCCTGCCTTGCAAGCTTCATATCTTGAGCTCTACAAATCATATGAAGGAATTCTAGTACTTTTTGGAAATATGAGATCATAAGGAAGAACTTTCATGTTTGGGTTAAAGTGAGGAGAAACATCCTTTTAGGTCAAAAATGTCTTGGAAGTTGGTTGACTTTTGTTGACCAAACTCACCTTCATCTGAGGACCCATAACTTGTCAGCATCATAACTTGAGTTCTAGAAACCCAATGGATGAGTTCTAGTACTAAAACAAATCTAGAAACATGCTCTACAAGTTTCATGTTGGAGGCAAGATGAGATGAAACTTGTATCTTGAGATATATGGTCTTGAAATTAGGCACTAAATAGGGGATTTTACACTGATAAGCTTAGAAACCCTAGCTTAACAACTTCTCACACTCTTGATTCTTCTTGATTTGATCTTGGAATAACATCTTAGATATCTCAACACAACATTACATGATCATAAAGACTTGGAATTGAGTCTTAATCTCCTTCAATTCCCAGTTGACTTAGGGTTGGCCAGATGAAAACCCTAGTTGTACCACCTTTGACTGTGGCTTTTTGCATTTGGTGTAATGACTTGAACAAGCTCCTCAATGACCTTCAAGACATTCAATGAGATTATATAATGTTTTCCATCCATAACCATGGACTCAATACCCTGTGATGATCTTCCCATGGCCTCCAAGATAGGAGGTGAACCATATTCATTCATCTGCTCTTCCAAAGAACTTTGACTTTCTTCTGATGATGATAAACATTGGATAGCTTGAATAAGATCTCTTGATTAGGCTTGGAAACTTTCGTAATCTCTTATTTCTAGGCACACCTCTCTCCATCCCATGTAAATGCACAATGGTATGCAAATGCTAATGCTATGAAAATGCAATGAATCATAAACCAGGTAAAGGTTGGGAAAATTTTGGGGTACAACACTTTCCTAAATATTTTTGTTATGAAAATCATTTAAACTTTTAAGATCGTACAAATTGGGAACAATTTATGTTTAGGGATTTGGCCTAAAAAGCCAATCGTTGAATTTGTATAATACATTACAATAAATATTGCTTAGTGTTGCACCCCAAAATTTGACCAACATGTCTTTACCTAGCTTGTGTTTCATTTCATTCACAATAGCATTATCATTTGCATTTCATTGATATGTATGTAGGAGATCAAGAGGTATGATTACCAACCAAGAGCTATACAAGACTGAAAGGCTAGCCAAGAAGGTTATCCAGATATTCAAGGGTTGATATCCTTGTTAGAGAAGTTAAAAGATCCTCGGAGAGAGTGATTAAAGCCAAGTGTGTAGGTCTCCTAACTTGTGAGTTGTGGAAAGCCATCAGATGATTCTGAGGCCATGGAGATGGACTGGAGGTCTTGAGAGAGTTCATGAGAAGTGTTGAAGATCACTTTTAGGCCTAGACAGGTCATTATGCAAGATTAAGAAGACTCATCCATGAGTGGTGCAATTAGGGTTTGACTGGGTCAACCCTAAGTCAACTAATGATTTGAAGGAAGTTGAGACTTAATTCAAGAGCCATGTGATCATGGATTGATTCATTGAGATGTTATAAGGATGATTCCAAGGTTAACTCACCATGATTGAGGAGTTTGAGAAGTTTTAGGCTAGGGTTTCTAAGACTTGACAGTGTAAAATCCCCTAGTTTCACCCCTGACTTCAAGGTAATGTAGCTCAAGATAGGATCTTCATCTCATCTTGACCCCAACATGATTGTTGTATGGCATGATCTTAGATTTAATTTGAGTACTAGAAGTCCTTGATAGGGTTTATAGAACTCAAGTTATGAGCCATACAAGTTACAAGTCATCTGAGGCATGTGAATTTGGAGCTTGAAAGTTACCCAACTTGCATGACACTTTTTCCCTAGAAGGATGATTCTTATGAACTTATGGTCAACATGAATGTTGTTTCTTATTCTATTAGCTTTCTATAGAGTACTAGAAGTCCTTGATAGGATTTGTAGAACTCAACTTATGGCTTTGACAAGTCAAGGGCATTTTGGGAAGTTGTGATTATGGGTCATTTTTAGTTATAGGTCATTTTCACCAACTTAGACATCTCAAATGAAATTTTGTTCAACTTGAAAGTTGCTCAAAATGAGGTTTTAACCTTGACCATGTATCAAGGAGGCATTGTAATGGCTCAAGGAGAGACTTGGTTCAAGAAATTGGGAAAAAGGAAGAATAAAAGAGAATTAAAGGCCAAAAATTCAAAATTAATGATATGTGTGCAAATGAAGCAAAATAATAACATTTTTTGAATGGAAAGTGTATTTTGGAAACATTGGCAATGTTAGATTTCTGATTTGAGTCCAATATCATGCCCTTTTTCTTTGTTTCTTCATGACGAAGTAACATATCAAACATGAGCCATTGGATGGAAACAAGGATTGAATCACCACCATTCAGATTCAATATCGCATGAGGAGTGCAAAGCAAGCATTTTGAAGCCAAAACAGAGTGCATATCGTGACTGGTATGAAAGAGATTTTGAGGAGAATTGGAAAATTGAAAATCTCATTCTGATGCTTTGAGAAGTTTCTGGATGATTCCATTGAGTTCTATATAAGGTGTTGAGTGTGTTCAGAGCTTTTTTTGGAAGAGTTTGAAGCTGGAAGCAGAAAGTGGATGTGAAATTTCAGGGTTGCAAGAGGAAATCGAGTTCAGAGTTCAAGAAGAAATCAAGGCAAATTGAAGGTGACATTAACTTCAGAAGGTGATTTAGAGTGAATCTGCATCATCTTGAAGGTTGAAGAGATCAAGAACTGCATCTGTTACACGCCTGAACTCAGGTTGGTATCTTTCACTCTTGTGCTTAATTTATGAGGAGATAGATAGAAATTCATAGGTGGTTAGGATCCTTGCAATGTGTAGTTGGATTCTAGATCAGAAATTGGTGAATTAGAAACAAACTAGGATGTGGATCATTTTCTGTTGAGGTTGAAACCTAGCAGTTCTTGGATGGATAATCAAGATTGGATAGTGTAAGATGATCACCATGAGATGAGGATTACTTCTGTGCATTTAATTGAAGTTCTGGTGAGATTCAAGATTATGGTATGTTCTGAAGATGCTATCGCGTTTTGAGTTAGAGAAGGAACTAGATGATTCTAGTGGTAGATTCGTGATCAGGGTAAAAAATTGAGTTGATTGATGTATGGTTTTGTGACTTTGGCTGATCTGTGTAAAGAACTTCACCGGAGAAGACGGTGGCGCCACTGCTCAGGCCACCGTCTGGTTTCCCTCCAGTCTGAACATTTAAATGGGGAAGATGCACCTGGAGCGTTGGATTGGTATGAGACCTTGACTCAGTAGGACAAACACACGGCCACGATTGATTAAGAAAGTCAGACTTTGACCCCTTTAGTGATACGCAGCGTTTCAATTAGTGGGAAGCAATGGGCTTAGTGACTAAAGTGCTATTGACACACCCCTCTGGCCCAACCCAAGGATTTCAATTGATTTTAATTGCTATTTGCAACGCAAGTTTTCTTATTTTCTTTTGGTTTCCTTTATTTTCTTCATTTCATATTAGTTTGATAATAATTCATAAAAAAATAGAAAAATAGGTCAATTAATTCCCAATTTTTTTCCCTGATTCATGAGTGATTCAAGAAATTTAAGGAATAAAAATATTAGGAAAACAATGCATTTTTATTTTATGTGCAATTTTACATTTTATTTGATAATAAAATTACCATGGTTGATACCTCTGTTTGATGAATTTAGTTTGATCATTTGGTGATGGGTTTTTGCTTGAGATTTTGTTTGTGATTAGCTTAGACATGTATGCTCCCATAGTATTTTTCTCACATTTTTGTGATGAAATTAGGTGCTATTTTTAGGTTAAAACCTTAGGTGCTCCCTTTTAGGGTTTAAGTTTAGTACCTTGTAGTTTAGAATTTACTTCTAGGTCTTATTTGATGATTTGATCTCTGGAATTAACATGGTAGAGTCATGATTGACATAGGTTTCCATAGTTATTTTTGTAGGATTTTATAATTGATTTTAGTATTTTAGTTAGAATTAACTTTAATACTAGGTTTTAGGTGATCCTAACTTGCTAACTCAACTAGAATGACTTCATTAGTTCCCTTAGACTAGGGTTTTGCTTCTCTTGCTTTTGGATGATGATGAAGACTTATGTGGGCTGCTGTGGAATGCATGGTGGAGCTTGGACTTGAAGATTTCTCTCCCTTTGGTGTAGTTTGTTTAGGGTTGAGGATTAGGGTTTTTTAGGGAGATCCCTTAGAATAGATTTTCTTCCTTCATGAAACATGGAAGATGTTGATCACTTACATTCCTCCCTATGATGTAAGGTCCCCTTGTGAAGGCCTCATCCCTCCTTTGGTAGGATGTGTGGCTCTTCACAAGTTGGTAGAACCTTTGAGGGTTCCTTTCTTTGATGGTGGAGTGCTTAGTGGTGACCTTTGGTCTTCACCTTGCTTCTCCCTATCCCACCTTGTTCTTGTTAGATGAATCTTTCTCCCTTGCTAGAGGATGGAGTTCCTTGTTAGAAGATTGAAGATGCTAGAGGTTGCATTCCCCCTTTGTTTGAAGACTGCCATTGAAGCTGAAGCTTGAAGAAGATGAAGAACAAGTTGATACTTATGTTTGATGCATTGAAAGCTTGAAGAAGCAAGTTGATACTTGCTATTGAAGATTGAAGCTTGAGGATGGAGTACCTTTCATTCTCTTGAAGAGGATAGACTTGAAGAACAGTTATAGACTGTGGACTGGACTGCTGTCAAAGGATTGCTTTGCTGTGAAGCTGTGGAAGTTGTTGATCTGCTTTCTTTCCTGTTTGTTTTCTTTCTGTGCAACTGTATTGATATGACTTGTTTGATTTGCTTGATGCATTAGAATAAGTTCATGTTTAAATTGTGTTAAGCTAGGAGCATGATTGCACTAGAGGTTGAGTTGCTCCCTCTGCTTGTATTTTTACTGTATGTCTTTGCTTGCGGGTATTCGGTAGAGCTCTGCTCCCTTGCCTATGTGGTTTGTGGTTTGCTTGATGGCATTTTTTTCTTCATGATTGCAGTTATTCATATCTGGCTTGAGGTCGAGACAAGCTTGTGGAGGCTGATTCCCCATACACATTTCCTTCCTCACTTGCATTGCATGCATTTTACAGTCGTTTACTGTTTATTGTTTAAGCTGATGCTTTATCTGTTTCTGTTTACCTTGACATGATCCCCTAGGAATCTCACTTCCTTTGATAAGGAAGTGATGATTAGAACTGTAGGTTGAAACCTATGCATGATAACTTCTAGGAGTTCCCTGTTTCAAACCACAACCATAGGATGAATCCTTGGCATGACAACATTAGGACTTGATAGTCTCCCCGTAGTTGTCCCGTTCTCTTCTCGTCTCAAAACAACAGTAAAAGACATAATAAAGGCAAGTTAGTATAAGCGCGTTACGAGCCTTAAGCCACTCGGGTAATGATAATTGAGCGGTCTCCTCTCAATCGTCTAGAATGTTTAGTATACGTCCTTTGGACGATATGCGATGCATTCGTTCCCAGGTCATAGTCTCTAGTGCTGTACAAACTACAGACAACTAAAAAACAGTTCTTCCGTAAAAGACAGAAAACAAACTTCAAACCTTTTTGCCCCGTGGGCCCATAATTCAAAGGAAGCTTTTCTGAAGAAAAGAGTGTGGTTAACTCCCAGTTCTACCGCAAACGGTAACGCATAAGTCTCCAAGGGTCGAGCTGCGTACGCCAAGCTGCTAGAACTGTCTGTTAACCCTACTCGAAAAACAGATGAATCTGAATTCCCGTAATCCATATTATCCCGAACTACATAAGCTCTGATCTCTCATACCTGTTGAGAGTACGTAGGCACAATACTGACGTATTGGCGAGCCACCTTCCCCCATCCGTTAACCCGTAGTTAGTCGAACTACGTAGACTCTGATTTCTCATTCTCTGATGAGAATACGTAGGCATAAAGTGCGACGCTTTGCCGAGTCATTTTCTTTTCTTTTCAGACCAGCCTTGATAGGTAGATAGTAAACCAACCCGTCAGATAAACACAACAAGCGTGGATCCCATCGAGTACGATGGACGTTAGGGGTGCTAATACCTTCCCCTTGCGTAACCGACTCCCGAACCCGGACAATGGTTGCGACGACCTTGTCTTATACCTTTTCGTCAGGTTTTTCCGATCGTTTCCTTTCCCGTTCTGAGGGATAAATAACGAAAGGTGGCGACTCTTCTGTTTTGCCGGCACCTTATTTTCGCGGAAGCGACAACTGGCGACTCTGCTGGGGACTTGATAGTTTCCTGGGATCCAACGTCCCGTATGCGAGTCAATCTGGGGATCCAACGTCCCCTGCGAGAGTTAATCCTAGCGCTTGTATGTTTACCTGTTGGGTTTTATTTATCGCATTTTATTTCCCGCACTTTATTTTCAGTATGATATGATTATCTGTACTGTTGTGGGAGGGGCATTCTGATGAGTGAGAAGCCAGACCCAGGCTTGAGAGCTACATAGTATTAGAGTGGGTTAGTGGAGGACGTGCTTGCTTTGCTTGCATTTGTTCCCATGTAATCCACACTCAGACGAGGTTCTCTTTGATGGCTTCCTATCGGTTCTTTGGACTCGAGGGGTTGTTGGATCTGAGGATTGTCGACTCTGGGAACCGATCATTTGGAATTCAGCTAAGTGAGGCTGCTTCAAGAGATGATGATGCCACACCTCCTGGGTATCGTATCATCATTTCTTGAAAGTCTGTGACGCTGATGACCGCATAGGATGTTGAACCTTTTCCGTGATTAGGTCCATACCTGTGAGCAGGGTCGGGTTTGTTGCAGGAAACCTTAACCTTCAGATTACCTGGTTTTCTTGACAGTGAATCAGTTTTGTTGGTATCAGAGGTTTTCATCATCAGATATGTGTGTTCTTGACAGAGCAGATTTATGGTCTGGTATCAGGGGTTGCTTCTCATCAGAGATATGGTTGTTCTTGACAGAGCAGCATTGTGGTTTTGTTGATACAGAGCCTTCATCTCCTCAACAGCACAGTCATCTTGATCTCCTGCTGCATGATTGCATTTTGCATTGTTTGCATCCTCATTTGCATGTCATTAATGTGTTTCTGTGTTGCAGGTGCATATTTCTCCCCTGGTTCTAGTGATCTTGATCCTCATGGCAGATATGGCATCTCTGAAGAAGACTGTGGCTTACAAGCTACCAACACCTGACATCCTAGAATTACGAGCTTTGATTTCCTTGGCTGATAAGACAGTGATGGAGAGTTTCAGAAAGAGTTATGGGAGACTTCTAAGTATTGTGTATAAGCTTCCTACGTACGAGTTGAATGGCCTATATGCTCTGCTACAGTTTTACGACCTACAGCTCAGATGCTTTGTGTTTCCAGACTATGTCCTAGCCCCGACCTTGGAAGAGTACTCTGACCTGTTGGGGGTGCGTTTGATGAATCAAATGCCTTACTACCGTGTTGAGGGTGAACCCAAATTGAGTAAGCTGACTGACGCTCTGCATGTAGATGAGTCTGAATTAGAAGGGATGGTATCTAAAAAGATCGGAGTTCATGGTTTCCTTTTGCATTTCCTGATGGAAAAAGCCCGAAAGTTTGCCGAGAAAGGTCGCTGGGATGTATTCAATGCCTTCTTAGCCCTTTGCATTTATGGGATCGTGCTATTCCCAAGTCATCCGGACTTCATAAGCATGGATGCTTGCCACATATTTGCCTCTTAGAATCTAGTACCCACTCTCCTCGGAAACGTCTACCATTCAGTTCACAGCAAGAACGAGAACAGAAAGGGGAAGAACGTGGCATGTTGTGCTCCTTTACTGTATAAGTGGTTTGCTAGCCATCTTCCTAAGTCGGGGCCGTTCATTGATTCTGCTGAGTCTTCACCCTGGTCTGCACGTTTGATGGGTTTGACTGCTGACAATATTATCTAGTTTGATAGAGATCTGCTGGGCAAAGATATTGTGTATAGCTGTTGTGGCTTTCCGAACGTCCCCTTGGTCGGAAGGAATGGATGTATCAACTATAATCCATCTCTGCTGGTACGACAATTTGGGTATGCACTACGAGGTCCTCCTGAAGAGGAAGAGATGCGGGAATCTCTGTATTTCACAGGGTTGCTTGAAGGCGACACTTTGATCAAGGTACAGAATGCTTGGAGCAAAATTCACCGAAAGGGGAAAGTCTTGCTAGGAAAGAGTAACAACAAGGCCTTTGATCCGTATGTGGCTTGGGTTCGAGAGAGAGTCGCCAAGTTTCTAATGCCGTTTCCTGCCGTGGAACCATTGTATCCTCCTGTGCACAAAGAGCCTACTACAGTTGATATTCAAAAATTAAACCAGGTACTCCAAGAGAAGGAAGAGCTATGAAAGGCCAACGAAGAATTGGAGAAAGAGATCGCTCAGCTCCGGAGTGAGAAGAGTGAAGCTGTTTATACCTGCAAGAAGCAGACTGAGATGATCAACCGTCTAGGCTCCAACCTGACCAAAGAAACTGATGTTAGGGAACGTCTGGGGTTGGACCTGAAGTCAGTACATAGCGTGTTGACAACCAAGAAACAGGATCTGGACAAAGTGTACCAGAAGCTAACCCAATACGAGAGGGTCTAGAGTAGCACCCTAGCCAAATACAAAGAGCAGGAAGAAAAGCTGAAGCAGCAAGTAGCCGAGCTAGAAGCTCAGATTACGGTAAAAGACAAGGAGATAGAGGTTGAAGCCTCACTGCGACGAGACGTCCAGTATAGATTGGCTGAGGCCGAGGCGAATTTACAAGATTTTCAACTCCGGGCTGATGCTAAGAGGAGTAGAGTCGAGAACCATTCTGAAGAAGGTGTTTCTAGGAGTGTTGCCGAGAACCTCCCAGAGTCCATCAGCCAGAGGGACCTGCTGGCCCAGGGTTTGCTTACTCAGTCAGATCATCCCGCTACAAAGAAGTTGTTAGAAGATCTTCGTGCCCGTGGCCGCACCTGATCTTTTTGTATTTTCTTTGTACATTTTATGCATTGATATGCTGATCACCGCCAGGTCTGTTGGTTGGAGTCATGCCTTCTTGCTTCAGTTGTATGTAATTACAGTTGTACGCTACCCGAGCGGGCTTTTCAGATAAATATATGAGGATTTCTTTTCCATGATTGGATGATAGACTTTATTTGTCTCGGAAACTAGGATCGGGGGGGAATCTCCCCAAGGCACAGACACACGTTTGCATCTGCATGAAGCATTTGCATGACGAGCACCTTGTCATTTTTCTAACCCTTTGTGTATGTAGGTTATTCCAGGATTGACCGAAGACCGATCCACCGCTATCCGACCAGAGCGAATCAAGCTAGAGCAATGGAACAAGTGCAAACTGACGTCCAGGAACTCCGAGAGAGGATGAACCGCTTCATGGAGCTCATGCAAGTGGTTGCCAACGGCCAAGACCAGCTCAGAACACTGATCCAGCCTCTGATCTCAAGGGTTGACAACAACAGTGTGCTGCATGGAGGGAGCGCTCCAGTCCCTCCTCCTGTTAAAACCCCTCAGGGTGGCATCCCTGTGACCGGGGGGAATGGAAGTGGTAACGGCAATGTGATCACTAACATCGGGCTCAAGGTAATACGACTGGCGTTGGTAATGGAAACTTTGAGGCTAATGGCAACACTGGACTAGGCAATGGCAATGCGGGTGCCGGAAATCTGTATGGGCCGCAGCCATGGCTAGAAGATCGTCAAGAAGATTTGTTCTCACAGAGGAATGCTGAAGGAGAACCGACTGTTGAAGCACGTCTGCGGTTTAAGGCACTCGAGGACAAAATGAGGAATTTCGAGAACCAGAACACTATGGGGGTCGACATGACTAAATTGGGATTGATTTCTGATTTCAAGGTGCCTTCTAAATTCAAGGTACCTGACTTTGAGAAATACATGGGCACCACTTGCCCTCGTGTCCACTTAAGGTCATACTACCGAAAGATGTCCGCTCACTCTGAAGACGAGAAGCTGCTGATGCACTTCTTTCAGGATAGCTTGTCCGAGCCATCCTTGGAATGGTACATGGGTTTGGAACCCACCAGTGTGCGCACATGGAAAGAACTGGCTGAGGCCTTTGTGCACCATTATCAGTATAACAGTGACTTGGCTTCGAACCGGGTTCAACTGCAGAACTTGTCACAGAGGAACAACGAGGGGTTCAAAGAATACGCCCAGAGATGGCGTGAATTAGCAGCTAGAGTTCAGCCGCCGATGGTTGAACGAGAGCTTGTTGAGATGTTTGTAGCCACTCTCTTGGGGGTCTATTACGAGAAATTGGTCAGTGGTATGTCAGGGAGTTTCTCTGATCTCATCATTATTGGCGAGCACGTTGAAAATGGGATCAAATTGGGGAAAATTCAAGGTGTTGATCTATCCTTAGCTGGAGGAGGAAAGAAACCATACGGTAACAAAAGACGTGAAGGAGAGACGAGCGTCGTGTCTAACGCTCGAAGGAAGGGTAAGGGCCAGCGCCAACAGGTGGCTAGCATAACCATCCCTGCTGTTCAGCAACCCCAGCCGCAGCAGCAGCAGCAGCCAAATCAGCAAGGGTACAGAAGGTATCAGAACAGGGCACCTCTGTCAAGTCGTCACCTTGAGACACCGCCCATGTCTTATGCTCAGCTATTACAAACTCTGCTTCAGTTACAGCTAGTCCAGAAGAGAACCCTGACTCCCTTGACAGGGGCACCTCCGCATGGCTATGATGCGAATGCAACATGTGATTTTCACTCAGGGGCACCCGACCACACGATAGAAAACTGCAAAGCCTTCAAGCATAAGGTGCAAGATATGGTGGATGCTAAGATCATCAATTTCTCAGATAATGTGCCGAATGTCACAAAGAACCCTATGCCGAATCATAGGGGAGGTGGGGTGAATGCCATTATTGAAGAAGAGAACTTAGATTTATTGACTGATGTCAAGGATCTGAAGACACCGCTTAGCTTCGTTAAAGCCAAGCTGATGAAGAGAGGCTTCTTTCCGAGCTGTGGAGAATTGTGTATGGGCTGTGCAACTCGTCCTGGTGGATGTGAACAGTTGATAGAAGGGATTCAGAGTCTGATGACCGAAGGAATCTTGCAGTTTAGCCGAAGGGCCGAATGTGGATCTGGAGAGGTAATGCTGAAACAGGATGATGAGGTTGCCACCATCACCATCCCTCGCCAGACGATAACCATTTCTGCACCCAGGCCACCCACAATTACCATCACAAAGGCTGGGCCGATACCTTTTGAAAGAACCAACGTTGTCCCGTGGCATTATGGGGCAGACGTCTACTGTAACGGACAGAAATTGGAACTAGAACCATCTGGGCAGTCTGTGGATAACCTAGTGGGAACTGGCGGAATCACCCGTAGCGGAAGAGTATTTGCTCCACCTGAGATTGTGGTCGACAAAGCAGATAAAGCTGAGCAAACTGATAAGGGAAAGAATAAGGTCGTTGATGAAACCCCTCGTGGGGTAGAGAAGGACTTACTTGTAAAGGACTCTGAAGAGTTCATGAGGTTAATCAATAAGAGTGATTACAAGATCGTTGATCACCTCCATCAAACACCATCGAAAATCTCTATTCTGAATTTGTTGCTGTGTTCTGAGACACATCGTAACGCGCTGCTAAAGGTTTTGAATGCCACGTATGTACCGCAGGAGATCTCGGTCAACCAGTTGGAAGGGGTAGTAGCCCACGTGAATGTTGGAAACGGGTTAGGGTTCACTGACCTGGAGCTGACGCCGAAGGGAAGAAACCACAACAGTGCCCTGCACATCTCGATAGAGTGTAGGGGGAACAGTTATGGCTCACGTGTTGGTGGACACTGGGTCATCGCTCAATGTTCTTCCGAAGAAAGCATTGATGAAGCTAGATACTAGAGGATTAATTTGCACACCCAGTGATCTGGTTGTGAAGGCTTTCGATGGGACCAAGCGTCATGTCTTTGGGGAAGTAACTCTGCCAATCCAAGTTGGGCCGGAAACTTTCGACGCAGTCTTCTACATTATGGACATCATGCCAGTCTACAGCTGTCTCTTAGGCCGGCCATGGATCCATTCTGCTGGTGCCGTAACCTCCACGTTGCACCAGAAGCTCAAGTATGCTGTCGGAGGCAGTATTGTAACCGTATGTGGCGAGGAAGACATAATAGTGAGCCATTTTTCGTCCTTCAAATATGTTGAGATGGATGGGGAAATCCACGAAACCCTATGTCAGGAATTCGAAGCTGTTAAGGTCAAGGGCGTGACTCCTGTAATGATTAAGAAACCAGAGATGACTCTCTTCCTTCAAGGAAGCCCGGGCTGTTGTTCAAGCCGGATCTACCCCAGGCTGGGGGCAAGTTCTAGAAATACCCAACAAACAGGACAAGTTTGGGTTAGGATACTCTCCTGCGGCTGAAGCCTCCTCTACCCACAGTGCGTCGCGAGGTAAAGGGCCGATCCAATTTACCAGTGACGGGGTGATATTTGAAAGTGTCAACGCAGTGTCTGAAGACGGCGAAGACAGCGATTACGACCTGGACTCTTGGATCCAGCCAAGCAAACCAGGCCAGAGCCTCACCAACTAGTCCATCAGGGATACCATCCAAGTGATAAGCAAAGAGTAACGATTTACTTTCTCCAATCATTGTACAACCCTATGTCCTACCCGGGACATAGTGGTTTTATTGTCAGGGCCTTGTTTGATTATGTACATGCATTTTACCAATAAATCAAAAGGCGTTTTTCTTCGCATTCAAATGTTGTAATCTTTGTTATTCCTGTTTTATATTTGTTTTGAAAAACAATAAAATGGCAATAGGGTTTGTGCTAACCTGCATATCCTTGTTTTAAGCTTAACCCTTGTTATTGTAGGATCCACATAGCAGATGACATCGAATCTGGACCTTCTACGACTCACTTCGACTTCGATTGCCCGATCTATCAAGCCGAAGAAGAGATCGATGAAGACAAAGACCTACTCAAAGAGTTGGCCCGCTTGTTGAAACAAGAAGAGAGAGTTATTCTGCCTCACGAGGAAGAGATTGAGATTGTGAATTTGGGTTCTGAAGAGCTGGTCAGGAACGTCAGGATAGGGGCTGCATTGCAGAGTGATGTCAAGCAGAGATTAGTCGAGATGCTGAGAAAGTATAGTGACATCTTTGTTTGGTCATACGAAGACATGCCCGGACTCGATACCGACATTGTGGTCCATCACTTGCCGCTGCGAGAAGATTGTCCTCCCGTCAAGCAGAAGCTTTGGAGGACACGACCAGATATGGCCTTTAAGATCAAAGAAGAAGTGCAAAAGCAGCTTGATGCTGGCTTCTTAGCTGTCACTACTTACCCTCCGTGGGTCGCCAACATAGTGCTTGTACCGAAAAAGGACGGTAAGGTACGAATGTGCGTCGATTATCGGGATTTGAATAGGGCGAGCCCTAAAGATGATTTCCCGCTCCCTCATATTGATGTGTTGGTCAACAATACAGCTCAGTTCTCCTTATTTTCGTTCATGGATGGCTTCTCCGGCTACAATCAGATCAAGATGGCGCCGGAGGACATGGAGAAAACTACGTTTATTACACCTTGGGGAACTTTTTGCTACAAGGTAATGCCTTTCGGTCTGAAGAACGCAGGGGCCACTTACCAACGAGCAATGGTTACTTTGTTTCATGATATGATTCATCATGAGATTGAAGTCTATGTTGATGACATGATTGCAAAGTCCCAAACGGAGGAGGGACATCTGGTCAATTTGCTGAAGCTTTTTGAAAGGCTTAGGAAGTTCAGGTTGAGGCTGAATCCTAACAAGTGTACTTTCGGAGTACGGTCTGGAAAACTACTGGGGTTTATCGTGAGTGAAAGAGGCATTGAGGTTGATCCTGCAAAGATAAACGCAATACAAGAAATGTCAGCGCCAAAAACCGAAAAAGAAGTTCGTGGTTTCCTGGGAAGAATAAACTACATTGCAAGGTTTATCTCTCAGCTCACGGCCACATGTGAACCGATGTTCAAACTACTGAAAAAAGATCAGGCGATTATCTGGAACGAGGATTGCCAGAAGGCATTTGAAAAGATAAAACAATATCTACAAGAACCTCCGATCTTGATACCCCTAGTGGCAGGAAGACCCTTAATCATGTACTTGACAGTTCTTGAGAATAGTATGGGGTGTGTCCTCGATCAGCATGACGAGACGGGCAGAAAGGAGCATGCCATTTATTATTTGAGTAAAAAGTTCACGGACTATGAATCTCGCTACTCAATGCTGGAGAAGACGTGTTGTGCACTTGCCTGGGCTGCCAAACGTTTACAACAGTACATGCTCAACCACACAACCATGCTAATTTCGAAGATGGATCCGATCAAGTACATCTTCGAGAAGCAAGCACTTTCGGGCAGGATTGCCAGATGGAAAATGGTGTTGACGGAATATGACATTCAGTATGTTTCCCAGAAGGCCATCAAGGGAAGCGTATTGTCTGAATACCTTGCCGAACAACCAATCGAAGATTATCAGCCGATGAAATTTGAATTCCTTGATGAGGATATCATGTTTCTCAAGGTGAAGGATTGTGATGAACCGTTGCCCGACGAGGGTCCAAATAGGAAATCCTAATGGAAATTGATATTTGATGGGGCGGTTAATTCTTACGGAAGTGGCATTGGGGAAATCATCACGACTCCCCATGGATCCCACATCCCGTTCACTGCTAGACTGATGTTTCCAGTCACCAATAACGAAGCAGAGTATGAAGCATGCATCATGGGTCTGGAAGAAGCAGTTGATTTGAGAATCAAGAACCTAGATGTATATGGTGACTCGGCACTTGTGATTAACCAGATTAAAGGGGAGTGGGAGACTCGTCAATCGAATTTGGTGTCGTACATGAGCTATGCCAGAAGGTTTCTTCTGTTCTTTGATCGAGTGGAACTCCATCATGTGCCCAGGGTTGAAAATCAGATGGCTGATGCCTTAGCCACGTTGGCTTCGATGTATAAAGTCAATTTTTGTAATGAAGCTCCAAGAATTGTCCTTTCTCGTCTTGATAGACCTACATTCATCTTTGCGATCGAGGAAGCCTCCGATGGCAAGCCATGGTTCCATGACACCCAGACCTTCCTTATGACTAAGGAGTATCCGGCGGGAGCGTCAACCCAGGATAAGAAGACTCTGAGGAGGCTGTCTGGAAATTTTTATCTCAATCCTGATGGAGTTCTGTATAAAAGAAACCACGATCTCGTGCTACTCAGATGTGTAGATGAGAAAGAAGCGAGTATGCTCATGGAAGAAGTCCATGAAGGCACATTTGGTACGCACGCCGGCGGGCATGCTATGACGAGAAAGATCCTGAGAGCAGGATATTACTGGCTGACGATGGAATCAGATTGCTTTAAATTCGCGAAGAGATGTCATAAATGCCAGATTTATGCTGATAAAATTCATGTGTCGCCGTGCCCGTTGAATGTCATGTCCTCCCCGTGGCCGTTCTCCATGTGGGGCATCGACATGATAGGCAAGATCGAGCCCACTGCATCTAACGGTCATCGCTTCATTCTAGTAGCCATCGACTACTTCACCAAGTGGGTGGAGGCAGCCTCGTACGCTAACGTGACCAAGCAGGTGGTGGCTAAATTCATAAAGAGGGACATCATCTGTCGTTACGAAATTCCCGAGCGGATCATTACCGATAATGGTTCGAACCTGAATAACAAGATGATGAAGGAGTTATACCAAAGTTTCAAGATTGAACACCACAACTCATCTCCTTACCGACCGAAGATGAATGGCGCCGTTGAAGCGGCCAATAAAAACATTAAGAAGATTGTACAGAAGATGGTTGTGACCTATAAAGATTGGCACGAGATATTGCCATTTGCATTGCACGGTTATCGTACGACGGTACGTACATCAACCGGGGCAACTCCTTTCTCACTGGTGTACGGTATGGAGGTTGTCCTACCATTAGAAGTTGAGATTCCTTCTTTGCAAGTTTTGGTTGACGTAAAACTCGATGAGGCAGAATGGATTACGAACCGACTAAACCAACTCATCCTGATGGACGAGAAGAGGTTAGCATCGATTGCATATGGTCGTCTGTACCAAAACCGAATGAAGAAAGCTTATGATAAGAAGGTGCGACCTAGAAGCTTTCAGACGGGTGATCTTGTCCTGAAGAAGATTCTTCCGATACTCCGATCACCGGGGCAAGTGGACTCCCAATTACGAAGGTCCGTACGTTGTCAGCAAGGTTTTCTCGGGAGGAGCATTGTTGTTATCCACAATGGATGGTGAAGATTTTGCATCCCCGGTGAACATAGATGCAGTTAAAAAATACTTTGCTTAAATGACCCGCTGGAAAGAAAAAAAATATCCAGGCAAAAATGGGGCATCCCGGCGAACCATAAAAAAGGAAAAAGGTTCGGGCAAAAATTAGGGATATAAATGGAAAAATGTACACCCGCAAAGTCGAAAACCTGGAAGGGCGACTTTGGAAAAAAAGGGTATCCCGGTGAATCGAAAACCCGAAAGGGCGATTCAGGCAAAAGTTAGGGATTTGAAAAAGCAAATGACTGCGTTCCGCGTACGGACTTTCATTGTTTAATGGTTTGGAAGACCTGAGGGCCGTTTATCTGAATCAATCTCTTCTGAAGCTGAAGCATTGGAGAAGTATCGAAGTCGAGTGGGTCATAGAGGGATCAACTCATGGTGTTCGTCTATGCCATATTGCCGACATTTGTGTATATACTGATGTATATTTATGTTTTTATATTTGCGCAGCTTCCTCATTCCAGGAGCTTGCATCTGTTGTAAAACATTTTTGCCCATTCAGGGGTTCGTTATCAATAAAATATACACTATTCAACAATTCTGTTTGCTTGTTTAGCATTTATCTGTTTTGTTTGTGAAAAAGAACGCCGATGTTTTTGATAAAATGCGCATACATAAACTTACTGGCCTAGGCCACCGATTGTTGAAACAATGAATTACTTGAACATTGTCGCAGGGTGATAACCTTGATAGGTCCCTTTGAGAAGGGTATCTTGTCTGTTTGTTTCTGTTGCTGCAGGTATAGCATATTCCAGGAAATACGCCGTATGTATTCCTAAGCAGGATGATTCCTTCTCCCTCAGCGAGTTCAACAGCGTCTCCCCACGGAGTCTGAACATGGGACCACGAGCATTGATATGACTCCCCAAGCAGAGAAGATTCTCCCCAATCAGATGTATTCTGAAGGATCGTCATCTCCCCAGTAAGTCATACGCTGAAGTGTATGTTCGTTCCCAGCACTGAGTCCGTGTGCGGTTTTCTTGTAGAAGACTGTTCGCAAGTGTGCAGCTTTCGATAAGACCAGACTGAGGTCTCCAGCGGAATTGAAATTCCCCACAGAGTCATATTCTCCCCGACAAGCAGGATGATTCCTTCTTCCCCAGCCGAGTTTGTAGTTCCCCAAGAGAGTCGAGTCCTTGGAAGATGTTGAGGCCATGATTGGTTTTCCCCAGTAGAGTGTTCAGTATCTGATGCTGTATTTCCCCATCGGAGTCGTTACCTCCAGGAAAGTGTTAGCCGCGAAGGTTGTGCAGTTTATTTCTGCGATTGACATCGTTTTCCTCAACAGTGGTGGTTCATATACCCGGATGAGCAGGTTCAGGTTCTCGGAGAACTTTGTTCCCCTGCAGCAGTCAACTGAAGATCATTTCCCCAGGCGGAGTCCAATTGAGATTGGTGTGACTTCTTCTCCTTGGCAGGATGAGTCCTTCCTCCACCAGTGTGGTTCTTTCTCCTTGACAGGAGGATTCTCCCTTCAGCATTTATTTTGCTGATGGGGTCGTAGCATTTTGCATGATTTCATAGCATTTACCCTAAACGCATAGCATTTCCACCGTGTGGAGCATTGCGCCATTGTCAAACATATGCATATGAAACATGAGCTAGGTCGTTACCGTTCTTGTTTTGCAGGTGTTCCTTCACAGAATGGTTTGCTCAAGGTGATTCTTGAATTCTCCAGCGAAGGTGTTTGCTTAAGATGATTCTTAAAATCCCCAGTGAAGTCGCTAGAGAGGGTTGCTCAAGTTGATGCTTAGAGTCCCCGGCAGAGTGTTTGCTCAGGATGATTCCTGAAATCTCCAGCAGAGTTATTGGTTCAGGATGATTCTTGAAATCTCCAGCAGAGTTATCGGTTCAGGATGATTCTTGAAGTCCCCGACGGAGTTATTTGTCCAAGATGATTCTTGAAGTCCTCGGCAGAGTTTATTCAGGATGATTCCTGAATCCCCGAACCAGAGTTACTTGATAGTTCTCCAGAATCCCCAGCGGAGATGTGTCATCCCCAGCAGGTTTGAACGGAGAAGTTGAAATTTCCCTTGAAAACTTGATGATTGAAGTCCGGCAGCGGTGCCAAAACCCCAGACTTACTGATTAAGTCCAGCTGCAATGTCGAAGCAGTTTGCCCAGCTGACGCGGAGTGCCTGACGACAAAAGAATGTGTATCCTTATTGGTCTGTGATTGATTAAGGATTCCATTTGAAGACTTACTGCTGAAGTCCAACTGCGATGTCGACTCATTTCTCTCAGCTGATGCGGAGTGCCTGATGGCAGAAGTTTGGATATCCCTATTTGGTTCATGGTTGACCGAGGATTCTATTTCAGACTTGCTAACAAAGTCCGGCTGACGCCCGAGATGTTCTGTGAATGCCCGACGACATAATTAACTTGATTGTTAAAAAGTTCCTAATGACCTGATGAGTCCCGAGGAATCCTTCTGCCGCAGAATGCCTGACGGCAATATCAGCTATGTATCGCCGGTTACCGAGTGACCAGTGATCCCTTGATGACTTGAGGAAGAAGCTGCCGCGAAATCGGATAATCATCCTGGCGGAGATTTGAGAGTAGCCCTTCACCAGTTACCGAGTAACCGGTGGCCCCTTATTGACTTACTGATGAAGTCCGACAAATATGTTGTTGACGTGCCTAGCGACACGATGAGTCCATAGGTGACGATAAGGAATTCTTCTGCAGTGGCGCGGAAGGCCCGACGGCATAATCAGCCATCATTCACCAGTTACCGAATAACCGGTGATCCCTTATTGACTTACTGATGAAGTCTGACAAAGATATTGTCAACGTTCCTAGCGACATGATAAGTCCATAGGCGACGATAAGAAATTCTTCTGCAGTGGCGCAGAATTCCTGACGGCATAATCGACCATCCTTTACCAGTTACCGTGTAACTGGTGACCCCTTGATGATTTGAGGACGAATATCTACAGCAAAATCAGACGATCATCCTGACGGAGATTTGAGATTAGACCCTTCACCAATTACCGTGTGACCAATTCCCCAGCAGAGTTGCTGTGCAACTGTCATGCTCAGTTTCGAAGATGTGCCTACCAATCGAAGTATCGTTTACCTGTGCGGTTGGCAGATCACCTGTTGCCGTGTGATCGGTGATCCCTTGATGATTTGAGGACATAGATGATCATCCTGACGGAGATCTAAGATTAATCCATCACCAGTTACCCTGTAACCGGTGATCCCTCGAGGATTCGAGGATGCAATGACATCAGATAAATCATAGAATCATCCTGACGGAGGTTCAGATCAGTATTTCTCCAGCTAATTGCCGTACAATTATTATTTCAGTTTCCGAAGATTTGTCCCCATCAGAGTACCGTGTACTTGTGCAGTTGGCAAATTTCCGGGTTTGTTGGTATTCAACTGTCTTTTATCTTGATTGTTTGAGAGTCGTTTGCTTCTCACCCAGTCAGGTCCAAGCCGTTTGAATAGGGGCAGCTATTGCACCCTAAAATTTGACCAACATGTCTTTACCTAGCTTGTGTTTCATTTCATTCACATTAGCATTATCATTTGCATTTCATTGATATGTATGCAGGAGATCAAGAGGTATGATTACCAATCAAGAGCTATACAAAACTGCAAGGCTAACTAAGAAGGTTATACAGATATTCAAGGGTTGATATCCTTGTCAGAGAAGTTAAAAGATCCTCAGAGAGAGTGATTAAAGCCAAGTGTGTAGGTCTCCTAACTTGAGAGTTGTGGAAAGCCATCAGATGATTCTGAGGCCATGGGGATGGAATGGAGGTCTTGAGAGAGCTCATGAGAAGTGTTGAAGATCACTTTGAGGCCTAGACAGGTCATTGCGCAAGATTAAGAAGACTCAGCCATGAGTGGTGCAATTAGGGTTTGACTGGGTCAACCCTAAGTCAACTGATGATTTGAAGGAAGTTGAGACTTAATTCAAGAGCCATGTGATCATGGATTGATTCATTGAGATGTTATACGGATGATTCCAAGGTTAACTCACCATGATTGAGGAGTTTGAGAAGTTTCAGGCTAGGGTTTCTAAGACTTGACAGTGTAAAATCCCCTAGTTTGACCCCTGACTTCAAGGTAATGTAGCTCAAGATAGGATCTTCATCTCATCTTGACCCCAACATGATTGTTGTAGGGCATGATCTTAGATTTAATTTGAGTACTAGAAGTCCTTGATAGGGTTTATAGAACTCAAGTTATGAGCCAGACAAGTTATAAGTCATCTGAGGCATGTGAATTTGGAGCTTGAAAGTTACCCAACTTGCATGACACTTTTTCCTTAGAAGGATGATTCCTATGAACTTCTGGTCAACATGAATGTTGTTCCTTATTCTCTTATCTTTCTATAGAGTACTAGAAGTCCTTGATAGGATTTGTAGAACTCAACTTATGGCTTTGACAAGTCAAGGGCATTTTGGGAAGTTGTGATTATGGGTCATTTTTAGTTATAGGTCATTTTCACCAACTTAGACATCTCAAATGAAATTTTGTTCAACTTGAAAGTTGCTCAAAATGAGGTTTTAACCTTGACCATGTATCAAGGAGGCATTGTAATGGCTCAAGGAGAGACTTGGTTCAAGAAATTGGGAAAAAGGAAGAATAAAAGAGAATTAAAGGCCAAAAATTCAAAATTAATGATATGTGTGCAAATGAAGCAAAATAATAGCATTTTTTGAATGGAAAGTGTATTTTGGAAACATTGGCAATGTTAGATTTCTGATTTGAGTCCAATATCATGCCCTTTTTCTTTGTTTCTTCATGACGAAGTAACATATCAAACATGAGCCATTGGATGGAAACAAGGATTGAATCACCACCATTCAGATTCAATATCGCATGAGGAGTGCAAAGCAAGCATTTTGAAGCCAAAACAGAGTGCATATCGTGACTGGTATGAAAGAGATTTTGAGGAGAATTTGAAAATTGAAAATCTCATTTTGATGCTTTGAGAAGTTTCTGGATGATTCCATTGAGTTCTATATAAGGTGTTGAGTGTGTTCAGAGCTTTTTTTGGAAGAGTTTGAAGCTGGAAGCAGAAAGTGGATGTGAAATTTCAGGGTTACAAGAGGAAATCGAGTTCAAAGTTCAAGAAGAAATCAAGGCAAATTGAAGGTGACATTAACTTCAGAAGGTGATTTAGAGTGAATCTGCATCATCTTAAAGGTTGAAGAGATCAAGAACTGCATCTGTTACACGCCTGAACTCAGGTTGGTATCTTTCACTCTTGTGCTTAATTTATGAGGAGATAGATAGAAATTCATAGGTGGTTAGGATCCTTGCAATGTGTAGTTGGATTCTAGATCAGAAATTGGTGAATTAGAAACAAACTAGGATGTGGATCATTTTCTGTTGAGGCTGAAACCTAGCAGTTCTTGGATGGATAATCAAGATTGGATAGTGTAAGATGATACCATGAGATGAGGATTACTTCTGTGCATTTAATTGAAGTTCTAGTGAGATTCAAGATTATGGTATGTTCTGAAGATGCTATCACGTTTTGAGTTAGAGAAGGAACTAGATGATTCTAGTGGTAGATTCGTGATCAGGGTAAAAAATTGAGTTGATTGATGTATGGTTTTGTGACTTTGGCTGACCTGTGTAAAGAACTTCACCGGAGAAGACGGTGGCGCCATTGCTCAAGCCACCGTCTGGTTTCCCTCCAGTCTGAACATTTAAATGGGGAAGATGCACCTGGAGCGTTGGATTGGTATGAGACCTTGACTCAGTAGGACAAACACATGGCCACGATTGATTAAGAAAATCAGACTTTGACCCCTTTAGTGATACGCAGCGTTTCAATTAGTAGGAAGCAATGGGCTTAGTGACTGAAGTGCTATTGACACACCCCTCTGGCCCAACCCAAGGATTTCAACTGATTTTAATTGCTATTTGCAACGCAAGTTTTGTTATTTTCTTTTGATTTTCTTTATTTTCTTCATTTCATATTAGTTTGATAAATTCATAAAAAATAGAAAAATAGGTCAATTAATTCCCAGTTTTTTTCCCCTGATTCATGAGTGAATCTAGAAATTTAAGGAATAAAAATATTAGGAAAACCATGCATTTTTATTTTATGTGCAATTTTACATTTGATTTGATAATAAAATTACCATGGTTGATACCTCTGTTTGATGAATTTAGTTTGATCATTTGGTGATGAGTTTTTGCTTGAGATTTTGTTTGTGATTAGCTTAGACATGTATGCTCCCATAGTATTTTTCTCACATTTTTGTGATGAAATTAGGTGTTGTTTTTAGGTTGAAACCTTAGGTGATCCCTTTTAGGGTTTAAGTTTAGTACCTTGTAGTTTAGAATTTACTTCTAGTTCTTATTGGATGATTTGATCTTTGGAATTAACATGGTAGAGTCATGATTGACATAGGTTTCCATAATTATTTTTGTAGGATTTTATAATTGATTTTAGTCTTTTAGTTAGAATTAACTTTAATACTAGGTTTTAGGTGATCCTAACTTGCTAAATCAACTAGAATGACTTCATTAGTTCCCTTAGACTAGGGTTTTGCTTCTTTTGCTTTTGGATGATGATGAAGACTTGTGTGGGATGCTGTGGAATGCATGGTGGAGCTTGGACTTGAATATTGCTCTCCCTTTGGTGTAGTTTGTTTAGGGTTGAGGATTAGGGTTTTTTAGGGAGATCCCTTAGAATAGATTTTCTTCCTTCATGAAACATGGAAGATGTTGATCACTTCCATTCCTCCCTATGATGTAAGGTCCCCTTGTGAAGGCCTCATCCCTCCTTGGGTAGGATGTGTGGCTCTTCACAAGTTGGTAGAACCTTTGATGGTTCCTTTCTTTGATGGTGGAATGCTTAGTGGTGACCTTTGGTCTTCACCTTGCTTCTCCCTATCCCACCTTGTTCTTGTTAGATGAATCTTTCTCCCTTTCTAGAGGATGGAGTTCCTTGTTAGAAGATTGAAGATGCTAGAGGTTGCACTTCCCTTTTGTTTGAAGACTGCCATTGAAGCTGAAGCTTGAAGAAGATGAAGAACAAGTTGATACTTATGTTTGATGCGTTAAAAGCTTGAAGAAGCAAGTTGATACTTTCTATTGAAGATTGAAGCTTGAGGATACCTTTCATTCTCTTGAAGAGGATAGACTTGAAGAACAGTTACATACTGTGGATTGGACTGTTGTCAAAGGATTGCTTTGCTGTGAAGCTGTGGAAGTTGTTGATCTGCTTTCTTTCCTGTCTGTTTTCTTTCTGTGCAACTGTATTGATATGACTTGTTTGATTTGCTTGATGCATTAGAATAAGTTCATGTTTAAATTGTGTTAAGCTAGGAGCATGATTGCACTAGAGGTTGAGTTGCTCCCTCTGCTTGTATTTTTACTGTATGGCTTTGCTTGCGGGTATTCGGTAGAGCTCTGCTCCCTTGCCTATGTGGTTTGTGGTTTGCTTGATGGCATTTTTTTTCTTCATGATTGCAATTATTCATATCTGGCATGAGGTCGAGATGAGCTTGTGGAGGCTGATGCCCCACACACATTTCCTCCCTCACTTGCATTGCATGCATTTTACAGTCGTTTACTGTTTACTGTTTAAGCTGATGCTTTATCTGTTTCTGTTTACCTTGACATGATCCCCTAGGAATCTCACTTCCTTTGATAAGGAAGTGATGATTAGAACTGTAGGTTGAAACCTATGCATGATAACTTCTAGGAGTTCCCTATTTCAAACCACAACCATAGGATGAATCCTTGGCATGACAACATTAGGACTTGATAGTCTTCCCGTAGTTGTCCCGTTCTCTTCTCGTCTTAAAACAACAGTAAAAGACATAATAAAGGCAAGTTAGTATAAGCGCGTTACGAGCCTTAAGCTACTCGGGTAATGATAATTGAGCGGCCTCCTCTCAATCATCTAGAATGTTTAGTATACGTCCTTTGGACGATATACGACGCATTCGTTCCTAGGTCATAGTCTCTAGTGTTGTACAAACTACAGATAACTAAAAAACAGTTCTTCTGTAAAAGACAGAAAACAAACTTCAAACCTTTTTGCCCCGTGGGCCCATAATTCAAAGGAAGCTTTTCTGAAGAAAATAGTATCGTTAACTCCCAGTTCTACCGCAAACGGTAACGCATAAGTCTCCAAGGGTCGAGTTGTGTACGCCAAGCTGCTGGAACTGTCTGTTAACCCTACTCGAAAAACAGATGAATCTGAATTCCCGTAATCCGTATTATCCCGAACTACGTAAGCTCTGATCTCTCATACCTGTTGAGAGTACGTAGGCACAATACTGACGTATTGGCGAGCCACCTTCCCCCATCCGTTAACCCGTAGTTAGTCGAACTACGTAGACTCTGATTTCTCATTCTCTGATGAGAATACGTAGGCATAAAGTGTGATGCTTTGCCGAGTCATTTTCTTTTCTTTTCACACCAGCCTTGATAGGTAGATAGTAAACCAACCCGTCAGATAAACACAACAAGCGTGGATCCCATCGAGTACGATGGACGTGAGGGGTGCTAATACCTTCCCCTTGCGTAACCGACTCCCGAACCCGAACAAAGGTTGCGACGACCTTGTCTTATACCTTTTCGTCAGGTTTTTCCGATCATTTCTTTTCCCGTTCTGAGGGATAAATAACGAAAGGTGGCGACTCTTCTGTTTTGTCGGCACCTTATTTTCGCGGAAGCGACAACTGGCGACTCTGCTGGGGACTTGATAGTTTCCTGGGATCCAACGTCACGTATGCGAGTCAATCTGGGGATCCAACGTCCCCTGCAAGAGTCAATCCTAGCGCTTGTATGTTTACCTGTTGGGTTTTATTTATCGCATTTTATTTCCCGCACTTTATTTTCAGTATGATATGATTATCTGTACTGTTGTGGGAGGGGCATTCTGATGAGTGAGAAGCCAGACCCAGGCTTGAGAGCTACATAGTATTAGAGTGGGTTAGTGGAGGACGTGCTTTCTTTGCTTGCATTTGTTCCCATGTAATCCACACTCAGACGAGGTTCTCTTTGATGGCTTCCTGTCGGTCCTTTGGACTCGAGGGGTTGTTGGATCTGAGGATTGTCGACTCTGGGAACCGATCATTTGGAATTCAGCTAAGTGAGGCCGCTTCAAGAGATGATGATGCCACACCTCCTGGGTATCGTATCATCATTTCTTGAAAGTATGTGACATTGATGACCGCATAGGATGCCAAACCTTTTCCGTGATTAGGTCCATACCTGTGAGCATGGTCGGGTTTGTTGCAGGAAACCTTAACCTTCAGATTACCTGGTTTTCTTGACAGTGAATCAGTTTTGTTGGTATCAGAGGTTTTCATCATCAGATATGTGTGTTCTTGACAGAGCAGATTTATGATCTGGTATCAGGGGTTTCTTCTCATCAGAGATATGGTTTTTCTTGACAGAGCAGCATTGTGGTTTTGTTGATACAGAGCCTTCATCTCCTCAACAGCACAGTCATCTTGATCTCCTGCTGCATGATTGCATTTTGCATTGTTTGCATCCTCATTTGCATGTCATTAACGTGTGTCTGTGTTGCAGGTGCATATTTCTCCTCTGGTTCTAGTGATCTTGATCCTCATGGCAGATATGGCATCTCTGAAGAAGATTGTGGCTTACAAGCTACCAACACCTTACATCCTAGAATTACGAGCTTTGATTTCCTTGGCTGATAAGATAGTGATGGAAAGTTTCAGAAAGAGTTACGGGAGACTTCTGAGTATTGTGTATAAGCTTCCTACGTATGAGTTGAATGGCCTATATGCTCTGCTACAGTTTTACGACCCACAGCTCAGATGCTTTGTGTTTTCAGACTATGTCCTAGCCCCGACCTTGGAAGAGTACTCTGACCTGTTGGGGGTGCGTTTGATGAATCAAATGCCTTACTACCGTGTTGAGGGTGAACCCAAATTGAGTAAGCTGACTGACGCTCTGCATGTAGATGAGTCTGAATTAAAAGGGATGGTATCCAGAAAGATCGGAGTTCATGGTTTTCTTTTGCATTTCCTGATGGAAAAAGCCCGAAATTTTGCCGAGAAAGGTCGTTGGGATGTATTCAATGCCTTCTTAGCCCTTTGCATTTATGGGATCATGCTATTCCCAAGTCATCCGGACTTCATAAGCATGGATGCTTGCCACATATTTGCCTCCGAGAATCCAGTACCCACTTTCCTCAGAGACGTCTACCATTCAGTTCACAGCAAGAACGAGAACAGAAAGGGGAAGAACGTGGCATATTGTGCTCCTTTACTGTATAAGTGGTTTTCTAGCCATCTTCCTAAGTCGGGGCCGTTCATTGATTTTGCTGAGTCTTCACCCTGGTCTGCACATTTGATGGGTTTGACTGCTGACAATATTATTTGGTTTGATAGAGATCTGCTGGGCAAAGATATTGTGTATAGCTGTTGTGGCTTTCCGAACGTCCCCTTGGTCGGAAGGAATGGATGTATCAACTACTATGGAAGGGAAAATGCTCCAACAGGGCGTTTTACCATAGTGAATCAACCAGTGACTGTTGCACACTTTCAGCTACATCCATCTACCATCCGGCAGCTTCAGAGCAGACCTGTCTCAGGGAGAATCAATGAAGATGCAAATAAACATCTTCAAAGGTTTCTAACTATGAGCACCTCATTAAATATTGAGGGGAATTCTGAAGAAGAAAAGACGTTAGTTATATTTCCTTTCACCTTATCTGATGAAGCCGAATAATGGTTTTATTCTTTACCAGTAGGGAGTATTAACACTTAGCACGAGATGGAAACAACATTTATGAATGAATATTTTCCTACTTTTGTCTATATCAGAAAAAGATACGACATTGTTAATTTCAAACAGAAGGAGGGAGAGTCACTTGGAAATGCTTACAAACAGTTCAATAGGTGTTTGGTTGCATGCCCGACTCATAATATGGATGCAACTGAACAAATGCATAATTTTGCAAATGGCCTAAAAATAAAGACTAAGCAACTCATTGATACAACAGCCGGTGGTTCAACTAATTTTTCAATAGCCACCGGTATAAAAAGAATTATTGAAGCTATCGCTACAAATGAGCACTTAGAATTGTATGACTGGAGTGTAAGTCAACCAGAGAAGGCCATTGATTTTAAACTTAATGAGCAAGTGGTGAAGATGGAAGATCAGATTTCAGTGGAAGTGGAAATAAGGTTAAAGAAGATGAGTCTTGATACTCAAACTGTGGCACAAGTTCAACTGGTTCAAGCAGTGAATTACGAAATTTGTGGGGGTCCTCACTAGACCATGCACTGTGTTGCAACCGCAAAACAGATTGAGTAAATAATTTTTTGAAGCAGAACAATCCCTACTCCAACACTTATAATCCAGGTTGGAAAAACCATCCAAACTTCGCACGGAAAGATCAACAAGGGAATGCTCCTAAACAAAGTCAAGCTGCATACCAACAACAATACCAACCTTAGGAGCAACAATATCAACCACAACAACAACAACCTTACCAGTAACAATATCAACCACAACAACAACAGGTGCAAAAGAAAGCGGATTGGGAAATTCCCATTGAAAAGATGGCCGCTTAAAGCTCTCAATTCCAAGAAGAAACAATGAGTAATATGAGGAACACAGGTGCTTCTATAAAGAATCTTGAAGTACAAATGAGTCAAATAGCACAACAATTTTCAGGATCTCAAGCACCAGGTGCTCTTCCAAGTTCAATCGTGACTAATCCTAGGGATCACAAGAGTGTTAATGTTGTGACCACCAGAAGTGGAAAATCTAAGTAAGTGCCGGATAAGAGTTCTGAAGAAGAAGATCAGTTGGTTGAAGTTGATTTGGAGATCAATGAAAATGAGGTAGTTGATGAAGAGGTGGTGGCACCTGAACCAGTTGTTAAAGAAAAATCTTCATTGAGCCCAAACCGATTAAGCTTCCTTATCCTTAGAGGAACAAGAAGAAAGGGAAGAAAGAGAAAAATCATGAAAAATTTCTCGAAATGTTTAAAAAGCTTGAACTCAACATCCCATTTTTAGAGGCACTCGAGAAAATGCCAACCTATGTCAAGTTCATGAAAGATATCATCTCTAAGAAGTGAACCATCGATACGGAACCGATAATTCTAACAGAAACTTGTAGGGCTATTTTGTAGGGTCTGAAGATTCCAGTGAAAAAGAAAGATCGAGGCGTTGTTACTATCCCATGCACTATTAGGGACATATCGTTCAATAGAGCTCTTATTAAGTTGGGAGCAAGTATTAGTCTCATGCCATTATCCATCTACAAAATGTTGGGAATTGGTAAGGTGCAAGATACAAGAATGACACTTCAATTTGCGGATCACTCTGTAAAGAGACCGTATGGGGTAGTGGAGGATGTACTGGTGAAAAATCGACAAATTTGTGTTTCCGGTGGATTTTGTTATACTAGAGATGCCGAAAGATGAAGATGTTTCCCTCATACTTGGAAGACCCTTTTTAGAGACTGTTAGAGTGCTAATAGATATGGAAGGGGGTACGATGACATTGAAGGTTTATGATGAAGAGTTAAAGATTGATGGAGAAATACTATGAAGCACAAAAATGATTTTTGCACAAGCATCAACATAGAAGTTGTTCTGGACTAGGCCCAGGCCTGCCCACCCGTCGGGCAGGCCCAGCCCAACGCTACTTGGGGAAGGCCCAAATAGGCCCAAATTGCCTAGTGTCGGGCACAAGTTCTCCACGTCGACCAGACAGCTCCTCGTCTAGCATGACAGTCCCTCCGTCGGGCAAGACAACACGTCTTCCACACGTTCTCCACGTGCCCCCTCCACGGGGACACGTCATCATCCAAATACCCACCTCCAAAAGAGCTGGTCAACCCACCTTCCTGAGATCACTGGAAGGTTGAACTAGGGCGAAGACCACGTTCTGGTCTTCACTGCGCCACGTAAGTCCTAGCAGTCACCTGGTGTTGTAATCCAAAATTTACCCTCCCATATTCAAGACAATGTGTCCCAAGAGGTTACTTAATAGTCACAAGATTCGCAATTGGTCAAAGGGATTGAAGGTTTCTTCAAAGCCTCCTCCTGAGTAGTGGATCTTAGAACTAGGGTTTTGAGTCTCCCCAAGCAAAATGGACTTCTAAAACTTAAAATGGACTTTATAACATCCCACATACTTCAAAGAATCCCCATGTGAAGTTTCAGAGCTTTCCCACAAGTTTGGCCAATCAGATGCTCAGATACCTGAAAATCAGTTAACTTGGTCAAAAAGTCAACTGAGGACAACTGTGGTCAACTCAAAGTCAAACTTCAAGAATTTTGGTCAACATCAATATTACAAGGTGAAATTCATCATTTGATCAAGGGTCGATCATGATTCATCAGGGAAACCTCAAATCATCAAGAATCAGAAGTTGCTAAATTAAGGTTTTGTGCAAGAAACGTCAACTGAACTTTGACCAGCCATAACTTTCACATGTTTCATAAAAAATTTCCTATCCAAAGCTCATTTTGAAGGAAGTTTAATTCTCTACAACTTTGTGTCTCACAAGCCAAGCCTAAAAATGCTTCATTTGAAAGCTATGAGCCAAGACATTATAGGTCCTTTTGAAAGACAATAAAAAGTCAACTTTTCCAAAGCTCATAATTTGAAAATGGTAAAAACATATGGACATGGGACCAAAAGGGTTGATTAGAGGATACCCTAAGATTTCTAAAAAGTCTTAGAACACCTCCATAACATTAAAATTGAGGAAGTTATGCATTGTCAAAGTTGGTAATTTTTCAAGGGGTGTATGAAGTAAAAAGGGCCATAACTCCAATTCTTTCCAAATGGGACCATAAGATTACAACCCAAACTTGAAGATAGAGTCATTCACGACCCAGTGACCATATTTTCTAATTTTTATCATTTATTTTATATTATTTTTTATTTGTATCATTTTAAATCATTTTTAATTAAAATAAATTATAAAAAAATCAAAGATTTGATTTAAGATTTATTTTGGGATCAAATATATGGTATTCAAAGTGATTGAAGTCATCCAAATTCGTTCAAGACCAATATGGTATGATTTAATTTGATTTTTTTTTACAATTATGATAATTGGCTCCTTCATCTTCAAGCAACCCATAAACTCCAACCAAGACTCAATTGTTTACCCTAATTTACACTACTTTATATACACAACAATGTCAGAATGAAAAAAGAGGAGTGAAAATTTTTTTTGGAAGCCATAAGAACCTTAAAAAAATCTTAAAACAGCTTTGCAATAAGATTCAATCAACTCTACAAGTCTACTCACATTCCTCAAGATCCTAAGAACCTATCCCACAAAGACTTGAAGGTTGAGATCTCACGAATTGCATCCCATGAACATGCCACCTCTCATTCTTCTTTTTTTTTTGCTTTCTAATCTTTGATTTCATCGCACTTTATCATACTTTCTGTTCATAATAATCTTCATAATCATGTTTAGGTTTGTTTTGATCATTTGTTTGCAAGATATGATGCATGTTTCTAGAAGTGCCATGGTTAAAGGCATAAGCTTTTCAAGAGTCGAAACTCTTCGTACGGACATTTTCAGGCCTTCCCCCATTTATTTTTAGTGCATTTCTTCCTTTTTTTGTTTTTTTTTTGTTTTATAGTTATTATTATTAAAACATTATTATTAATTTAATTAACCATTAATCTTTACTAACTGCTCACTAATTCTTTTTCTTAAAATAAATTTTATAATATAATTTTATATTTTTTCTCTCACATAACTTTTTTTTAATTTATTAATTAAAATTGTAAATGAATATAACTAGGTTTAGATTAATTTAAAAACCCTAATTTTTCACTAACCCTAATTAGACCCTCATTTTCTAAACTTGATCTTTTTTTAAAAAACAATTAATTTCCTAATTTAATTTATTTTCATTGCTTTATTTATATTATTTAGAGGATTGTATAGGATTTTCCTTATGTAATTTATTTTTGTCGCACCGATTATTCTGTAATTGCCCCGATGCCGTGTAATAGTTTAGGACTTTATTTCTTGTTTTTTTTTATTATTTCCGTAAATATTTAATTGTTTGGTTAGAAATCTAGGGCGTGAAAAGATTTAATTGAATAAATTGGACTTAGAGAATCAATAATAAAAGAAATATCTGAAAATAATCACTCACACACGTAAGTCGATCGTTCTACGATCGCCATCTACACCTCCTAGGGTTACCCCTATTAGTTGCCTTAATATGGTCAAGTCCCTCGAACATAGGGGTGTCTTAAGCGATGTCCCTACAAACAGATAAATCATCAAGTCTCTTTAAAGTTAAAAGGATCATAGTCCCTTCGAACTTGCCTACGAAATAAATGATCTTGTCCCTCGGTGACCCTACAAAAATGATGATAGTCCCTTCGAATTACTAAGACACCCCTACATGTTGCCTTCTTTGACCATACGATGACCCTACGCCCATCCCTTAACATCAAAGGTAAAGACTACTTACTCACAAATAATAAGGACAGTCTTATCCTTAGAGGAAATAAATAACAGGAAAGACCTTACAAACTTAGGGTAGGTAACACTTAAATACTTGCTCACTTTTTTCAAAAAAAAAATATTCTTTACACCCCACTTTCAAAATATTTATGAACTCAAGGCTTTGTATACATCCATACGAGGATCACTACAAAGAACTTCTAAAAATATTTTCTAAACATACACTTCACATTACTTTTCAAACAAACAAGTGAGCTAAGTAACTAAGAGCCATGGATAACCATGGATATAAAGGGTGCTAACACCTTCCCTTTATATAACCTACCCCCTGAACTCAAAATCTTTTCAAAAAGGTATTTCCTGTTCTTTTATAGCCTTTCCTATTGGATAAAATAAAAGTCGGCGGCGACTCTTACTATCGGCACATGTTTTTGTCATACACAAACACCAAGTCAGTTCTCCCACAGTGTTACAGAACTGGCGACTCTGTTGGGGACTACTTGGTAACAGAGGGGTCCCCTTAGGAATTAGATCACTTATTTATTTGTCTTGCTTGCTTTACTTACTTGTTGGGCTTTTGTGTGAAAGATCCTAACCCGGATCTAGTGTACCTTAGGTAAGTAGCAATAGACCAAGGAAACTGTACGGCGTATACCGATATGGTTGATCTGGTGGCTACAATTAGTGTGACTTCTTGGTGGGTACTTATGTTCCTTAAGTCAGTTGAGGATAATATGAGGCTGTCATACGTTGTCATTAACACTAACTAACTTTTAGAACCCTAATTGACCCATCTTGGCCTTTAGAAAGTAGTGAAATAACCGACTTTGGTGAAGACTGAAGTTGGTTGATACTCGATACTACACTCATTGAGATTCTAATCTAAGGGAGTTTTGGTTGGCAAGTCAGTTGCCTACTGAACAACAACCTTTGACAAGAATCAATGATATTGAGATCCCGTAGAACCCGGTTACTATTTCTAAGACAGGATGAACCAACTAAACCTCAGTGGGAGGGTACTTACCTTTAAACCTCATGCAAGCCTCTAAACCTATGGTTGTTGTGTGAATTGCTTGTGTGTACCACATGTTCGTGTTTGGACATAACATCATAACATCATGACATCATAAGCATAGCATTCTCACTAACCATTTCAAGGACCAAAGGATTTATCTTTGTTCTTTGCTGCAGGTTATGGCTTCCGCTCGTAGGAACACTATCCGAATCAACTTTGTAAGGATACCTCCCAAGCTTAAGGAATTGGTCTCTAAAGTTTCTGAAAGCTCTCAATTCATCAAGAAGCATGGTCACCTACTTGACTTGGTTACTTCAGGGTTTGATGAAGATATGATGAGTGTTCTGCTCCAGTTCTTTGATCCTAAACATCATTGGTTCACATTTCCCGATTATCAGCTGGTGCCCACAATGGAAGAATTCTCCAAATTACTTTGTGTGCCTATCCTTGACCAGAAACCTTTCACAGGCTTAGGGAAAGAGCCAAAACCTGAAGTCATTGCTGCAACTCTACATCTAAGGAAGTCAGACATTGTATTGGAAATGAGAAGTGGAACTAAGGGTATTCTTGCTAAGGTAGTGATGGAGAAAGCCTAGATATTCCTGGATGCTATGAGTTATGATGCCTTTGAGGAGATCTTAGCCTTATTGATGTATGGTTTAGTGTTGTTCCCTAATCCCGACCAGTTCATAGATGTACACGCTATCAACATATTTCTGACTCACAATCTGGTGCCTACTTTGCTTGGAGATATCATACATTCTCTTCATACTCGTACTACAAAGGCGAGAGGAACTCTGACGTGTTGCATACCTCTACTATCAAGGTGGTTTATTTCACATCTTCCTCGATAGAATGTGCAAGGTTGGAGGTGGTCTAAAAGAATAATGTCACTTTCTCATTCAGACATTCATTGGTGTTCCAGATCTATGGAGAATGTCACTATCATTGACCGTTGTGGAGAATTCCCTAATGTGCCACTCCTTGGCATAAGAGGAGGTATTACCTACAACCCTTCTCTAGCACTACGTCAGTTAGGTTACGCTCGGAGTAATGGTCTTCATGACACGCTTATTCAGGGTATTGTGTTTGATTACGACAACGATCTTCAAGATTACCATTAAAGGTTTATACGAGCTTGGAGCATGGTGAATAAGATCAACAACAATACTTTGGAACCAAAGCACTCCATTCCTATGGAACCTTATCTCAAATGGGTGCGGCCTCATGCTCAGACTCTTATGATGCCATACCCTGCTGTCCTACCAATAACTGTGGAGCCTGTTGCTGAAGGAGATGTTTCTTATACCATTCTTCATCCGGACATGCCTATAGATCTGGAAGAGTTGAAGAAGTCTTGGATTCAACTGAAAGAGGAAAGAGATACCTTTGAGACTCAGTTTCATGCTTACAAAGACAAGGTGTTGGAGCTAACAAAGCAACTTCACGAGGAGCAGAATCTCAATACCTATCTCAACCCAAAGAGAAAGCGTCTATGGGAGACTTGAATCTCATATGCTTTGTTTTCTTTATAATTTCTATGTTCCTTCATTTGTAAGTCCAAGGGGAAATACTATTTTATGTTTACTAATAAAAATTTTATTTCTGCCTGTTTTCAACAAATTTAAATCCTGCGGTCTTTGAAAACATTGCATATGCATCTTCATACCATATCATTGCATAACAAGTTTCCGTTATAGGTTTCTCATCTTCTCGCTATTTATTTCAGCAGAAATGGCTCCCGATCAAACTATCCAAGAACTTCAAGCTCAACATGCTCAATTTCAAGAGATAATCCTGAACTTGACCAAGGGACAAGAAGAATTGAAGGCACTTCTGCTCAAGAAGGAAAAGAAGAAGACTAAGAAATTAGTTGGCCTTATCAACCTGGGTAGGAGGTTCAAGGTGTTGCAGTGAGAATCGTGATACCAAGCTATTGATTAACTTGAATCTTAATTCTTAAATTCACAACCAGACTTTAACTTATCCAAAGGAAAGGTCTAAAGAAAGAAAGGACCTTTTGCGCAATGTAACAACAACGCTAAGAGATTCGGGGATCGGGGGTTGGTTATGCCTAGGGTAGGTATTTCACATCCTAAACATCTGTAGTACCCTACAAGAACCTTTTGTTTGTTTGCATGCTCAGTTTTCTAAATGTTTGCTATGGATTGGGATTGGGTAAAAGGTGTAGGTTAAGACCTAAAGATAGTTTCTAAGTTTGCACGCAAGGATATCGCATCCTCTGCCTACGCATCTTTACTAGGATAGAATTAGAGCAATCGTAGTTCACCTCACTAGGAATGAATAACACTTGGTTATGATCAAGGTTCTAAGGGGAGCAAACATATCCATGCTTGTGTAGAGTTTAAGAAAACTCTCTAGATCTACAACACTCAAGAAAGGGGAGTAAGTAATCATCTCCATAATTCTTACATAGAGTTAACCAAACTCTACCTATCTCTATGTTGTAAGACCACTTGGTTCTATCCAGACCAAAAGGAGGAAGAAGGGGGATGGTTGCTCGTCAAGATATCGCATCTCGTGCCTACGTATTATCATTATCCAATGAGAAATCATAGCGGCCGTAGTTTGGGCATGCAATACATAATAAGGATCAATTGGTTCTTTCCAGACCAAAAAGAGGGAAAAGGTTCTATCCAGACCTATGAGTTTAAATCCCATTGGTTCTATCCAGACCAAAAAGGGGAGAAGGTTCTATCCAGACCTATGAGTTTAATTCCTATTGGTTCTATCCAGACCAAAAGGGGGAGAAGGTTCTATCCAGACCTATGAGTTTAAATCCTATTGGTTCTATCCAGACCAAAAGGGGGAGAAGGTTCTATCCAGACCTATGAGTTTAAATCCTATTGGTTCTATCCATACCAAAAGGGGGAGAAGGTTCTATCCAGACCTATGAGTTTAAATCCTATTGGTTCTATCCATACCAAAAGGAGGAGAAGGTTCTATCTAGACCTATGAGTTTAAATCCTATTGGTTCTATCCAGACCAAAAGGGGAAGAAGGTTCTATCCAGACCTATGAGTTTAAATCCTATTGGTTTTATCCAGACCAAAAGGGGGAGAAGGTTCTATCCAGACCTATGAGTTTAAATCATATTGGTTCTATCCAGACCAAAAGGGGGAGAAGGTTCTATCTAGACCTATGAGTTTAAATCCTATTGGTTCTATCCAGACCAAAAGGGGGAATAAGGTTATATCCAGACCTATGAGGTTAAATCCTATTGGTTCTATCCAGACCAAAAGGGGTAATAAGGTTCTATCCAGACCTATGAGGTTATTGAGCTATCTATGACCCAAGGGTCAATAGAGAGACTTTCCTTTGGAAGGAAAAAGAGGAGGAAACTGGGATGAGAACTAAAGAGTTCCATCACTTAGGGGAATATAATCATTCAAAGCAAGTATGAATGGTTACAACCAAAGTAAGCATTTAAGATATTACAATATTAATGATTTCAATCAAGATAGATGGTCACAACCAAAGCAAGTATCAAGATATTACAATATTAATGATTTCAATCAAGATAGATGGTCACAACTAAATCAAGTATCGAGATATTATAATATCATGAAAGGGGAAGTTCTTACAAGACTTAATGAAAGGTGAAAACAAAAGCATATCTTAACGAAGAATGGGGTACATCTTAATAAAGATGGAATGGGATCTTAACAAAGATGCATCTTAACAAAGATGCATCTTAACAAAGATGAGGTTTCATTAGGGATTACAAGATGACATGTATACTTACAGGCATCATGCCCAAACAAACAATGTCACAACAAAATGGTATACAAAAGTTCAAAAACCTCACGGGGAAAAATTTCAAGTTTTAAGAAAAGATTAAACATAAATGCTTACAAGCAAGGAGTTTTAAGTCAAATTCAAGTACACAAGGATGATAACAAGCCAAGTTCAAACCAAACTTCAAAAATAAACTTAATGAAAATGATATCCAAAGTTTTGAAATGAAGATTGAAAGATAGGAGGGTTAAAACCCTAAAACGGATGCAAATTCCCCATAATGCAAAGTGTTTCTAAAATTAAGATTTTAGAATTCTTTAAGCATTATATGAAAGTATGCATTAATACAAGAATTTTGTCAAAAAGAATCATTTAAAAATGATAAAAAATGAAGGAGTTATGAATTTTTGAAATTTAATGATAATTAAACTAAAAAGTAAGAAAGGCCTCCCCCAAGGCTTGAACCCAAGACCTTGGGGTCATAGGCTCAAAACTTTTCCAATTCAACCACTTGTGCGCGTGTGAAAAATGTTGGAAAAAGTATATAAAATATCAAAATATGAAGAAAATCCAAAAATAACCAAAAGAGTTGTCCCACAGGGATCAAACTCAGGAAAGCATGGGTGATAGGTACATGAGCGTGCAAGTTGCAACCACTGGGGTGGCGATACATCCAGTCTATCAAGCCACCCCAAAAATACATAAGCCTTGGGCATGATTTTTGGGCCAAAATCAAAGCAAACCAAGCAAGCAAGATGCAAAAACGGATTGATCTCAAACTTACTCAAAATAAAGCCAAATTTTGTTATCTTATGTGAAATTCAACAAGGAACATGATGGTGCTACCAGTTTTCAAAAATAATGCACATCAAGTAAAATTCGAATGCAACTACAAGGTGAAAGTTTGAGATGCATTTTTAACGTTGCAAACTAAATCAAGCATGTTTAAACCAAACTAAGAGCTTGCACAAACTCTAAATATCACATATATGAAGTTCAGACAGAAATGAGGTTTAAAAACATGATAGAAAAGAAAATGACCAATGAATTGCAAGTGTGCTATGGTATGTTCAAAACTGGATGGCAGTAAAATCAATCACCAAAACATCATGATTCAAACAAGTAACAGGTCTGCAACTGATCTTCAAATTTCCACACCTTATGAACAAAAATGAAACTCTAATTGTAATGTGCCTTGTGCAGTTGGGACAAAGTAATTTCAAGTAGTTTGTGATGTAACTAAAACAGGTGATCAAACATGACTCACCACATTAACAACATGTATCTTAGTTTCAAGCCTAGCACAAAATGAACATAAACCACATGGACCTTAAAAAGCTCACTTCAGTTTAAAATGATTGGAAGTTATGATAGACAAAAAAAAAACGGATACACCTTAAAACAGACTTGACAGAAATCAAAACATCCACCAAATTGTGTTCCCATCAAAAAAAAAAGTGTCCACACATCAAAACCAATGTAGTTCTATACAGCAGACAAACCAACTTGTACACCAGACACGATTTGCAGTTCTAAACTAATTTCAAACAACATCAATCATACAAACCAGGCAAGGATATCCCTATGATTCACAAACTATAATCAAACCCTATCAAAACTAAACCAAGCAGAAACAACAGTGAATTCAACATGACAATGCCAAACACCAAATCCATTGTATACTTCCCATGATGATTACCATTCCATACAAGCAATTACAAATCAAACTCAAGACATGATCCAAAGATTCTAAACACTTCTAACTAATGCATATAAATAAGAAAAAGCAAAGCTAGAGGTTGTTATGAGCAAGCTCAAACATGGTACTGAATAAATTCTAACAAGAAATTGGTTTAGAAAAACATTAGAGCAAGATGATGGTATGTGAGCTGTCATGATAGACATGTTCATAATAAATGGTAACAACCCAAAACTGAGCAAACCTAAGCATCATGCTCTACCATCAAACATCAAGGGTTCATGAACCAACTGAAATCCTGCTGGGAATATAGGTTGACAAACCTTAGGACAGAAATTGGTAGCTAACAAGCATAAGCTAACAAACTTAGCTTCCAAGAACAGTCGTAGAGGGATTCAAAATATCATGACTTCACAAAGATGAATTCTGGACAGTGAGTTTAAACCAAGACTTAATCATCATTAAACAAACAAAGTGCCTTGTTTACCAATAGCAAAAGGAGCAAAACTGTCATGATTAGAAAGTTGGCTTATGGCAACAGTTGTTCATAGATAGTCCTGAAAGTACTACTATGAAATTCAACATGATTATGCTAGCATCATTCATCAATTATGTACCTCAATCGTCTAACAGACTTACAAGCTAAAAGGGGTTCACTCAAGACAATAAGCTAATGGCCCTCTCCTATCAGAGCATACTGGAAGATCTCCTACTGATCCTATCAACCTAAACTCAAAACACCCTAGCAGCAGCCTCAACAGGTCATTAATGGTCTATCATCATGAGCTCAACACAAATCACCTCCAAATTCAGACTAAATAGTCATACAAACAGTTGCCTTCCAAAGATCTAAACAACACACAACAACCTTAAATCCTCATGACATCCCTCACTCTAATGACAAACCTATGCACCTACTAGACTGATCCAAAAACATGAACCAGGCCAGGTCTCCAAAAGGGAGGCACTAAACACAAAAAAAATTAGAATGCACCTCAATCAGAGAATCTAATGATGCTAACCCACTAACCTACATACTAATGTTTAACAGTACCAAAAGACCCTCACAAATACAACCAAACTTCTCTAAACAATCAAACCAAGAAAACCTGCTCTCAACAATCCAACAGTCCATACAAGACCTCATTAACACAAATCTGGCTTCATCCTACCCAAACTGCTTTTCATGAAAACACAACCTGGCAACAGCTAAATAAAAATTGACAAACTTAGTCTAAAAAACAGTCATGGATATAAACTACATTGTTGAATCCCAACTCCAACCATCAAAATAAACTTAAAGTCTAAAGTCACAACTCTAAACTAAAGCTAAACACAAACAGGAGCCTGACATTACAATGCCTAGGAAGTTAATGCAAAGAGCCAACCACTCTAAGTATCTCATCATGGATTGATAAATCCATCTTCACATAAATGCTAACAAGAACCCTTTAAACAAAGAAACTGAATGACAACTCACAATGCAAGCTCTAACTATGTTAGATAGGTCCAAGTATGAACAAGGTCATGTTTCTATTGAGAAATATTAGACATGACAACACTTAATATTTCCATTGACCTAGGCCTCTCATGTTGATAGTTTCAAAACAGTTTTGGACAACATTTGATCAAGAGTTAAAGTCACAACATCAATCCTCAAGGCACCATACATTTCAACAGTTTATATCAATTCTTTTACAAAAGTAATGACATATACCCATTTCCTTAATGACAGTCATACATTCCTTTGCACATGAGTTGACAAACTCCTACCTTACAATAGCCTATTGACAACAAAAATACAACTTTAAACAAAACAATGTCCAAACTTGTTCAACATACCAAATACATACATACATGATGCATAATGATGAATAAGCTTAAAAATGACATACCTCTTGTAATCTTCCCACACTAAGCTAGCTGCAAGAATAAGAATTCCCTCCTTTGATGCAAACCTTTAAACTTTCTTCTTTTTGAAGCAACAAGTGGTTTTTGAGGACAGTTTGTGCAAATGGATTTCCAGCTTTTGTTTAAGGTTTTAGATAGTTAGTATGACATAAATGGAAGGTGTTCCAAGTGTCAAAGTGATAGAAATTCATCTAGGTAGTGTGGTTCATCATCTTATGCAGAAAAGTCAATATTTAGGGTGTGAGAGGTTGACTTTTTGTGTTGTGTTTTTTTTGGCTAAGTTAATGGTTGGAACACCTTCTATATGTGATTTAGAGATTGTGTGGATGGTTTTTATGGTGGTTGAATGATTGGAAATGGAGCTGGTGTGAAACTTACAACAAGGCAATTTTGGTGTTTTTTGTCTTTCCTTACTTACAAGTAAAGCAAGATAGAATGAGAGCTATGGTTTTCTCTTGGGTTTAAGAGTGCTCTGGTGTGTGTTTTAACATAGAGGAAACCTCTATTTATAGGCAAGGAATGGTTTGGGGCAGATTTGTATTTTGGCCTTTGGAGGGAGTTTTGTAATGAAATCTTGTTCAAGATTATAGACAGTTGCACACTCAAGTCCTTGGATCAATGCAAGGCATAAATCAAGTGGTAAGGAGGACATGGAAGTGACAGAAGTGAAGCTAGAGAGTAGGAGAGACTGCTGCTACAGATTTTTCATGAAAAGTTTCTCTTTCTTCTTGATTTTTTGATTAAAATATTGCAACTTGCAAAGTTTACCAAATTCCTTTGTTTTCTGCACTTCAACTCATTATACTCTCTAATTATTAGATAGAAACATGATCAAATGGCTGAGAATGGTTCAAGTGATTAAAAAGTGAATTTGTGAAAAAGTGGAAATGGTGCACTCAAGTGTTGAGACCCCAACTTGCTGGATTCATAACTCTCAACTCATAAGGGTTATGGAGGTGTTCTAGTATATTTCGGAAAGCCCTCATGGAGATCTACAACTTTCATGTTTTCATGATCTTCAGATTCCAAGTGGAACTAGGTCAAAAATCCACTTAAAGTTGGCTGAAAACATGCCTAAAAAGGCCAACAACTTAGAATTTTTCCAAGTGTTTTCTCCCGCTTGTGATGATTTTGGCCATAACTCCAAATCTATGCATTTTCTGCCCATGGACCACTGTGAGACTTTTGTAGGACTTGTCAAGACCTTTCCAATGAGCCCTGAACCAACTCAATTGGATGTGTGGTTAGGGAGTTATGGTCTTACCCATTTCAAAACCCTAATTTCCCGATTTCTCGATTACTCCTCAATACTTGATCCAATGGTCATGAAACTTCATGGATAGGTGTAATATGTTACTAGGAACATTTTTGCTTCATATTTTGAGGTCAAATTCCTTATGATTGAAGAGTTGACTTTTTGGTTAACCGGACGATCGATCGATGACTACCGAGTCGACTGTTGACGTTCTGGGTCTTTTGAGGCCTTGAAACTTCTTGAGTGGACTTCACTAAGCCATATGAACTTCATGGAGCATGATCCCACCATTGGAACACCATTTAAATCAAAAGTCAAACTACAATTGACTTTTCCTGATCGAAAACCCTAATCGGGTATCCTGGACTGCATTGTCTTTAATCTTTGGGTGACAACCTAAAATTGGATTCATAATTGATCCAATGGAGTATATTTGATGATGTGGAGACTTACTTCATGGAGAATCAATCCAATACATTGACTGACTAAATCATCGAAACCTCGATTCTCGGTTGTACGGAACCCTAATTCACCTGTATCTTGAAAAAGACCAACTTGAAATAGGTTAAGGCTAGATAATCAAATGAAAATGACCCTAGAATGATGATGAAGATCTAAGGGGTCAAATTTTGGGGTGCAACACAAGGGTCCAACCAAGACTGATGATGAAAGTGAGAATTCTGAAGAGGAATACTTGTTGAAGAAAGAAGACAGTCTGCATGATGCTATTAGTGATTCAGATTGGGAGGAAAATTATTATCATGATCCTACTGACAGTGAGAAGATTAAGCTGCTGAAAGACAAAGTGAATGCTATGGATCTGCAGAAGAAGTCTGGTTTTGACTTTGAAGATTTGAGTTTAATTCCTGGAGTTGTCATTCCTACTGGGCTCAAACTTCCTGTTTTTGGGATATATGATGGTGTCTCATGCCCGAAGCTACATTTGAGGTCTTATGTCCGAAGAATCCAACCCCATACTACTTGATTCATAAATGAAAATCAAATGAAAATGACCCTAGAATGATGATGAAGATCTAAGGGGTCAAATTTTGGGGTGCAACACAAGGGTCCAGCCAAGACTGATGATGAAAGTGAGAATTTTGAAGAGGAATACTTGGTGAAGAAAGAAGACAGTCTGCATGATGCTATTAGTGATTCTGATTGGGAGGAAAATTATTATCATGATCCTACTGACAGTGAGAATATTAAGCTGCTGAAAGACCGAGTGAATGCTATGGATCTGCAGAAGAAGTCTGGTTTTGGCTTTGAAGATTTGAGTTTAATTCTTGGAGTTGTCATTCCTACTGGGCTCAAACTTCCTGTTTTTGGGATATATGATGGTGTCTCATGCCCGAAGCTACATGTGAGGTCTTATGTCCGAAGAATCCAACCCCATACTGCTTGATTCATAAATGAAAATCAAATGAAAATGACCCTAGAATGATGATGAAGATCTAAGGGGTCAAATTTTGGGGTGCAACACAAGGGTCCATCCAAGACTGATGATGAAAGTGAGAATTCTGAAGAGGAATACTTGGTGAAGAAAGAAGACAGTCTGCATGATGCTATTAGTGATTCTGATTGGGAGGAAAATTATTATCATGATCCTACTGACAGTGAGAATATTAAGCTGCTGAAAGACCGAGTGAATGCTATGGATCTGCAGAAGAAGTCTGGTTTTGACTTTGAATATTTGAGTTTAATTCCTGGAGTTGTCATTCCTACTGGGCTCAAACTTTTTGTTTTTGGGATATATGATGGTGTCTCATGCCCGAAGCTACATTTGAGGTCTTATGTCCGAAGAATCCAACCCCATACTGCTGATAAGAAGTTATGGATTCATTTCTTCCAGGAAAGCTTAACAGGAGCCCAACTGGAGTGGTATTACCAACTTGAGAGCATAAACGCCTGAACCTGGAATGATCTTGCTGAAGCTTTCTACAGGCAATATCAATATAATTCTGATTTGGTGCCAAATCGCATTCAACTTCAGAGCATGTCCATGGGTTCCAAAGAAAGTTTCAAGGAGTATGCACAGAAATGGAGAGATCTTGCAAGCAGAGTTCAACCTCCCTTGACTGACATGGAATTGCATGATATGTTTATGAGTACGCTGACTGGTTCTTTTTATAGTCATCTGATTGGAAGCTCGTCATCTGGTTTCACCGAGTTGATAATGACTGGAGAACGTGTGGAAAATGGTATACGAAGTGGTAAGATACAGATAGATGCCTCTTTAAGTACTGCTAAGAAGACTTCTGGTAGGAAAAAAAGAATCTAATGTTGTTTATGGTCAACAGGGTCGTAATAAGAACAGCTGGAATCAATCTGTGGGGGCAGTTCTGATCTCCAACCCTGCACCTACACAACAGAATCAGCAACCGAATAATCAGCCTAAGCAAGGTGCACCCAAGAGAGTGTTTACAAAGCTCAATATGTCATTGGCTCAGGCATTGCAACACATGCTGAAAGGGGTGCTGATTACTGTGAGGGATCCTCCTACTAACCTCAATACTTCCTCTCCTCGTTACAATCCCAATGTAAGGTGTGCATATCACTCGAACTGCCCCGGGCATGATACTAATAATCGTTGGGCGTTGAAGAATAAGATTCAGGATATGATTGATGTTGGAGAAATTGAGTTCGACCCTTCTGAGACTCCTAATGTGATTACTTCTCCTATGCCTAAGCATGAGAAGACTGTTAATGCTATTGATGATAGTTCTTATGTTTCTATGGTTGTAACGCCCCGATTTCGATTTTCACTTTTATTGGGCCCCAATTTAATTAAATTGGGTGAATAATATTTGGATGTAGAATTTGTGTGGAAATATGTTATATTTACATATTATCATATTTTTAACCGGTATTGGGAGGTTTCGGAGGAAATAGTTTGGAAGGTTATTTTGGACATTTCCTATTTAATATTAAGTGAGATATTTGTGAGATATTGAATTAATAGATGTTTTGGAAAAATAATGGAAAAGATATTAAAGAGGAAATAGAAGGGAAAGAAAGTATAGTAAGAAAGAAGAGAAAGAAAGGAGAAAGAAAGAAGAGGAAGAGAAAGAGAAGAGAAAGAGGAAAACCTAGAATCATCAAGAATCGATCAAAGCTTGCGATTAATCAGGTAAGGGTGAGAAGTTTTATCATCTTAATAATGTATAGCATCATATATGTATTAGTTTGGGCTTGTTGGTAGTTTTTCTACACTATCCATTTCTAGGGCAAAAGTTGGAATAATCGGTAGATTGAAGATTTAATCGGTTGAAACTGAGTAATAACGCCGTAGAATAGTCGGGTAACATGTATTGATGCTATTTGTACTGATTTAGATGTTTAAGAGATGGTTGATGACGGATTGGTGAAGGAGAGACAGAACAGAATGCTGTTCTGCGCAGGTTCGCTGGCTCTCGCCAGGCGAGCGAAGGCGAAGCTTCGCCAGGCGAAGCCCAGCGAATGCTGGCGAGTAATTATGTTTAAGTCCCAGTGGACTTCGCTGGTGAGTTCGCCAGGCGAAGGTGGATAGCGAAGGTTCGCCCAGCGGAGGTGCTGGCGAATGGTGGCGAATGAAGTCAGTAGCTACTGACTTGGGCTCGCTGGCGAGTTCGCCAGGCGAAGCCTAGCGAAGGTTCGCTGCGGGGGTTCGCCAGGCGAATAAAGGCGAACGTGACAGCACTTTTCTTGTGTTGTGTTGCACATGTGGTGATTGTTTGGTTGATTCACATAGGTTAATACCTCTATGATATGAATAAGTATGTGATCTATTGTGATAACATGTGCTGTGGGTAGCCTTCGTGCGTAAATCCTCGATTGTGAATTGTGGCCGTTTGGGCAAATATGTGCACTGTTTAAATTGATTTAAAATGCATGATAATGAGGTGAATGACTAATGTGTCGTGTAATATACATTGCGATGTATGATTATTGTATGAAATTGAATGAGGTGAAGATGCATGAACATATTATGTGTATGTGTGTGCATTTCAAGAATTGTATTGAATACATTCTTGTGTTATTGATTCCTAGGAGAATCTGATGAGTGATAGGACTCTTAGGAGAGCCTGAGGAGAGACATGACTCTTAGGAGAGTCTGATGAGAGGTGTGATTCCTTGGAGAGTCTGCTGTATGACCTGATTCCTCGGAGAATCTGATGGATGGTGTGATTCCTCGGAGAATCTGCTGAATGAATTGATTCCTCGGAGAATCTGACGAGATATGTGATTCCTTGGAGAGTCTGCTGATTAACCTGATTCCTTGGAGAATCTGATGAACAGTGTGATTCCTCGGAGAATCTGACGAGTGGCGTGATTCCTCGGAGAATCTGATGAATGGTGTGATTCCTAGGAGAGTCTGATGAGTGTTGTGATTCCTAGGAGAATCTGACAAGTGATAGAATACCCATGAGGGGTGAGCGTAGATTGATCCTTAGGAGGATCTGACGATCGACTAGATCGATGTTGTGTTGCATTTACATAGAGTAGCGAGTTGTCCTCTATGATTTGCATTTGTCATCTGTATATGATGTATAGTGAAATAAACATGTTGTGTATGTTTATTGAATTAACGTGAAATGTATGTTTTGGCATAATGTAGATACTGGAGGATATATATATATATATATATATATATATATATATATATATATATATATAGATATATATATATGTGGTTGCATGTTTATGAAAAGATATAAACATTGATGATGCATATTGAGTATGCTTGGTGTTATAGTTGTATATAGATATATTATATTGTACAAGGTGAGTTGTGGTGAGAATGCGTAGAATGCATAATTGTTGATATGAGATATTTATATATGTCTTTATGCATTATTTATTATGATATTGTTTCTCACCCTTCTGCTGTTTTATAATGCTCTATGAGGCATTGCAGATTAGATGGATGGAGATATTTTGTGAAGCATGACTTCATTTCCCTTTTGGTCGGTCGGCTCTGATATGTAGCACCGGGTAGATAGGAGTTATTTCGATTCTTTTGCGATACATCTGTGCATGTATCTGCCGATGTTATGTTTTGTTAACATGTGGGATGATAATTGTATATGTGAATACATGTATTGGAGATATGAAATATTTAGATGTTTCCGCCTTGTTCTAAATATTTTCTCGTGGGCGCTGACCCGTTGTTGCATATCTGTAGAGCAGGTGTTGTATTGCATTGGAATTTTTATGATAATGTGACATACCCCCTTTTATGCTATGACTTACATGTACTCTGATAAAATTTTGACTTATGCCTAAATGATTAATTGAATTATTTTGGGGTAGGAATAAGGGGGGTGTTACAAGTGGTATCAGAGCCAGTGTTGAGTCAGTTGTGTTTGTCTTATTGTTTTGTTGGTTGAGCGGTTGTTTAACCTTGTTGCTGTTTTTGCGATTAAGAAGATTATGGCAGGTCGTAATGACAGTGCTATGGCTGCGGCATTGGAGGCGATGGCTAGAGCGGTGCAGGGTGCGCCGAATGTGAACGCAAATGATGAGTTTAGAAAGAATAAGCCACCGGTGTTCAAAGGAAGGTTTAATCCGGACGGTGCCCAGAATTGGTTGAAAGAGATCGAGAGGATCTTCAGAGTTATGAACTGTGCTGAGGGCAATAAGGTGAGGCTTGGATCTCACATGTTGCGGGAAGAAGCCGATGACTGGTGGATCGGCATGAGGCAAGTGCTTGAAGTAGATGACGAAGAAATAACTTGGGATTTATTTCGTGCTGAATTCTTGAGGAAGTATTATCCTGAGAGTGTGAAAGGAAGGAAGGAAATGGAATTTCTTGAGTTGAAACAAGGCAATATGTCTGTGGTGGATTACACGGCTAAGTTTATGGAGTTAGTAAAATTTCATCCTCACTATGATGCGGTGACGGCAGAATTTTCTAAGTGTGTTAAGTATGAGAACGGCTTGCGTCCCGAGATCAAGCAAGCGGTGGGCTATCAGAGGATAAGGAGATTTTCGGACTTGACCGAATGTTGTCGAATTTTTGAAGAAGATCGCAAAGCTCGTTCTACTCACTACAAGAGTTTGAAGGAGGAGAAAGAAAAGCGACAAGTAAGGAGTGAACCTTATGAGACGCCAGCTGATAAGGGCAAGCATAAGGGAAACTTTGTTAAGGGATCTGGAGGAGGGAGTTCTGGATCCATTAAATGCTACAAGTGTGGCGAGATGGGTCATAAGTCTTTTATGTGTGGAAAGCCCAAGATCAAATGCTCTAATTGTGGAGTTCTTGGACATGATGTTAAGGATTGTAGAATGGGTGCAGTGAAGTGCTACAATTGTGGAGAAGTGGGTCACATCAGTGCGAAGTGTCCTAAACCGAAGCAAGCTTCAGTAAGTGGGAAAGTGTTTGCATTGGCAGGGTCAGACACTACCAATGCGGATCGTTTGATTTGAGGTATGTGCTTTAATTATGTTGCACCTTTAGTTATTATGTTTGATATCGGAGCGACTCATTTGTTCGTTTCTTTTGAGTACGCTTAGTGTTTGGTTTTGATTTTCCGTTGATGCGATGGTAATTGAGAGTGAAGACTTTAAGATGGTGACGTTGGACAACGTACGTGTTTGAGATTTGAGCTCATTGGGGTAGAATGACTAGTATGTTATTCCTGATGAGGTATAAGTATCATGGTTGTATTCGCTAGGGTAGAATGGCTATGTGTCGTTCCTAGTGGAAAGAATCACCGGGGTAGAATGACCTAGATATTGTTCCTGGTGAAGTACGAGTGGTGTACCCGTAATCTCCAAAGGGAGTTGATGAGGGTGACAGTCTTTTATGAGCCACGTGGCATGGCTGTGATTGTGATAAGGAAGTATGCATGTGGACGATTGTGTGTAACTTGGGAATTCAGGAAAGGACGCAGAAATCGTGTCCGGTGTGTTTTGAATCAAGTGATATTTTCGAGGACGAAAATTTCTAAAGTGGGGGAGAGTTGTAACGCCCCGATTTCGATTTTCACTTTTATTGGGCCCCAATTTAATTAAATTGGGTGAATAATATTTGGATGTAGAATTTGTGTGGAAATATGTTATATTTACATATTATCATATTTTTAACCGGTATTGGGAGGTTTCGGAGGAAATAGTTTGGAAGGGTATTTTGGACATTTCCTATTTAATATTAAGTGAGATATTTGTGAGATATTGAATTAATAGATGTTTTGGAAAAATAATGGAAAAGATATTAAAGAGGAAATAGAAGGGAAAGAAAGTATAGTAAGAAAGAAGAGAAAGAAAGGAGAAAGAAAGAAGAGGAAGAGAAAGAGAAGAGAAAGAGGAAAACCTAGAATCATCAAGAATCGATCAAAGCTTGCGATTAATCAGGTAAGGGTGAGAAGTTTTATCATCTTAATAATGTATAGCATCATATATGTATTAGTTTGGGCTTGTTGGTAGTTTTTCTACACTATCCATTTCTAGGGCAAAAGTTGGAATAATCGGTAGATTGAAGATTTAATCGGTTGAAACTGAGTAATAACGCCGTAGAATAGTCGGGTAACATGTATTGATGCTATTTGTACTGATTTAGATGTTTAAGAGATGGTTGATGACGGATTGGTGAAGGAGAGACAGAACAGAATGCTGTTCTGCGCAGGTTCGCTGGCTCTCGCCAGGCGAGCGAAGGCGAAGCTTCGCCAGGCGAAGCCCAGCGAATGCTGGCGAGTAATTATGTTTAAGTCCCAGTGGACTTCGCTGGTGAGTTCGCCAGGCGAAGGTGGATAGCGAAGGTTCGCCCAGCGGAGGTGCTGGCGAATGGTGGCGAATGAAGTCAGTAGCTACTGACTTGGGCTCGCTGGCGAGTTCGCCAGGCGAAGCCTAGCGAAGGTTCGCTGCGGGGGTTCGCCAGGCGAATAAAGGCGAACGTGACAGCACTTTTCTTGTGTTGTGTTGCACATGTGGTGATTGTTTGGTTGATTCACATAGGTTAATACCTCTATGATATGAATAAGTATGTGATCTATTGTGATAACATGTGCTGTGGGTAGCCTTCGTGCGTAAATCCTCGATTGTGAATTGTGGCCGTTTGGGCAAATATGTGCACTGTTTAAATTGATTTAAAATGCATGATAATGAGGTGAATGACTAATGTGTCGTGTAATATACATTGCGATGTATGATTATTGTATGAAATTGAATGAGGTGAAGATGCATGAACATATTATGTGTATGTGTGTGCATTTCAAGAATTGTATAGAATACATTCTTGTGTTGTTGATTCCTAGGAGAATCTGATGAGTGATAGGACTCTTAGGAGAGCCTGAGGAGAGACATGACTCTTAGGAGAGTCTGATGAGAGGTGTGATTCCTTGGAGAGTCTGCTGTATGACCTGATTCCTCGGAGAATCTGATGGATGGTGTGATTCCTCGGAGAATCTGCTGAATGAATTGATTCCTCGGAGAATCTGACGAGATATGTGATTCCTTGGAGAGTCTGCTGATTAACCTGATTCCTTGGAGAATCTGATGAACAGTGTGATTCCTCGGAGAATCTGACGAGTGGCGTGATTCCTCGGAGAATCTGATGAATGGTGTGATTCCTAGGAGAGTCTGATGAGTGTTGTGATTCCTAGGAGAATCTGACAAGTGATAGAATACCCATGAGGGGTGAGCGTAGATTGATCCTTAGGAGGATCTGACGATCGACTAGATCGATGTTGTGTTGCATTTACATAGAGTAGCGAGTTGTCCTCTATGATTTGCATTTGTCATCTGTATATGATGTATAGTGAAATAAACATGTTGTGTATGTTTATTGAATTAACGTGAAATGTATGTTTTGGCATAATGTAGATACTGGAGGATATATATATATATATATATATATATATATATATATATATATATATATATATATATATATATATATATATATATATATATATATATATATATATATATATAGATATATATATATGTGGTTGCATGTTTATGAAAAGATATAAACATTGATGATGCATATTGAGTATGCTTGGTGTTATAGTTGTATATAGATATATTATATTGTACAAGGTGAGTTGTGGTGAGAATGCGTAGAATGCATAATTGTTGATATGAGATATTTATATATGTCTTTATGCATTATTTATTATGATATTGTTTCTCACCCTTCTGCTGTTTTATAATGCTCTATGAGGCATTGCAGATTAGATGGCTGGAGATATTTTGTGAAGCATGACTTCATTTCCCTTTTGGTCGGTCGGCTCTGATATGTAGCACCGGGTAGATAGGAGTTATTTCGATTCTTTTGCGATACATCTGTGCATGTATCTGCCGATGTTATGTTTTGTTAACATGTGGGATGATAATTGTATATGTGAATACATGTATTGGAGATATGAAATATTTAGATGTTTCCGCCTTGTTCTAAATATTTTCTCGTGGGCGCTGACCCGTTGTTGCATATCTGTAGAGCAGGTGTTGTATTGCATTGGAATTTTTATGATAATGTGACATACCCCCTTTTGTGCTATGACTTACATGTACTCTGATAAAATTTTGACTTATGCCTAAATGATTAATTGAATTATTTTGGGGTAGGAATAAGGGGGGTGTTACAATGGTGACTGATCTGACTACTCCTCTAATGATTGTTAAGAAGAAGTTGTTGCAAGCCAATTTATTTTCGGGTTGCAATGAAGACTATTGTTACTATATTTGCCAATCCAAAGGTTGCTGGAAGTTGAAAGAAGGTATTTATCATTTGATAGGCAGTGGTACAATATTGTTTGAGAAGAATCCCTCTGTAGAAATCTTGTGTGAAGGTTTTTCTCAAGGTCTGAAGATTGAAGACGTTTCCATGGTTACTAAAATTCCTGTGAGGATTACTGCTAAGGGTCTTGTAAAGACTACTGTTAAAGGTCCTGTGAAGATTACTGTTGAGCCAACGGTGGCTCCCCTGATTATTACTACTCCTGGTCCAATTCCATATTCTTTCGACAAAGCTATTCCCTGGAACTATGGTGCTGATGTTTATATCCATGGTGTTAAATAAGAACCTTTGACTGATATACTTATTGAATATATTAATTCGGACATCGACAATATTGTTGGGACTAGTAAGGTGACTAGAAGTGGAAGGATTTTCTCTCCTGAGAATATCTCAAAGAATGTTGCAACTCCAGTTCATATCTCCTCCTCTGGACCAAGTAATGAAGCTCAAGGCAAAGCACCTGTGATTAAGCATGGACAAGTTGAAACACCAGCTGTTGAAGATCTCTCTAACCCGATGGAGGAAATTCTGAAGATCATCCGCAAGAGTGATTATGATGTTGTTGAACAATTGGGGCATACTCCCTCCAAAATTTCTATGTTGTCTCTACTACTATGCTCTGAAGCCCATGCTAAGGCTTTGGTGAAGTTTCTAAAGTTTGCTCATGTACCACATGAGATCTCTGTGGACCAGTTTGAGAATTGTGTTGCTAATCTGACAACTGATAATGGCTTAGGCTTTTCTGATGCTGATTTAACTCCTGCTAAGAGAAACCATAACAGAGCTCTGCATATCTCCATTGAGTGTAGGGGCACTACTTTGTCTCATGTGCTGGTGGACAATGGTTCCTCGTTGAATGTGTTACCAAAGGCTGTTCTCGATAAGCTCAACTCTAAAGATGTTGTACTAAGACCTAGCAATATGGTGGTGAGGGCCTTTGATGGTTCAAGAAGAATGGTACATGGAGAAGTCGACCTCCCTATCAAAGTAGGATCTCAAGTTTTTGATTCCACTTTGTATGTGATGGATATCCGCCCTACTTATTCTTGCTTGCTTGGGCGCCCCTGGATACATGGGGCAGGTGCTGTGACCTCTACTTTACACCAGAAGTTGAAGTATCCATTGAAGGGTAAGATTGTCACTGTCTATGGTGAAGAGGAGTATATGGTCAGTCACGTGAATAATTTCAGGTATGTAGAAATGAAGGGTTAATTTGTTGAAACTCCTTTCCAGACCTTTGAAGTGGTTCTTCAGAATGTTTCTGCTGTTAAGAAAGTTCCTATTGTTACCCGAAAACTTCCTATCATGGCATCTCTGAAGGATTCTAGAGCTGTAGTTGAAGAAGGTGGTATTACTATCTAGGGTCAGCTTTCAGACATCCCTTACAAGTCTGACAAGTTTGGTTTGGGTTTTACTGCAGAGGCTCAGAAGGTTGTTCGTCATGCTCGTGTTGTTCGTATTACCAATCAAGGAATCCAGAGAGATAATGTCAATGTTGTGGAAGACTCTAATGAAGACTGCAACCTGGACGATTGGATGTTTCCCACCGTTGGAAATGGACTCAACAATTGGAAGGCTGAAGATTTCATTCCTATCTCCTTTAGTCAGGAGTAATTGTTGTTTTTTGTCTTACTTTATTTTGGCCTTGTAACTTTGAACAATTTAAAAACTTTTAAGTCTTGTGCCTTGCCCGTGGCATAATGGTATGCTTGTTAAGGGTTGTCATTTCATTTGCATATCTTCATTAATAAAATTATTGGACGTTCTGCTTTCGTAAATATTGCGCTCCCTGTCTTTCTTTTTATTTTCTTTTTTCAAAGAAAAAAGCTATGTGTCCTTACACACACCCACGTAACTAAAATGCAGATCCTCATCCACTCCGGATCCTATTGATAACAATTCTGCTATTGCTAATTATGACTTCGAAAATCCGATCTACCATGCCGAGGATGGAAATGAGGAAGATTGTGAAGTGCCTGTTGAACTTGCTAGGCTGCTACGGAAAGAAGAGAAAGTTATACAGCCGCATGAAGAACCAATCGAAGTTGTGAATCTAGGAACTGAGGAAGACAAAAAAAAGGTCAAGATAGGAGCTGAATTAGAAGACAGTGCTAAGAACAGGTTAGTTCAAATGCTACGCGATTATGTGGAGATCTTTGCTTGGTCTTATGAAGATATGCCAGGGCTGGATACATATATTATGGTTCACCATCTACCGAAGAAGGAAGATTGTCGCCCAATAAAGCAGAAAGTTCGTCGTATACACCCAGATATGTCAAAAAAGATTAAAGCTGAAGTAATGAAACAATTCAAGGTAGGATTCCTAGCTGTCACTTCTTATCCCCAATGGGTTGCTGATATGGTACCAGTACCGAAGAAGGATGGAAAAGTTCGTATGTGCGTGGATTACAGGGATCTGAACAAAGCCAGCCCTAAAGATGATTTTCTGCTTCCACACATTGATGTTCTGGTAGACAACACTGCTCAACATAAGTTATTCTCTTATATGGATGGTTTCTCTGGTTACAATCAGATTAAGATGGCACCCAAATATATGGAGAAGACTACATTCGTCACACAATGGGGCACCTTTTATTACAAGGTAATGCCATTTGGTTTGAAGAATGCTGGGGCAACTTATCAGCGTGCTATGGTAGCCTTGTTCCATGATATGATTCATCATGAAATAGAGGTATATGTTGATGACATGATAGCCAGGTCCCAGACTGAAGAATAACATCTTGACCACCTTCACAAGTTACTTGAGAGGTTGAAGAAATACAAGTTGAGATTGAATCCAAACAAATGTACCTTTAGAGTTAGATCTGGTAAACTCTTGTATTTCATTGTCAGTGGTAAAGGTATTGAAGTTGACCCCGCGAAGGTAAAAGTTATACAAGATATGCCCGCTCCCCGTACTGAGAAGGAAGTCAAAGGTTTCTTGGGATGCCTAAACTACATTGCAAGATTTATTTTCCAATTAACTGCTACTTGTGAACCAATCTTCAAGTTGTTGAAGAAAGATCAAGTAATGGAATGGAACGACGAATGCCAGATAGCTTTTGATGAGATTAAGAAGTATCTCCAAGAAACTCTGATTCTGATGCCACCAGTTGAAGGAAGACCCTTGATTATGTACTTAACAGTGCTAGACAATTCAATGGGGTGTCTTTTGGGCCAACATGGCGAGTCTGGTCGAAAAGAGCAAGCAATATACTACCTTAGCAAAAAGTTTACCAACTGTGAAACAAGATACTCATCGCTCGAGAAAACTTGTTGTGCTTTAGCATGGGCTGCTCGCCGACTAAGACAGTATATGTTGACTCATACCACTTTATTGATTTCAAAGATGGATCCTATCAAGTACATATTTGAGAAACCTGCCCTCTCCTGACGAATAGTAAGATGGCAAATGATTTTGACAGAATACGACATCCAGTATACCACTCAGAAAGAAATTAAAGGAAGTGTGGTAGCTGATCATTTAGCTCATCAACCAGTGGATGACTATAAGACTATGAATTTTGAGTTTCCAGACGAAGATATTATGCTTGTTGCTAAAGAACCTAGACAATATGACGGACCCGAACAAGAATCCCGATGGACTATGGTTTTTGACGGAGCTTCTAATGCACTTGGTAATGGCGTTGTTGTTGTGATTATCTCTCCTGAAGGTTGTTATACACCGTTTACTGCTAGACTTTGTTTTCATTGTACAAATGATATGGCTGTGTATGAAGCGTGCATCATGGGTATCAAGGCTGCCATTGAGATGAAGATCTAGTTCTTAAGTGTATATGGGGGATTCAGCCCTGGTAATTAGTCAGGTTAAAGGAGAATGGGACACAAAACATCAAAATCTCATTCCTTACAGAGAACATGTGTTGTCTTTGATTCCATATTTTGAAGAGATTACTTTTGAACATATTCCACGAGACGAGAATCAATTGACATATGCATTAGCTACCATGGCATCTATGTTTGAGATCAGGGGGATGATGAAGCTCCTAGAGTTACTATTGATCGATTTTTTGAACCTACATACTGTTATGAGGTCGATACTGAGGGAGTAGAAGAAAAGCCTTGGTTCCACGAAGTAAAAAGATATCTCGAAGCTCAGGAATATCCTGAAGGGGTATCTATCAATGACAAGAAATTTCTAAGGAGGCTCTCTGCCAAGTTCTTCCTGAGTAATGGGATTTTGTACAAGCGCAATCACAACTCGACTTTGCTCCGTTGTGTGGACAAGAAGGAAGCAAGGGAGATTATGGAAGACATGCATGATGGGATATTTGGTACTCATTCTAGTGGGCATATGATGGAAAAGAAGATTCTGAGAGCAGGTTACTACTGGTCTACCATGGAAGTTGAATGTCATCTACATTCCAAGACTTGTCATAAATGCCAGATATATGCTGATAAAGTACATGTACCTCCAGTTCCATTGAATGTTCTGACTGCTCCTTGGCACGAGATGTTACCATTTGCTCTTCATGGTTACCGTACCACAGTACGCACTTCAACTGAGGCAACCCCGTTCTCTCTTGTTTATGGTATGGAAGTAGTTTTACCTGTTGAGGTTCAGATTCCTTCTTTGAGAATTATGAGAGATGCAGACTTAGAGGAAGATGAATGGATTCAGACTCGACTTGTAGATAAATTTGATTGATGAGAAGAGGCTTGCAGCAGTTTGTCATGGTTAGATATATCGGAAGCGTATGATCAAAGCCTTTAATAAGAAAGTCAAACATCAGGTCTACCAGGCTGGAGATTTGGTAATCAAGCGTATCATATTACCATAGGGTGATCCTAGGGGAAAATGGACTCCCACTTATAAAGGGCCATTTGTAGTCAAGAGGGTGTTTTCTGGAGGTGCCATGATACTTGCCACCATGGATGGTGAAGATTTCTCGCAACCCGTGAACGCGGACATAGTCAAAAAATACTACGCATAAAAAAAAAGCGACCTGCTAGGTTGATTGGCCTAGGCAAAAATAAGGGCATCCCGGCGAACCAAAAAGGTTCAGGCAAAAATTAGGGATATATATATATATATATATATATATATATATATATATATATATATATATATATATATATATATATATATATATATATATATATATAAAAAAATTGTACACCCGGCAAGTCGAAAACCTGAAAAGGAGGCTTGGGCAAAAAAGGGTATCCCGGTGGATTGAAAACCCGAAAGGGAGATCCAGGAAAAAGTTAGGGATTAAAGCGTACGACTATGTCTCGTCGGATCACCCATGTAACCTTAATTAGTTGTACTACCAATGTCAAGTTCAAACGGTGCAGATCAGTCCAGTTGTTTCTTCTCCAACAACAAAGAGATGAGATGCTTGAAGATAATAGCAATAGCAGATTTGAAACTTGATAGGATCATCTACACATGGTTGTTTCCCTTGTACTCTTTTCAAATTTTCTACGACGAACTCCTCTTACTAGGATTTTTGTCTCATTGTTCAAAAACTTGCCTGTTTATAGGCCATTTTTCAAAATTAATGTAATTCAGTTTTCTTTTCCCGTTTTAATTAAGCTTAAATGTCCATTGATTATATTGAATGAATATATACTTTTGAATATGATTGATGTTTACCAAAAAAAATACATATGAAATTACAACAACATTTACGAAGGACTATCAGAGGAAAGAATCCCCAGTAAAGTCCATATCCAGCAGATCTTCGCAGGGTCATCCCTGCAGAGTAATCTTCACGGATTTATTTCAACAAAGCATTACAAATAATCTCTTGTACTTCCAGTTCTACAAAACCCCAGACAGATTCCTCTTAAATATGGTATCCCCAGAAGAGTTAATACATGGTCAGATAATACATCAGAGGTATATCCATCTCTTTTATCCCCAGTCAGGATATTCAGGAATCTATTCTTTCAATAAAAAGTACAACAAACAGAAATCGAAAAGGGTCATAAATACTACAAGCTGAAACAAGATGGGAACGATGTCTTCATATTCTTCAACAACGAATCGAGATTTATTTTCCCCAGCTGGCAGTGGTCACATGAAGCTATTGACAAGCTTTAACTAAATAATTCATACATACATCATTTCATATCATACGTATACAACATTCTCATTTATGATAAGAATATCGTCTTGCAAAGCGTATATACATCATGACATTGCATATAACTAATCTTGTTTTTCAGGTTAGTCCCCCAGCATACGAACGCCATCAACAACTTATTCTCGGGCTGCTTTAAACCCCCGGGACAATATCTTGGATTGCTTTATCCTCCAGGAACGTATATAACAATATCTTGGATTGATTTATCCTCCAGGAGTACATATAACAATATCTTGAGATGCTACAACCCTCAAGATTACATCCATCAATGTCTTGGGCTGCTACATCCCCTGAGATTACATCTGTATCCATCTTGGGCTACTATATTCCCCCAAGGGCTACCTCAAACAATATCTTGGGCTTCTATAAACCCCTAAGATAATATCTTGGACCGCTCTATCCTCCAGGATTACACATAACAATGTCTTGGACTGCTCTATCCTCCAGGACCACATCAAATAACCTCTTGGGTTGCTACATCCCCCGAGATTACATTAATCTATGTTTTAGACTGCTTTATCCTCCAAAAGATATATCTGAAGAACATTTTACCCCGAATGGCATATTTAAGCCCATTCAAGCAATACAACCAACCAACAACACTACTTCGCGCACCGGCGAATGAGAATTTTTAGGCTTCAGTGTTCAATCCTCTTCAACCTTCAAGTCACAAAAGGCAGACATGCCAATCTAACTCCTCAGGTTTCAGAAAATTGAACAGGGGCAGCTATTGTACCCCAAAATTTACCCTCCCATATTCAAGAAAATGTGTCCAAGAGGTTACTTAATGGTCACAAGATTCGCAATTGGTCAAAGGGATTAAAGGTTTCTTCAAAGCCTCCTCCTGAACAGTGGATCGTAGAACTAGGGTTTTGAGTCTCCCCGAGCAAAATGGACTTCTAAAACTTAAAATGGACTTCATAACATCCCACATACTTCAAAGAATCCCCATGTCAAGTTTCAGATCTTTCCTCACAAGTTTGGCCAGTCAGATGCTCAGATACCTGAAAATCAGTTAACTTGGTCAAAAAGTCAATTGGGGACAACTGTGGTCAACTCAAAGTTAAACTTCGTGATTTTTGGTCAAAATCAAGATTAAGAGGTGAAATTCATCATTTGATCGAGGGTCGATCATGATTCATCAGGGAAACCTCAGATCATCAAGAATCGGAAGTTGCTAAATTAGGGTTTTGTTTAGGAAAAGTCAACTAAACTTTGACCAGCCATAACTTTCACATGCTTCATCAAAAAATTCCGATCCAAAGCTCATTTTGAAGGAAGTTTAATTCTCTACAACTTTGTGTCTCACAAGCCAAGCCTAAAAATGCATAATTTGAAAGATATGAGCCAAGACATTATAGGTTCTTTTGAAAGTCAATAAAAAGTCAACTTTTCCAAAGCTCATAATTTGAAAATGGTAAAAAAATATGGACATGGGACCAAAAGGGTTGATTAGAGGATACCCTAAGATTTCTAAAAAGTCTTAGAACACCTCCATAGCATTAAAATTGAGGAAGTTATGCATTGTCAAAGTTGGTAATTTTTCAAGGGGTGTATGAAGTAAAACGGGCCATAACTCCAATTCTTTCCAAATGGGCCCATAAGATTGCAACCCAAACTTGAAGATAGAGTCATTCACGACCCAATGACCATATTTTCTGATTTTTATCATTTATTTTATATTATTTTTGATATTTATCATTTAAAATCATTTTTAATTAAAATAAATTATAAAAAAATCAAAGATTTGATTTAAGATTTATTTTGGGATCAAATATATGGTATTCAAAGTGATTGAAGTCATCCAAATTCGTTCAAGACCAATATGGTATGATTTAATTTTATTTTTTTTGGCAATTATGATAATTGGCTCCTTCATCTTCAAGCAACCCATAAACTCCTACCAAGACCCAATTGTTTACCCTAATTTACACTACTTTATATACACAACAAAGTCAGAATGAAAAAAGAGGAGAGAAATTTTTTTTGGAAGCCATAAGAACCTTAAAAATATATTAAAATAGCTTTGCAATAAGATTCAATCAGCTCTACAAGTCCACTCACATTCCTCAAGATCCTAGGAACCTATCCCACAAAGACTTGAAGGTTGAGACCTCACGAAGTGCATCCCATGAACATGCCGCCTCTCATTCTTCTTTTTTTTTGCTTTCTAATCTTTGATTTCATCGCACTTTATCATATTTTCTGTTCATAATGATCTTCATAGTCATGTTTAGGTTTGTTTTGATCATTTGTTTGCAAGATATGATGCAGGTTTCAAGAAGTGCCATGGTTAAGGCATAAGCTTTTCAAGAGTCGAAACTCTTCGTACAGGCATTTTCAGGCCTTCCCCCACTTATTTTTAGTGAATTTCTTCCTTTCTTTTTTGTTTTTGTTTTATAGTTATTATTATTAAAACATTATTATTTTTTTTTGAATCAAAAAATTTCATTAATCCAAAGCCAATACACGATAAGGCGATCAAAGATCCAGCCCACACCAAGGAAACAAAACTAAACTTACTGTACCATCAAAAAAGCTATGTGTGGTCTAAGCTTAGGACTCGACCACCCTCTATAAACTATGTTGTTAATGATTTTATCTGTACAATTCCTATTGTCATCACTTTGATTGAAACAAGTGTCATTTCTAAAGAGCCACAACTCATGCAAAGTTTCTGTCAGAGCTAATCTAACAAGTTCAGATTTCCAACCTTTACCTCCATAGCAATTCAAAATCCAATTTTTCTCCTTATTCCAACTTCCAGGAATGTGTTGGATACCAATCCAATGAAGCGTTTCAACCCAGGCCTTCCTCAAAATAGAACACTCAAAAAATAGGTGGTCAATGGTTTCCACCTCAGAATAAAAGACACATTGATTATTATTCACCATTCCAAACCGATACAGTCTGGCTTTTGTGGCTAAATTCCCATGACAGATCATCCATAGTGTATAGATTGCACGAGGTCTTGCTCTATTATGGAGAATTAACTTGGCCCAAACAACATTTGGTGAGGTAGGCAACAAGTTCACATACACTTTCCTACCATTGAATCTCCCTGATTGCACCATCTCATTCCAAACAATCTGCATGTTCCCTATGTTATCCCTCTGCAGAAGAATAGTTTTAAAAATAGTCGAGTCTGATCCCTTGACCACTCTATGCATCATATCCTCTTATTAAAACATTATTATTAATTTAATTAACCATTAATCTTTACTAACAGCTCACTAATTATTTTTCTTAAAATAAATTTTATAATATAATTCTTTTTCTCTCACATAACTTTTTTTTTAATTTATTAATTAAAATTGTAAATGAATATAACTAGGTTTAGATTAATTTAAAAACCCTAATTTTTCACTAACCCTAATTAGACCCTCATTTTCTAAATTTGATCTTTTTTTAAAAACAATTAATTTCCTAATTTAATTTATTTTCATTGCTTTATTTATATTATTTAGAGGATTGTATAGGATTTTCCTTATGTAATTTATTTTTTCGCACCGATTATTCTGTAATTGCCCCGAAGCCGTGTAATAGTTTAGGACTTTATTTCTTGTTTTTTTTTATTATTTTCGTAAATATTTAATTGCTTGGTTAGTAATCTAGGGCGTGAAAAGATTTAATTGAATAAATTGGACTTAGAGAATCAATAATAAAAGAAATATCTAAAAATAATCACTCACACACGTAAGTCGGTCGTTCTACGATCGCCATCTACACCTCGTAGGGTTACCCCTCTTAGTTGCCTTAATATGGTCAAGTCCCTCGAACGTAGGGGTGTCTTAAGCGATGTCCCTGCAAACAGATAAATTATCAAGTCCCTTTAAAGTTAAAAGGATCATAGTCCCTTCGAACTTGCCTACGAAATAAATGATCTTGTCCCTCGATGACCCTACAAAAATGATGATAGTCCCTTCGAATTACTAAGACACCCCTACATGTTACCTTCTTTGACCATACAATGACCCTACGCCTGTCCCTTAACATCCAAGGTAAAGACTACTTACTCACTAATAATAAGGACAGTCTTACCCTTAGAGGAAATAAATAACAGGAAATACCTTACAAACTTAGGGTAGGTAGCACTTAAATACTTGCTCACTTTTTTCAAAAAAACATTCTTTACACCCCACTTTCAAAATATTTCCGAACTCAAGGCTTTGTATACATCCATACGAGGATCACTACAAAGAGCTTCTGAAAATCTTTTCTAAACATACACTTCACATTACTTTTCAAACAAACAAGTGAGCTAAGTAACTAAGAGCCCATGGATAACCAAGGATATAAAGGGTGCTAACACCTTCCCTTTATATAACCTACCCCCCGAACTCAAAATCTTTTCAAAAAGATCTTTCCTGTTCTTTTATAGCCTTTCCTATTGGATAAAATAAAAGTCGGTGGCGACTCTTGCTATCCGCACATGTTTTTGTCAAACAAAAACACCAAGTCAGTTCTCCCACCGTGTTACACCTGGGTTTGGCCTCACAATCTAGCCCAACACAAGTTACCGTTGGCCCTGCGCTGGGATCTCTCTATAAATACCCTATTTCATAAGAGGGTCAGGTATTCACTTTTTAACATCTCTTCTATATTTGCTCCCACTCTGGTCCATTACTTACTTTCGCATCAGAGTGTCTTATAGGTACACCCCTCCTCGTCCCTATTCACTGTGAGCAGCTTGTAGATCAACAACGTGTGACAGGTCATTGGTCCCCTTCTGATCAGGTCAGATTAGCGGCGCCGTCTGTGGGAACTAAGCTTCCCCGTTCCTTCGAGCAGAGAACCAAAACTTCATTTTCTCAAATCCCAAGATCATGACTAGCCCACGCCACGATGATGTTGTTCCCGATTCCTCCTTCACCCTGGTAACCAACAGCGATAACCCGTCGGGGACATCTCAAGCACGTGAGATCGAGGTCAGGGATGGCCAGACTACCTCTCCTTCGTCCGAAGACGCTGCACATCATGTTGTTCCTCGGGCGAGGAGCCCGGCGGTCTCCCATCCCATCCCCACGCCCGTTGGGGCGGACCCAATAATGATCGCTCTCTTTGCAGCTATCAACCATACAAATCAGATGTTTTTCCGTCAGAATGAGCGCATCGGCACACTGGAACAGGATACCTCATCTCGCTCTCCTCTATGGAGAAATCAATGCGGGAACTCCCGGAGCCCCTCTCCACAACCGCGGGGGCACCGACCACAGCTTGAGAGGCCCCAACCAGTGGCCTCCAAGAAACGAGCAAGATCACCACCCCGGAAGGAGAGGCGTTCCCCGGAGCCAAGGTCGAACAGGCTTGAAGCCCCAGTCAAAAGACCAAGGGGGCGTAACCCGCCTCCTCGACACGAACCGTCACTTCCACAATCCTCGGTTCACAGCGACGAGGACGACTATAAGACCTCTCTGTCACGGGAAATCATGGAGACCCCTGTCACTACTGTGAAAAACGAGGCCGGCAAGACAAAAGAGTCGCCGCCTTTCGTTATTTATCCCTCAGAACAGGAAAGGAAACGATCGGAAAAACCTGACGCAAAGGTATAAGACAAGGCCATCGCATCCGTTGTCTGGGTTCGGGAGTCGGTTACGCAAGGGGAAGGTATTAGCACCCCTCACGTCCATCGTACTTGATGGGATCCACGCTTATGTGTTTATCTGATGGGTTGATTAATACTATCTAGCTAAAGGTTGGTCTGAAAAGAAAAGAAAATGACTCGGCAAAGCGTCACACTTTATGCCTACGTAATCCCGTCTGGAACGAGAAATCAGAGTCAACGTAGTTCGCTTGACTACAGGGAAAGGTTGCTCGCCGAGATATCGCATCTCGTGCCTACGTACTTTCACACAGCGTGAAAGATTAGAGCAAACGTAGTTCGGGACACGAAAGACACATGTTTGTCTTTTTTATCCGAGTAGGGTTAACAGACGGTTCCAGCAATTTGGTGTATGCAGCTCGCTCAACGGAGACTTAGGCGTTTACCGTTTACAGTAGAACCGGGAGTTAACAAAACTCTCCTTCTGAAAAAGGGTTTCCAAGGGATTAAAGGTCCAAGAGGACAAAAAAAGTTTGACCTTTGTTTTCTGTTTTTTAGAGAAGTGTCTTTTATGGATGTTTGCAACTGATATCACACTAGAGACTATGACCTGAGAGTGAATGTGTCGCATGTCACCCAAAGGGTGCCATACTAAACATCCAGATTGTTGAAAAGAAACTCTCCAACAATCCTTTCTCAAGTAGCTTAAGGCTCATAACATACGACGTCAATTAACCTTTATTACAATATTTTCATTTTGTTTACAGATGAGAAGAGAAAAGACGCACTAAAGGGGAACTGATCCAATCCTAAAGTTATCATGCAAAGTTGATCTTATGGTTGAGGTTAGGAGGCAATTACCTAATGTTATCATGCATGGTTAGAACCCTAATATCTGTCATAACTTCTCTTGAACAAGAGAAGTCTGAGATCCTAGGGGAACATGGCAAAGGAAAACAACAACAAAAGAAATAACTGTACAGAAACAACTGTAAATAAAATGCATGCAATGCAACACACAAGCAGAAGGAGCCAAGCTCAACTTCTAGAACAAGTAAGCCCAGAGGCAACACACAAAACACAGGCAAGGGAGACAGACTCAACCTTAAACCAGCAAGCAAAGCCAATCAATAACAGTCAAGCAGAGGGAGACAGACTCAACCTCTAGATGCAGACAAGCAAATAGAGCTAATCTCAACCTTTAGGATGCTCTTAAGCCTAGAAACATCTATATGAGAACCTAGTCTAAATGCAACACACCAAACAGTCACACAAGCAAAGCAGGGCAGCTGAAAAAACAGCAGACAAAAAGCTCAACAGCAAAACAGATAAACAGCAAACAGACAAACAACTGCAAGCAAACCACTTCAAGCAATATTCAAGAGAAGTCTTCATCCCCATGCTCCAACAATCTCCAACACAAGCGAAGAGAATAAATATCAAGAAATTGGATTGATGGCGGGAAGCAGGAAGGAAACCAAAGGAATCCCTCCTGACACTCAACAAGTCATTTGAGGAAGGCATCCTCAAAGGTTCTACCTATTGAGAAATGCCACACATCCTTCCAAAGGAAAGGTGAGGCTTTCACATAGGGACCTTGAATCATAGGATGAGAATAGAAAGCAATCAAAGCAATCCATGTTTATTGAAGGAAGAAAGTCTACTTCTAAGCTCTTCCTAAACCCTAATTCCTAGTAGCTTCAAGGAAGCTACCAAAAGGGGATCAAAACACCAAATTAATTTCTACAATTAATTCTACAAAGGCCTAAACATGTCTATTACATCACCAAAATATATTAGAGACTTATTATGCACTAATGGTTACCATTGAAAATCAACTAGGGGAAGTGCTATGTTAGAAGCATCATAAGAATAGCCTAAGTATTAAATCTATTTAAAATACTAAAACTACTTCTAAAATCCTATAAATATTTCTAAGGGATCCTACATGTGCTAGGTATCTATAGTAGAAAAACCAGAGCCTAAAACTATGCTTAAAGGCACTAAAGAAATCACACACTAAAAGTGGCCAAAAGGGAAATCAAGTGGGGAAGCTTCTAAAGATCTAGTTCAAAACAGAACCTAAAGCTACTTAAAAATTACCCTAAAAATTTCTGAGAGTTCCTTAATATGTCTATAACAAACCAACAAAGAATTAAGTCCAAGTTCTATACCAAACTCCAGAACAAAAATCGGCAAGAAACTATGCAGTTTTTGGCATTTTATTATCCAACTAAAGGAGAAAAACGAAATCAAATTGAAAATTAAACGAAACTAAAATCCAATTGCGCAAAAAGATCATAGACATGATAAGGATCATCCACGAATTTTCTCATATGTTTCTAAGCATTCTTGCTATTTTATATGAATTAAAATCAAACAGCACACAAAACATAATTTTAATGCCATTAAATTAAAACAACAATCAAATGGTTAAATTAAATCGGAAAACCAGCTTACGGGTCGGAGATTTGATCCGGTGATCGTCGATCAAGTGAATTTGCAAAGATCCAAACAAGATTAGATGGAAAACTTCAAGATCCACAATAATTCTTGCAAGAAGATGAAGATCGAACACTTCGAATCCGAATTGCTCCGAATAAATGCTTCCAACTTACGCTCCAACATCCAACTTCAATTTGCACGAAAATTGATTATGAAACTTGATCCGATAATGGTGATGAGTGGAGGTTTATGCTCAAGATTCTATTGATTTCAATGAAAAATCAATGGATCCGATGACAAGGAGCTATGGGTGAGGGTTTGGAGAATGAAGAAATTGAGAGAATTGAGAGAGTGAGAGAATTCTTGAAAATGAAAAATGAAAATTGTGAGGAGTTTTTTCTTTTGGTTTGGAGTAGATCACTTAAGTACTCCTTAGGCTTGGATCCCAAGGTAAAGCTTGGACTTTGGCTTGTGAAAATTGGTTTGGAGCTTAATGGTATGATTTTGGTACGTAACTTCCTCTTGAAGCAATCCATAAAATGATCATTAAATATGACTCAAATTGAAATTCTAACAATGCCTTTGTATTTATAATGTCATTTGCAATCAAAATATGTACCAATTTGCCATTTTTTGAACCATTGTGAATTATTTTGGATTTTTCAACTTAAATGCCTTTAAAATGCCCTTTTACCAAGTTCCTTCAAACCAATTCTTGCCCTAAGCCAAATCAATGCCTCATGGATACATGGTTGACCTTAAAATACCATTTTGAGTAAGTTTCATGTTGAACAAAACTTCATTTGAAATGTGCAAGATAGTGAAATTGACCTATAATGCAAAAATGACTCGTAATCTCAGTTTCCCAAAATACCCCTGCTTGGCCAAGCTCATAACATGAGTTCTACAAATCAGAAAGAGGACTTCTAAGACTTTCTAGAAAGCTAAGATCATAAGGAACAACTTTCATGTTTATCAAAAGGTCATGTGAAACTTCTTTCTAGGTCAAGAGTGCCATGGAAGTTGGTTGGACTTTCACAGACAAATTTCACATTCATCTGGTGATCCATAACTTGTCTGGACCATAACTTGAGTTCCATAAATCCAATGGAGGACTTCTAGTACTCAAATTAAAGCTAAGAGCATGCTTTACAAGTTTCATGTTGACAAAAAGTAGAGATGAAACTTGCATCTTGAGATGAGTGGTCTTGAAGTTAGGCAATAAATAGGGGATTTTACCCTGAGAACCCTAATTTAGCAACTCCTCACACTTTGAATTCTTCTTGAATAGATCTTGGAATATTATCTCATGTGTCTCAACACAAATATCCATGGTTACAAAGACCTAGAATTTAGCTTTGATCCTCTTCAATTGCCCAGTTGACTTAGGATTACTCAGATGAAAACCCTACTTGCAACACCCTAAACTGTGGCTCTTCCCACATAGCATAATGACTTGACTGAGCTCTCTCATGACCCTTAAGCACTCCATGAGCTCTATTCACATACCCTATCCATAATCAAGGCTTCACAACCCACTGATGATCTTCAATTGGTCCTCAGGTTAGGAGATGAACCATATACAAGCATCCAAACTTCTCAAGAACATGAATCACTTCCTGATGACTTTGGTGACCTCTCAAGCTTGAATAAAACCTCTAGATAGGCTCCTCTTGATATATATCACACTTGATCCCCTGCATGAATGCTAATGCAATGCTATGATAATGCTATGATGATGATATGCTAATGCTATAAAACATAAACCAAGTAAGAAAAGGTTAGGCAAATTTTGGGGTGCAACAGCTGCCCCTATTCAAGCGGCTTGGACCCGACTGGGTGAAAAGTGAACGGATTTCGAACAATCGAGGTAGAAGACGGTTGAATACCAAAGAACCCGGAAATTTGCTAATCGAAGAAATAAATTGCACAAACTGCTTGGGGAAAAATATCCAGAAAATTGAATCCGGTTGTCACGGCAACAAACTGATCAATCATCTGATAAGGAACACTTGATTTCACCATCAACCACCTGTGTGACGCCACAGGCATTGAATCAATCAATCTTCAAAAATACACTACAATAAGTGGGCACCGAGCCATAAGACCATATCACAATATTATCTTTGACTTTCTATCTCCGAAGGGACGGGCGAGCACTACGTAAAGCGCAAATCGTCAATGTACTATCCTTGACCTCCCATATCCGTAGAAACGGGTGAAGCACTAAATAAAAGTGCTAATCTGGCATCCGAAGACTTGAACGAACAACTCTGCGGGGAACATTTCTGACATTACCGATATTCGCACTACGCAAAGCACGAACTTGGGTAATAACTCCGTCAACACGGGTAACAACTCCGTCAACACGGGCAAACTCTCCGTCAACACGGGTAAGGATCTCCGTCAACACGGGTCAAATGGGTGAACTCTCCGTCAACACGGGTAAGCAATCTCCATCAACACAGGTAACATCTCCATCAACACAGGTCGAAATAGGTAACGCCTCCGTCAACACGAGCAAGATCTCCGTCAACACGGGTAAGGATAGGTAAAATCTCCGTCAACACGGGTAAGGATCTCCGTCAACACGGGTAACATCTCCGTCCATCACGGGTAAAAATCTCTGTCAACACAGGTAAAAAATCTCTGTCAATCACAGGTACAATCTCTCTCCATCACAGGTAACGAATCTCTGTCAATCACAGGTAACATCTCCGTCCATCACGGGTAAAGATCTCCGTCAACACGGGTCAAACATAGGTAAAATCTCCGTCAACACGAGTAAGATAGATAAAATCTCCGTCAACACGGGTAACAATCTCTGTCCATTACAGGTACAATCTCTGTCAACACAGGTAACGAATCTCTATCAATCATAGGTAACTTCTCCGACGGTTTAATCCACGAGATTTTTAACACTGACGTAATAGCAATCCGATGACACTCTACTGGGGAAATTCTGACGTCAACTGCCAGCCACTTACTTTGACAACAAGTAACGACTTCAAAGGTTTAATCCTTGTACTTTTTTAACACTGACGTAACAGCAATCTGAGGAACACTCTGCCGAACTTCAAAGTCAAATTATGAAGTCTGCAATGCTGACGTAACAGCTACTCGAGGAAAATTATGCCGAACTCCAAAGTCAAATTATGAAGTCTACAATGCTGACGTAACAGCTACTCGAGGAAAATTATGCCGAACTCCAAAGTCAAATTATGAAGTCTGCAAGAGCTTTTCCGTGTAATTTCTGACAACCACTTCAAAGCCTAATTATGAAGCCGTTGAATGTTGATAATAACTTCAAAGTAAAATCATGAAGCCTTGACAACAAGTAATGACTTCAACCGTCTAATCGCTGAAATCTTGAATGCTGATAACAACTCCAAAGTCTACTTATGAAGCCGTAACACCAATTTGAGGAGAACTCTGCCGGGGAAATTCTGACGTCAACTGCCAGACATTAACCTTGACGACGAGTAATGACTTCAGATGTCTAATCTCTGAAATCTTTATCTTTTGAAATGCTGACGTGACAGCAACCCGAGGAAAACTCCGCTAGGGAATTTCTGAAAACAACTTCAAAGTCTAATTATGAAGCTGTTTAAAGAAAACTCCACCGGGGTAAAAGAGAAACTTAACCAAGCAACTCTGACGAGGGAACACATGATAGGACGAACGTTATCATCACATAGCTCATTCCAAGAATTTGAATATCCGAAAGCCACCCTGAACAAGAATTCCAATTACCCGTCGGGAAGAACACCTGAAAACAAAGAGGTAAATAACCTGGCTTATGTTTCAAAATGCACATGTTTGAGAAATGGCGTAATGCTTCATACGGCATGGAAATGCAAATGCAGGATGCAACCACATGCACTGGCTGCCGGAGAAAAGCTGGGTACAGAACCGCTTCAGCAAAATAAATGCTGAAGACAAAGCTAACTCCGTTGGGGATAACCGGGTATCACAGAATTATGCCAGTAAAATAAATGCTGGAAAGGTGAACCGACTCCGCTGGGGGAGCAACAATCCTGCTGAGGAATAGCTTGGAGTTACGAACTCTGCAGAGGATGAACAACCTATTGGAGGAAAGACAACCTGCTGGAGAACAGAAAGGACGGTCCTGCATGGGGATGATCCTTACAAACCACTGACAACCTGGTTGTATTCTGTGAGGACTTCACTAGGGAAGTAATGTGCACATGACTACTTGTTGGGAATGCACCTCACTTCCTGACCGCTTGCTAGCCTGCATTCAAATCTTCTGGGGATAAAAATGCGACTTCGATCTGCCGGGGAGAAATAAAATCACCTAGAGCATAATCCTCCATTAAGGGACTCTGACTGGGGAAACACGATCCCTTGCTGAGGAAGAAGGAGTCATCCTGCTTAGCAAAACGTGCCGTGAAACGAACTTGCAATGGCTTGCCCCAGAATTTATAACAACCTTTGACAAACTCTGCGGTTGTGGAGAGAGACGGCCCTTTCGCCTTTAGCTTTTGCCCTAGCCTGCGGGACCTTCGTCATATCCTCTCAGAAGGAAACCTGAGATCTCTGGACTCTGGTGGTTTGATACGTCTGGCTTCAGCATTTGGAACCTCATGGAGGCATTTCAAGTTAATCGACTTCAGGATAAGGATAGCCTCGGCGCTCTCTAGGTGACCTGCCCCAGTCTTGTCATGACTTTGCCCCTCATGGGCCTGATCTGTGGGGAGTAGTACCCTTAGCTGCAAGGGATTCATCAGATCTCGACCTGATTGCCCCGGATTACCTGACTTTTGGATGGCTGACTCCCATGCCGCGATCATTTGACATAGCTTTCCCCGGTTCGCTGGGATATTCTGGCGTTCTGCATTCTGTCTTGATCAAGTATTTCCATCGTGGAAACTTTCCTGCTGTCAAGCGCTTACTCGCTAGTAAAACAAATTGTTCTGCATAACAGACATATCAAATGCAATGCATATGGCAGTTTTCAAAATCCATTCCTGTTCATTGGAAAACATTTTATGACATATAACATATGAATCATTCATCAACATGTCAAAATCTATACAACACTGCAAGAAGAATCCTTTCAGGAGTCAGTTCCGATGCAATATTTACCAAAGTATGCTTTCGAAACAACCCTATTTCAATTAGGACTTTTAAAGGTTGTAACGTGGTCGGGTTCACGGTTTATGAAAGAAAAGATAAAGGCTCAAAATTTATTTTAACCCACCCATTCTCCTTGATGTTCTCCGACCCTACCTTCAGCTAATTCGACCTTAGCGCTCTCCTTTCAAAGGTTGAGTGACAGTTCAAGAAATTACACTTTTCGTAGTGACAATCGTTCTCTTTTCGTCCTTTGGCGTCCGGAGCCACACAATTTCGTTCTTGTTTGAGGGTTTTTCTTTCGCAATCCCTTTTCGCTTTTCGTTTTTTGTTTTCCCCTAACTTTTTCCTGGACTAACTCTTTAGAGTTCCTTCACTTTTGAAGTCCAGGGGGTACCCTAATTTTTACCTAAGTCGCTTGCTTTCGACTCCGCGGGCTTTTCCTTTTCAATTCTTTTCTTCCTCTTTTTTTTTGAACAAATCGTATGACATCGGCTCGTGTGACTTTTTAAAGAGATTGCAACTGTTTCACTCCTGATCGACCAGGCTTAACCATTGTGGCTTTTTAGGTACGACCTATATAAGTGTGTTCTATCCTCGAACGGACACTCCTTTTGTAGTTTGAATGCTTGGTTAAATTAACTGACACCTACCCTGCCCCGGGTTAAGATTGAGGGTTTTTTTATTTTCAGAAAGAAACTCCTACTACTAGGCTCAAAGGGGTTAACAAGGGATTATCTTCCTTATATCTCCTGTGTTTGGGAATTGAAACAATGCCTGTACATCATCAACAGGTTTTTTTATTCAAAAGCATACATTTGGAAGCTTGCGCTTCGTTGGATTTCGTCATCCTCCCCAGATTCCACTTAAACGAGCGTTTGAAATAAAAGCAAACAATGGAGTGAACACAAATGGATTAACTCAAAACATGCATATTTATTTCATTATCAATGTCAATGGAAAACAACCAGCTTTACAAATGAAATTTGCAATTGAACAGGAAAGAAACTACAAATGTAAAGAAATGACATGAAAAATGCAGATTGCCAGCTTCTAGGAACTGGGCTTTCACACTTATTTGTTGTTGAGGCAGCCATCTTCAGAGTTTACTCGTCGAGGTCAGTCTGAAAGGCTTTTGAACCTTCACTCTCGGGGGACTCTTCCACAGCATGAACTGATGTACCTACCTGGCAGGATGAAGGAAAGTTGTTAATCTGAATCCCCTGAGGCGTAATCGAGAACCTGTTGGCATCCAATAGAGCCTGAACCTGGCTCTTAAGCACCTTGCAGTCATTCGTTGAATGCCCCGACGTTCCAACATGGTACTCACAGCGGGCACTGATATCAAAACTTGAAGGATACAAAGGGATCATTGGATTAGCCTCTTTCGGCACTATCAGCCTCCCTTTGACCAAATCCGGCAACACTTGACTGTGTAACATGGGCAACTGAGTGAACTGCCTTTCGGGCTTCTTAGGTCTTGGTTTGGCGTGCCGTTCCTGTTGATGGCGATATGACTGTTGATTCTGGAAGGGAGATGATGTCTGAGGCGCGGACCCTAGGGGTTGTTGACTTTGAACGGTCAAGACATCTGGAAATTGAGCCTGAGATACCAAGGACTCCTTTTGCTCAGATGCACTCAGCCTCAGGTTTAGCCCTGGAATTGGCAATAGCTGCGGGCATGGAGATTTAGAAGTCATAAATTGCAAGGCCTCCTTTGGGTCCGATGGAGTTTTGGGGACGAAAGCAGGAGTGTCCACCTTAATGCCTGGAATGAGACCCTCTATTATACTCGTTTTTCCTGACGTGAACTTAACGGCCTTTGAGTCGATCAAGTCTTGAAATACGTGCTTAAAAGCTTTGCAGTTCTCAATGTAGTGTCCGGGTGCCCCCTCATGGAAATCACAACGGGCGTTTGCATTATAGCCACGGGGTAGGGTCCCAGTTAGTGGATGTAACTTCCGTAATTCGACCAACCAAAGCTGAAGTAAGATTGGCAGCAATTGAGCGTAAGCCACGGGGATCGGATTGAAAGTTCTTTCAGCTGATTTTACCTTCTGAGCGTTCCCCCCCCCCCCCCCTTAGTCACATGGTTATCCCAAGAAGTAATACGTTGAAGAGAAAAATTCAAAGCTCTTTGTCGCCTATTAGACATATGAGGCTTATCAACCCTTGGCACAGGTTGCACATGCACAGGTTCCACATACTCGAGTGGATTAAGCATCTTTGCTGCGGTTTCAGGTAGCTGATCATCTTCTTTCCTGAGCACATCCCTTAACACCTCCATGATCAAGCCCACCTGGGTCTTCAGCTGATTGTTTTCATCTTTGAGTGCCTTATGCTCCAGACGCAACTCTTGCATGTTCCCCATAACCCGCCTCATCTGGCCTCGGACCTCACTCAGCTCTGCTCGTACCTGTTCCATAGCCTTATGGGGGATTTTTGTAATCTTCCTGGTCGGATCCTAAGATAACATGCATCAACAGAGGGTTAAGGAAACATCTCGAGGCACCTGCTATGCAAATGATTTATGCAAATGCAAACGTGTGTCTGTGCGTTAGGGAGATATTTCCCCCAATTCGAGTGCCATAGTGCCAGTGTTGATAACAACAAGTCCGGATCTAGTCACTGAAATAACATCTCATATATAGATAAAGCCCAACGGCAGCTGTACAATGTCAATGAATACATGGGGAATCAATAGCATGACCTCAACCAACAAGTCTGGTGATGGTCAGCCTACAGCAAGAATCAGAAAAAACAAAGAGTTACAAAGATAATCAAGTGCGACAGCGGGCATGAAACTCCTCTAGCAACTCTTTTGTCTCAGGGTGATCAGGTCGAGTGAGTAACCTGTGGAGGCAAATCGCCACATATCACACAAGTCTGCAAGACATTCGTAAATGCAGGTTTCGATGATGACAAATTCCCAGGATAGACTGGAAAGTATGAGTTCTAGATCCACTAAACCAGATGCAACGTATCACCCACCATATCCTTCTTTCGCTTATCTTAAAATTTCTGAAATGAATATACTTTGTGCTGACAAAATGTAATCATGACTAAAGGCATGAAAAACTTCAAACTAATGAATTTTTGCAGGCTTGCAGGACATGGGTCAACCATAGGGTCGGCATATTCATCAGAAAAAGGGGAAATCAGTCAGCGCACAAAGCATGCGTCGACCATAGGGTCAGCGCATGAAGGAATGACATTCCAGTGGGTCAACGCATAAAAGCAACGGGTCGACCATAGGTCGGCGCACAAAGGAAATGGATTTCAACGGGTCAGCGCACGCTGACTGTATGGTCGACGCACACTGGTGAAATTTCCAGAAATCCAAAACAGCACAGGCCATGCGTCGACGCACAGACCTGTTATGGTCGACCGTTCGCGCGGAAAATCTGTTTTAAAACACTTCCCTCTCATTTTTGAAATACTGTTATGTCCTGAATTATGTTGGCACTATATATACTTGCTTAAACACTTATGTCTACTAACATTTGATATTCTTTTGATTCATGTGTTCAAAAACAAGAAAGAGTGAAATAGGTGTCCAAGATTCATCATCTTCATCTTCAACATCTCACAACATTTCAATTACACACAATCACTTTTGAAATGCATTTGTGATAGATTCAAGGTGATAAGGTTCGAGGCTTAGATTGGAGAATCAAGCTCGGGTTGAAGATTGTGACAGGTTCTTTCTTGAATAAAATCATTGGGGTTTTTCCCTCCAAGATTGGTTCGAATTTTGGGGGTTTTTGGACGATATTCTTCATCAACGATCAATCGAGCGAAGGTGAGTGTGAAGAGGTGGTCTTCACAAGTCTAGTAGCGGATTCGGTGATTTTGAAGGGAAGATCTCGGGTTCGATTTGGTGCTGTTGAGATCAGCCGGAGCCAAAGGTTTGAACAACAACGTGTTCTTCAATAAGGTGGCTGGAGTCGGAGGTCCATCAACACAAATCGAAGAACTTGATTCAGCTTGAATCAAGGGGCAAGGAGTGAAGGCAACTTTCAATACATTGAGATTTTTGTTGTATATTTGCTGCTCAATCCTTGTATAAACTGTTCATTCAAACAGGTGATATCTATAAAATATATCTCAATTCTAGTTTTAGAATTGAGGGCAGACGTACCCCGAAGCTAGGACGACGGGGGAACTGTCTCACCAAATTACTTGTCTTCTCTATTTTTAGCATTTACGTTACAACTCAAATAAGTAATTTTTGTGTAAGCTCTATTGTCAAAATTGTGATATCAATTGAGTAAGAGGTTAAAACTTTGTTTCTAACTCTAAAGTACAACAATACATTGTACTAGGCTGGTTGAAATCACTTACTCAACATAAACATCACTTGGAGTGTTTTTGCACACCAAGTGTTTGACATATTGCTTGAACCAAAATTATCTTACTTGTGTATCTAGTTTTGGTTTAATTTTGAATCATTGGAACTAGGAATCCTTACAACTGAAGTAAATAATTGATAAGCGTAGTTTGTGTTGTGATTCTATTTTTCCGAATTGTCATTAATACATAGGCTTACGTATATCCGGTTTTCCAATAACCGTTCGTTTTAGACTATATTTTTCCTCGGCCGCTTCCGCACTTAAAACATTTTTAAAACCAATTTTAAATTGGTAGCGCCGACTCAAATTTTAAATTGGGGATCTATTCAACCCCCCCCCCCCCTTCTAGATCCGTGCCATAGTCTAACAAGTGGTATCTAGAGCTCCGGTTATTCGGCGCTTCAAATACAACGAGATAGAAAATGGCAAACGAACCTAAAGGGGCGTACAATAGGGCTCCTGTTTTCAACGGTGAAAATTATAGTTATTGGAAAGACTGTATGCGTGTGCATATAAACTCCATAGATAGAAAAATATGGAATGTTATCCTTAATGTTCCAATAGAAATTACTATGACCAATGCGGATAATGTAGTTGTGCCAAAGCCTGAAGCACAATGGACCGATGACGATGAGAAAAAATACAATTATGATTGGAAAGCTAAAAACATCTTAATCTCCCTATTAGGTGTAGATGAATACTATCGTGTATCCCATTGTCCTACTGCTAAGGCCATGTGGGATTCACTACAAATAGCCCATGAGGGGACAAACGATGTTAAGTTTGCTAGAATCAATACATTAACTCAAGAGTTCGATCTCTTTTTCATGGAGCAAGGGGAAACCATTGCTGACATGCAAAAGAGATTTACTCATCTCATCAATCGTTTACATTCATTAGGTAGGCCTGTTTCCAATGATATTGCTACTAATAAGATCTTAAGATGTCTTAATAGGGAATGGCAGCCTAAAGTGACCACCATCAAAGAAGCACATGATCTTACCTTATTAGATTTAACAACATTGTTTGGCAAATTACAAGAGCATGAACAGGTACTCTTGAGCTTAGACCAACGCGAAAAGATGGAAAAGAAAGACAAAACGAAGGTGAGTGAAAAGAAATCGATAGCTCTCAAGACTTCCTCCTCGAAGTCTCAAGCAAAAGAGAAAAATGATTATTCCTCGAGCGACGAAGAAGAAGAGGACACAAGCGAAGATATGGGGTTGTTTGTTAAATGGTATAACCGTTACGTGAGAAAGAACGACATCCAACATTCCGAGAAGAACTTGGTAAACTTCCGGAAACAATCGAGACACTCCAAGGATGATGACTCAAAAGGTAAAAAGACTAGAGGGACATGCTACAAGTGTCGAAAGCCCGGTCACTACAAACCGGACTGTCCAATGAATAAAAAGGGAAAGGACAAGGAATTATCAAAATCACACAAGAAATCATCAAAGCCTAGGAGAGCGTACATAGCATGGGAAAGTGACAGCGACTCTTCCTCCTCTGATGAAAGTTCTAGTGATGAAGAAGAGTCTGTGAATCTATGCCTCTCCGCCAATCAGAAAAATAAGAAAAAACAGGTACGTCACTCTAAATATGATAAGTCCTCAAATATGTCGCATTCAGAATTACAAACCGCATTTCATGCCTTACATAATGAAGCAGTTGAAGCCTTCAAGAAACTTGCTTCTAATAAGAAAATCTTTACGTATTTAGAGCATAAAGTTAAAAAGTCCGAAAAGAAATTAGAGGACCTTAAGGCTTCCATTGTGAAAGGCAATGAATCGGATTGTAAAGACAATAGAAATCCTTTCAACTTCGGGTGTGGCACTTGTCATATTTGGCAAGGTGAGGTTAGAAACCTCAAGGCCAAATTAAACAAGGCACTTGAGCCTAAAGTTACATTTGCTATTGATAAAAAGGATTTTAGAAAAAGTATGATTAACCCATACCAAAAATATGCATATGTAATTAGGGATCAAGCAAGTGAAAGTGTCTCTAAAGTTTATTTTGCTTGCTTATATTGTTGCAAGAAAGGCCACTCCATTGGTAAATGAAGGTTTAGGAGATTTCTTGTTCCTAAAGGCATCTACCAATGGTTGCCCAAACGCAACCATTTTGTCGCTAACCTATTAGGACCCAATATGCCATTGGGCACCTCCTTGTGCTAATTATGTTTTGACAGGTGAAATGTGTCGAGACCACCGAGAGAAGATGGGTTCTCGATAGTGGGTGCTCAAGACACATGTCTGGAGACATATCCTTATTCATAGACTTTGTGGCTAAGAAGAAAGGGTATGTAACTTATGGTGATAACAACCGCGGAGCAATACTAGGTAAAGGTAGTGTAGGTAATCCCGCCACTACTATGATTTCCGACGTATTGCTTGTCAAAAACCTTAAACATAATCTGCTTAGCATTAGCCAATTGTGCGACAAAGGATACAATGTATCCTTTTCAAAAGATTGTTGAAAAATTGTGCATGAAAATGATAAGAAGAATATGTTTAATGGTTTTAGAGTAAACAATGTATATATGCTTGACTTAAATGAAGTATCATTAACAAGCGACAAATGCCTCATAACTATGAGTGAATACTCATGGCTATGGCATAGGCGTTTAGCGCATGTTAATTTTGACTTACTTAATAAGGTAGTCTCAAAAGACCTAGTCTTAGGACTTCCCAAAATAAAGTTCACCAAGGATCACCTTTGTGATGCTTGTCAAAAAGGGAAGCAAACGAGGATCTCATTTAAATCCAAAAAGATGATTTCAACAACGAGACCTCTTGAACTTCTACACATGGACTTGTTTGGGCCGTCTAGGATCAAAAGTCTAGGAGGAAACTATTACGGGTTCGTAATAGTGGACGACTTTTCTAGGTTTTGTTGGACCATCTTCTTAGTAAGTAAAAGTGATACATTTGCCGCTTTTGAAAAGTTTGCTAAGCTTTCCCAAAATAAGTTAAATACAAACATAGTGTCCATTAGGAGCGACCATGGAGGTGAGTTTGAAAATCACTTATTTGAAGAATATTGCGGTAACCATGATATTGATCATAACTTCTCCGCTCCATGCACTCCTCAACAAAACGGGGTTGTGGAGCGCAAAAACCGTATTTTAGAAGAATTGGGAAGAACAATGATTAACAAAAGTGGTTTACCTAAATATTTTTGGGCCGACGCCATTAGTACGGCGTGCTATGTTTTGAATAGGGTACTTATTCGCCCCATTCTAAACAAAACACCGTACGAACTTTTAAAAGGGCGAAAGCCTAATGTTTCTCACTTGCACGTGTTTGGATGTAAATACTTTGTATTAAACAATGGAAAGGAAAACCTGGGCAAATTTGATTCCAAAGCCGATGAAGGTATCTTTCTCGGATACTCTCACTCGAGTAAAGCATATAGAATATATAATAAACGATTACTTGTTGTAGAAGAGTCTGTGCATGTTACCTTTGATGAGTCCTACCCGAGAAATGTCGGAAAGGATAGTGTTGTTCATGGTGCAGGTACATCCACTGAAGACATACTCAAAAGTGGCGAGACGGGGATTGATCAACCTGACAAAGCCAAAATTGAGGAGGATAAGGATGCACACCGTGATGCAACAGAGGAAGTTCATCCGCCTTCAAACGACGATCTTCCTCAAGAATGGAAGTCATCTAAAGACCATCCAATTGAAAACATTATTGGAGACATCACAAAGGGTGTAACAACTCGAGCTAAGCTAAGTAATTTCTGTTATTACTTCGCTTTCGTGTCATAGATGGAACCTAAAAACCCTAAGGAAGCTCTACTCGATGAACATTGGTATTTCTCAATGCAGGAGGAACTGAATCAGTTTACTAGAAATGAGGTTTGGGACCTTGTCCCCCCTCCACGAGGTCATCGAGTAATCGGCACCCGATGGGTGTTTAGAAATAAACTGGACGAGAACGGAGTAATAACTCGCAAAAAAGCGCGTTTAGTCACGCAAGGGTATAACCAAGAGGAAGGCATCGACTATGAGGAAACTTATGCGCCGGTTGCCCAACTCGAGGCTATACGCCTTCTACTTGCTTTCGCTTGTGCGAAAGATTTTAAGTTATTTCAAATGGACGTCAAAATTGTGTTCCTTAACGGGTTTATAAATGAAGAATTCTATGTTGCTCAACCACCTGGTTTTGAGTCTCATGAGTATCCTGATCATGTTTATAAACTGAAAAGAGCTTTGTACGGTCTCAAACAAGCTCCTAGAGCATGATATGAGAGACTAAGCAAATTCTTACTTGATCAAGGCTACTCAAGAGGAAAGGTTGATACTACTCTCTTCATTAAACGTCAAGGAAAACACTTAATTCTTGTACAAATTTATGTTGACGATATCATATTTGGATCCACTAACATGAATCTCGTAAGAGAGTTTGCTAAGCTTATGCAGGGTGAATTCGAGATGAGTATGATGGGTGAACTCACATATTTTCTCGGGTTACAAATCAAGCAACTGAAGGAAGGAACATTCGTGAGCCAAATAAAATATTGTTTGGATCTTCTCAAGAGATTTGACATGGCAAATGCAAAAGCCATAGACACCCCTATGCCAACATGTGCAAATATGAGTAAAGATGAAAGTGGCAAAGATGTTGAGGTAAAAAGGTACAGAGGTATGCTTGGCTCGCTTCTCTATCCAACTGCTTCGCGTCCCGACATTATGTTTAGCGTGTGTATGTGCGCCAGATACCAATCATGTCCTAAGGAATCCCACCTAAAATCTGTCAAACGCATACTTCGATACCTATCTGGTACTCCGAAGTATGGATTGTGGTATTCTAAGGGTAATGATTGTTCACTGGTAGGCTTCTCCGATTTTGATTTTGCCGGTTGCAAATCGGATAGGAAAAGCACTAGTGGTACATGTCACTTATTTTCAAATTCCTTGGTCAGTTGGCACAGCAAGAAACAAGTGTCTGTTGCTCTGTCAACCGCCGAAGCGGAATACGTAGCCGCCGGTAGTTGTTGTGCGCAAGTCTTATGGCTTAAACAACAACTATTGGACTTCAATTTGAAACTAGAATGTGTTCCAATATTTTGTGACAACACCAGTGCTATAAATCTTACCAAGAATCCGGTGTTACACTCGCGTACCAAACACATAGAAATTCGACACCATTTTCTTAGGGACCATGTAGAGAAGGGTGACATTGTCTTTGAACACGTCGATACTAAAAACCAACTAGCGGACATTTTCATAAAGCCGCTAGCCAATGAGCCCTTCTTTCATATCCGTCGAGAACTTGGTATTCTCGATATTTCTGATCGGGTTTAACAATTGCTACGTTCAAATTTAATATATTTACAACTATGTTTTTGTACCACTAACAATCATTTTGAGTTTGTTGCAAGTGCAAATCTGTGGTTAACAAGAGTGGTCGGTATAGAGGTGATATTGCTCCTTTCTCCTTCTTTTTCTCCTCTCTCTCTTAGTATTCATGACTTGAAAATGACTATATCGTTCTACAATCATAGTACTTATATATGTATATGACTGTTGCTGGTTGATACTATGCGTGTTGAATGCATGTCATATTGTGAAAAGATGAATAGGCATGATAAATAGGCAAGTGTGACATTCTGCATAACATAAAATTGAAAATTTTGAGTTTTTTGAAGGTTTGAGTCGACCTAAACAGGACAATGGTCGACGCATACTGTAAACTTTCAAAATTATCAAAAACTGTACAGTATGCGTCGACGCATGCAGGGCTATGGTCGACAACTCGCTTGAAAACCCAGAAATTTTCTCTTTTGAAAAACGTTCCAATTTCCCTCTCCTCTACATTAAATGTGTTATGATGTTTTGACATGACATTCATCTTGTGAATTGCATCTAGACACCTAATATGTATCCTTGTCTCCTCCCTCTTCCCAAAAACCCTAACACCTCCTTCTATTAAAGACCTAAGTATTCTTCTTCTCCAACATTATTCCGAAATCATTCTCTTCAAAGTTCATCTACAAATTCCTCCAAAACTCATCATCAATGGCTTCCTCTCTCCGCAAAACTACCGGTAAGAGATCAAGAGCTTCTTCATCCTCTGCTTCAGTTCCGGTTCCTGCTGTTTCCCTTGTTCATCCTCCTGCTGTTGAAAATTTCAACAAAAGTCTCAGCAAAAGGGCCATAGTTCCACAACATGCTTTCTACCATGCAACAAGTGAGCGCTTGCATCTCACCCGGCTTCTGTCCCTGTTGGACTTTCAAGGGTTCGTCAATTTCCTGGAATGTAATACAAAGTACAGTGAAGATTTGGTCAGAGTGTTTTACACAAATATGCGAGGTAACTTTCAAGATCAGCACTTTCACACCTCTGTAGGAAATAGACTGGTTAATATCAATTCTGAAGTATGGAACAAATATTTTGATATGACTGTTGATGCTGATGCACTACCTCTCCATGACGTAACTGACACTCGTACGGTGTCGGGTTATGAATATAAGAGGGCTCTGAATGGAATGCTAAAACGACCTTATCCAGAGGCAATTGTCAACAGCGATGCTTTTCCTCGATCGGTCACAGCCGGGAAACTCAATATAGGGGAGCGCATCCTTCAGTGGATTGTCGCTCGTATACTACGACCGAAAAAGGGTGGCCTGTCGCGTGTCGAACAAGCTGAGGTACATCTTATCTACATACTGCAAAACATGATCAAAATAAATTGGCCTTACTATATTGCTAGCAGGATGTTTGCTCTGAGAGACTCAAGTAGAGGCACTGCTTTAGCCTATGGGTCGTTCATCTCGGAAACTCTTGCTGCTGCGAATGTTGTGTATCCAACATTTCCATGTGTATCAGTTTCCTCAGATAAAGAATTTAGCACCAAAACCCTTGCAATGATGGGGTATTTTTGGTGTGCTGAACGACGTTCATACAGATTTGTCCGATGGGCCAATATTCCTCTAGTGCCTAGTAACGATTCTGATGAAGAAGAAAGTGAAGAGCAGGTGTTGCACCCCAAAATTTGACCAACAATTATTTATTCATTGAGTGTTTGAAAGTTGATACCTTCATCAGAAAGTTCAAGAGATCCTCAGAAGAAGTGGTTTGAAACCAGGGTTGTGTGCTTCATAACTTGAGGGTTGTGGGTGCCCCTCAGATGATTCTGGGACTTTGAGAATGAACTTGATGTTTTGGGAAAGCCTATGAGATGTCTTGATAGCCTTCATGAAGCCCAGAGAAGTCATTATGCAAGAGTTCAGAAGATTCAACCATGAATGATAGAATTAGGGTTTTGACTGGGTCAACCCTAGGATAACTGAAGATTTGGGAAAGGTTGAGACCCAATCAAAGGGCCATGAGATCATGGAATGATGCATTGAGATGATATAAAGATGATTCCTAGGCCAACTCATCATGAGTGAGTAGTTTGAGAAGTTTCAAGTCAGGGTCCCCAAGGATTGTCAGTGAAAAAACCTAATTTGATCCCTATCTTCCAGGCAGTTTTAGCTCAAGATGTGATTGATATCTCACCTTCCCCACAACATGAATGTTGTAGAGATTGTTCTAAGCTTTAATTTGAGTGGTGGAAGTCCTTGATAGGAGTTACAGAGCTCAAGTTATGGTTTTGACAAATTACAGGTCAACAGGGGTGTGTGAATCTGGGTCCTTGAAAGTCACCCAACTTGCAGACAACTTTTTCCCTAGTAGGGTGATTCCTATGACTTCTTGGTCAACATGAATGTTGAATAGCATCTTCTTAGCTTTAATTTGAGTGGTATAAGTCCTTGATAGGATTCATGGAACTCAACTTATGGTTTGAACAAGACAGGGGTATTTTGGTCATTTGTCAGTTATAGGTCATTTTAGCCAATGCCTAAAACTCCTATTTCCAAGCCTCAAATGGAAAAACTCAAAACATGAAAGTTGTTCAAAATGGGATTTTAAGTCTAGAAAGAAGGTCATGAATTGTTGGAAAAGCTCATAGCATGGATTTGCATGATTGGTCAAAAATGAACTAAAAATGGCATATAAGTTTGAAAAGTTGAAATTAAAAATTGGTTTGGAAGATCCACAAATCCAAAATAGGTCATCCAATATATCATTTTGATTGGAAACATCATTTTGAGAACATTGGTTTAGATAGAATTTCCATTTAAGGCTTTAAAATGGGGGTTGCTTTGAAAACTTGTTACTTGAAAAAGAAGGCAACTTGGGAAATCCTAACACAAGGCAAAACCAAGGCTTGTAGTTGTGCACTCCTTCTCAATATCTCATGTAAAGATATTTTAAGACCACATTGCAAGGCATAAGGCATGGGATATGAGATTTTCAACTTGTCCCCACATGAGATTTTCAAGAACTTTCCACCATATTCTAGATGAATCTAGAAGTGTCTAATGATCATTATAAAGAGAGTGCATTAGAGAGTGATTGAGGTTGGTGATAGAGAGAGATTTCAGAGGAGAGAGAGAGAGAGAGAAATAGCCATTGAAGCACTTTCTTCAAGTTCAAGCAATTCAAGAAATCTGCATCTACAAGCCATCTCTTTCACAACAAGTGCAAACAGAAGCTTGTGCATCACAAGAGGATCTCATTGCAGCCATTTCAAGCCCTGAATCATCCTCCACGAGTACCTACCATCATCACTTGACAGGTTGGTTTCTCTCCATAATTCTCCTAATTTATGCACTTTCAAGTAGTTCTTTAGGTATAGGATTGATGTACTAGATTAGGTGATCTTTTCCCATAAGTTTGAGAGCTCTGTGTGAGGTTCCATGGCAGGTGAGTGATTCTTTAATCTCCAAGAACTAGCTGTTTAGGGAGTTTTAACTAGCATGGATTAGGTTAGATTAACTAGGGTAGCATGGAGAGCAAGTTTAGATCCTTAGGTTGAAGCTTCACCATGGTTGATCTCAGATGAACATGGTGGAACCATGATCTTAAGGTCTTCTATTTGAATGATCTAGGGGGAATTAATGAAAACTACACGTATGGCTGTGTTCCTCTTGATTAGTAGAAGACTTTTCGTTTTGGAATCGTGGCATTTCATCCACTGAGCAGAGAGAACGAGTGAGGAGAAGATTAGTGCATGGAGGGAGGGTTTCTGCAAAACCCTAGTTTGAGTTGGGACGATGGCCAGATGCCGTTGGATGAGTCCCCAGCTTTTGACCTTTTCCTTTCATCGTGCGGCTCAAATTCAATCTGAAAATGGGAGGGAAATTCGCAGCCAAAACGCCGCGTTTTGTTAAATGAGGGGCGCCTGGGCTTAGTCCCTTTTCTATCCGCACCCCCTCTATTTCTGGCCCATTAGGAAACCAACTAGCCTGCCTTGCTATTTCCACCCCCTCCCTTTTAATTGTTTTAAATTCTTTTTATTTCTTTTAATATTTTTCTTGTCTTTAAAAATTCATAAGTAAATGAAAAATAACTCTTTTTTGTCCATTCTTTTTTCTATGATTAGATAATTTTGTGTAGAAAAATATAAAAATAAAAATGGAATTTTATTTTTAATGTGGAATTTTTAGTGGTATTTTCTTTAATATAGTGTATTTTCTTTCTTTTAGTTGATACCTCATTTTGCAAGAATTGTTTTAGGACCTTCCTTTAATCTTTTTAGTCCATTCTTTTTTGTGCAATTAGATGATGAATCATAGTTCCCCATAGGATTTATTCTAGAATTTTAGAATTAAATTTTGATTAGTTTAATTAGGGTAGATTTAGGGTATCCTAATTAGGGTTTAGGTTGTGCTTAGGAGAAAGAATTCATTTTATTTAGATAGTTTTGTCTTGATTTTTGGGTGGAGGCCCATATGGATGTTATGGATAGATATTGTAGACCCTTGTGAATAATTGTTAGATTTTTCCCCCTTGGTTTAGTATTTTTAGGTATTTTCTGAAGTTGCCTATTGATTTTGTCTGTTCTGAGGTTATCTGTTCACCTCTGGGGTTTGTTTTGGGGAATTTGTTGAGGGGCTTGTGTTGTCTTGAAGAGCTTGTTGGAGAGCATGATGAAGAGAAGATTGAAGATCAAGACTCAGAGACCCAGAGCTTGGCTTGTTCCCTGTCTGTGAGGTTTGAGATCCTGAAGTTTGAAGGAAGTTCATGGTACTTTCCTGAGGAAGGCACTATGAATGACTTTCATTCTTTCTTCTCACCTCTTTCTCAAGTATCCAATGATGTTGGAGCCAACTTGTGAGTTTAATTTCTCCTGAGGAGGAATGTAAACTGATCACATGTTGTTGAGCCACATGGGATACAACTCCTAAGTGGAAGCCTCCTAGTACTTTCCTGAGGAAGGTCCTATGGGTCTATTCACTTAGTTCCATTAGTTCATCTAGGATTTCTCAAGTATCCAATGATGTTGGAGCCAACTTGTGAGTTTAATTTCTCCTGAGGAGGAATGTAAACTGATCACAGTTGTTGAGCCACATAGGATACAACTCCTAAGTGGAAGCCTCTTAGTACTTTCCTGAGGAAGGTCCTGTGGGTCTATTCACTTAGCTCCACTAGTTCAGATAGGATTTCCTAAATATCCAGTGATGTTGGAGCCTGCTTGTGAGTTTAATTTCTCCTGAGGAGGAATGTAAACTGATCACAGTGGTTGAGCCATAGAGGGTATGACTCCTGAGTATACACCTCCTAGTGCTTTCCTGAGGAAGACACTATGAGTCTGCTTACTTAGCTCCCTTTCTTTGGTAAGCTTGTTCTGAAGCTTGAAGACGGGGATTGATTTCTCTTGTTTAGGGCTTTGCTTAGATTTGATTCAGATTCTGTGTTAGGGTTAGGATTAGAGAGTAGATTCTTTCTTTCTCAAGCATGTGTGTTTGTTTGCCTGATAGCACTTCATTTCTCTTGTCTGTATATGGCTTGATAGCATGTGTTTATTTTTCAGTATGATTACTGTTATTTCATGACTGGCTTGAGGTTGAGACGAGCTTGTGGAGGCTGAAGCCCCACACACATTTCCTCCCTCACTTGCATTGCATGCATTTTGCTGTTAAAGCTGATGCTTTTATCTGTTTTGGTGTATCATTGACATGATCCCTTAGGACTCTCATTTCCTCAGATGAGGACTTGATGATAGACCTTTAGGTTGAAACCTATGCATGACAACATCTAGGAGTTCCCTGTTCAAACTTCAACCATAGGATGAATCCATGGCATGATAACAGTAGGACTTGATAGTCTCCCTCCTAGTTGGGCCTGTTCTCTTCTCATCTCGAAGCAGTTTAAGACACAGTAATCATGAATGATTTCTTTCGTACGTTATGAGCCTTAAGCCATCTGAGGATGGATGTTTAGTATGGTACCCTTTGGGTGACATGCGACGCATTCACTCTCAGGTCATAGTCTCTAGTGCGGTTGAGATCGCAAAGACACCATAAAAAACACTTCTTTCAGGAGATAACCCGTAGTTACCCGAACTACGTTTGCTCTGATCTTTCATACCAGATGAAAGTACGTAGGCATAGGATGCGACATCCTAGCGAGCAACCTTTCCCCCGCAATCCTTCGTTAGCCGAACTACGTTGACTCTGATTTCTCATTCTCTGATGAGAATACGTAGGCATAAAGCGCGATGCTTTGCCGAGTCATTTTTCTTTTCTTTTTAAGCCAGCCTTGATAGGTAGATAGATTATAACCAACCCGTCCAAGTAAACAAACAAGCGAGGATCCCATCGAGTACGACGGACGTGAGGGGTGCTAATACCTTCCCCTTGCGTAACCGACTCCCGAACCCAGACAATGGTTGCGATGACCTTGTCTTACCCTTATTCGTCAGGTTTTTCCGATCGTTTCCTTTCCCGCTCTGAGGGATAAATAACGAAAGGTGGCGACTCTTCTGTTTTGCCGGCACCTTATTTTCGCGCAAGCGACAGCTGGCGACTCTGCTGGGGACTTATAGCATCTAGGGACTTTTCCCATCCCTTATGCTGGGACCGTTTCCCATCCCCTACGCGAGTCAATCCTATCGTTTGTGTGTTTGCTTGTTGGGTTGCGTTTATTTACCGCATTTTTATTTCCCGCACTTTACTTCCCGCACTTTATTTCCCGCATTTTATTTCCAGTTCAATATGATTATCTGTGCTGCTGTGGGAGAGGGATGTTACTGTGAGTGAAAAGCCGGACCTGGGCTTGAGTACACACCTAGATATAGTTGCGGAGAAGTAGTAGACGAACCTGTCTGCTGAGCAGGCACAGTTCCCTACGAAAATCTGCGCTCAGACGAGATTCTTGCAGAGGTGCTCCTTTCCGGTCCTGAGGATCTGAGGGGAGTCCAGACGTGAGGATTGTCGACTCTGGGGACCGATCATTTGGAAGTCAGCTAAGAGAGGCCTCTTCATGACTTGATGATGCCACTCCTTCTGGGAATCGTATCGTCATTCGTGAAAGTCTGTGACGCTGATGACCGCATAGGATGCCGTACCTTTGTCCGTGGATTAGGTCCATACCTGTGAGTGGGGTTGGGATATTGCAGGAAACTTTGACCTCCAGACTACCTGGTTTTCTTGACAGTGAATCAGTTATGTTGGGTTCTCCGGTGCAGATATGTTCTTGATAGAGCAAGGGTTTGATCAGAGGATCTCATCATCGGGTGTTTGTCTGTTCTTGATAGAGCAGGCTTTGATCAGTGTATTATCATCAGTGGTTTGTTCCGGATAGAGCAGATTTTGAGTGGGGTCTGAAGATCTCATCAGCAACTGTGTGTTTGTTCTTGATAAGGCAGATTTTGAGTGGGGTTTGAAGATCTCATCAGCAGCTGTGCATGTGCTCTTGAGAGGGCAGATTTTTGATTTGGGGGTCTGAAAACTTCATCAACAGATGTTACTTGATCTTGCATCCGGGGTCTTTATTATCAGGCCCTTGTTCCTGTTAGGGCAGAATTTTGATCTCGATCCTATCAGATGGTTATTCTCAGCAGATCAGATCAGTGGTTTTACACCGGGGTTTCCTTCTCATCAGTGACTATTGACACCGAATCTCCACAGCAGCCACCTGGATATATTGTTGCATACCTGCATTTTGCATTAGCTTGCATAATCATTCCATTGGCGTGTGTCTGTGACAGGTACCGTTTCCCCGATCCAGGATCTCTCGCCCCTTATTGCGTTACTGCAGCCTTTCTCAGGAAGACTGATGCGTACGAGTTCTCGGTCCTTGTTGTGTCGAATCTGACTATTGCTATGCGAGGTTACTACTTCCATGATTGGGCCTAGATTCCTCTCCTTATTATTGTCAACAGGTGCCAGGATCGGGGGATAATCTCTCAAGCACACAGACACACGCCTGCATCTGCATAAAGCATTTTTGCATGACATACATTCTGCTACTTTTCCTAACCTTTGATGTTGACAGGTTTTTCAGGTACTCAGGTTCCGAGCTGCTTTCGATCTCCAGGATTGATCAAAGACTCATCCACCGCTACTCAACTCGCGCTAATCAGACGAGAATCATGGACCAGGTACAGTCAGATGTTCAAGAGCTTCGTGAATGGATGGATCGTTTTATGGAGCTGATGCAAGTAGTTGCGAATGGGCAAGACCAGCTTCGTACTTTGGTTCAACCTCTCATCTCCAGGGTTGACAGTAATGGAATACTTCACGGCGGGGCTGTGCCCACTCCTCCTCAAGGGGATACTCCACAGAACGTTGTTCCTGGTGCCGGGGGCAACGGCAGTGCTAACGGCAATCTTATGACTAATCTCGGACTTAATGCGGCAGGCACCGACAATGGTAGTTTGGGTGCCAATGTTAACATAGGGCCGGTCAACGGCAATGTTGGTGCGGGAAATATGGTGGTGCCTCAACCGTGGCTGGAGGACCATCAGAATGACATATTCTCTCAGAGAGGTGTAGAGGCAGAGTTGACTGCTGAGGCTCGACTCAGGTTCAAGGCGCTGGAAGACAAGATGAGAGACATAGAAAATCAGAACACATTGGGCGTTGACATGTCCAAACTCGGGTTGATTGCTGACTTTAAAGTACCTCACAAGTTCAAGGTGCCTATCTTTGAGAAGTATAGGGGTACTACTTGTCCCCGCGTTCACCTCCGATCTTATTATAGAAAGATGTCCGCTTATTCTGACGATGAGAAGCTGCTGATGCACTTCTTTCAGGATAGTCTTTCTGGTCCATCGCTCGAATGGTATATGGGTTTGGAGCCCGCTACTGTGCGCACCTGGAAAGACCTTGCAGAAGCATTTGTTCTCCACTATCAATATAATAGCGACTTGGCTCCCAACCGAGTTCAGCTTCAGAATCTCTCGCAGCGGAACAATGAAAGCTTCAAAGAGTACGCCCAGCGGTGGCGTGAATTGGCTGCTCGGGTCCAACCACCGATGGTTGAGCGTGAGTTGGTACAAATGTTCGTGGCCACCCTTCCTAGAGTCTATTACGAAAAGCTGGTTAGTGTCATGTCTGGAACATTCTCGGCCCTCATCACTTTGGGCGAGCATGTTGAGAACGGTATAAAGATCGGAAAAATTCAGGGCGAATCATCCTCAGCTGGAGGAGCTAGCAAGAAACCCTATACTGGCAAGCGTCGAGAGGGAGATGCCAGTGCTGTCACTAATGCTAGGAGGAAGGGCAAGGGCCCTCAGCCTCAGATTGCTAGCATAAACATCCCAGCTACTCCGCCGCAGCCGCAGCCGCAGCAGCAGCCCCAGCAACAGAATAATCAGGGATATAAGAGATATCAGAATCAGGGTCCCCTGGCAAACCGTCATCTTGAAACTCCACCTATGTCATATGCACAGCTTCTGCAAACGTTGCTTCAGCTCCAATTGGTTCACAAGAGGACAATGGCTCCCTTAACAGGGGCACCACCACCGGAGTATGATGCTAATGCTACTTGTGAATTTCACTCTGGGGCACCTGGCCATACGGTTGAGAATTGTAAAGCTTTTAAGCACAAAGTCCAGGACTTGGTGGACGCCAAGGTTATCAACTTTTCTGACAACGTGCCCAACGTCACCAAGAACCCAATGCCTCATCATAAGGGCGGCGGAGTGAATGCTGTTATCACTGAGGAGAGTTCAGACTTGCTGACCGATGTTAAAGATTTGAAGACGCCGTTGAGTTTTGTCAAGGCTAAGTTGCTGAAGAAGGGCTTCTTTCCTGGATGTGGAGAATTATGTTTGGCTTGTGCTACACTTTCTGATGGGTGTGAGCAGTTGATCGAAGGTATCCAGAGTCTGATGTCCGAGGGTATTTTGCAATTCAGCCGGAGCGTTGAGTGTGCATCAGGGGAAGTCGTACTGAAGCAGGCAGACGAAGTTGCTACCATTACTATTCCTCGTCACCCTATTACTATTTCTGCGCCCCGTCCGCCTTCTATCACCATCACCAGGGCCGGACCAATCCCATTCGAGAGTACCAATGCCATTCCATGGCATTATGGCGCCGAAGTTTATTGTAATGGTCAGAAGATAGAGCTTGAGCCATTCGGATCGTCTGCGCAGAACCTTACCGAAGTCAGCGGTATCACTAGAAGTGGAAGAGTGTTCGCACCAGCAGAGGTTGTAGCAGAGAAAGTGGTCCGAGCTGACGCTGTGGATAAAGGTAAAGGTAAAGCTGTCAAAGAGGTCCCTGCAGGGGCAGAGAAAGACTTGCTGGTTAAAGATGCTGAAGAGTTCATGCGACTGATCAAGAAAAGTGACTACAAAATTGTAGATCATCTTCATCAGACTCCGTCGAAGATCTCTATTCTTAACCTGTTGCTGTGTTCTGAAGCACACCGCAACGCCTTGCTGAAAGTATTGAATGCTGCATACGTGCCACAGGAGATATCAGTAAATCAACTCGAGGAAGTAGTGGCCCATGTCAATGCTGGTAATGGGCTGGGATTTACAGATCTGGAGCTGACTCCTAAGGGAAGAGATCACAACAGCGCCTTGCACGTCTCAATAGAGTGCAGAGGCACGATTATGTCACATGTCCTGGTAGATACGGGCTCCTCGCTTAACGTGCTTCCGAAGAAGGCACTGATGAAGTTGGATACCCGTGGACTGCTGTGCACGCCCAGTGATCTGGTCGTGAAGGCCTTTGACGGAACCAAGCGCCACGTCTTCGGAGAATTGACCCTGCCAATTCAAGTTGGACCAGAGACGTTTAATGCGGTTTTCTATATCATGGATATCATGCCCGCCTATAGTTGCCTCTTAGGTCGGCCGTGGATCCATTCTGCTGGTGCCGTGACGTCCACGCTGCATCAGAAGCTTAAATATGCTGTTGGGGGCAGCATAGTGACAGTCTGTGGAGAGGAGGACATCATGGTAAGCCACCTGTCGTCCTTTAAATACGTTGAAATGGATGGTGAGATCCATGAGACTCTTTGCCAAGCATTTGAAACCGTCAGGGTGAAGGAGGTAGCTCCCGTTGTTGCAGAGAAGCAAGAGTTGAACCTCTCCTCATTTAAGGAAGCTCGGGCTGTTGTCGAAGCTGGTTCCACCCCAGGCTGGGGGCATGTTTTGGATATACCAATCAAACAGGATAAGTTTGGATTAGGGTATTCTCCTGGAGCTGAAGCTTCATCTTCTTCTGGCAGTTCGTCTCATGGGAAAGGGCCGATCTTATTCACCAAGGGGGGAGTAATTTTCGAGAGTATCAATGCTGCGTCAGAGGACAGCGGAGACAGTGATTGCGATCTTGACGCCTGGATTCAACTGAGCAAGCCAGGCGAGCGCCTCCACAATTGGACCATCAAGGAGATTATCAAGCTGACAAGTGAAGAGTAATGATTTGCTTTTTACAATCTTTGTACAACCCTATGTCCTGCCCGGGGCATAGTGGTTTTACTGTCAGGGCCTTGTTGGATCATGTGTATGCATTTTGTTAATAAATAAAAGGCGTTTTCTTCGTAATCAAATGTTGTGTTCTCTGTTATTCATGTTTTATGTTTATTTCGAAAAACAGCAAAATGGCAACGAGGTTCGTGCTAACCTGCATATTCTTGCTTTAAACTTAACCCTTGTTATTGCAGGATCCACGTAATAGATGACATCGACTCTGGACCCTCTACGGCTCACTACGACTTTGATTGCCCGATCTATCAAGCCGAGGATGAGATTGATGAAGACGAAGACCTTCCGGAAGAGTTGGCCCGCTTGTTGAGACAAGAGGAGAAGGTTATTCTGCCTCACGAGGAGGATATTGAGATCATAAATCTGGGTTCTGAGGAGCTCGTCAGAAATGTCAGAGTTGGGGCTGCGCTGCAGAATGATGTCAAGCATAGACTGGTCGAGATGCTTCGAGAGTATAGTGACGTCTTTGCTTGGTCGTATGAGGATATGCCCGGACTTGACACTGATATCGTGGTTCATCGCTTGCCGTTGCGAGAAGATTGCCCTCCAGTCAAGCAGAAACTCAGGAGGACGAGACCAGACATGGCTGTAAAAATCAAGGAAGAAGTCCAGAAGCAGTTGGACGCAGGATTTCTAGCCGTTACCACTTACCCTCCGTGGGTCTCCAACATAGTGCCTGTACCTAAGAAGGATGGTAAGGTACGCATGTGCGTCGATTATCGGGATTTGAATAGGGCGAGCCCTAAGGATGATTTCCCGTTGCCTCATATCGATGTGTTGGTCGACAATACATCCCAGTTTTCCGTGTTTTCGTTCATGGATGGCTTCTCCGGTTACAATCAGATTAAGATGGCGCCGGAGGACATGGAGAAAACGACGTTTATCACCCCCTGGGGGACGTTTTGCTACAAGGTAATGCCCTTCGGTCTGAAGAACGCAGGGGCCACCTACCAGCGGGCAATGGTAACTTTGTTTCATGATATGATTCATCATGAGATCGAGGTCTATGTTGATGACATGATTGCAAAGTCCCAAACGGAGGAAGAGCATCTGGTCGACCTATTGAAGCTGTTTGAAAGGCTTAGGAAGTTCAGGCTGAGGCTGAATCCTAACAAGTGCACCTTCGGAGTGCGGTCCGGAAAGTTATTGGGGTTTATCGTTAGTGAACGAGGTATTGAAGTTGATCCTGCGAAAATAAAAGCTATCCAAGAAATGCCAGCGCCGAAAACAGATAAAGAAGTTCGTGGTTTCCTGGGCCGAATAAACTACATTGCAAGGTTTATCTCTCAGCTCACGGCCACTTGTGAACCGATGTTCAAGCTGTTGAAGAAAAATCAGGCGATTACTTGGAATGAGGATTGCCAGAAGGCATTCGACAAAATAAAGCAGTATCTTCAAGAACCTCCAATCTTGATACCCCCAGTGGCTGGACGGCCATTAATCATGTACCTGACGGTTCTGGAGAATAGTATGGGGTGTGTTCTCGGTCAGCACGACGAGACGGGCAGAAAAGAGCATGCCATTTATTACTTGAGTAAGAAGTTCACTGACTGTGAATCTCGCTACTCGATGCTGGAGAAGACGTGTTGTGCACTAGCCTGGGCTGCCAAACGTTTACGACAGTACATGCTCAATCACACCACCATGCTAATTTCGAAGATGGATCCGATCAAGTACGTCTTCGAAAAGCAGGCTCTTTCGGGCAGGATTGCCAGATGGCAAATGGTGTTAACAGAATATGATATTCAGTACGTCTCCCAGAAAGCCATCAAGGGGAGCGTATTGTCTGATTACCTTGCCGAACAGCCAATCGAAGACTATCAGCCAATGAAGTTCGAATTCCCTGACGAGGATATTATGTTTCTCAAAGCGAAGGACCGTGATGAGCCATTGCCCGATGAGGGGCCAGATAGGAAGTCTCAGTGGAAGTTGATATTCGACGGAGCGGTTAATTCCTATGGGAGTGGTATCGGGGCTATCATTACGACCCCTCACGGATCCCACATCCCTTTTACTGCGAGACTGACGTTTCCAGTTACCAACAATGAAGCAGAGTATGAAGCATGTATTATGGGTCTAGAAGAGGCAATTGATTTGAGAATCAAGAATCTAGACATATATGGTGACTCAGCGCTTGTAATCAATCAGATCAAAGGGGAGTGGGAAACTCGTCAAGCGAATCTAGTGTCGTACATGAATTATGCCAGGAGGCTGCTTCCTTTCTTCGATCGGGTAGAACTTCATCATGTACCCCGGGCTGAAAATCAGATGGCTGATGCTTTAGCCACGTTGGCTTCAATGTATAAAGTCAATTATTGGAATGAGGCTCCAAGAATTGTACTTTCGCGTCTTGATAGACCGGCGTTTGTGTTCGCAATCGAAGATGCCACTGACGGCAAGCCATGGTTCCACGACATCCAGACCTTCCTTATGACTAAGGAGTATCCTGCGGGTGCGTCAACCCAGGATAAGAAGACTCTAAGGAGGCTATCTGGAAATTTTTACCTCAACCCTGATGGAGTGCTGTATAAGAGAAACCACGATCTCGTGCTACTCAGATGTGTAGATGAGAAAGAAGCAAGTATGCTCATGGAAGAAGTCCATGAGGGCACATTTGGTACGCACGCCGGTGGGCATGCCATGACGAGAAAGATCCTGAGAGCAGGATATTACTGGCTGACTATGGAGTCGGATTGCTTCAGATTCGCGAGGAAATGTCACAAATGCCAGATTTATGCTGATAAAGTTCATGTGCCGCCGTGCCCATTGAATGTCATGTCCTCCCCTTGGCCGTTCTCCATGTGGGGCATCGACATGATAGGCAAGATCGAGCCCACCGCGTCCAATGGTCATCGTTTCATTCTGGTAGCTATCGACTACTTCACCAAATGGGTGGAGGCAGCCTCGTACGCTAATGTGACCAAGCAGGTGGTAGCTAAATTCATAAAGAGGGACATCATCTGTCGCTATGGAATTCCCGAGCGGATCATTACTGATAATGGTTCGAATTTGAATAACAAGATGATGAAGGAGCTGTGCCAGAGCTTCAAGATTGAACACCACAACTCATCTCCTTACCGGCCAAAGATGAATGGCGCTGTTGAAGCGGCCAACAAGAACATCAAGAAGATTGTTCAGAAGATGGTTGTGACGTACAAAGATTGGCACGAGATGCTGCCGTTTGCCTTGCACGGTTATCGTACTACGGTGCGTACGTCGACCGGGGCAACTCCTTTCTCCTTGGTGTACGGTATGGAAGCTGTCCTACCGCTAGAAGTAGAGATTCCTTCTTTGCGAGTTTTGGTTGATGTAAAACTTGATGAGGCAGAATGGATTACGAATCGCTTGAACCAACTCAGCCTGATGGACGAGAAGAGGTTAGCATCGATTGCATTTGGTCGCCTATACCAAAGCCGAATGAAGAAAGCTTATGATAAGAAGGTGCGTCCCAGAAGCTTTCAGACGGGTGATCTCGTCCTGAAGAAAATTCTTCCGCCACACTCCGATCACCGGGGCAAGTGGACTCCGAATTACGAAGGGCCGTATGTCGTCAGCAAGGTCTTCTCAGGAGGAGCTTTGTTGTTATCCACGATGGATGGTGAAGATTTTGCATCCCCGGTGAACGCGGACGCAGTTAAAAAATACTTTGCTTGAAAGAGACCCGCTGGACAAAAAAGAAAGAGTCCAGGCAAAAAAGGGGCGTCCCGGCGAACCAAAAACAGAATAAAAGGTTCGGGCAAAAATTAGGGATATATTGAAAAAATGTACACCCGCGAAGTCGAAAACCTACACTGGGCGGCTTCGGCAAAAAAGGGTATCCCGGTGAACTGAAAACCCGTGAAGGGCGGTTCACGCAAAAGTTAGGGATTTAAATAAGCAAATGACTGCGTTCCGCGTACGGACTTTCATTGTTTGGTGGTTCGGAAGACCTGAGGGCCGTTTATCTGAATCAATCTCTTCCAAAGCTGAAGCATCGGAGAAGTATCGAAGTCGAGTGGGTCTTAGAGGGATCAACTCATGGTGTTCGTCTACGCCTCGTTGCCAACATTTGTATATACTGATGTATATTTATGTTTTCCTTTTTTGCGCGGCTTCCTCATTCCAGGAGCATGCCTCTGTTGTAAAACATTTTTGCCCGTTCAGGGGTTCATCATCAATAAAATGCACATTATTCAGCAATTCTACTTGTCTGCTTAGCATTTATCTGTTTTGTTTGCGAATGAGAACGCCGATGTGTTTTTTTGATAAAATGCGCATACATAAACCTGCAGGCCTAGGCCCATCGATTGTTGAAACAATTAATTAATTGAACATTGTCACGAGATGATAACCTGGATAGGCCCCGTTGAGGAGGGTATCCTGTCTGTTTGTTTGTGTTGTTGCAGGTGTAGCACTTGCCAGAAGATGTGTCGTGCGTATCCCCGAAGCAGGATGAGTCCTCCTTCCCCAGCAGAGTTCAGTAGTCTCTCCTCCACAGAATCTAAACGCAAGATGGTGAGCATTGATATGTCTTCCCCGGGTAGAGGTGATTCTCTTCCCCAAGCAGACGCATCCTGAAGGAATGTCACCTCATCGGCTGAGCCAAGCACCGAAGAATGATGTCGTCTTTCCCCAGCACCGGGTCACAAGTGCAGAGTTCATAGAAATGTTTGGGTACTGGAGCTCGTGTTTTCCCCAGTAAAGTCACCGAAGCAGGTGTCTCCCCCGCACCGGGTCACAAGTGCAGGTTTCGCAGGAGGCTGTTCGTATGCCGAAGGATGCAATAACTGATGGTGCCAGACTGAAGTCTCCAGTGGATTTGAGATTCCTCACCAGAGTCAGGCTCTCTCCTGAAGTTCGATGATTCCCTCTTCCCCAGTAGAGTGTTGGAACGGCTGATGTTGTATTCCCCTGCAGAGTTGTACTCTCCCCGGAAGGCAGATGACCCTTTCTTCCCCGGCGAAATTGAAATTCCGCACCAGAGTCGTACTCTCCAGTGAAGTAGAATGATTTCCCTCCCCGGATGAGTCCGCAGAAAAGCAGAATCCTTGGAAGTTGATCAGATCATGATCAATTTTCCCCAGCAGAGCGTGGGGCAGTTAATGCTGTGTTTCCCCAGAATCGCACTCTCTCCATCGAAGCAGAATGATTTCTCCTTCCTCGGCCGAGTTTGCAGATGTCCAAGAGATCCGAATCCTTGGAAGTTGATCAGATCATGATTGGCTTTTCCCCAGTGGAGTGTTGAGCAGCTGAAGTTGGTTCCCCTCAGAGTGGTCATCCCCAGAAGAGTAGCCGAGACGGCCGCGCAGTTCATTCTCGCGATTGATATCAGCAGATTCAGGTTCTCGTAGAGCTTCGTCCCCTGCAGCAGTCAGCTGAAGTTGTTCCCCTGCAGCAGTTCGCGGAAGATCAATTCCCCAGACAGAGCCTGATTGATATTGGCGTGTTCACGTTCTCCTCAGCAGGATGATTCCTCTACCTGAGTGGTTCTTTCTCCTTGACAGGAGGATTTCCCCCTTTCGGCATTTATTTTGCTGACGGGATCGCATCATTGTGCATGATTGCATAGCATTGTGCATGATTGCATGGCATTTAGCATAAACGCATAGCATTTCCACCATGTGGGGCATGGCGCAGAAGCATATGCATCATAGGCATGATCTAGGTCATTATCATTCTTGCCTTACAGGTGTTCCACCAAAAGACCGGTTGCTCAGGACGATTCTTGATGTTCTTCCCAACAAGGTCGCTCTTGAGATGATTCTTAAAGACCCCGGTGTAATCTCCACGGTCGCTCGCTCAAGACGATTTTTGAGATCCCCAGCGAAGTTTTCAGTTCAAAACGACCCTTGAACTCCTCAGCAGGGCCATTTGCTTAAGACGATTCTTAAGACCTCAGTACAGCTTCCCGAGTTGTTCGCCTAGTATGATACTTGGGCTCCCCAATAGCATCCTCAGCAAGAGTTGCCCAGGAAGATTCCTGGAATACCCAACAGAATGTTTGCTCCAGAGAGGTTATCAGTTCAGGACGATTCTTGAAGATGCCCGACTGATCTGTTTGTTCAAAATGATTCTTGAAGTCCTCGGCAGCGTGATATGTACGCTCCGGCGATGATGTCTAATCTGAAGATGGATTTCATAAGCGCCCGAAGGCGATATCAGAAGGTTCCCGTGAGTCCAGATTTCCGTGTTGATGAATCAACGGGTGGCTGAAGACAAGGTTCTAGAGTTTGTAGATACAACAGAGTGATCCGTGTGGGTCTGAAGACCAAGTCAGTTATCCTGAGGTGATGATTGGTTGCGATCAAGTGAATGATATGTCTTCTGATTGAAGTCGGAGATGTTTCTCCAGCGGTGACGCAGGGTACTTCGATCGTCCGACGGTGATGTCAGGTTTAGTTCTCCAGCGGTGACGCAGGGTGCTTCGATCGTCCGACGGTGATGTCAGGTTTAGTTCTCCAGCGGTGACGCAGGGTGCTTCGATCATCCGACGGTGATGTCAGGTTTAGTTCTCCAGCGGTAATGTTGGGTATTTTGATTGTCTGACGGTGATGCCAGGTCGACATTTCTCCAGCTAGTTGTTGAGCAGCTAGTGTTGTAGTATTCGAAGATTTGTCCCCCGCAAAGCACCGGTTGCTCGTGCAGTTGGCAAATTTTCGGGTTTACCGGTATTCAATCGTCTCGCACCTTGATTGAGTGAAAGCCGTTCACTTCTCACCCAGTCAGGTTCAAGCCGTTTGAATAGGGGCAGCTGTTGCACCCCAAAATTTGACCAACAATTATTTATTCATTGAGTGTTTGAAAGTTGATACCTTCATCAGAAAGTTCAAGAGATCCTCAGAAGAAGTGGTTTGAAACCAGGGTTGTGTGCTTCATAACTTGAGGGTTGTGGGTGCCCCTCAGATGATTCTGGGACTTTGAGAATGAACTTGATGTTTTGGGAAAGCCTATGAGATGTTTTGATAGCCTTCATGAAGCCCAGAGAAGTCATTATGCAAGAGTTCAGAAGATTCAACCATGAATGATAGAATTAGGGTTTTGACTGGGTCAACCCTAGGATAACTGAAGATTTGGGAAAGGTTGAGACCCAATCAAAGGGCCATGAGATCATGGAATGATGCATAGAGATGATATAAAGATGATTCCTAGGCCAACTCATCATGAGTGAGGAGTTTGAGAAGTTTCAAGTCAGGGTCCCCAAGGATTGTCAGTGAAAAAACCTAATTTGATCCCTATCTTCCAGGCAGTTTTAGCTCAAGATGTGATTGATATCTCACCTTCCCCACAACATGAATGTTGTAGAGCTTGTTCTAAGCTTTAATTTGAGTGGTGGAAGTCCTTGATAGGAGTTACAGAGCTCAAGTTATGGTTTTGACAAATTACAGGTCAACAGGGGTGTGTGAATCAGGGTCCTTGAAAGTCACCCAACTTGCAGACAACTTTTGCCCTAGTAGGGTGATTCCTATGACTTCTTGGTCAACATGAATGTTGAAGAGAATCTTCTTAGCTTTAATTTGAGTGGTATAAGTCCTTGATAGGATTCATGGAACTCAACTTATGGTTTGAACAAGACAGGGGTATTTTGGTCATTTGTCAGTTATAGGTCATTTTAGCCAATGCCTAAAACTCCTATTTCCAAGCCTCAAATGGAAAAACTCAAAACATGAAAGTTGTTCAAAATGGGATTTTAAGTCTAGAAAGAAGGTCATGAATTGTTGGAAAAGCTCATAGCATGGATTTGCATGATTGGTCAAAAATGAACTAAAAATGGCATATAAGTTTGAAAAGTTGAAATTAAAAATTGGTTTGGAAGATCCACAAATCCAAAATAGGTCATCCAATATATCATTTTGATTGGAAACATCATTTTGAGAACATTGGTTTAGATAGAATTTCCATTTAAGGCTTTAAAATGGGGGTTGCTTTGAAAACTTGTTACTTGAAAAAGAAGGCAACTTGGGAAATCCTAACACAAGGCAAAACCAAGGCTTGTAGTTGTGCACTCCTTCTCAATATCTCATGTAAAGATATTTTAAGACCACATTGCAAGGCATAAGGCATGGGATATGAGATTTTCAACTTGTCCCCACATGAGATTTTCAAGAACTTTCCACCATATTCTAGATGAATCTAGAAGTGTCTAATGATCATTATAAAGAGAGTGCATTAGAGAGTGATTGAGGTTGGTGATAGAGAGAGATTTCAGAGGAGAGAGAGAGAGAGAAATAGCCATTGAAGCACTTTCTTCAAGTTCAAGCAATTCAAGAAATCTGCATCTACAAGCCATCTCTTTCACAACAAGTGCAAACAGAAGCTTGTGCATCACAAGAGGATCTCATTGCAGCCATTTCAAGCCCTGAATCATCCTCCACGAGTACCTACCATCATCACTTGACAGGTTGGTTTCTCTCCATAATTCTCCTAATTTATGCACTTTCAAGTAGTTCTTTAGGTATAGGATTGATGTACTAGATTAGGTGATCTTTTCCCATAAGTTTGAGAGCTCTGTGTGAGGTTCCATGGCAGGTGAGTGATTCTTTAATCTCCAAGAACTAGCTGTTTAGGGAGTTTTAACTAGCATGGATTAGGTTAGATTAACTAGGGTAGCATGGAGAGCAAGTTTAGATCCTTAGGTTGAAGCTTCACCATGGTTGATCTCAGATGAACATGGTGGAACCATGATCTTAAGGTCTTCTGTTTGAATGATCTAGGGGGAATTAATGAAAACTACACGTATGGCTGTGTTCCTCTTGATTAGTAGAAGACTTTTCGTTTTGGAATCGTGGCATTTCATCCACTGAACAGAGAGAACGAGTGAGGAGAAGATTAGTGCATGGAGGGAGGGTTTCTGCAAAACCCTAGTTTGAGTTGGGACGATGGCCATATGCCGTTGGATGAGTCCCCAGCTTTTGACCTTTTCCTTTCATCGTGCGGCTCAAATTCAATCTGAAAATGGGAGGGAAATTCGCAGCCAAAACGCCGCGTTTTGTTAAATGAGGGGCGCCTGGGCTTAGTCCCTTTTCTATCCGCACCCCCTCTATTTCTGGCCCATTAGGAAACCAACTAGCCTGCCTTGCTATTTCCACCCCCTCCCTTTTAATTGTTTTAAATTCTTTTTATTTCTTTTAATATTTTTCTTGTCTTTAAAAATTCATAAGTAAATGAAAAATAACTCTTTTTTGTCCATTCTTTTTTCTATGATTAGATAATTTTGTGTAGAAAAATATAAAAATAAAAATGGAATTTTATTTTTAATGTGGAATTTTTAGTGGTATTTTCTTTAATATAGTGTATTTTCTTTCTTTTAGTTGATACCTCATTTTGCAAGAATTGTTTTAGGACCTTCCTTTAATCTTTTTAGTCCATTCTTTTTTGTGCAATTAGATGATGAATCATAGTTCCCCATAGGATTTATTCTAGAATTTTAGAATTAAATTTTGATTAGTTTAATTAGGGTAGATTTAGGGTATCCTAATTAGGGTTTAGGTTGTGCTTAGGAGAAAGAATTCATTTTATTTAGATAGTTTTGTCTTGATTTTTGGGTGGAGGCCCATATGGATGTTATGGATAGATATTGTAGACCCTTGTGAATAATTGTTAGATTTTTCCCCCTTGGTTTAGTATTTTTAGGTATTTTCTGAAGTTGCCTATTGATTTTGTCTGTTCTGAGGTTATCTGTTCACCTCTGGGGTTTGTTTTGGGGAATTTGTTGAGGGGCTTGTGTTGTCTTGAAGAGCTTGTTGGAGAGCATGATGAAGAGAAGATTGAAGATCAAGACTCAGAGACCCAGAGCTTGGCTTGTTCCCTGTCTGTGAGGTTTGAGATCCTGAAGTTTGAAGGAAGTTCATGGTACTTTCCTGAGGAAGGCACTATGAATGACTTTCATTCTTTCTTCTCACCTCTTTCTCAAGTATCCAATGATGTTGGAGCCAACTTGTGAGTTTAATTTCTCCTGAGGAGGAATGTAAACTGATCACATGTTGTTGAGCCACATGGGATACAACTCCTAAGTGGAAGCCTCCTAGTACTTTCCTGAGGAAGGTCCTATGGGTCTATTCACTTAGTTCCATTAGTTCATCTAGGATTTCTCAAGTATCCAATGATGTTGGAGCCAACTTGTGAGTTTAATTTCTCCTGAGGAGGAATGTAAACTGATCACAGTTGTTGAGCCACATAGGATACAACTCCTAAGTGGAAGCCTCTTAGTACTTTCCTGAGGAAGGTCCTGTGGGTCTATTCACTTAGCTCCACTAGTTCAGATAGGATTTCCTAAATATCCAGTGATGTTGGAGCCTGCTTGTGAGTTTAATTTCTCCTGAGGAGGAATGTAAACTGATCACAGTGGTTGAGCCATAGAGGGTATGACTCCTGAGTATACACCTCCTAGTGCTTTCCTGAGGAAGACACTATGAGTCTGCTTACTTAGCTCCCTTTCTTTGGTAAGCTTGTTCTGAAGCTTGAAGACGGGGATTGATTTCTCTTGTTTAGGGCTTTGCTTAGATTTGATTCAGATTCTGTGTTAGGGTTAGGATTAGAGAGTAGATTCTTTCTTTCTCAAGCATGTGTGTTTGTTTGCCTGATAGCACTTCATTTCTCTTGTCTGTATATGGCTTGATAGCATGTGTTTATTTTTCAGTATGATTACTGTTATTTCATGACTGGCTTGAGGTTGAGACGAGCTTGTGGAGGCTGAAGCCCCACACACATTTCCTCCCTCACTTGCATTGCATGCATTTTGCTGTTAAAGCTGATGCTTTTATCTGTTTTGGTGTATCATTGACATGATCCCTTAGGACTCTCATTTCCTCAGATGAGGACTTGATGATAGACCTTTAGGTTGAAACCTATGCATGACAACATCTAGGAGTTCCCTGTTCAAACTTCAACCATAGGATGAATCCATGGCATGATAACAGTAGGACTTGATAGTCTCCCTCCTAGTTGGGCCTGTTCTCTTCTCATCTCGAAGCAGTTTAAGACACAGTAATCATGAATGATTTCTTTCGTACGTTATGAGCCTTAAGCCATCTGAGGATGGATGTTTAGTATGGTACCCTTTGGGTGACATGCGACGCATTCACTCTCAGGTCATAGTCTCTAGTGCGGTTGAGATCGCAAAGACACCATAAAAAACACTTCTTTCAGGAGATAACCCGTAGTTACCCGAACTACGTTTGCTCTGATCTTTCATACCAGATGAAAGTACGTAGGCATAGGATGCGACATCCTAGCGAGCAACCTTTCCCCCGCAATCCTTCGTTAGCCGAACTACGTTGACTATGATTTCTCATTCTCTGATGAGAATACGTAGGCATAAAGCGCGATGCTTTGCCGAGTCATTTTTCTTTTCTTTTTAAGCCAGCCTTGATAGGTAGATAGATTATAACCAACCCGTCCAAGTAAACAAACAAGCGAGGATCCCATCGAGTACGACGGACGTGAGGGGTGCTAATACCTTCCCCTTGCGTAACCGACTCCCGAACCCAGACAATGGTTGCGATGACCTTGTCTTACCCTTATTCGTCAGGTTTTTCCGATCGTTTCCTTTCCCGCTCTGAGGGATAAATAACGAAAGGTGGCGACTCTTCTGTTTTGCCGGCACCTTATTTTCGCGCAAGCGACAGCAGGGTGAAGAAGAAAGCGAAGAACAAAGTAGAGAAGAATGTGACGAGGAAGGTGAAGAAGACGATGCAGAAGACAACACAGATGCAGAGATACAAGAACCTATCTATGGGACTCAAGATTATCATCAATCTCCAGTCCAAGATACGGCTACAAATACCGATTGGGTACAGTACTCATATCCATCAGAAGATCAAGAAGGCGATTCTACAAATCAAGGATGGGGCGATTGGCAATATACAGGGTGGACTACCTTGGGTAGATTCTATGACCCATATCACGGCTACCCTCAAGACTATCAACCCTCTCAGCAATCATCACCTCCTCCGCCTTCGGATAACTCTGAAGTCATTACTATGATGCAGTCAATGCAGTTAGAACAACAAAACTTCATGAGGCGTCAAGACACTCAGATGGAGCAGATTAGAACTGAGATCCATGCCCAAAATGAAAGGTTCACTTCATTTTCTACTCGGATGGACGCCCGTATTGGCTCTCTGGTTGAATCACATGAGCGGAAAGATTGGGAAATCACCAACTCTCTTAGTCATCTCAACATGTCCGTCAAAGCCTTTTTGGACTTCTCGGATCCTTACCACAATCCAGATGCTGCATACCGAGGGAGAGGACGAGGACGGGGTCGTGGTTATTAGAGTCATAGTTGCATATTTCATATTTGCTTATATGTTTTCGTCTGTGTACTTTTCATTTTTTTCTGTCTTATGTGTGCCTGAACTTTCATTACATGTTTTCGCCATTATCTATTAATTCAAGATATTTTTGGTTCATTATCATGCTTGTGTGTGAGGTTTGGTAATTACCTATCACCTATTGTCTGTTCTCTGTTAATTGATGCGTTCTTCTTCTCTTTTTGATGGTGTCAAAGGGGGAGAAGACAATGTAGCAAGCAAACACCAAAGCCAAGTCAGGATATTAACAGTTCAGGATATTAACACAATTTGATGGCTGTTTGTTCTACAGCCTTATATTGCAAAAGAAAGGGGGAGCTTGTGTATACTTGTGTGTATACATTGCATATTTGGTGTTTTAGTTGCATACAGGTTGTCATCATCAAAAAGGGGGAGATTGTGGAGGCAAATCTCCACATATCACACAAGTCTGCAAGACATTGGTAAATGCAGGTTTGGATGATGACAAATTCCCAGGATAGACTGGAAAGTATGAGTTCTAGATCCACTAAACCAGATGCAACGTATCACCCACCATATCCTTCTTTCGCTTATCTTAAAATTTCTGAAATGAATATACTTTGTGCTGACAAAATGCAATCATGACTAAAGGCATGAAAAATTTCAAACTAATGAATTTTTGCAGGCTTGCAGGACATGAGTCGACCATAGGGTCGGCGTATTCATCAGAAAAAGGGGAAATCAGTCAGCACACAAAGCATGCGTCGACCATAGGGTCAGCACATGAAGGAATGACATTCCAGTGGGTCAACGCATAAAAGCAATGGGTCGACCATAGGTCGGCGCACAAAGGAAATGGATTTTAACGGGTCAGCGCACGCCGACTGTATGGTCGACGCACACTGGTGAAGTTTCCAGAAATCCAAAACAGCACAGGCCATGCGTCGACGCACAGACCTGTTATGGTCGACCGTTCGCGCGGAAAATCTGTTTTAAAACACTTCCCTCTCATTTTTGAAATATTGTTATGTCCTGAATTATGTTGGCACTATATATACTTGCTTAAACACTTGTGTCTACTAACATTTGATATTCTTTTGATTCATGTGTTCAAAAACAAGAGTGAAATAGGTGTCCAAGATTCATCATCTTCATCTTCAACATCTCACAACATTTCAATTACACACAATCATTTTTGAAATGCATTTGTGATAGATTCAAGGTGATAAGGTTCGAGGCTTAGATTGGAGAATCAAGCTCGGGTTGAAGATTGTGACAGGTTCTTTCTTGAATAAAATCATTGGGGTTTTGCCCTCCAAGATTGGTTCGAATTTTGGGGGTTTTTGGACGAGATTCTTCATCAACGATCAATCGAGCGAAGGTGAGTGTGAAGAGGTGGTCTTCACAAGTCTAGTAGCGGATTCGGTGATTTTGAAGGGAAGATCTCGGGTTCGATTTGGTGCTGTTGAGATCAGCCGGAGCCAAAGGTTTGAACAACAACGTGTTCTTCAATAAGGTGGCTGGAGTCAGAGGTCCATCAACACAAATCGAAGAACTTGATTCAGCTTGAATCAAGGGGCAAGGAGTGAAGGCAACTTTCAACACATTGAGATTTTTGTTGTATATTTGCTGCTCAATCCTTGTATAAACTGTTCATTCAAACAGGTGATATCTATACAATATATCCCAATTCTAGTTTTAGAATTGAGGGCAGACGTACCCCGAAGCGAGGACGACGGGGGAACTGCCTCACCAAATTACTTGTCTTCTCTATTTTCAGCATTTACGTTACAGCTCAAATAAGTAATTTTTGTGTAAGCTCTATTGTCAAAATTGTGATATCAATTGAGTAAGAGGTTAAAACTTTGTTTCTAACTCTAAAGTACAACAATACATTGTACTAGGCTGGTTGAAATCACTTACTCAACATAAACATCACTCGGAGTGTTTTTGCACACCAAGTGTTTGACATATTGCTTGAACCAAAATTATCTTACTTGTGTATCTAGTTTTGGTTTGATTTTGAATCATTGGAACTAGGAATCCTTACAACTGAAGTAAATAATTGATAAGCGTAGTTTATGTTGTGATTCTATTTTTCCGAATTGTCATTAATCCATAGGCTTACGTATATCCGGTTTTCCAATAACCATTCGTTTTAGACTATATTTTTCCTCGGCCGCTTCCGCACTTAAAACATTTTTAAAACCAATTTTAAATTGGTAGCGCCGACTCAAATTTTAAATTGGGGATCTATTCAACCCCCCCTTTTAGATCCGTGGCATAGTCTAACATAACCCTTCAACAAGCAACTCTCTCTGCATAATAGTGCACTGGAGACCCTCAACCGAATCTTCCCACGCTCCCTGGCCAAAGCAATCCTCTAACTTTCGCTTCTTAGACTCGAACCTCTGCTTGCGATCTTTTAGGTTAGCAAGAGCTTTGTTCAGCATGTCTTCAGCGGCATATCTCCGAGCAGTTTCCTCATCAAACCTCTTCTGACTAGCCTTCACCTGGGACTTCAATTTGGAGATCTGTTGTTTCAGTTTATCCTCCCTCTCTTTGTTGTTGGCTATGGTGGCATTCCACTGCTGATTAAACTTGGATGTTCTTCGGTATGCTTCATCCAAGTGCTGCTTCTTAGTAGCCAATACATCATTGACAGATTTGAAGTCCAGACCTAAACGCTCACGGTCAGCTATCTGCTTAGTCAAATCTGTGCTCAACCTGTTCACCAACTCTGTTTGCTTCTTGAAATAATGGACGACTTCATTTATCTCGCTTTTGATCTGGGCCAACTCTTTCTCCAACTCTTCATTAGCCTTTTTCAGTTCCTCTCTCTCAGCTCACACCTGATTATACTGCTGAATAAGCACGGTAGTAGGCTCTTCCACCACTGGAGGGCACTCCTGCTTAGCATGTGGAAATGGCATCCCTATGGTCTCTGCTCTGGTCCTGATCCAGGTCACATACGGAGCGTAGGCTTGACTATTACTTTTACCCAACAATGATTTCCCTCGTCTACTGATATCATTCTAGGCATGCTGAAGCTTAGCTAACATATCCCCCTCTAGAAGACCGGCGAGGTACAGAGATTCCTGCACCTCTTCATCCCTTGGCGGAACCCTCAAAGCATAAGCAAACTGTCTGACAAGTAGAGATGGATTATAATTGATACAGCCCTTTCTTCCAATCAAAGGCACATTTGGAAACCCACTGCAGCTGAATATGACTTCAGTACCCAACATATCTCTATCAAACCAAACATCACTCTCTGCTGATAAACCCATCAATCGCTCAGACCACTAAGTTGTGGCTGCAGATGAAGCAAAGAGACCCTTCTTGAGTAGGTGACTATCAAACCATCTATAGAGTAAGGGCACATAACATGATACATTCTTACCCCTTCTATTCTCGTTCTTGTAATGGATGGAATGATATACATCGCCAATCAAGGTAGGAACTGGATTCCCTGATGCAAAGATATGAAAGGCGTCAAAGTCTACAAAATCAGGCATGTTAGGAAACAAAATGATGCCATATATGCAGAGAGCAGCAATGGCGTTGAATATAATCCAACAACCGTCTTTGGCACACTGTTGGGCTTTCCCAACTAAGAACTGCAGAGAAAATCCAGGAACCCCGTTCCAACTGGACAAGATCAACTCAGAGGCATCCAGATGAAGAGAAAGAGCTAGATTAGCCAGATTAGGCTTAGCATCCATATGAACAAATGGCATCTGACTCTTAATAGGCACACCTAATAACTCAGCCTACTCCTCTAATGTAGGTGCAAGAATGAAGTCCGGGAAAATGAAGCATCTCAAAGGAGGATCATAGAACTGCAGCAAGGCATACAACCCATTTAACTCATACACAGAAGGTTTACAAACCAGGATGAGCAGCTTCCCATAAGATTTTCTGAATTCTCCTCTCACCGTATCATCTGCCAAAGCAATCAGACTGGACAACTGAGCAACATCTGGAGTAGGGAGCTTGTAGGCTACATTCTTCCTCGGAGAACCCATGATAGCACAACAGAAGGCAAGAAAATACCGGAACCGGGGGATAATCTACCTGCAACACAGACACACGTTAATGATATGCAAATGAGTATGCAAAATGCAAAATGCAAACATGCAACAGGGGATCAAGATGGCTGCTAAGAAGACCAAAGCTCTGATCCAACACAATCACAATACTGCTCTAATAGCACAACCCTGAAGAGGACCAATAAATATGCACTGTCGAGAACAACCACATCTCTGACAATAAGAACCCCTGAACCCAACAACACTGATTCACTGTCAAGAAAACTAGGTAGTCTGAAGGTTGAGATTTCCTGCAATAACCCTACCCCGCTCACAGGTATGGACCTAATCACAGACAAGGTACGGCATCCTATGCGTTTCCCAGCGTCACAGACTTTCAAGAGCGATGATACGATACCCAGGAGGTGTGGCATCATCATCCCTTGAAGTGGCTTCACTCTGCTGAGTCACAAACGATCGGTCCCCAGAGTCGACAATCCTCCAAACCAACAACCCCTCAAGCCCAAAGGGCCGGAAAAGAAGTCAACCGGGAGAACCTCGTCTGAGCGTGGATTTCATGAGACACTAGTTCCTGCAAAGCAAGCACGCGCCCACTAATTTCCACAACTAATGCTAAGTACACTCAAGCCTGGGTCTGGCTTCTCACTCATTGGAGCCCCTTCCCACAACAGCACAATAATAATAATAATATACTGAAAATAAAATGCGGAAAGTAAAGTGCGATAAATAAAACCCAACAGGTAAACACACAAGCGTTAAGATTGACTCGCATAGGGAACCAGAGTCCCCAGCAGAGTCGCCAGTTGTCGCTACTACGAAAAACGAGTCCGGCAAGACAGAAGAGTCGCCACCTTTGGTTATTTATCCCTCAGAACGGGAAAGGAAACGATCGGAAAAACCTGACGCAAAGGTATAAGACAAGGCCATCGCAACCATTATCTGGGTTCGGGAGTCGGTTACGCAAGGGGAAGGTATTAGCACCCCTCACGTCCATCGTACTCGATGGGATCCATGCTTATGTGTTTATCTGACGGGTTGATTAATACTATCTAGCTAAAGGTTGGTCTGAAAAGAAAAGAAAATGACTTGGCAAAGCGTCACACTTTATGCCTACGTATTCCCGTCTGGAACGAGAAATCAGAGTCAACGTAGTTCGCCTGACTACGGGGAAAGGTTGCTCGCCGAGATATCGCATCTCGTGCCTACGTACTTTCACACAACACGAAAGATCAGAGCAAACATAGTTCGGGACACGAAAGACACATGTTTGTCTTTTTTATCCGAGTAGGGTTAACAGACGGTTCCAGCAGTTTGGTGTATGCAGCTCGCTCAATGGAGACTTAGGCGTTTACCGTTTGCGGTAGAACCAAGAGTTAACAAAACTCTCCTTCTGAAAAAGGGTTTCCAAGGGATTAAAGGTCCAAGAGGACAAAAAGAGTTTGATCTTTGTTTTCTGTCTTTTATGGATGTTTGCAACTGATATCGCACTAGAGACTATGACCTGAGAGTGAATGCGTCGCATGTCACCCAAAGGGTGCCATACTAAACATCTAGACTATTGAAAAGAAACTCTCCAACAATCCTTTCTCAAGTAGCTTAAGGCTCGTAACGGACGACATCAATTAAGCTTTATTACTATATTTTGATTTTGTTTACAGATGAGAAGAGAAAAGACGCACTAAAGGGGAACTGATCCAATCCTAAAGTTTTCATGCAAAGTTGATCCTATGGTTGAGGTTAGGAGGGAATTACCTAATGTTATCATGCATGGTTAGAACCCTAATGTTTGTCATAACTTCTCTTGAACAAGAGAAGTCTGAGTTCCTAGGGGAACATGGCAAAGGAAAACAACAGCAAAAGAAATAACTGTACAGAAATAACTGTAAATAAAATGCATGCAATGCAACACACAAGCACAAGGATCCATGCTCAACTTCTAGAACAAGCAAGCCCAGAGGCAACACACAAAACACAGGCAAGGGAGACAGACTCAACTTTAAACCAGCAAGCAAAGCCAATCAATAACAGTCAAGCAGAGGGAGACAAACTCAACCTCTAGATGCAGACAAGAAAAGGGAGCTAATCTCAACCATTAGGATGCTCTTAAGCCTATAAGCATCTATATGAGAACCTAGTCTAAATGCAACACACCAAACAGTCACACAAGCAGAGCAGAGCAGCTGAAAAAACAGCAGACAAAAAGCTCAACAGCAAAACAGATAAACAGCAAACAGACAAACAACTGCAAGCAAACCACTTCAAGCAATCTTCAAGAGAAGTCTTCATCCCCATGCTCCAACAAGCTCCAACACAAGGGAAGAGAATAAACATCAAGAAATTGGATTGATGGTGGGAAGCAGGAAGGAAACCAAAGGAATCCCTCCTGACACTCAACCAGTCATCTGAGGAAGGCATCCTCAAAGGTTCTACCTATTGAGAAATACCACACATCCTTCCAAAGGAAAGATGAGGCTTTCACATATGTACCTTGAATCATAGTATGAGAATGGAAAGCAATCAAAGCAATCCATGTTTATTGAAGGAAGAAAGTCTACTTCTAAGCTCTTCCTAAACCCTAATTCCTACTAGCTTCAAGGAAGCTACCAAAAGGGGATCAAAACACCAAATTAATTTCTACAATTAATTCTACAGAGGCCTAAACATGTCTATTACATCACCAAAAGAGATTAGAGACTTATTATGCACTAATGGTTACCATTGAAAATTAACTAGGGGAAGTGCTATGTTAGAAGCATCATAAGAACAGCCTAAGTATTAAATCTATTTAAAATACTAAAACTACTTCTAAAATCCTATAAATTTTTTTAAGGGATCCAACATTTGCTAGGTATCTATAGTAGAAAAACAAGAGCCTAAAACTATGCTTAAAGGCACTAAAGAAATCACACACCAAAAGTGGTCAAAAGGGAAATCAAGTGGGGAAGCCTCTAAAGATCTAGTTCAAAACAGAACCAAAAGCTACCTAAAAATTACCCTAAACTTTATGGGAGTTCCTTAATATGTCTATAACAAATCAACAAAGAATTAAGTCCAAATTCTATACCAAACTCCAGAACAAAAATCGGCAAGAAACTATGCAGTTTTTGGCATTTTATTATCCAACTAAAGGAGAAAAACGAAATCAAATTGAAAATTAAACGAAACTAAAATCCAATTGCGCACAAAGATCATAGACATGATAAGGATCATCCACAAATTTTCTCATATTTTTCTAAGAATTCTTGCTATTTTATATGAATTAAAATCAAACAGCACACAAAACAAAATTTTAATGCCATTAAATTAAAACAACAATCAAATGGTTAAATTAAATCGGAAAACCAACCTACGGATCAGAGATTTGATCCGGTGATCGTCGATCAAGTGAATTTGCAAAGATCCGAACAAGATTAGACGGAAAACTTCAAAATCCACAATAATTCTTGCAAGAAGATGAAGATCGAACACTTTGAATCTGAATTGCTCTGAATAAGTGCTTCCAACTTACGCTCCAATATCCATCTTCAATTTGCACGAAAATTGATTACGAAACTTGATCCGATAATGGTGATGAGTGGAGGTTTATGCTCAAGATTCCATTGATTTCAATGAAAAATCAATGGATCCGATGACAAGGAGCTATGGGTGAAGGTTTGGAGAATGAAGAAATTGAGAAAATTGAGAGAGTGAGAGAATTCTTGAAAATGAAAAATGAAAATTGTGAGGAGTTTTTTGTTTTGGTTTGGAGTAGATAACTTAAGTACTCCTTAGGCTTGGATCCCAAGGTAAGGTTTGGACTTTGGCTTGTGAAAATTGGTTTGGAGCTTAATGGTATGATTTTGGTACGTAACTTCCTCTTGAAGCAATCCATAAAATGATCATTAAATATGACTCAAATTGAAATTCTAACAATACCTTTGTGTTTAGAATGTCATTTTCAATCAAAATATGTACCAATTTGCCATTTTTTGAACCATTGTGAATTATTTTGGATTTTTCAACTTAAATGCCTTCAAAATGCCCTTTTACCATGTTCCATCAAACCAATTCTTGCCCTAAGCCAAATCAATGCCTCATGGATACATGGTTGACACTAAAATCCCATTTTGAGCAAGTTTCATGTTGAACAAAACTTCATTTGAAGTGTGCAAGATAGTGAAATTGACCTATAATGCAAAAATGACTTGTAATCTCACTTTCCCAAAATACCCCTGCCTGGCCAAGCTCATAACTTGAGTTCTACAAATCAGAAAGAGGACTTATAGGACTTTCTGGAAAGCTAAGATCATAAGGAACAACTTTCATGTTTATCAAAAGGTCATGTGAAACTTTCTTCTAGGTCAAAAGTGCCATGGAAGTTGGTTGGACTTTCACAGACAAATATCACATTCATCTGGTGACCCATAACTTGTCTGGACCATAACTTGAGTTCCATAAATCCAATGGAGGACTTCTAGTACTCAAATTAAAGCTAAGCGCATGCTATACAAGTTTCATGTTGACCAAAAGTGGAGATGAAACCGATGAGTGGTCTTGAAGTTAGGCACTAAATAGGGGATTTTACCCTGAGAACCCTAATTTAGCAACTCCTCACACTTTGAATTCTTCTTGAATAGATCTTGGAATATTATCTCATGTGTCTCAACACAACTATCCATGGTTACAAAAACCTAGAATTGAGCTTTGATCCTCTTTAATTTCCCAGTTGACTTAGGATTACTCAGATGAAAACCCTACTTGCAACACCCTCAACTGTGGCTCTTCCCACCTAGCATAATGACTTGACTGAGCTCTCTCATGACCCTCAAGGCACTCCATGAGCTCTATCCATATACCCTATCCATAATCAAGGCTTCACAACCCACTGATGATCTTCAATTCGTTCTCAAGTTAGGAGATGAACCCTATACAAGCATCCAAACTTCTCAAGAACATGAATCACTTCCTGATGACTTTGGTGACCTCTCAAGCTTGAATGAAACCTCTAGATAGGCTCCTCTTGATATATATCACACTTGATCCCCTGCATGAATGCTAATGCAATTATATGATAATGCTATGATGATGATATGCTAATGCTATGAAACATAAACCAAGTAAGAAAAGGTTAGGCAAATTTTGGGGTGCAACAACCCCCATCTCCCATGGGATGGAGAAACCGCCCGTGCTCTCGACGTACGACGGAACCTCGGACCCAGATGACCATCTGGAGGATATCGAGGCGATGCTTGATTACCGGAACGTCCGGGGAGCAATCAAGTGCAGGCTCTTCCTGACAACGCTAAGGAAAGGCGCCATGGCATGGTACAAAAGCCTAGAGCCTGAGTCCGTAACGTCTTGGAGGGTCTTGAAGGATCTAATTTCACGGTATTTCACGGCATCAAGGCGGCATCCGAAGACAGAGGCCGCGCTGGGTGCAATCATCCAGGCCCTAGATGAGCCTCTAAGGAACTACATTGAGAGGTTCACGAGGGAGGCGGTCCAGGTAACGACTTCAGACGATATGAAGCGCTACCTGATGGAGCAAGGCCTACACCAAGGCTCCAAGTTCTACGAGGCTGTGGCCATCCACCGGCCAGACACCCTTCAAGACTTCCTCAAGAGAGCCCGCCATTATATCTAGTTCGAGGAGACAGAGGCCGCCAACACTGGCTGTGAAACCTGCAACCGAGAAACCCCCCTGCGGGTCCCGAGATGAAGGAGCGTCAGCTCCCCGACGCGGTGGAGATCGGCGACGAGAGGATCGTCCTCGAGAACCCCGGGAGTAGAGGGGCCCTATTGGCCGTTTTACTAAATACAAAGCCCTAGTCGCTTCCCGCGAGCGCATATTGGCTGAGTGCGCCAATTCGGAGTTTGTCCGAGGAGGTGTGCGTTTTCTAAAACTGGCACCCACCGAAGCCAACATAGACAAATCTAAATACTGCTGCTTCCACCGAAGCCACGGGCACGTGACAGAGGATTGCATCCACCTAAAGGAAGAAATCGAAATTCTAATCAAGGACGGGCATCTGAAGAGGTACACCAGGGGAGGAGATGCCCCTCGGTAGGAAGCTCCCGAGGCCAAAAGAGTCGAGGACCTTCCCCCTCCCGACAACGACTCCGGCCTGCAGGTGGGCCTCAACGTTGGTCGGTCGGAGGACTAGTTCGCGCTAAGAGAACTCGGTCTCCCCACCGAGCTTCAGCTTCCCGAAGAGCCGGTGCGCCCCCTCAGCCGGGGGGAATACTTCCCAAGAGCGTCGGTCATTTTGGGCGGGACCCCGAGCAAGTTCACGATCGGGTCGGTTAAAATAAAGTTTGACGAACTAATGAGCAACAGCTCAGGCAAGATGAACACGCTCGATAAGTTCTGTGGACGATCTAACCCGATCACCTTTTACCTCGAAGAACTCTCCGGGGGAGCCCCCAACTCAGCAATACCCCTGTTGATATAGGAACAAATGGCCAACTTCGACGTTCGTCGCATCGTGGTCGATGGAGGGAGCTCAGTGGATATCATGTATACCCACCTCTTCTCAACGCTCCAGCTCGACGAGACCAACCTGACTCCCTACCTGGGGTCTGACCTCTAGGGCTTCAACGGGAGGACGACTAGACCGTGGGGATTGTGGAGCTCCAGGTAACGTTTGAGGAAAAGGAAACGGCCAGAGAAATCAACGTCTGATTCCTGGTCGTTGAATACCCTTCACTGTACAACTGCATCCTCGGCAGGACAACACTGGCCGAACTAACCGTGGTGCCATCAACCGTCCACCTGAAGATGAAGTACTATACTTGGCTAAGAGTCGTCGTCACCCTCAACAGGGATATAGAAGCTGCCCGGCGATATTTCGAAGCTGCGATGAAGAGCCTTAGTATAATCAGCCCCGCGACTAAAGCAACTAAGCCCCCCCCCCCTCCAAGAGAATAGGCCGAAGGATCACGTCGACACCGTAGACCTCGATTGCCGTTTCTCCTAAGAGCCAACTCACGAGGACACCACCGAAGACATTCCTCCAACCACCAACGGGCAGTCCATCCACCCAACAAGCCCCATTCCAGACGGGGACTTCAAGATCGTAACCCTCGGCGAAGACGCGACGAGGACCGTAAAGATTGGGGCGGGGCTGGCCGACCTAGCGAGGAAGTAGCTGAAGGCCTGCCTCCGGGAGAACACCGACCTCTTCGCCTAGAGTGCCGCCGAGATGACCGAACTCGACCCTAAGGTCGCCTGCCACCAGCTCTCCATCAACCCGGCCGCTAGGGCCGTAGTACAACGTAGACGTAGGCAGTCCTCTGAAAAGTCGGCGGCGGCTGAAAAAGCTGTAAAAGACCTCCTAGAGGCATGTTTCATTTTGGAAGCCCGATAGTCAACCTGGCTATCCAACATTGTACTAGTCAAAAAATCTAATGGAAAATGGAGGATGTTGTCGCTACTGCGAAAAAAGGTGTCGGTAATGACAAAAGAGTCGCCACCGTTCGTTATTTATCCCGAAAGAGGGAAAGGAAAGGATCAGAGAAAACTTGACGAAAATGGGAGAAGACAGGTCATCGCAACCATGTCTCGGGTTCGGGAGTCGGTTATGCAAGGGGAATGTATTAGCACCCCTCACATCCGTCGTACTCGACGGGATCCACACTTTGTTATCTATCTAAAAGGGTGATTGAAACTATATACACTAAAGGTCTTAGGGACAAAAGAAAAGAAAAGTGACTCGACAGAGCCTCGCCGCTCTGGGCCTACGTATTCCCTCGTGCAATGGGAAAGCCAGAGTCAACGTAGTTCGGCTAACTACGGGTGAAAGGTGGGGAAAGGTTGCTCGCCGAGACATTGTCGTCTCGTGCCTACGTATTCTCGTCTGGTATGAGAAATCAGAGCAAACGTAGTTCGGGCTAATGAGAACACTGGTTGGTTCAAATTTTTTACCCGAGTAGGGTTAACAACTAGTTCTAGCAGTTAGGTGTATGAAGCTCGACCATTGGAGACTTAGGCGTTACCTATTTGCGGTAGAACTAAGAGTTAACGAAACTCTTGTTTATGAAAAGGTTTTCCATTATTAAGGGTCCCAAAGGACAAAAGAAGTTTGATCATTTGTTTTTTTGAAGTCTTTTAAGAGAAGTGTTTTTGAATTGTTTGTAATTCATGTTGCACTAAAGACTATGACCTAGGAGCGAATGCGTCGCATATCGTCCAAAGAACATAGGCTAAACACTCTAGGTAATTAAGAGGAAGCCCCCAATCACCACTTCCCAGGTACTTAAGGCTCGTAACGCACAACATTCATTAGCCTTTATTAAGTATTTTAGAAATGATTTGAGAGGGGAAAGATAGAGGGCAAACTAAAGGGAAACTAGTTCAAACCTGGTAGTTGTCATGCAAGATAGACCTAAAGTTGAGGTAAAAGGGATACTACCTAATATTGTCATACATGGTTTGAATCCTAGAGTCTATCATAATCTCAAAGAGATTAGAAGTCCTAAGGGAACATGGCAAAGAAGATAAAGAAGTAAGCATAAACAAAGCATAAGATAATATGAAAGATGCAAAGATGCATATGCAATGCCACAATACAAGCAAAGGGAGGAAAAAGTGTGGGGTAAACACCTCCACAAGCCCATCTCAACCTTTTTTAATGCATAAGGGAAGAGAAGAAGAGAAGCTTACAAAATTCAAACATCAATCCTAATGCACAAAAGCATACCAAGTGAAAAGGAAAGAGGTAAGTAATTGAATGAGATGATGGGAGGCAAAGTGAGAACATGAGGAACTCACAAGGGCACTCAACCAAGCATATCACATTCAAAATGTAAACAAATCAAGCAAAGTGTCCTCAAAGGATCACTATTTATACATGCTTCAAATTCCTCCAAAGGAGGGACTAAGCTTCCATAAATAGGATCCTAATGTCCTAGGACAGAAGCATAGATGAGGATAGAATATACTCAAAGTAAATGAAAAGAAATGCACAAAAGAATACAAGTAAATCATGTCAAAAGATGGGAAACATTCATATATGTACACAAGTGAAACACTAAAAGAAAGGTTTAAAAGATGCACAAACTTAAACAAGTTACAAACCAAATTAGGACCTATAATCCAACATAAAAACACCTCATTATGTCTAGAGCATGAATCCACAAGAATTAGAGGCTCAATTAATGCACAAAAACCATTTACAAAACAAACTAGTTCACTAACTAGTGTAAACATCAAACAAGGATAGCCTAAATTGGAAATTACACTAAAAATAGCAAACATATCCAAAAAATGCCAAATAAAATCCTAGATGACCCCTATGGTGTTAGGAACCAGGGGTCAAGATTATGGGAATTAAGCCCAAACAAAAATATGCAAACAGAAATGGAAACCATAGGGATACCCCAAATGCAAGGGTAAATCGAGGGTCATAAAGACTAGCCTGAAACCCTAAGCAAATGTCAATAAAACTAGGGGTAAAAAAGTCTAAAAAAAACATCTAACATGTCATCAATGTGAGAAACAAGAATCAACCATCAACATGGAAAATTCATCAAGTAATAAAATCAAACACATGGAATATGCAATTTTAATTCAATTAAAATACTTCCAAAGAAATAATCCTTTTTAAATTAAAAAATATTCCAAAAAATAAAAATAAAATTTCCTAAGTTTATTTAACATCTTGAAATGTCTAGAAACAGTTTTTGTGAATTTTTATCTCAGTTGGAAGCATTTTATTTGAGTTAAAATCGAGACAGAAAAATAATGGAAAAAGAATAAAAGAAAAGAAAAATGAATAAACGCGTGTGGTAAATAGCAATACTATGCAGTTAAATTGGATGGGCCTAATTGAAGGGGTGTGTGGATATGAGTTCTGGACCAAGTCCAAGACAAATTCAGGGTGAGTGAAACTCACTGTTTCATTAATGACATGGCATGGTCAACTCAGGTCAAAGCGCACTCAGGATGAATCACAGCCGTTCATCAGCGCTGGTCAAAGAGTCCAAAGGCTTAAGTGGCATGACATGTTGGAAGGTGGAGAGAAAAAAACCTGACGGTGGTTAAGGCTTCTCCGGTCATCTTCTCCGATGACTCGCCGGAGAAGAAAGGTCCAAACCTTATCAAAACGCCTAATTTTTTATACCATTCTAATCCTTATGTCACGTAGGTCACTAACCTATGTTTCTTTTTAATTTTTGGTTCATAAATAAGACAAATCGAAGCAAACCAGTTTCAAGGTCGTGTTACAAATTAACACGAACAAGCACAAAATCAATCCAGCAATGGCCTATGATGATAGGGCTTCAAGATGCACTAAAAATGGCCATGATTAGATGCTTGAGAAGAGAAAAATCGTGACTGAAAGCTTACCTAACGGAATTCCTCCGTTGGGACTTGAAATGCAGATGAAACTCATGGAAAACGAACCAGAAAGCTTCAACAATCTTCAATGGAGCTTGCTATGGCCTTCAATTGGATCGAAATGGATTGAATCTTGATTTCACTTCTTCACTTTTTTCTCCACTTTTACAACTGAATTCTGTTACCAATCTCCTCCAAATCCACCTCTAAAGCTTTGTACATGACGTGGAGAATATATGGAATGGATCTGAATGCTTATGGAGGTCCAATCATGACCTATTAAGGTGAATTGAAAAAATCAAATTTTGAGTTTCAAGCTTCAAATTCACGAGGGGACTTGGCTCCAATGGCCCTGAACTTGGTTCAAACAACTTGCTTAACATGTAGAGTGATCCAATGGACACGATTCACACATTGAAATGATCTTGTGGTTGATTTTGGATGTGTAGCTTCATGGTGAAGTAACTTGGAATTTGACATAGTTTTGCTCCTCATAGGCCAATTATGAATTATGCATTGTGTTTGGTATGTTCAAGTGACTCAAAAAATGCATAAACATGTCATGAAATGATTAAAGATGGATCCAATCCAAATCATGGCTTTTAAGTGCTTTTTCATGGAAATTCCTTCACCAATCTTCAAATTCAAGCTAAGCCCATGATAAGTGAATGTCTAGTGATGAAATTGAGCTCATTTGATGTAAGTTTGATGTTGGACAAAGTTCCATTTGGAGTGTGCAAAGCCATGAAAATGACCTATAACCAAAATGACCTATAATCAAAGTTTCCCAAAATACCCCTGCCTTGCAAGCTTCATATCTTGAGCTCTACAAATCAGATGAAGGACTTCTAGCAATTTTTGGAAAGTTAAGATCATAAGGAACAACTTTCATGTTTGGGTCAAAGTGAGGAGAAACATCCTTCTAGGTCAAAAATGTCTTCGAAATTGGTTGACTTTTGTTGACCAAAATCACATTCATCTGAGGACCCATAACTTGTCAGCATCATAACTTGAGTTATAGAAACCCAATGGATGAGTTCTAGTATTTAAACGAAAGCTAGAAACATGCTCTAAAAGTTTCATGTTGGGGTCAAGATGAGATGAAACTTGTATCTTGAGATATGTGGTCTTGAAGTTAGGCACTAAACAGGGGGTTTTACACTGACAAGCTTAGAAACCCTAGCTTAGCAACTTCTCACACTCTTGATTCTTCTTGGTTTGATCTTGGAACAACATCTTAGATAACTCAACACAACATTCCATGATCATAATGACTTAAAACCATATCTTAATCTCCTTCAAATCCAGAGTTAACCTAGGGTTGACCAGATGAAAACCCTAGCTTCCTGAAAGAAATTTCTCGAATAGCAAATGAACCTGTTGTGGAGATAGAACAACCTACCAGACAGTGATTCCACTCTATTGGGGATTATATCAAATCTTGCTGAGGAAGACGCGATGAATGGCCTTCCAGAATACAAACCTTCTGGAGAATAGGAGACCCTACCGGGGAGAAAGAACCACACACGGGAACCCGTCCGCCTGCTGGGGAATCAATGACTCTGCGGGGGATAACGATCCACCTCCCGAGATTAACCATGTTCTACTAGGGACATCAGCCCTGAATAGCCTGCCAGAATATAACATTTTGGGGAACAAACACCTCTGCTGGAGAAACGACGCCAACTACGAAGACCTAACTCCAATATACTGGGAGTACTCAGCTGGGGAAGAGACGGCTCCACTGGGGATAACAATGAGGGAATCAACATCAACCTCTGCTTGGGGATATGAGGAATGGACTCATCAATGACAACTTGACCTCTGAGGGGATACAAAATTACCTGCTCGGACTCTGTGGGGGTTACTTACTCTACTGAGTAAGCCAATCTTGCACTGCCGAGGAATAAGTGCACACAGCCAATCTGCCGGAGCTAAATGTGTACTGACCAACTGCTGGGGAAGATTCCATACCTACTTGGTGGAAAGAAGTCTAATCCTGACTTTCCAGATAGTAAGCACACACACTACCTGTTCACAACTATACTAGGGATAGAGATACGACCTCCAATTGCTGATGACGAACTCCGATTGGGGAGAATTACCTTGCTTGAGTAACTGCCCTAATGTAGTTCAATTTGCCCCAGTCTAATCTCTAGGACGAAAAGGAAAGCTTGCCATGAAACGACCTCGGGATGGCTTGTCCCTGAATTTGTAACATGAAAGGATTCGTCCCCAATTTTGCCCTAGCCCGTGGGCTCTCTGCAACATCTTCCTTGAAAGGGAACCTAAACTTTCTATCCCATACCGGTTTGGTATGAACTGCCTCAGCATTTTGAACCTCAAAGAGGTGCTTCATATTAACTGCCTTATAGAATAGCTTACGCTCTTAGGGTAATCTGCGCCAACCTCGCAAAGACTTTGCCCCTGATTGGCTGATTGGTGAAGCATTAACCACTGACTGTGAGAGATTTATCAAATCTCGACCTGATTGCCCCATGTTAACTGACTTTCGAATGGATGACTTCCATGCCATGATCATTTGATAAATTGCCCCAGTTCCACGATGTGCCAGGTGTTCTGCATTCTATCCTGATCACACTTTCCACTGTGGAATTTGTTCTGTGGTCAAGCGCTTACTCGCAAGTAAAACAAATTGTTCTGCACAACAGATATATTAATGCACTGCATATGACAGTTTTGCAATCCAAGTTTGTTCATTGGAAAACATTTGTGACATACAATAGATGAAATCATTTATCCAAATGTCAACATTAATACAACGTTGTAAGAGGATTCCTTTTAGGAGGAAGTTTCAATGCGATCTTTACCGTAGTATGCTTTCGAAACAACCCTACTTCAATTAGGACTTTTGAAGGTTGTAACATGGCTAGGTTCACGGTTAAGAAACAAAGAATATAAGGCTCAAATTTTTATTTTAACCCACCCATTCTCCTTGATGTTCTCCAATCCTACGTTCAGCTAATTCGACACTAGTGCTCACCTTTCAAAGGTTGAGTGACAGGAGTGATGTTTCGGGAAACCATAAGTCTTTGGGAGTGACAGTCACTTGCTTTTCGTCTTTGGTGCCTGGAGTCACATGACTTGTTCTTTCGAGGATTTTTCTTTTGTAATCCTTTCCGCTTTTCGCTTTTTCCGTTTTCCCCCTAACTTTTGCATGGACTAGCTCTTTTGAGCTTCTTTTGGTTTCACAGTCCAGCGGGATGCCCTAATTTTTGTCTAAGTCGCTTGTTTTCAAGATTCGACTTAGAGGGCTTCTTCTTTTGGTTCCTTTTTTTCTATTTTTTTTAACAAATCATGTGACACTGGCTTGTCTGACTCGTTTGAGAGAAATTACGACTGTTTCACTCCCTGGTCGGTGAGGGATACCCATTGTGGGTTTTTTAGGCACGACCTATACATGTGTGATTAACCCTCGAATGGGAACACTCCTTTCACAATTGTTAGAACACAAATTGGTTCTTAATAATATCTCTATGTTTTGATGATAACTATTATGAAATTTTGTATTCAAGAATTATATACTCTAAAATTTGCTTGAGAATTTTTACTGCAGATAGTAAAGAAATTAACACTCCAGAAGCAAATCAGAATTGAACACAAGAAATTAGCTAGACTCTGTAGCGCCAGATGCATACATTAGAAGATTATGATTGCTGCCAACAGAAGATTCTGAGCGTAGCCTCCAGAAGATTCTGAAGCAGAAGCTCTAGAAGGATCTGAAGCAGAAGCTCAGAAGAATCTGAAGCAAGTCAGAAGTGTAACACCCCCTTTTTATACCCCAAATAAATTAGATAAATCAATTAGGCACATAGAAAATTTATTTCATCAGAGTTTGATTAAATCATGGTATAAAAGAGGCGCATCACATTATCATGAAATTAAACACATACGATACCTGCTCAAAATAGATATGCAACAATGGGTAACCCACATCTCAATATTTAGAATAAAGCGGAAACATCCAAATATTGAATCGATCTCATTCATAAAAGTATATACAACCATCAGTTAATTCATGCTTTACAACATATCCACAGCAGATACATACACATATGTATCGCAAAAGAATCAAAACAAATGTAACTCCAAAAGAGTCAAAGGCTTCCTAACTACCCAGATGTTACATATCAGAGCCATTGACCAAAAAGAATGAAGACATCGCTTCACAAAAAGAACCTCTAGCTTCCTACTCTGCAATGCCTCATAGAGCATCATAAAACAGCAGAAGGGTGAGAAACAACATCATAACAGTTAATGCATAAAATTGTATATATACATATACTCACATTGGTACAAGTTATACTCAAATTATGTTCTCACCACATTAAGCATATACAAATAATCATGTCTCTACACATACACATGAACATTCACTACATTTTCCTCCAAACAATCATATATAACATACACAGTTATATTCACACAACCAATGCATCATACACAGATGACTCATGCAACTCATAGAGACCGACACACGACTCTATGCAGATGCAAATGCGGTACCGACTCATTCAACAAATTCCCTAAGGAATCGAGTATTCAGCAGATCCTCCACGGGATCAAGTACTCAGCAGATTCTCCACGGAATCAAATATTCATCAGATTCTCCACGGAATCGAATATTCAGCAGATCCTCCACGGGATCAAGTACTCAGCAGATTCTCCACGGAATCAAATACTCTAACCAATCCTCCACGGGATTACATGTTATGACCGATTCTCCGCGGAATCACACAATGCAACCGATTCTCCAAGGAATCAAATATAACCATCGTATCATACGAGGTTCTGCAAATCCTCCGAGGGATCAATCGACACAAAATGCATACTATGCTCACAAACATATTCATTGCATTTATCACATACATAGCATATATCTATCATGCATTCACATTATACACCATTTCACACAAGGTTTACATGCCTATTAATCCATCAATGCATTTCTATCTAATTCGAGCAAACGCACAACATTATCAAACGATTAAGATTCACAATCGGCTCCACAATCTAGGATTCACGCCTTTCGGCCACCCACAACACAACATGTTGAAACAGTTCACACATCAATCATTCATATAGGCATTAATCATAATTGAATCAACCAAACATCATGCTATGAACAAACAGCAAAACAAAATAACACTGCCAGGTTCGCCAACCTTCGCCTGGCGAAGCCACGCAGCGAATGCTCGCTGGCCTTCGCCTGGCGAACTCTCCAGCGAAGTCCACTGGGAGTAATTCTGGAATTACTCGCTGAGGCTCGCTACCCACTCGCCTGGCGAACCTTCGCCAACTCACCTCGCCTGGCGAACTCTCCAGCGAATACAGGGTATTAGCTTCTGACTTGCTTCGCTACAGCTCGTTGGGCTTCGCCTGGCGAAGCTTCGCTGCCATTCGCCTGGCGAACTTGCGAAGACAGAACTTCCATGGCTGCCTCAAAGCCCAAACTCCACACAACCCACCGATTAAACCCAAACCAGTCACAGTAGCACAACCCAACCATCACCCGACTAAACTACATCATCTAATCCGATTTCTAACCGATTAAAACCTCATTCTACTCACACAACCAACTTCTAACCTAAGTGGAAAAAGAGTAGAAACTCTACAAATTCCACACACATACACATACAATCATATACATTAAAGAGATGATGGAGTTTCACACCCTTACCGATCGATTGCAAGCTTTGGTGATGATCTCTTGATGATTCTAGGTTTTCCTCTCCACTTTCTCTTCTCTTTCTCTTCTCCTCTTTTCTTTCTCTTGTTTTTCTTCTTATGTTACTATCTTTCCTCCTTTTCCTCTCTTATTCTATTTCTATCCCTATTTCTTTCCTCTCAAATTCTTTCCAACACTTACCAATCAATTCTCACACTAAAGTGCTAAATGTCTAAAATGCCCTTTTTACTCTAATTCCCCGAAAACTCTCTGAATCGGTAAAATAGATAAAATAAGCAAACACCACATAATAACAATATATAATTTCTCAATTTAAACAAACATCAATTAAATAAATTAAAAGACTCAACCAATAATGGGAATTCAGAATCGGGGCGTTACAACTCTCCCCCACTTTAGAAATTTTCGTCCTCGAAAATATTACCTTATTCAAACAACTCCGGATGCGACTCTCGCATCTTGCTCTCCAATTCCCAAGTCATGTTGCCTTCCGCGGCACCTCCCCAGGACACTTTCACAAGCGCAATATCCTTGCCTCTCAGTTTCTTAACTTCACGGTCCAAAATACTAACCGGTAAAACTTCAACTGTAAGGTTATCTCTTACTTCCACTTCATCCATCGGGATCACATGTGACGGATCCGGAACATACTTCCGAAGTTGCGAGACATGGAATACATCATGCAAATTCGAAAGGTTCGGAGGCAACGCCACACGATACGCCACAGCACCAACCCGTGCGACAATCTGATACGGACCAATAAAACGAGAAATCAACTTTCTCGACTTCAAAGCACGACCCACACCCGCAACCGGTGTAACTCTCAAAAACACATGGTCTCCCTCTTGAAACTCGAGATCCTTTCTCCTTTTATCATGATAACTTTTCTGTCTATTCTGAGAAGCTCTCATCTTTTCCCGAATAAATTTCACCTTTTCCGTCGTTTGCTGTACCATTTCAGGACCAACTACCGACCTTTCACCCGTCTCATGCCAACACAGAGGTGTTCGACATCTCCGACCATATAAAGCCTCAAATGGCGCCATGCCAATACTCGAATGGAAACTGTTATTATAGGTGAACTCAATCAACGCTAAATAACCGTCCCACGCACCACCTTGTTCAAGCACACAAGCACGCAACAGATCTTCTAACGATTGAATCGTCCTCTCGGTTTGACCATCCGTTTGCGGATGATATGCCGAACTCAATCTCAACTTAGAACCCAAGGCACCTTGCAAACTCTCCCAAAATCTTGAAGTAAATCTAGGATCTCTATCCGACACAATACTCTTAGGAACTCCATGAAGCTTCACAATAGTGCCAACATAAATCTCGGCTAACCTTTCCAAAGAATAAGTAATATCAATCGGAATAAAGTGAGCTGATTTAGTAAGCCTATCAACAATCACCCAAATAGCATTATGTCCTCTTTGCGTATTCGGCAATCCCGTAACAAAATCCATCGATATACTATCCCATTTCCATTCTGGAATATCCAACGGTTGGATCAATCCACTAGGCTTCTGATGCTCCACCTTAGACTTCTGGCAAGTCAAACACGAGTACACAAAACGAGCAACATCGCTTTTCAATCCAGACCACCAAAAGATCTTCTTCAAATCCTGATACATCTTATTCGCTCCCGGATGAATACTTAAGTTACTCCGATGTCCCTCTTCCAATATCATCTTTTTCAAATTCGCATCATCGGGAATACAAATACGACCTCGAAACCTTAAAACTCCTAATTCATCAACTTTGAAATCTTCATTTCCATTCGTCATCAAATCCACAAATTTCAAATCCAACTTTTGCTTTTCACACACCGTAGCAAGGAAATCATTCGTGACATGCAACATACCCAGCTTCACACTACTCGGTGTTAACTCACAAACCAAACTCAAATCTCTAAAGTTCTCCAAAAGTTCCCACTCTCTAACCATCAAAGTAGACACGTGCAACGACTTCCGACTTAAGGCATCTGCTACCACATTCGCCTTACCCGGATGATAATTTAAACCAAAATCATAGTCCTTCAAAAGTTCTAGCCATCGCCTTTGCCTCATATTCAATTCCTTTTGATCAAACAAATACTTCAAACTCTTGTGATCGCTAAAAACTTCAAATCTTGCACCATAAAGATAGTGCCTCCAAATTTTCAAAACGAACACTACGGCCGCTAACTCCAAATCATGAGTAGGATAATTCTTTTCATGCACTCTCAACTGTCTAGAAGCATACGCCACGACCTTCCCATCTTGCATTAATACACCACCCAATCCTGACAAAGAAGCATCGCAATAAACCACAAAAGGTTCTGTAGGATTCGGCAGAATCAAAACTGGCGCTGTTGTTAACCTTCTCTTTAATTCCATGAAACTCTCTTCACAATTAACATCCCAAATAAAAGCCTTTCCTTTACAAGTCAACTGCGTTAACGGAAGTGCTAACTTTGAAAATCCTTCGATAAACCTCCGGTAGTAACCGGCCAAGCCCAAAAAGCTTCGAATTTCCGTAACCGATCTTGGAGTCTCCCATTGCATTACCGCATCGATCTTGGATGGATCCACACTAATACCATTGTCGGAAATAATATGCCCAAGAAAACTCACCTCCGACAACCAAAACTCACACTTAGACAACTTTGCATACAACTTCTTCTCTTTCAAAATCCGCAACACAATCCTTAAATGTTCTTCGTGTCCCTCTCGAGACTTAGAATAAATCAAAATGTCATCGATAAACACCACCACAAAATGATCCAACTGCTCGTGGAAGATACGGTTCATATATTCCATGAAAACACCCGGCGCATTAGAAACTCCGAATGGCATCACCGTATACTCGTAGTGACCATATCGTGTTCTAAAAGCCGTCTTCGAAATATCTTCTTCCTTAACCCGAATCTGGTGATAACCGGATCTCAAATCAATCTTACTAAAAACACGGGCTCCAACCAATTGATCCATCAAATCATCAATTCTTGGAAGCGGATACTTGTTCTTAATTGTTACCTTATTCAACTGCCGATAATCAATACACAATCGCATACTACCATCCTTCTTCTTTACCAACAATACCGGCGCACCCCAAGGAGAAACACTTGGTCTTACAAATCTCTTATACAACAAATCATTCAACTGCTTCTTCAATTCCACCAATTCCGATGCCGACATCCGATACGGGGCCATCGAAATCGGTCTAGTATCCAGAACTAGATCAATAGAAAATTCAACCTCTCTCTTTGGCGGCACATCCGCAACATCTTCCGGAAACACTTCAGGAAATTCACAAACCACAGGAAACACGTCGAGCTCAACTTTGCTCTCCACCGACAACGATGCAAACAAACCAAACAACTGAGCTTCGTCCGCTAAAAGTTTCTTCAACTCTTTAGTGGAAAGAAAACTCTCGTTTTCACCATCTTCCAAAGAAGGAAACCTTACTAACTTGTGATAGCAATCCAAATGAACTCTATTAAATTGCAACCAGTTCATACCCAAGATTACGTCCAAACCTTCCAACGGCAAACACACTAAATCCATAACGAAGTCCTTACCATACATGGTCAAAGGACAACTTGCACACACCAAAGAAGTAGTTACCGACCCCGAAGCGGGAGTCCCAATAACCATACCACTACTCAAAGAAACCATACACAAATCCAACCGCTTAGCACACACAAGAGAAATGAACGAGTGAGTCGCTCCAGTATCAATAATAGCAACTAAAGGCATATCATTAATAAAGCATGTACCTTTAATCAAACGATCTGCCGCATTAGTGGCGTCTGAACCTGCTAATGCGAATACTTTCCCGCCCGCCGGAGCTTGCTTCGGTTTGGTACAATTCGGGCTAATGTGACCCACCTCGCCACAATTAAAACACTTCACAGCATTCTTTCTACACTCTGCTGCATCATGTCCAAGGAGTCCACAGTTGGAACACTTCGCCTTGAACTTTCCACAATCATAAGACTTGTGGCCCATCACGCCACACTTAAAACATTTGATCGCACCGGAACCTCCTCCGAGTCTCCTATCAAGGTTTCCCCTATGTTTGCCCTTATCAGCAGGCGTCACATAAGGTCCGCTTCGTACTTGCTGCTTCCCTCTCCTCTCGCTCAAACCCTTATAATGAGTAGAACGAGCTCTACTATCTTCTTCATAAATCCTACAGCACTCGGTCAAATCCGAAAATCTTCTTATCCTTTGATACCCCACCGCTTGCTTTATCTCCGGACGCAAGCCATTCTCATACTTGATACATTTGGAAAATTCCGCCGTAACCGCATCATAGTGAGAGTGAAACTTCACTAACTCAGTAAACTTAGCGGTGTAGTCCACCACCGACATATTACCTTGTTTCAACTCCAGAAATTCCATTTCTCTCTTCCCTTTAACACTTTCGGGATAATACTTCCTTAGAAACTCAGCACGAAATAAATCCCACGTAATCTCCTCGTCGTCGACCTCAAGAACTTGCCTCATGCTGACCCACCAGTCATCAGCCTCTTCTCTCAGCATGTGAGTCCCTAGTCTCACCTTGATCCCTTCAGCACAATCCATCACCCTAAAGATCCTCTCAATTTCCTTTAACCATATCTGAGCACCATCCAGATCAAATCTCCCTTTGAACACCGGTGGCTGGTTCTTCCTGAACTCATCATTCGCATTCACGTTAGGTGCACCCTGCACAGCTCTGGCCATAGCCTCTAACGCCGCTGCCATAGCATTGTCATTACGACCTGCCATATTCTGAGGATTCCCAAAAATAACAACAAGGTTAAACAACCGTTCAACCAACACAACAACAAGACAGACACGACTGACTCAACACTGGCTCTGATACCACTTAATGTAACACCCCCTTTTTATACCCCAAATAAATTAGATAAATCAATTAGGCACATAGAAAATTTATTTCATCAGAGTTTGATTAAATCATGGTATAAAAGAGGCGCATCACATTATCATGAAATTAAACACATACGATACCTGCTCAAAATAGATATGCAACAATGGGTAACCCACATCTCAATATTTAGAATAAAGCGGAAACATCCAAATATTGAATCGATCTCATTCATAAAAGTATATACAACCATCAGTTAATTCATGCTTTACAACATATCCACAGCAGATACATACACATATGTATCGCAAAAGAATCAAAACAAATGTAACTCCAAAAGAGTCAAAGGCTTCCTAACTACCCAGATGTTACATATCAGAGCCATTGACCAAAAAGAATGAAGACATCGCTTCACAAAAAGAACCTCTAGCTTCCTACTCTGCAATGCCTCATAGAGCATCATAAAACAGCAGAAGGGTGAGAAACAACATCATAACAGTTAATGCATAAAATTGTATATATACATATACTCACATTGGTACAAGTTATACTCAAATTATGTTCTCACCACATTAAGCATATACAAATAATCATGTCTCTACACATACACATGAACATTCACTACATTTTCCTCCAAACAATCATATATAACATACACAGTTATATTCACACAACCAATGCATCATACACAGATGACTCATGCAACTCATAGAGACCGACACACGACTCTATGCAGATGCAAATGCGGTACCGACTCATTCAACAAATTCCCTAAGGAATCGAGTATTCAGCAGATCCTCCACGGGATCAAGTACTCAGCAGATTCTCCACGGAATCAAATATTCATCAGATTCTCCACGGAATCGAATATTCAGCAGATCCTCCACGGGATCAAGTACTCAGCAGATTCTCCACGGAATCAAATACTCTAACCAATCCTCCACGGGATTACATGTTATGACCGATTCTCCGCGGAATCACACAATGCAACCGATTCTCCAAGGAATCAAATATAACCATCGTATCATACGAGGTTCTGCAAATCCTCCGAGGGATCAATCGACACAAAATGCATACTATGCTCACAAACATATTCATTGCATTTATCACATACATAGCATATATCTATCATGCATTCACATTATACACCATTTCACACAAGGTTTACATGCCTATTAATCCATCAATGCATTTCTATCTAATTCGAGCAAACGCACAACATTATCAAACGATTAAGATTCACAATCGGCTCCACAATCTAGGATTCACGCCTTTCGGCCACCCACAACACAACATGTTGAAACAGTTCACACATCAATCATTCATATAGGCATTAATCATAATTGAATCAACCAAACATCATGCTATGAACAAACAGCAAAACAAAATAACACTGCCAGGTTCGCCAACCTTCGCCTGGCGAAGCCACGCAGCGAATGCTCGCTGGCCTTCGCCTGGCGAACTCTCCAGCGAAGTCCACTGGGAGTAATTCTGGAATTACTCGCTGAGGCTCGCTACCCACTCGCCTGGCGAACCTTCGCCAACTCACCTCGCCTGGCGAACTCTCCAGCGAATACAGGGTATTAGCTTCTGACTTGCTTCGCTACAGCTCGTTGGGCTTCGCCTGGCGAAGCTTCGCTGCCATTCGCCTGGCGAACTTGCGAAGACAGAACTTCCATGGCTGCCTCAAAGCCCAAACTCCACACAACCCACCGATTAAACCCAAACCAGTCACAATAGCACAACCCAACCATCACCCGACTAAACTACATCATCTAATCCGATTTCTAACCGATTAAAACCTCATTCTACTCACACAACCAACTTCTAACCTAAGTGGAAAAAGAGTAGAAACTCTACAAATTCCACACACATACACATACAATCATATACATTAAAGAGATGATGGAGTTTCACACCCTTACCGATCGATTGCAAGCTTTGGTGATGATCTCTTGATGATTCTAGGTTTTCCTCTCCACTTTCTCTTCTCTTTCTCTTCTCCTCTTTTCTTTCTCTTGTTTTTCTTCTTATGTTACTATCTTTCCTCCTTTTCCTCTCTTATTCTATTTCTATCCCTATTTCTTTCCTCTCAAATTCTTTCCAACACTTACCAATCAATTCTCACACTAAAGTGCTAAATGTCTAAAATGCCCTTTTTACTCTAATTCCCCGAAAACTCTCTGAATCGGTAAAATAGATAAAATAAGCAAACACCACATAATAACAATATATAATTTCTCAATTTAAACAAACATCAATTAAATAAATTAAAAGACTCAACCAATAATGGGAATTCAGAATCGGGGCGTTACAAGAAGCATCTGAAGCAAAGAAGAATTTTGTATGAAGAGCTTTTCAAAGCATAGTTTCTACAGAAGATTCTGAAAGTACTAAAGCTGCCAGTACTGAAGTTCTGTCTCAAATATGCTCTGATATTAAACACGCTGAAAGCACACCTGCTGCAGAAGACTCTGATTCAGCAAGACTCTAATCATCATCAGAAGACTCTGACCCAATTAGACTCTGATATATTTGCTGAAAACTGAAGAAGAAATATTCAAAGATTATATCCGTTGGAGTAAATCAAACGTCTCTTTCCTTATTTATGCTAGACACAAGAACACAGACAAAAAGGATTTTTCTGTACTTTCTTCTTTTAGGAAAGGTCACTTGATGTGAAGACAAAAAGGCTCAGACCTTTTTGGACACTCTTCTCAACGTGAAGCTCACCTTGGATCAGCTGCCTATAAAAGCAAGACTCCACCAAATTCTTCAGTTGACGTTTTGTTGAAAAGAAATCAAAAAACCTTCAAGCTCTCATACTTTCATATTCTTTCTAAGAACTTATTTCATTGTACTTAAACTTAAGAGAAATATCACAGTTGTGATAAAAGCTTTTTAGAAGCATTCTTACTCTTGTAATAGTTTTACATTGATTGTAAAAGATTTCCTTAAGAGGATTCAGTTGGAATCAGTAGCTCTTGAGAAGACTAAGAACAATTGTTCTTAGGTGTTACTATTGTAATCTGTTTGATTAAATAGTGGATTAAGTCCTTGATTGAGAAAGGCAAATCACTCTAGGAAGGGTGGACTGGAGTAGTTGAGTTCAACGAACCAGGATAAAAATACTTGAGTTTTTATTCTAAGTTTTAATCTTTCATACTTATTCAACCCCCCTTCTAAGTATTATCTCACCTTCAGTTGGCATCAGAGCTCCGGTTCTGTGTGTGCTACCACTTAACAGTGACAGTAAAGATCCAGAGAGAAATACTTTGATATATATTTGGTTATTACTATGGCTGATAATACAATATCCAACATTAACAACAAATATGAAGAAAGGGACAAAATCAACACCAAACCCCCTATGTTTGATGGGGAGAAATTTGATTATTGGAAAGACAGAATTGAAAGTTTTTTCCTTGGATATGATGCTGATTTATGGGATCTAGTCATAGATGGATATGTTCATCCCACAGATGGGAATGGAAAGAAGATAGACAGAAAATCTATGACAGATGCTCAGAAGAAAGATTTTAGAAATCATCACAAGGCCAGAACAATATTGTTGAATGCAATATCTCATACTGAGTCTGAAAAAATTACAAACAGGGAAACTGCATTTGACATGTTTGAATCCTTAAAGATGACTCATGAGGGAAACTCTCAAGTCAAGGAAACAAAGGCTCTGACTCTGATCCAGAAGTATGAAGCCTTCAAGATGGAAGACTCTGAATCTGTTGAAGCTATGTTCTCCATATTTCAGATCCTCACAGGTGGTCTAAAGGTTCTGGACAAGGGATACTCCACATCAGATCATGTAAAGAAAATCATCAGAAGTCTACCTACCAGATGGAGACCTATGGTGACAGCACTGAAGATGGCTAAAGATCTGAACAAGATCTCTTTAGAAGAACTCATCAGCTCACTGAGGAGCCATGAAATTGAGCTTGAGGAAGATGAACCTCAGAAGAAAGAAAAAGGTAAATCTATTGCTTTAAAATCTAATAAATCTGCTAAAGCTTTGCAGGTTATTGAAGAAAGCTCTGAAGGATCTTCTTCTGAAGAAGAAGATGAGTTATCCATGTTGTCCAGAAGGATCAACAGACTCTGGAAGCACAAGGGAAAGAAGTTCAACAACTTCAGAAAATCTAATAATAGAAAGGAATCTTCTGGGCACAGAACATCTGGCAAGAAAGAAGTTGTATGCTATGAGTGCAAAGAACCTGGGCATTACAAGAATGATTGCCCCAAACTTCAAGGAGAAAAACCCAAGAAGAAGTTTAACAAAAAGAAGAAGGTTTTGATGGCAACATGGGATGACTCAGATGAATCTGAATCATCTTCTGAATCAGAAGAAGAATGTGCTAATGTTGCACTGATGGCCAGCACAGAAGATCAGGAAGAAGGAACTTCAGGATCTGAATCTGATTCTGAATCTGACGATGACGCTGAAGAGGTAATGGCTAAACTTACTAAAGAAGAACTTGTCAAAGTTTTATCAGAAGTTTTGAAAAGCTATAACAATATCAAACTCAAATACAAGAAGCTGAAAAGCAGTCTTGAATCTGAGATTGATCTTCTGAAGACAGAACTTGTTGAGCAAAAAGAAATTAATCTGAAAATCAAAAATGACTTTGAAATAACTCAACAAGAATCTGAATCTGAGGCTAAGTCATGTGAAAACATTTTAGAAAAATATGACTCTAGCTTTCAGAGATTTCTTACTAAGAGCATAGACAGAAGCAAGATGGCTTCTAAGATCTATGGTGTTAGTGGGAACAACAGAAGAGGTATTGGATATGAATCTTCCTCTGGAAGTAATCCAAAATCTGTTGACAAACTCTTCATCAAGAAGACACCTCTGTACTCTCAATTTAAGTTTGGTCACTTAAATGACATTAAACACACAAGCTCTGAGAAGAATACTTAAGTCAGAATAAACATTATGTTGAAAAACAGAAGTTTAGACAAACCTACAAACCAACTAACCCTAAAGGACCCAAGAAGATCTGGGTACCTAAAAGTAAAATAATTCCTGTTGCAGATGTTCTTAGCAGCAAGGTCAGGATGCCAATCATGGTACCTGGACTCTGGATGCTCACGACACATGACAGGAGAAAAGTCTATGTTCCAAAGCCTGGAACTTAGATCTGGAGGTGACGTGAAGTTTGGAGGGAACCAGAAAGGCAAGATCATTGGATCTGGCACTATTAGAAATGGTAAACTTCCCTCTATTACTAATGTTTTGTTTGTTGAAGGGTTAAAGCATAACTTATTGTCCATAAGTCAATTAAGTGACAATGGTTATGATATTACCTTTAATCAAAAATGTTGTAAAGCTATTAGTCAAAAGGATGGCTCTATCCTATTTAGTGGTAAGAGGAAAAACAACATTTATAAAATAAATCTTTCAGAACTTAAAGTTCAAAATGTTAAATGCCTCTTGTCTGTTAATGAAGAGCAATGGGTCTGGCACAGAAGATTGGGCCATATTAATATGAGACGTATATCTCAAATTAATAAACTTAATCTTGTCAGAGGACTCCCTAATCTGAAGTTCACTTTAGATGCTCTTTGTGAAGCATGCCAAAAAGGGAAGTTTTCAAAATCATCTTTTAAATCAAAAAATGTTGTTTCTACTTCCAAACCACTAGAATTACTTCATATTGATCTGTTTGGACCAGTGAAAACTGCATCCATCAGAGGCAAGAAGTATGGATTAGTCATTGTTGATGACTATAGTAGATGGACATGGGTAAAGTTCTTAAAACACAAGGATGAGTCACATTCTGTGTTCTTTGACTTCTGCAAGCAAGTCCAGAATGAAAAAGATTTCAAAATTATAAAAGTCAGAAGTGATCATGGTGGTGAATTTGAAAATAAATATTTTGAAAAATATTTTTATGAAAATGGCATTGCTCATGATTTTTCTTGTCCTAGAACTCCACAACAAAATGGGGTTGTAGAGAGGAAAAACAGAACTCTGCAAGAAATGGCTAGAACCATGATCAATGAGATAAATCTGGCAAAACACTTTTGGGCAGAAGCAATCAACACAACCTATTACATTCAGAACAGAGTGTCTGTAAGACCTCTTCTGAAAAAGACTCCATATGAACTGTGGAATAACAGAAAGCCCAACATTTCATATTTTCATCCTTTTGGATGTATTTGCTATATGTTAAATACTAAGGAAAATCTGAACAAGTTTGATTCCAAAGCACAGAAGTGTTTCATGCTTGGATATTCTGAACGCTCTAAAGGCTACAAAGTATATAACACTAAGACACAGATTGTGGAAGAATCCATTAATGTCAGATTTGATGATAAGCTTGGCTCTGAAAAGCCAAAGCAGTCGGAAAACTCTGCAGATAGAGAAGTAGTCTTCATTGACTCTGAAGTCCCAGAAGCAGACAAAATTCAAGTGAAGGAACCAGAAGCAACGCCAGATGCTATTCCTGTAACTTCTCAGTTGAATAATCTAAACATTTCTGAAGAATCAACTGTTAGAGGATCATCATCCAGAATTAAAGCTTCTCATCCAGAGAATTTCATTATTGGAAAGAAAGATGATCCCATCAGAACAAGATCCTTTCTAAGATCATCTGAAGCATCACTATTTGGACTGGTGTCAGAAATTGAACATCTTCTATAGATGAAGCTCTGCAAGACAATGATTGGATTATTGCCTTGCAAGAAGAGCTGAATCAATTCACCAGAAATGATGTATGGGATCTAGTTCAAAGACCACAAGGATTCAATATAATTGGAACAAAATGGGTCTTCAGAAATAAGTTGAATGAGAAAGGAGAAGTTTAAAGAAATAAGGCAAGGCTGGTTGCTCAAGGGTACAGTCAACAAGAAGGTATTGATTACACTGAAACTTATGCTCCAGTGGCAAGGTTAGAATCTATACGCCTTCTTATTTCATTTGCTGCACAAAATAACATCACTCTGTATCAGATGGATGTTAAAAGTGCCTTTCTTAATGGTATTATAGAAGAAGAAGTTTATGTCCACCAACCTCCTGGTTTTGAAAATAAAAAATTTCCAGATCATGTTTTCAAACTAAAGAAATCTCTATATGGTTTAAAACAAGCTCCCAGAGCTTGGTATGAGAGATTGAGCAATTTTCTTTTGGAGAAAAATTTCATCAGAGGCAAAGTGGACACAACACTCTTTTGTAAATCAATTAAGAAAGATCTTCTAATTTGTCAAATTTATGTGGATGATATAATATTTGGATCTACCAATACTATGCTGGGAAAGGAGTTTGCTACATGTATGTAGGCAGAATTTGAAATGAGCATGATGGGAGAACTCAGATTCTTTCTAGGAATCCAAGTCAATCAAACTCCAGAGTGCACTTACATACATCAGACCAAATATGTTAAAGAACTTCTGAAGAAATTTAACATGACTGATAGTAAGCTGGAAAAGACTCCCATGCATCCAACTAGCTCACTTGGCAAGGAAGAGGTAAGTAAGAAAGTAGACCAGAAGCTCTACAGAGGTATGATTGGTTCTCTTTTTTATTTAACTGCTTCTAGACCTGACATATTGTTCATTGTATGCTTGTGTGCTAGATTCCAATCAGATCCTAGAGAATCACACTTGACAGCTGTCAAGAGGATTCTAAGGTATCTGAAAGGTACTTTTAATGTGGGTTTGTGTTACAGAAAATCTGATGATTTCAAATTAGTTGGATTCTGTGATGCTGACTACGCTGGAGACAGAGTGGAAAGGAAAAGTACTTCTGGAAGTTGTCAATTTCTAGGAAGAAATCTAATCTCCTGGTACAACAAGAAGCAACCCACAATTGCACTTTCAACCACAGAGGCAAAATATATTGCTACTGCTGGATGTAGCACGCAGATGCTCTGGATGAAAAGTCAGCTAGAAGATTATCAAATTTTTGAAAGTAACATTTCTATCTTTTGTGATAATACTTCTGCTATATGTTTGTCTAAAAACCCCATTTTACACTCTAAGGCAAAACATATAGAAATTAAGCATCATTTCATCAGAGACTATGTTCAGAAGGGAATCATAAATTTGGCCTTTGTTGATACAGATCATCAATGGGCAGATATTTTTACAAAACCCCTTGTTGAAGATAGATTCAAATTTATTCTGAAAAATATTGATATGGATTTTTGTCCAGAATGATATTTTGTCAGAAGCAAATTTTTACAGATGCAATAATGCCTAATGCTCTGAAGTATTTCTTCTGATTGCTTATTTATTCTTCTTAATATTTTTTTGTGAAACTCTGAACTAACAATCCCTAGAGGATCTGAACGTTGGTTAACGTTTCATTTCTCAAGAGAATTCAGAACACATTCAAGCAAACACGTGTCACTCCAATTCTGCAAAGGTGGCGTGTACACAACTGAAGAGACGTTTGAGGTGAAGTTTGAATAGTGAAAATCTTGATTTTCCCCCCAATTTGTCAGAAGCAATAAATGATTGAAATGATTTTTATTCTTTTCATTTAATGCTTTGATTCAAACGTGCAAAATCTGACTGTTTGCATGCCTACTTGTTTTAGTATAAATACATGACCTCTCTTCACTTTCACACTTTTCACATCTCAGAAAATTTATGCATTTTCATCTTCTCTTCTCTCTGCATAAAAACCCTAAGCGTGTGACAAAACCATCTTCAATGGCAACTTCATCATCAACTGCTGCACAATTTCAATCTTCAATGGCTGCAGTGACCTCTGCTAACATGGGTGTTACTCCTTACTCTTCACCAAAAAGAACATTGTTAACCCCTGTTGAAAAGCTGGAAGTTTTGTGTGAATCAATGGTGGAATTTAATTCACTTGCTGAGAATGGTTTTGAGTTTCGTTCAATCATAGGTGCTCAAGGATGGGTGAAATATTTTGATAGACTGTTTGGACCAGTTTACCCCCTTCTTGTGAAAGAGTTCTGGATCCATGCTTCAGTTTACCCTAAGTTTATCCTATCTTCTGTTCTGGGCAAAGAGATCATAATAACAGAAGATCTGATCAGAAAACTTATTGGCTATGAGGAAACAGATGGAGTTTCACACTTGCCAGCTGGACGTGTGGATATGGATGAAGTGTATGAAGAAGTGATGACTGCTGGTCAAGCTTTTAACAAGTTCAAGGATCTGAAGCCTGACTACAAGATCTGGGCTAAGATCTTCATGGGATGCATTCATCATAGGAAGTCAACAAACTCTCCAGACTATGTCAATAATGAACAACTCTATTTCATGTATTGCCTCAGTCATAGCACCAAGGTAGATCTTCCATATATTCTCTTTATGCATCTATGGAATCATATAAATGCCTCTAGAGAGTATGTGAAAGAAAAAGGACAGAAGATCAGAACCTGGATTCCTTTTGGAAGGTTAATCTCAGATCTTCTAACTGAGAATGGACTGGTTACTGCTCTGTACGCTGCTGGAGTTACAGAGGAATTGGAATTCATTATGGGAAAGCCTCTGAATGCCAAAAGTCTTCAGAGACTTAAAATAGTGGATGAACTCACAACAGCTCCCAAGAAGCTGAATGTTTCTGAACTGAGTAAGAAGAGAATTCCTATAGATGATTATCCTCTGTTCTATGCTGAAGAACCAAGGCACATTGTTGTGATGTATATTAATGAGTGCAAGAAAGAAGGAAAGCCTGTTCCTGCAAACATTATACAGCTAGCAAGACAACCATTGCCTGAAGCAGAAGAAGAAGAAGAACCACCAAGAAAGAGGACTCAACCAGAAGCAAAAGCTGCACCTGTTCAGAAGAAGGTCAAGATTGCTGAGAAGCCACATAAGCTCTTAAAGAGGAAAGAATCTGGAGACACTCCTTCTGTACCAGCCAAAAGAATCAAAATTAAAGGTACTAAATCTTCTGTATCTTCTGCAAATCCTGTTGTTTTAAATGATTCTAATATTAAGTCTATTCCAAAACCTCCCTCTACACAAAATACATCTGTTACAGCTCCATCTCATGTTTCTACACCATCACCACAAAAATCTTCTAATCCTATTTCCATTTCACCACAAAAACAAGCATCTGTTCCAACACCACCAACAACAAAAACAATTCAAACACCAAAAGTCTCTGTACCACAAACAACTAAACCAAAAATTCAAATCAAACAATCTGTACCACATAAACAACCATCAGAACAACAACCTACAGAACAACAACCACAACCATCTGTACAACAAAAATCCTCTGAACCATTTAAACAAACGCCATCTGAACATCAAAAGCACCCACAAAAAAAACAACCAGAAAAATCATCTGAAACCCTACCAGAAAAAGCCTCTAAACATCAACCACCATCAGATAATCCACCATCCAAATCATCTGAACCAATAACAATTTCATCAGATCCACCTACCTTAGAACAACCATCAAAACCCTCTGAAATTCCTTCAGAACCAACAAATACTTCTGAACCCAACATTCCTGAGACAGAAGTTCTTGATGTCACACCACTCAAAACTGTGTTTCAAGTATCTTCTACCTCCTGCACACCATCCACCTCATCAAACTCTTCAGAATCTGACATTCACCCAGATTTTCTAATCTCTCCTACTCACAGAGATTCTGAAGTAAACCAACCAGAACCACCTGTATCATTAAAAGTTCCTATTTCAGATCCTATTCCCCCACCTGCACCATCATTTGAAATCATGATTCCCATTTCTAACCCAACAGCCAACCCAAGAACATCTATTTCCTGTGCACAAGTCTCATCACTATTTCATAATCTGGCTTATGGTTTCAAACTCAAAGACTTTTATGACAGAGTTGAACCATCTGATCCTATCACCCCTCTGAAACCCAAACTCACAATGACCCTTCCATCTGTCCTTCTCACCTACATTCAATCCATGTCAGTTGTAGGTTCATTAGCAACTATATCTTATTCTGCTAAATCTGACAAAGATGTTGCTTCAGCTATACCTATTTCATTTGATAAGACTATTGCTTCTGATGAACCTCCAAAATCTGCATTCCAACCCTACTCAAATCAACCCTTTGATGTGGTTTCCTATCACACCAGAGCCAAACCTCATCTGTTAAACGCTTTAAACAGATCCAAACCTAATAAACCTGAAATTCCTTTCATTCCATACAACCCTCCTCCTCTGATCTCTATTCAGAAATCTATTTTTCCACCAACTCCCCAACCAAAACCAATAACACTGGAAACTCTGTTGCATCCTAAGCCCAGACTTAATGTTAATCATTTATTTCAAACTTTTTTGCAAGAAATACAGTTGTATTTAGGTACTGTACAGAAGAAATGCTCAGCAACAATGAATGCCCAAGAATCTGATGTCATTTGGAATGGATTCATCAACAGATTCAACTCTGTGGCCTCAAATCTGAAGAACATATGTTCTGATGATGCGAAGCTCAGATTTGCTGAAGCTGCAAGAAATTTGTTCTGGACCGTCAAGAGATATGAACCACTGCTCCTTACAGATGCTCCTCCACCTTCAGAAGAAACTACTGAACTTGCATCTGAAGAAAATCCTTTGGCCATGACTCTGGTAGACCTTCCTTCTGACTCCAATGCTCCAGACTCTACAGATCCCATGGAAATTGACTCTGTTCAAGCTCCAGAACCTGATCATACTTCTTCATCTGAGATAAAGAAAGAACATCCAGATTTTGAGGATAAGATTGCTGCTCTTGAAGCTGGTCAATCAGAGATAAAATCTTGGATGGCAAAACAGGATAACAAATCTGAAGACATGACAAAGTGGATGTCAAAGCAGGATCAGAAGAATGAAACAATGGCTAAGTGAATGTCCAAGCAAGAGCAGTCCTCATCTGAGATCACAGATCTATTGAAGATGCTTTTGTCAAAACACTCTTAGATTTTCATCTTTTTTTCATTCTGATGTTTTTGCATCTGATGTTTGCTTATGTACATTTTGATATATCTTCTGATGTATGTACTCTTTATCTGACCTTATTGAATGAATCAAAGTTTTTCTCCACTGAATTATCTCAATTACTGTTTCCTTTTATTTGTCTCTTTAAAGTTTTTACTTTTTGCTTATGACAAAAAAGGGGGAGAAAATATAGATCTGAACTGTTTAATCTAACTTCACCAGAATGAATCTTCAGACATATCTATTCTATCTAACATTTAATCTGAGTATTTCAGAACATTTGATAAGTACACTCTATAAAAGAAACTCTGAGTCTCTCAGATCATTTGACTATTATCAAACTCTGATTATGATATTTGCAAGACATTCTGACCTTCAAATGTTAAAAGGACAATCAAGATCTAACTCTGAAAATTACTCAAGACAAAAGGGAAGTTTCTATTCCTTATCTGTATTTAACTCAGGGGGAGATTCATCATCTCAGGGGGAGTTATAATTTTAATATTTTCAATTAAACAAAATTTCTGATGTTTTTGTCATCATCAAAAAGGGGGAGATTGTTAGAACACAGATTGGTTCTTAATAATATCTCTATGTTTTGATGATAACTATTATGAAATTTTGTATTCAAGAATTATATACTCTAAAATTTGCTTGAGAATTTTTACTGCCGATAGTAAAGAAATTAACACTCCAGAAGCAAATCATAATTGAACACAAGAAATTAGCTAGACTCTGTAGCGCCAGATGCATACATTAGAAGATTTTGATTGCTGCCAACAGAAGATTCTGAGTGTAGTCTCCAGAAGATTCTGAAGCAGAAGCTCCAGAAGGATCTGAAGCAGAAGCTCAGAAGAATCTGAAGCAAGTTAGAAGCATCTGAAGCAAAGAAGAATTTTGTATGAAGAGCTTTTCAAAGAATAGTTTCTACAGAAGATTCTGAAAGTACTAAAGCTGCCAGTACTGAAGTTCTGTCTCAAATATGCTCTGATATTAAACACGCTGAAAGCACACCTGCTGCAGAAGACTCTGATTCAGCAAGACTCTAATCATCATCAGAAGACTCTGACCCAATTAGACTCTGATATATTTGCTGAAAACTGAAGAAGAAATATTCAAAGATTATATCCGTTGGAGTAAATCAAACGTCTCTTTCCTTATTTATGCTAGACACAAGAACACAGACAAAAAGGATTTTTCTGTGCTTTCTTCTTTTAGGAAAGGTCACTTGATGTGAAGACAAAAAGGCTCCAACCTTTTTGGACACTCTTCTCAACGTGAAGCTCACCTTGGATCAGCTGCCTATAAAAACAAGACTCCACCAAATTCTTCAGTTGACGTTTTGTTGAAAAGAAATCAAAAAACCTTCAAGCTCTCATACTTTCATATTCTTTCTAAGAACTTATTTCATTGTACTTAAACTTAAGAGAAATATCAAAGTTGTGATAAAAGATTTTTAGAAGATTTCCTTAAGAAGACTAAGAACAGTTGTTCTTAGGTGTTACTATTGTAATCTGTTTGATTAAATAGTGGATTAAGTCCTTGATTGAGAAAGGCAAATCACTCTAGGAAGGGTGGACTGGAGTAGTTGAGTTCAACGAACCAGGATAAAAATACTTGAGTTTTTATTCTAAGTTTTAATCTTTCATACTTATTCGACCCCCCTTCTAAGTATTATCTCACCTTCAACAATTTGGACGCTCGGTCAAATTAACTGAGACCTACCCTGCCCCAGGTTAAGATTGAGGGTTTTTCATTTTTTCAGAAAGAAACTCCTACTACTAGGCTCAAAGGGGTTGACAAGGGATTATCTTCATTATATCTCTTGTGTTTAGGAATTTGAAACAATGCATGTACATCATCAGCAGGTTTTATTCAAAAGCATACAATCGGAAGCTTGCGCGTCTTTCAATTTCGTCATCCTCCCCGGATTTCGCTTAAACAAGCGTCAGACATCAATTAAAAACATAAGTGAACACAAATGGATTTGATCATAACCTGCATATTCATTTCATTATTAATATCAATTAAAAACAACAAGTTTTACAAACGAAATTTGCATTTAAATAGGAAAGAATCTACAAATGCAAAGAAAATGACAAGATAAAACAAAGATTGCCAGCTTCGGGGAATTGGGCCTTAAAATCTTGATTTGCTGCTAAGTCAGCCATCTTCAAACTCAATCAGATGAAAGGTCGACATGCATCCTCAATATTCCTCTCGAAAAGGAAATGTACCTCTTATCGATCAATTGTTGCACCCTGGCTTGAAAGGCCTAGCAATCTCCTGTTGAGTGCCCTATGAATCCTCCATGATATCCGCATTGAGCATGGGGATTGTACCCGGGAGGGTATGGCTCTGGCACTGGCTTGAGAGTTTTGGGCTCCACTAATGAGTTTTGAATCAAATGTGGCAGAAGCTCACTGTACGACATAGAAACTGGATGAAGAGGAACATTCCTCCTTTCCAAATTGTTGCGAGGCCCATTCTGATTCTAGCGCTGATTGTGTCAGAGCTGAGAAGCAAAAGGTTGTTGTTGCTGGTTAGGGCATCCTTTATGCTCAGGCACTTTCATTCTCAGATGTAGCCCAGGAACTGGCAATAGCTGCGGGCACGGAGATTCAGAAGTCATAAATTGCAAGGCATCCTCTTGGCCCAATGCAGCTTCTGGGATGAAAGCAGGAATGTCCACCTTTTCTGTAATGACTAGAATGAAACCATCTGCTACACTCATGCCGCCCGACGCGAATTTAACTACCTTTGAATCGATCAAATCCTGAACCACGTGCTTAAAAGCTTTGCAATTCTCGACGTTATGCCCCGGTGCCCCAGCATGAAAATCACAATGGGCACTTATATCATAGACTGGTGGTGGCTCCCCTGTTAGCGGAGACAACTTTCGCAGTTCGACCAACCGAAGCTGAAGCAAGACTTGCAGCAACTGAGTATAAGTCATAGGGATCTGATCAAATATTCTCTCTAGCTGCTTTTTCCTTTGACCATACCTCCTAGTCTTAAGATCGTCTCGGGAAACAGGAGGTAGTTGTTGACATGGAAAATTTGGGATCTCAGGTTAGGCAGCATATCTTCGAGGCACATCACGCCTTGGGATAGGTTCCACGGACAGAAGTGGAACAAGCATCTCTACTGCAGCTTTAGGCACCTGATCACCCTTCGTCCTTAGCAAATTTCTTATCACCTCTGTGACCAGGCCCATCTGGGTCTTTAGTTGCTGAACCTCCTCCTTAAGCACTTTCTGCTCTAGACATAAGGTTTGCATACTCGCCATGAACTGCCCCATCTGGCCCCAAACTTCCCTCAACTCTGCTTGAACTTGTTCCATGGCTTCGCATTGATTCCCCAGTGAACGGTCTGATTGTATCCTGAAACCAGCTAACGGATCACAAGAAAATAAGATCAACGGTTCTGATGCACCTGCGACGCAAAAATGCAAAATGCAGACATGTCTATGTCCTTACAGGGAGATCTCCCCCTTGATCCCAGTTTCAATAAACAAGAGCAGCAGAGATGTACATCACGACAATCCTCTCGTATATCAGGTAAGATTCTTCCTAAAGGTTTCAAAGATGCCAGGCTCATCCACGGGAATCAGACCAAATAAAGTTCCTGGGTCAGGTATCGAAAAATTGGATACAACAAACCTCTTTCTGTCGACTTTCCTCTTTACAGCAAATCAGTACCAGGATCAAGGGAAAGACGAGAACCTTTCAAACCCATAGACATGCAATGTTAAATGCAGGATGATTATGCAAATGCAAATGCAACAGGGGATCAAGACTGTTGTGCTATTGATCGAGAAGAACCAGCTGTAACACCCTTCTAATCCCTATGGAAAAATACATATTTAATCAGAGTAAATTAACATGCTTTCACAAAGGGCGTCACACATAATTACAAAATCTTAACATTCACCTGTCATACTCATGTAACATTGAAATAAATAGTCATTCTATTAAATTTTCATCTTGCATGAAGCAGCGGATTCAATTTGGTTTACATAACTCTTCACAGAAAATTCATGTTCATCACATAATCATCAACACTTAGGCACAGAGGCCATTATCACATATTTCAAATACATTTAAAACACAACTTAGAATATACAATATATCTCTAAGGCATAAACCCCGTGATCCCAGTGTTACATAACCAGAGCATGACTTGACCCAACATTTTTAAATACTAATAGCTGCACCAACAGCGACCTCGCAACTACTACCAGTACTACTCCTTGGTACCTGCACGATGTCATGTAGGACATCATTTCAGCAGAAGGGTGAGAAACATTACCATAATAATCAATGCACATAATCATATATCAATGCACAAGTACAAAATATATATATTTCACAGTTTCTCACTACAATGCCTCACAATCCACTATCATACATCATAATGTATATATGTATAAACCCAAGCATTTTATCATGCATACATTCACAATTACAATTAATCCACATAGACTTATACATTATATTTCATTTACCGGCCATCATATAAACATACACAATCATACTTAATCAGCAATTCATTAGTCAATATCTTTCACATTTACATTATTCTCACATCTACCAAGCAAAACATATATATATATATATATATATATATATATATATATATATATATATATATATATATATATATATATATATATATATATATATATATATATATATATATATATATATATATATATATATATATATATATATATATATATATATATATATATACTATTACATCCTCTGGCATTATTCATAACTTCCCATATACACTACAACCAAGCACATTCAATCATGCTTCTATAATTCACATCATTTTCATATAAACATACACACACATGTTTATTTCACCAATGCATCATATAAAGATGAATCATGCAACTCATAGAGACCGACTCACGACTCTATGCAGATGCAAATGCGGTACCGACTCAATTCAGCAGGTTCAATTGAAGAACCAAAAATAACCATCGCTCACACCCCACAAGGCACACGAGGTTCTGCAGATTCTCTGAGGAATCAATAAATAACCATCGCTCACACCCCACAAGGGCACACGAGGTTCTGCATATTCTCCAAGGAATCAATAAATAACCATCGCTCACACCCCACAAGGGCACACGAGGTTCTGCAGATTCTCCGAGGAATCAATAAATAACCATCGCTCACACCCCACAAGGGCACACGAGGTTCTGCAGATTCTCCTAGGAATCAATAAATAACCATCGCTCACACCCCACAAGGGTACACGAGGTTCTGCAGATTCTACGAGGTATCAATAAATAACCATCGCAATATATGAGGTTCTGCAGACTCTAAGGAATCAATAAATAACCATCGCAACATATGAGGTTCTGCAGATTCTCCGAGGAATCAAACACACAAGTATGCAATTATGATGCTTCACATGCAAAATGACCTAATCAATTATAGACCATCGCTCACACCCCACAAGGGCACACGATGTCTCTGCAGATCCTCCGCGGGATCAACCGATACAACATGCATACGTGTTTACAAACATACTCATGTATTCATTACATATAACATACGGTAATCATACCTTCACAATGTATATAGCATTAATCATTCTTCACGCATCAACACGTACGTTCAATATACACTCGCAAATATATTTACCCTATATTCGTCATTCATCTCATATTGTTTCATACTAGATTCGCATTCATAACTCATAATTATCGTGCCAAACGGCAACAAACTCAATCCCACCCAATAATGAATTTTTAATTAATTTAAACAACGCATCACATATGCCAAAAGGCCACATATTCACAATCAATTCATAATCTAGGATTCACGCCATACGGCTACCCTCAGCACAACGTACACAAGCTATTCGCTACATGCTAAAACCAAAGACATCAACATTGGATGGAAACAATCAAAATGAAACAAATGTTGTCCCATTCGCCAACCTTCGCCTGGCGAAGCCATTGGCAAACCTTTGCTGCAACGTTCGCCTGGCGAACTTGCTAGAGAAGACCACTGGGAGCTATTCTGAAATTACTCGCTAGCACACTCGCCTGGCGAACCTTCGCCACTCTCATTCGCCTGGAGAACTTGCCAGCGAAGACAGGATGTTTGGTTCTGACTTGATTCACTATTGTTCGCTGGGCTTCTCCTGGAGAAGCCTCGCTGCAATTCTCCTGGCGAACCTGCGAGATCAGAACATCCATGGTTGTCCAAAAGCCCAAACCTCACAAAACCAACCGATTTAATCCAAATCAGCCCCAGTAGCATAACCCACTCATCACTCGACTATACTACACCGTCTATTCCAAATTCTAACCGATAAAACTCAGTTTCTACCGATTAAACTCATTTCGACCTAAAATGGAAAATATCCAAAAACACCCAAACAACCCAACACACATACACAATGATTAAGATAGTAAAATTTCCCACCCTTACCTCGATTAATCGGAAGCTAGAGGATGTTCTTGATGATTCTCCAAGTTTCCTCTTTTTCTCCTCCTTTTCTCTTCTTTCTCTTTCTTTCCCTTTCTTTTGTCTTCCTTCTTTCTTTTCTTTTCCACTTCCTCATATATATATCTTTCCCTTTATTTTTATCCAATATATTCCCTCTCTCAAACATCTATAAATCCATTTAAACAATCATCTAATTATTCAAATAATTAGAATAATCCAAATAAATCAATTAATTGACACAAATAATTAATTATTGAAAATTGGGCTATTACAACTCTCCCCCACTTTCGGAATTTTCGTCCTCGAAAATGTTACCTCAATAAACCGAGTCGGATACGACTTCCTCATCCCAATCTCTCAAATCCCACTTTCTCTAGTTGGTTCACCCAACTGCCTTTACCGAAGAAATCTTCATTGCCTCGAAGTTACTTCTTGCTCATCAATCTGAACTAGCAATGTCTCAACAGTCAAATCCTTCCTCACTTGTACACCATTTTCCTGAATGAATGCACTTGCACTTCCTCATTAGGCACATACCACATCATGTAAATTCACAAGCGACAACGGTAAGATAATCTAACATGATACTTCTCCCACGCTTCCGCTGCGCCACTCTGATACTAAGCAATAAAACACGGTGTGTGCTTCCGAGACTTCAAAGCTCGATCAACACCCGTCACCACTGAAACTCTCAGAACACGTCCTTTCTTGGATCTTCTTGATCTTTTCAGTCGCCTCTTACACAATCCTCAGGTCCGAGCACAACGTTCTCGCCTGAATCATAACAATACAAAGGAGTCCTACACCTCCTACCACACAACGCTTCAGATCCCTATCTGACACAATATTCGACGATACCTCATACAATCTTTATGACTTCAATGATATCCATCTCAACCAGCTCCAACATAGAATGATTAATCCTCATTGGTAGGAAAAGAGCCAATCTAGTCATTCCATCCAAAATCACTCAATTAAAACCATATTCCTCAAATCCGGTTACATCTTTATAGCACTAGGATGGATACTCCATCTACCTCGATACTCTTATTCCGCATAATAATAACTAGAACATAACTCTATCCCGACATCTCATGATACCATTCCCATTAATACGAAAATCAGTCCTTCGACTTAATTCATCAAATTTGACCATCATCATCAGTATATACCTAATTTTCAAATTGATGCATCAGCTACTGCGTTGCTCTACCCGAATGGTAATTCAATCTAAAACCATAATCCCTCAGGAGTCCCAATCGTTTTCCTCTGCCTCATATTCAAATCTCCCAATTCAAACCAATACCTTAAGCTCTTGAGATCACAAACCGTTTCAAGTCTCACACTAACCAATTGGATTCTCCAACTCCAGCACAGACACAATAACAACCAACTCTAAGTCACTTGTCAGATAATCCATCTTATATACTTTAAATTGCCTTCAAGTAACTTAACTCACTGATGTTGCACTTAACATAACTCCGAAACATACCCACGAGGCATCACAAACCACGATAAACAATTCTGTCGAATTTCGGTAAGAATCTACAAACGAGTTGTTGACAGCTCTCCGAAACTCTTTGAAACCCTCCTCGCCTTGGCATAAAAACTGCTTTCCCTCTCACACTAATAACTTAAGTTCCCCATGCTCAACATGATTCTATATCTTCTTTGAATACACCAAAATATCATAGGTTAACACAACCATTTCCTCACTCCATCAAGTACAGAAAATCCCATGCCAAACGGATACTCACTCTCGTAAGTTATGGCGGGAACACACACCACACGCTCTGCATCTACAACAAAATCCAAAAATAGTAATTCAATAATTAACTTAATTCCATCCCAATACTCCATCATCATCTAGATCTTTGGACTAGCTTTCCAACGCTTCGAACTGTGTGTCATTCCGAGTTACGGTTCTCCCGTTACGACAAAAACACCAAAACAACTTTCTCTGCCCAGGACTTCCTTGCCAGGCGAACATAGTAGTGAGTCGTTCGCTAGCATGCTCGCTAGGCAAAGGGTCTGGTGAACATGACAGTCCGAAATCTCATTTTCGATCGTTACCTGACTTCCAAGTGTCCGATTTTGATTCCGTAAAAAGCTGCAATCTCGGAATTCAACGTACTACAACAATTTCAAACTTAGAAGACCATTTAACACACCCTCAACTCTTGGAACACTTAAAGGCCGAGTTACACCGATTTGCACTCCACATTCTTACTTTCTTTAACATCCACCAGATGTCACTATCCACACTTACATACTCGGCTTCACAATCTGTCGTCACAGCACACACGCTCAATACCAGTCTCAAAACTACTCCCTATATTCAATCCTTGTCCATCCAAACAAACATACCATATGGAGTCCTCACTCTCGGACCGGTTCCCGTAACTGAGTCAGTCACAACTCCACTTCACGTTCTGACTGCTAATCACTACCTTGTCAAGATAACTCTTCAAACAACCAAAATCAATCGGCAAATCGCCAACTTTCCCACTTCCATTATAACTCTAAGATTTCCATAAAAATTCAAACACTTCAACACTGTTCTGAGCCGACCCGCCCAAACAATTCTCAAGCACCCAGCTGAACTCCAGACAATTCACTGCTCACGTCATCTAAGCTTGCAAGACACGTCCATCCTATCCAACACAATCCAAACTACTATCAAAAAGAGATTAAGGGTGATCAGTTCCTCAATTTGTCAATAGACAGCAGAAATCATGATGGGGTATAAACCATCTTTACCAAACTGTATGGGCATTCAACCACACTGAGCTACAACTCCATACTTTGCAGCAACCTGGAGAAGCACAAGTTCTCCCCCACTTGGGTCATTACCACTTCTACAGACGAAGACTAGACAACAAACACGTACCAATAGTGTTTCACACACATGTCGCGTACAAGGGAACAACCAACATTAGACAACTTGGTCGGATGGACCGACCTGCTCTGATACCACTAATGTAACACCCTTCTAATCCCTACGGAAAAATACATATTTAATCAGAGTAAATTAACATGCTTTCCCAAAGGGCATCACACATAATTACAAAATCTTAACATTCACCTGTCATACCCATGTAACATTGAAATAAATAGTCATTCTATTAAATTTTCATCTTGCATGAAGCAGCGGATTTAATTTGGTTTACATAACTCTTCACAGAAAATTCATGTTCATCACATAATCATCAACACTTAGGAACAGAGGCCATTATCACATATTTCAAATACATTTAAAACACAACTTAGAATATACAATATATCTCTAAGGCATAAACCCCCGCGATCCCAGTGTTACATAATCAGAGCATGACTTGACCCAACATTTTTAAATACTAATAGCTGCACCAACAGCGACCTCGCAACTAATACCAGTACTACTCCTTGGTACCAGCACGATGTCATGTAGGACATCATTTCAGCAAAAGGGTGAGAAACATTACCATAATAATCAATGCACATAATCATATATCAATGCACAAGTACATAATATATATATTTCGCAGTTTCTCACTACAATGCCTCACAATCCACTATCATACATCATAATGTATATATGTATAAACCCAAGCATTTTATCATGCATACATTCACAATTATCATTAATCTACATAGACTTATACATTATATTTCATTTACCGGCCATCATATAAACATACACAATCATACTTAATCAACAATTCATTAGTCAATATCTTTCACATTTACATGATTCTCACATCTACCAAGCAAAACATGTATATATATATATATATATATATATATATATATATATATATATATATATATATATATATATATATATATATATATATATATATATATATATATATATATATATATATATATATATATATATATATATATATATATATATATATATATATATATATATATATATATATATATATATATATATATATATATATATATATATATATATATATATATATATATATATATATATATATATATATATATATATATATATATATATATATATATATATATATATATATATATATATATATATATATATATATATATATATATATATATATATATATATATATATATATATATATATATATATATATATATATATATATATATATATATATATATATATATATATATATATATATATATATATATATATATATATATATATATATATATATATATATATATATATATATATATATATATATATATATATATATATATATATATATATATATATATATATATATATATATATATATATATATATATATATATATATATATATATATATATATATATATATATATATATATATATATATATATATATATATATATATATATATATATATATATATATATATATATATATATATATATACTATTACATCCTCTGGACTTATTCATAATTTCTCATATACACTACAACCAAGCACATTCAATCATGCTTCTATAATTCACATCAGTTTCACATAAACATACACATACATGTTTATTTCACCAATGCATCATATAACGATAAATCATGCAACTCATAGAGACCGACTCACGACTCTATGCAAATGCAAATGCGTTACCGACTCAATTCAGCAGGTTCAATTGAAGAACCAAAAATAACCATCGCTCACACCCCACAAGGGTACACGAGGTTCTGCAGATTCTCCGAGGAATCAATAAATAACCATCGCTCACACCCCACAAGAGCACACGAGGTTCTGAAGATTCTCCGAGGAATCAATAAATAACCATCACTCACACCCCACAAGGGCACACGAGGTTCTGCAAATTCTCCGAGGAATCAATAAATAACCATCGCTCACACCCCACAAGGGCACACGAGGTTCTGCAGATTCTCCGAGGAATCAATAAATAAACATCGCTCACACCCCACAAGGGCACACAAGGTTTTGCAGATTCTCCGAGGAATCAATAAATAACCATCGCAACATACGAGGTTCTGCAGATTCTCCGAGGAATCAATAAATAACCATCGCAACATACGAGGTTCTGCAGATTCTCCGAGGAATCAAACATACAAGTATGCAATTATGATGCTTCACATGCAAAATGACCTAATCAATTATAGACCATCGCTCACACCCCACAAGGGCACACGATGTCTCTATAGATCCTCCGTGGGATCAACCGATACAACATGCATACGTGTTTGCAAACATACTCATGCATTCATTACATATCACATACGGTAATCATACCTTCACAATGTATATAGCATTCATCATTTGTCACGCATCAACACGTACGTTCAATATACACTCGCAAATATATTTACCCTATATTCGTCATTCATCTCATATTGTTTCATACTAGATTCGCATTCATAACTCACAATTATCGTGCCAAACGGCAAAAAACTCAATCCCATCCAATAATGCATTTTTAATTAATTTAAACAACGCATCACATATGCCAAAAGGCCACATATTCACAATCAATTCATAATCTAGGATTCACGCCATACGACTACCCACATCACAACGTACACAAGCTATTCGCTACATGCTAAAACCAAAGACATCAACATTGGATGGAAACAATCAAAATAAAACAAATGATGTCCCATTCACCAACCTTCGCCTGGCGAAGCCATTGGCGAACCTTCGCTGCAACGTTCGTCTGGCGAACTTGCCAGCGAAGACCACTGAGAGCTATTCTGAAATTACTTGCTAGCACACTCGCTTGACGAACCTTCGCCACTCTCATTCGCCTGGCGAACTTGCCATCAAAGACAGGGTGTTTGGTTCTGACTTGATTCGCTACCGTTCGCTGGGCTTCGCCTGGCGAAGCCTCGCTGCAATTCACCTGGCGAACCTGCGAGATCAGAACTTCCATGGCTGTCCAAAAGCCCAAACCTCACAAAACCAACCGATTTAATCCAAATCAGCCCCAGTAGCACAACCCACTCATCACTCGACTATACTACACCGTCTATTCCAAATTTTAACCGATAAAACTCAGTTTCTACCGATTAAACTCATTTCGACCTAAAATGGAAAATATCCAAAAACACCCAAACAATCCAACACACATACACAATGATTAAGATAGTAAGATTTCACACCCTTACCTCGATTAATCGGAAGCTAGAGGATGTTCTTGATGATTCTCCAAGTTTCCTCTTTTTCTCCTCCTTTTCTCTTCTTTCTCTTTCTTTCCCTTTCTTTTCTCTTCCTTCTTTCTTTTCTTTTCCACTTCCTCATATATATATCTTTCCCTTTATTTCTATCCAATATATTCCCTCTCTCAAACATCTATAAATCCATTTAAACAATCATCTAATTATTCAAATAATTAGAATAATCCAAATAAATCAATTAATTAACACAAATAATTAATTATTGAAAATTGGGATGTTACACCAGCGCTTCGCTTTGGCAAGAACATAACATAACTCTGATAATAGGAACCTATGATATCGGGAACACAGATTCATACTGTAAAGAAAATCGGGTAATCTGAAGGTCAAAGTTTCCTGCATAACCCAATCCCTCTCACAGGTATGGACCTACCACTGATAAGGTTTGGCATCCTATGCGTTCATCAGCGTCACAGACTTTCGAGAAACAATGATGCGCTCACCATTTCTGGTTTGGCATCATAATTTCCCGAAGCGGCCTCACTTAGCTGAATCATAAATGATCGGTTCCCAGAGTCAACAATTCTCAGAGATAAAAATCTTGTCGAGCCCAAAGGGCCAGAAAATAAGTCATCAAAGAGAATCTCGTCTGAGAGCGAATTTCCTGGGAACTAGTGCATGTCCAAGCATATAGGTTCACCATTACTTTCCACTTATAATGCTATGTTTGTACTCAAGCCTGGGTCTGGCTTATCACTCAATGGAGCATTCCCTCCCCACAGCACAACAATAATGATATATAATGCTGAAAACAAATGCAGGAAAATAAAGTACAACACATATATACATACACCCAAAGATAAACAAATAAGCGCTAGGATTGACTCAGATTGCAGGCATGTGCCTACTCCCCAGCAGAGTCACCAGCTGTCGCTACTGCAAAAAAGGTGCCGACAATGACAGAAGAGTCGCCACCGTTCATTATTTATCCCAAAAGAGGGAAAGGAAACGATCAGAGAAAACCTGACGAAAACGGGAGATGACAGGTCATCGCAACCATGTCTCGGGTTCGGGAGCCAGTTACGCAAGGGGAAGGTATTAGCACCCCTCACGTCCGTCGTACTCGACGGGATCCACGCTTTGTTATCTATCTAAAAGGGTGATTGAAACTATCTATGCTAAAGTTCTTAGGGAAAAAAGAAAAGAAAAGTGACTCGACAGAGCCTCGTCGCTCTGGGCATACGTATTCCCTCATGCAATGGGAAAGTCAGAGTCAATGTAGTTCGGCTAACTACGTGTGAAAGGTGGGGAAAGGTTGCTCGCCGAGACATCGTCGTCTCGTGCCTACGTATTCTTGTCTGGTATGAGAAATCAGAGTAAACGTAGTTCAGGCTAACGAGAACACCGGTTGGTTCAAATGTTTTACCCGAGTAGGATTAACAACTAGTTCTAGTAGTTAGGTGTATGCAGTTGGACCATTGGAGACTTAGGTGTTACCTATTTGCGGTAGAACTAAGAGTTAACGAAACTCTTGTTTATGAAAAGGTTTTCCATTATTAAGGGTCCCAAAGGACAAACGAAGTTTGATCATTTGTTTTTTTGAAGTCTTTTAAGAGAAGTGTTTTTGAATTGTTTGTAATTCATGTTGCACTAAAGACTATGACCTAGGAGCGAATGCGTCGCATATTGTCCAAAGGACATAGGCTAAACACTCTAGGTAATTTAGAGGAAGCCCCCCAATCACCACTTCCCAAGTACTTAAGGCTCGAAACGCACAACATTCATTAGCCTTTATTAAGTTCAAACCTAAAGTTGAGGTAAAGTTAAGGGCAAACTAAAGGGAAATTAGTTCAAACCTGGTAGTTGTCATGCAAGATAGACCTAAAGTTGAGTTAAAAGGGATACTACCTAATGTTGTCATACATGGTTTGAATCCTAGAGTCTATCATAATCTCAAAGAGATTAGAAGTCCTAAAGGAACATGGCAAAGAAGATAAAGAAGTAAGCATAAACAAAACATAAGATAATACGAAGATACAAAGATGCATATGCAATGCAATAATACAAGCAAAGGGAGGATAAAGTGTGGGGTAAACACCTCCACAAGCCCATCTCAACCTTTATTAATGCATAAGGGAAGAGAAAAAGAAAAGCTTACAACATTCAAACATCAATCCTAATGCACAAAAGCATACCAAGTGAAAAGGAAAGAGGTAAGTGATTGAATGAGATGATGGGAGGCAAAGTGAGAACCTGAGGAATTCATAAGGGCACTCAACCAAGCATATCACATTCAAAATTCCTACAAATCAAGCGAAGTGTTCTCAAAGGCTCACTATTTATGACATGCTTTAAATTCCTCCAAAGGAGGGACTAAGCTTCCATAAATAGGATCCTAAAGTCCTAGGACAGAAGAAAAGATGAGGATAGAATATACTCAAAGTAAATGAAGAGAAATGCACAAAAGAATACAAGCAAATCATTTCAAAAGATGGGAAACATTCATATATTTACACAAGTGAAACCCTAAAAGAAAGGTTTAAAAGATGCACAAACTTAAACAAGTTACAAACCAAATTAGGACCTATAAACCAACATAAAAACACCTAAATATGTCTATAGCATGAACCCACAAGAGTTAGAGGCTCAATTAATGCACAAAAGCCATTTACAAAACAAACTAGTTCACTAACTAGTGTAAACATCAAACAAGGATAGCCTAAATTGGAAATTACACTAAAAATAGAAAACATATCCAAAAAATGCCAAATAAAATCCTAGATGACCCCTAAGGTGTTAGGAACCAGGGGTCAAGATTATGGGAATTAAGCCCAAACAAAACTATGCAAACAGAAATGGAAACCATAGGCATACCCCAAATGCAAGGGTAAATCGAGGGTCATAATGACTAGCCTGAAACCCTAAGAAAATGTCAATAAAACCAGGGGTAAAACGGTCTAAGAAACATCTAACATGTTATAAATGTGAGAAACAAGAATCAACCATCAACATGGAAAATTCATTAAGTAATAAAATCAAACACATGGAATATGCAATTTTAACTCAATTAAAATAATTCAAAAGAAATAATCCTTTTTAAATTGAAAAATATTCCAAAAAATGAAACTAAAATTTCCTAAATTAATTTAACATCTTGAAGTGTCTAGAAACAGTTTTTGTGAATTTTTATCTCAGTTGGAATCATTTTATTTGAATTAAAATCAAGACAGAAAAATAATGGAAAAAAGAATAAAAGAAAAGAAAATGAATAAACGCGTGTGGTAAATAGCAATACTATGTAGTTAAATTGGATGGGCCTAATTGAAGGGGGGTGTGGATATGAGTTTTGGCCCAAGTCCAAAACAAATTCAGGGTGAGTGAAACTCACTGTTTCATTAATGACATGGCATGGTCAACTCAGGTCAAAGCGCGCTCAGGATGAATCACAGGCGTTCATCAACGCTTGTCAAAGAGTCCAAAGGCTTAAGTGGCATGACACGTTGGCAGGTGGAGAGAAAAAGATCAGACGGTGGTCAAGGCTTCTCCGGTCATTTTCTCTGATGACTCGCCGGAGAAGAAAGGTCCAAACCTTATCAAAACGCCTGATTTTTGATACCATTCTAATCCTTATGTCACGTAGGTCACTAACCTATGGTTCTTTTTAATTTTTGGTTCACAGATAAGGAAAATCGAAGCAAACCAGTTTCAAGGTCGTATTACAAATTAACACGAACAAGCACAAAATCAATCCAGCAATGGCCTATGATGATAGGGCTTCAAGATGCACTAAAAATGGTCATGATTAGATGCTTGAGAAGAGAAAAATCGTGACTGAAAGCTTACCTAATGGAGTTCCTCCGTTGGGACTTGAAATGCAGATGAAACTCGTGGAAAACGAACCAGAAAGCTTCAACAATCTTCAATGGAGCTTGCTATGGCCTTCAATTGGATCGAAATGGATTGAATCTTTATTTCACTTCTTCACTTTTTTCTCCACTTTTGCAACTGAATTTTGTTACCAATCTCCTCCAAATCCACCTCTAAAGCTTTGTACATGACCTGGAGAATAAATGGAATGGATCTGAATGCTTATGGAGGTCCAATCATGGCCTGTTAAGGTGAATTGAAAAAATCAAATTTTGAGTTTCAAGCTTCAAATTCATGAGGGGACTTGGCTCCAATGGCCCTGAACTTGGTTCAAACAACTTGCTTAACATGTAGAGTGATCCAATGGACATGATTCACTCCTTGAAATGATCTTGTGGTTGATTTTGGATGTGTAGCTTCATGGTGAAGTAACTTGGAATTTGACATAGTTTTTCTCCTCATAGGCCAATTCTGAATTGTGCATTGTGTTTGGTATGTTCAAGTGACTCAAAAAATGCATAAACATGTCATGAAATGATTAAAGATGGATCAAATCCAAATCATGGCTTTTAAGTGCTTTTTCATGGAAATTCCTTCACCAATCTTCAAATTCAAGCTAAGCCCATGATAAGTGAATGTCTAGTGATGAAATTGAGCTCATTTGATGTAAGTTTGATGTTGGACAAAGTTCCATTTGGAGTGTGCAAAGCCATGAAAATGACCTATAACCAAAATGACCTATAATCAAAGTTTCCCAAAATACCCCTACCTTGCAAGCTTCATATCTTGAGCTCTACGAATCAGATGAAGGACTTCTAGCACTTTTTGTAAAGTTAAGATCATAAGGAACAACTTTCATGTTTGGGTCAAAGTGAGGAGAAACATCCTTCTAGGTCAAAAATGTCTTCGAAGTTGGTTGACTTTTGTTGACCAAAATCACATTCATCTGAGGACCCATAACTTGAGTTATAGAAACCCAATGGATGAGTTCTAGCATTTAAACGAAAGCTAGAAACATGCTCTATAAGTTTCATGTTGGGGTCAAGATGAGATGAAACTTGTATCTTGAGATATGTGGTCTTGAAGTTAGGCACTAAACAGGGGGTTTTACACTGACAAGCTTAGAAACCCTAGCTTAGCAACTTCTCACACTCTTGATTCTTCTTGGTTTGATCTTGGAACAACATCTTATATAACTCAACACAACATTCCATGATCATAATGACTTAAAACCATATCTTAATCTCCTTCAAATCCAGAGTTAACCTAGGGTTGACCAGATGAAAACCCTAGATGCACCACTTTTGACTGTGGCTTCTTGCACTTGGTATAATGGCATGGATAAGCTCCCCAATAACCCTCAAGGCATTAAATGAGCTTCCATAATATTCTCCATCCATAACCATGGACTCAATATCATCTGATGACCTTCACATGGCCTCCAAGAGAGGAGGTGAACCATATTCATTCATCTGCTCTTTCAAAGAACTTTGACTTTCTTCTGATGATGATAAGCACTTGATAGCTTGAATAAGACCTATTTCTTAGGCTTAAAACTCTTTGTTGCTCTCCTCTTGCTAGGCACACCTCTCTCAATCCCCTACAAATGAACAATGATATACAAATGCTAATGCTCTGAAAATGCAATGAATCATAAACCAGGTAAAGAAAAGGTTGGGCAAGTTTTGGGGTACAACAGATGTGTGTTGACTACACTGATCTCAACCGGGCATGTCCTAGGGATGCATATCCCCTCCCCAACATTGACAATCTCGTCGACAACTCGGCGGGTTTCAGACTACTCTCTTTCATGGACTCTTACTCGGGGTACAACCAGATCCCCATGGTCGAGGCCAACAAGTAGAGCACAACGTTTATGACCGAGTTGGGCAACTACTACTACAACGTAATGCCCTTCGGCCTAAAAAACACCGGGAAAACCTACCAACGGATGATGAACAAAGTATTCCGGGGAGACATCGGTGACATGCTCGAGGTATACATGGACGACATGATCGTCAAGTCCTGTATGGAGGTTGACCACACGACACACCTCAAGAAAGTCTTCGAGACAGCGAGGAAGTGCAAGATGTGATTCAACCTGGAGAAGTGTACCTTCGGGGTGCGCGTGGGGAAGTTCCTCAAATTCTACCTGACCGAACGGGGGATCGAGGTGAACCCAGACAAGTGTTGGGCCTTCTCAGAAATCGCGACGCCGAGCACGAAGAAATCGATACAGTCCCTCAACGGGATGCTCGTGTCGTTGTCCCGTTTCATTGTCAAGTCCGCACAACACGCCCTCCCGTTCTTCAAGCTACTAAGAAAAGAAGTTGCGTTCGAATGGACGGAGGAATGTGAATAAGCCCTCCTCCACCTCAAACAGGTCCTGTCAGAACCGCCTGTCCTTGTTAGAACACAGGTTGGTTCTTAATAATAACTCTTTGTTTTGATGATAACTGTTAGGAAATTTATATTTAAGAATTATATACTCTAAAATTTGTTTGAGAGTTTTACTACAGATTGAAATGAAATTAACTCTCTAGAAGAAAATCTGTTTTGGATACAAGAAGTTATCCTGACTCTGAAGTGCCAGATGCATCTTATAGAAGAATCTGATTGCTCCTTACAGAAGATCCTGAGCGTAGTCTCCAGAAGGATCTGAAGCAAGAAGCTCCAGAACATTCTGAGTCAGAAGCATCTGAAGATAGTCAGAAGCATCTTAAGCTGAATCATCTGAAGCAAAGAAGAATAATGATTGAAGAGTTTCTCAAAGCATTATTCTACAGAAGTTTCTGAATGTACCAACGCTGCCAAGTACAGAAGCTCTGTGTCAAATATGCTCTGATGATCAACACGCTGAAAGCACACATGCTGCAGAAGACTCTGATACAGCAAAGTTCTGAATATCATTAGAAGACTCTGATCCATTCAGACTCTGAAGAACTTGCTGAAATCTGAAGAAGTAATATTCAAGAATATATCCGTTGGAGTTATTCAACGTCTCTTTCCTCATTTGTGCTAGACACACTTACACAGACAAAAAGGATTTTTCTGTGCCATCTACTTCTAGGAAAGGTCACTTGATGTGAAGACAAAAAAGGCTCAGACCTTTTTGGGACTCTCTTTTCAACGCTCAGCATCCTTGGATCAGCTGCCTATAAAAGGAGAACTTCACCACATTCTTCAGTTACACAATTTGCTGAAAAGAAATCATTATATTCTAAGCTCTCATTCATTCTTATTCTTCTTAGAATTTATTGTACTTAAACTTAAGAGAAAAATCACTGTTGTGATAAAAGCTTTATAGAAGCATTAATACTCTTGTATTTAATTTACATTGATTGTAAAGGCTTTTCCTTAAGAGGATTCAGTTGGAATCAGTAGCTCTTGAGAAGACTAAGAACTGTTGTTCTTAGGTGTTACTATTGTAATCAGTTTGATTTAATAGTGGATTAAGTCCTTGTTGAGAAAGGCAAATCACTCTAGGAAGGGTGGACTGGAGTAGTTGTTTAAATGAACCAGAATAAAAATAATTGTGTGATTATTTTTTCAAGTCTTAATCTTTCATACTTATTCAACCCCCCCTTCTAAGTATTATCTCACCTTCAGTTGGCATCAGAGCTCCGGTTCTGAGTGTGCTACCACTTAACAGTGTCAGTAAAGATCCAGAGAGATATACTTTGATATATATATTTATTTGTTATCATGGCTGATAATTCAATGTCCAATATTAACAATAAATATGAAGAGAGGGATAGGATCAGCACCAAACCCCCAATGTTTGATGGGGAGAAATTTGACTACTGGAAAGACAGAATTGAGAGTTTTTTCCTAGGATATGATGTTGATCTATGGGATCTTGTCATAGATGGATATGTACATCCCACAGATGGGGATGACAAAAAGATTGACAGAAAATCTATGACAGATGCTCAGAAGAAAGATTTCAGAAATCACCACAAAGCCAGGACTATATTACTGAATGCTATTTCACATACAAAGTATGAGAAAATAACAAACAGGGAGACTGCTTTTGATATGTTTGAATCCCTAAAAATGACTCATGAGGGAAATTCTCAAGTTAAGGAGACAAAAGCTCTGGCTCTGATCCAGAAGTATGAGGCTTTCAAAATGGAAGACTCTGAATCTGTTGAAGCCATGTTCTCCAGATTTCAGATACTCACTGCTGGGCTGAAAGTTCTGGACAAGGGATATTCTACATCAGATCATGTAAAGAAAATCATCAGAAGTCTGCCTACCAGATGGAGACCAATGGTGACTGCCTTGAAGATGGCTAAAGATCTGAACAAGATCTCTCTAGAAGAACTCATCAGCTCACTGAGGAGCCATGAGATTGAGCTTGAGGAAGATGAACCTCAGAAGAAAGAAAAAGGTAAATCTGTTGCATTAAAATCTAACAAAACTGCTAAAGCTTTGCACGTAATTCAAGAAAGCTCTGAAGAATCTTCTTCTGAAGAAGAAGATGTATCCATGCTGTCCAGAAGGATTAACAAACTCTGGAAGCACAAGGGAAAGAAGTTCAACAACTTCAGAAGATCTGATAACAAAAAGGAATCTTCTGGTCACAGAAGATCTGCCAAGAAAGAAGTTGTGTGCTATGAGTGCAAAGAACCTGGGCACTACAAGAATGATTGCCCCAAACTTCAGAAAGAAAAACCCAAGAAGAAGTTTAACAAAAAGAAGAAGGTTCTGATGGCAACATGGGATGACTCAGATGAATGTGAATCATCTTCTGAATCAGAAGAAGAATGTGCAAATGTTGCACTGATGGCCAGAACAGAGGATCAAGAGGAAGGTACCTCAGGATATGAATCAGAATCTGAATCTGATGATGATGCAGAAGAGGTAATGGCTAAACTTACCAAAGAAGAACTCATTAAAGTTTTAACAGAAGTTCTTAAAAGTTATAACAACATCAAACTCAAATACAAGAAGCTGAAAAGCAATCTTGAATCTGAGATTGATCTTCTGAAAACAGAACTTGTTGAGCAAAAAGAAATAAATTTGAAAATCAAAAATGACTTTGAAATAACTCAACAAGAATCTGAATCTGAGACTAAGTCATGTGAAAATATTTTAGAAAAATATGACTCTAGTTTTCAGAGATTTCTAACTAAGAGCATAGACAGAAGCAAGATGGCTTCCATGATCTATGGTGTTAGTGGAAACAACAGAAGAGGCATTGGATATGAATCTTCATCTGGAAGCAATCCAAAACCTGTTGACAAACTTTTCATCAGGAAGACACCTATGTATTCTCAATTCAAATTTGGTCACTTGAATGACATTAAACACACAAGCTCTGAGAAGAGTACTTATGTGTTTAAACCCAAGGCAAGTCAGAATAAACATTATGTTGTAAAACAGAAGTTTAGACAAACTCACAAACGAACTAACCCCAAAGGACCCAAGAAGATCTGGGTACCTAAAAACAAAATAATTCCTGTTGCAGATGTTCTTAGCAGCAAGGTCAGGACACCAATCATGGTACCTGGACTCTGGATGCTCACGACACATGACAGGAGAAAAGTCTATGTTCCAAAGCCTGGAACTTAGATCTGGAGGTGACGTGAAGTTTGGAGGGAACCAGAAGGGCAAGATCATTGGATCTGGCACTATTGGAAATGGTAAACTTCCCTCTATTACTAATGTTTTACTTGTTGAAGGGTTAAAGCATAACTTATTGTCCATAAGTCAATTAAGTGACAATGGTTATGATATTACCTTTAATCAAAAATGTTGTAAAGCTATTAGTCAGAAGGATGGCTCTATCCTATTTAGTGGTAAGAGGAAAAACAACATTTATAAAATAAATCTTTCAGAACTTAAAGTTCAAAATGTTAAATGCCTCTTGTCTGTTAATGAAGAGCAATGGGTCTGGCACAGAAGATTGGGCCATATTAATATGAGACGTATATCTCAGATTAATAAACTTAATCTTGTCAGAGGACTCCCTAATCTGAAGTTCACTTCAGATGCTCTTTGTGAAGCATGCCAGAAAGGGAAGTTTTCAAAAACATCTTTCAAATCAAAAAATGTTGTTTCTACTTCTAAACCACTAGAACTACTTCATATTGATCTGTTTGGACCAGTGAAAACTGCATCCATCAGAGGCAAGAAGTATGGTTTAGTCATTGTTGATGACTTTAGCAGATGGACATGGGTAAAGTTCTTAAAACACAAGGATGAGTCACATTCTGTGTTCTTTGACTTCTGCAAGCAAGTCCAGAATGAAAAGAATTTTAAAATTACTAAAGTCAGAAGTGATCATGGTGGTGAATTTGAAAATAAATATTTTGAAAAATATTTTTCTGAAAATGGCATTGCACATGATTTTTCCTATCCTAGAACTCCACAACAGAATGGGGTTGTAGAGAGGAAAAACAGAACTTTGCAAGAAATGGCCAGAACCATGATCAATGAGACAAATATGACAAAACATTTTTGGGCAGAAGCAATCAATACAGCATGCTACATTCAGAACAGAGTGTCTGTTAGACCTCTTCTGAAGAAGACTCCTTATGAATTGTGGAAGAACAAAAAGCCCAACATTTCATATTTTCACCCTTTTGGATGTATTTGTTATATGTTAAACACTAAGGAAAATCTGAGCAAGTTTGATTCCAAAGCACAGAAGTGTTTCATGCTTGGATATTCTGAATGCTCTAAAGGCTACAGAGTATACAACACTGAGACACAGATTGTGGAAGAATCCATTCATGTCAGATTTGATGATAAGCTTGGCTCTGAAAAGCCAAAGCAGGTTGATAACTCTACAGATAGGGAAGTAGTCTTTATTGACTCTGAAGTTCCAAAAGCAGACAAACTTCAAGTGAAGGAACCTGAAGCAACTCCAGATGCTACTCCCTTAACTTCTCAGATGAATAACCTAAACATTTCTGAAGAGTCAACTATCAGAGGATCATCATCCAGAATTAAAGCTTCCCATCCAGAGGATGTCATTATTGGAAAGAAGGATGATCCCATCAGAACAAGATCCTTTCTAAGATCATCTGAAGCATCACTATTTAGACTAGTGTCAGAAATTGAACCATCTTCTGTAGAAGAAGCTCTGCAAGACAATGATTGGATTATTGCCATGCAAGAAGAGCTAAATCAATTCAGCAGAAATGATGTATGGGATCTAGTTCAAAGACCTCAAGGATTCAATATAATTGGTACAAAATGGGTCTTCAGAAATAAGCTAAATGAGAAAGGAGAAGTTGAGAGGAATAAGGCAAGGGTGGTTGCTCAAGGGTACAGTCAGCAAGAAGGTATTGATTACACTGAGACATATGCTCCAGTGGCAAGGTTAGAGTCTATACGCCTTCTTATTTCCTTTGCAGCACAAAACAACATCACTCTGTATCAGATGGATGTTAAAAGTGCATTTCTTAATGGTATTATAGAAGAAGAAGTTTATGTCCACCAACCTCCTGGTTTTGAAAATGAAAAATTTACAGATCATGTTTTCAAATTAAAGAAATCTCTATATGGATTAAAACAAGCTCCCAGAGCTTGGTATGAGAGATTGAGCAATTTTCTTCTGGAGAAGAATTTCATCAGAGGCAAAGTGGATACAACTTTATTCTGTAAAACAATTAAGAAAGATCTTCTGATTTGCCAAATTTATGAAGATGATATTATTTTTGGATCAACAAATATTATGCTTGGAAAGGAGTTTGCTACATGTATGCAGGCAGAATTTGAAATGAGCATGATGGGAGAACTCAGATTCTTTTTAGGAATCCAAGTTAATCAAACTCCAGAGTGCACCTACATACATCAGACAAAGTATGTTATAGAACTTCTGAAGAAATTCAACATGTCTGACAGCAAGCTGGCAAAGACTCCAATGCATCCTACTAGCTCACTTGGCAAAGAAGAGGTAAGTAAGAAAGTAGACCAGAAGCTCTACAGAGGTATGATTGGCTCTCTCCTTTATCTTACTGCTTCTAGGCCTGACATATTGTTCAGTGTTTATCTGTGTGCTAGATTCCAATCAGATCCTAGAGAATCACACTTGACAGCTGTCAAGAGGATTCTAAGGTATCTGAAAGGTACTTCTAATGTGGGTTTGTGTTACAGAAAATCTGATGATTTCAAATTAGTTGGATTCTGTGATGCTGACTACGCTGGAGACAGAGTGGAAAGAAAAAGTACTTCTGGAAGTTGTCAATTTCTAGGAAGAAATCTAATCTCCTGGTACAGCAAGAAGCAACCCACAACTGCACTTTCAACCACAGAGGCTGAATACATTGCTGCTGCTGGATGTAGCACGCAGATGCTCTGGATGAAGAGTCAACTAGAAGATTATCAAATTTTTGAGAGTAACATTTCTATCTTTTGTGATAATACTTCTGCTATATGTTTGTCCAAGAATCCCATTTTACATTCTAAGGCAAAACATATAGAAATTAAGCATCATTTTATCAGAGACTATGTTCAGAAGGGAATCATAAATTTAGCCTTTGTTGATACAGATCATCAATGGGCAGATATTTTTACAAAACCCCTTGTTGAAGATAGATTCAATTTTATTCTGAAAAATATTGGTATGGATTTTTGTCCAGAATGATATTTATCAGAAGCAAATTGTTGCAGATGTAAAAATGCTTAAATACTCTAAAGTATTTCTTCTGTTTACTTATTCTATTCTGATTAATTTTTCTGATGTGAAACTCTGAACTAACCATCTTTAGAAGATCTGAACGTTGGCTAACGTTTCATTTCTTGAGAGAATTCAGAACTGCATGCAAGTAAACACGTGTCACACAAAATCTGAAGAGGTGGCGTGTACATAACTGAAGAGACGTTTGAGGTGAAATTTGAATAGTAAGAATCTTGGTTTTCCCCCCCAAATTGTCAGAAGCATTTAATGTTTGAAATGATTTTATTCTCTTCATTTAATGCTTGCTCAAACGTGCGTTTTTCTGACTTTTGATGTGCATAAGTGTTTAGTATAAATACTTGTTTTGTATTCACTTTCACACTTTTCACTCTCAGAATTTACATGCGTTTTCATCTCTTATTCTCTCTGCATAAAAACCCAAAACCTAAGTGTTTGAAAAAGCATTCTTCAATGGCGTCTTCTTCATCAACAACTGCTCAGTTCCAATCTACTATGGCTGCTGTGACTTCAGAAAACTTGGGTGCTGCTCCATATTCTCCTCCCAAAAGAACACTTCTAACACCTGTTGATAAACTAGAAGTTCTGTGTGAATCTATGGTTGAGTTTGATTCTCTGGCTGATAATGGGTTTGATTTTCGTTCCATTGTTAGAGCTCAAGGATGGGTTAAGTACTTTGATAGGCTGTTTGGACCAGTTTACCCTCTCCTTGTGAAAGAATTCTGGATTCATGCATCAGTTTATCCCAAGTTCATTTTATCATCTGTGCTGGGAAAGGAGATTATCATCACAGAGGATCTGATAAGAAAACTGATAGGTTATGAAGAAACAGATGGTGTTTCCCACTTGCCAGCTGGGCGTGTGGACATGGAAGAGGTTTATGAGGAAGTTATGACTGCTGGTCAAGCTTCTAACAGATTCAAAGATCTGAAGCCTGATTACAAGATCTGGGCCAAGATCTTCATGGGATGCATCCACCACAGGAAATCAACCAATTCCCCAGATTATGTCAACAATGAACAGGTCTATTTTATGTACTGCCTTAGTCAGAGCAACAAGGTAGATCTTCCATACATTTTGTTCATGCATCTGTGGAATCATATCAATGCATTTAGAGAATCTGTGAAGGAGAAAGGACAGAAGATCAGGACTTGGATCCCCTTTGGAAGGCTGATCTCAGATCTTCTCACTGAAAATGGTTTAGTGACTGCTCTGTACGCTGCTGGGGTTACAGAGGAATTAGATTTTCTTATGGGAAAGCCTCTGAATGCTAAAAGTCTTCTGAGACTAAAAATTGTTGATGAACTCACTACTGCTCCAAAGAGGCTGAATATGTCTGACTTGAATAAGAGGGTTCCTGTAGCTGACTTTCCTATATTCTTTGCTGAAGAACCTAGACATATAGTGCTGATGTATATAGAGGAATGCAAAAGGGAAGGAATACCTGTTCCAGCCAATGTGTTTCAGCTTGTCAAACAAACACTACCAGATGCAGGAGAAGAAGAAGAAGTACCACTTCATAGGAAAAGGACTCAGCCTGCAGAAGAATCTGAACCTGTCCAGAAGAAGGTTAAGATTGCTGAGAAGCCCAAGAAGCTCTTAAAGAGAAAAGATTCTGGAGAAGCTGCCTCTGTACCTGCCAAGAGGATTAATGTAAAAGGTACTAAGTCATCTATCCCTTCTGCAAATATTGTTATTAATGATTCTAATATTAAGTCTGTTCCACAACCACCTATTACTCAAACAACTTTTGTTACTGCCCCTAGTTCTGTTTCACCTCAAAAACAAACAACTGCTTCTGTATCAAAACCATCTCAACCCAAAATACACATCAAACACTTTGTCCCACGTCCATCACCATCAGAATCACAACCAACAGAACCACAGCCATCAACACAACCACAACAATCTGAAAAACAAACATCTGATCAACCACAAACTTCTGCACATCCAGAAAACCAAACCAAAGAAGTTCAACCAGAAAAAGACTTTGTCATACCACCATCAACTAATCCACCTTCTGAACCTGGTGCACCTGTTACTTCTGAACCCACAAAAGTAACTTCTGCTCTTGCTTCATCAGAACCAATAAATATTCCTTCTGATTCACCAACATCAAAACAACCATCCAAACATTCTGACATTCCTTCAGAACCTACCAACACATCTGAACCTCACATCCCTGAGACAGAAGTTCTTGATGTCACTCCTCTAAAAACAGTGTTTCAAGTATCTTCTACCTCTTGTACACCTACTACATCCTCCAACTCATCTGAATCAGAAATCCACCCAGATTTTCTTATTTCTCCATCTGACAAATACCCTGTACATGAACCTGAACCTGAATCAACCATACCTTCTAAAACTCCCATCCCAGATCCTATGCCTCCACCTGCACCATCATCTAAGATGATTGTTCCCAATTCCAATCCATCATCATCTGGTATATCTTGTGCCCAAGTTTCTTCTATTTATCATAATCTATCTTATGGTTTCAAACTAAAAGATTTTTATGATAGAGTTGAACCTTCTGAACCCCTGAACCCTCTGAAACCAAAACTCAGACAGGCTCTTCCATCTGTGATCCTTTCATATATTCAATCAATGAACAATGTAGGATCTTTAGCAACAATATCTGGAACCTCTGGTAAAGCTGTTGTTTCAGCTCTGCAACCTGCATCTGAAAACACAGTTGCATCTGTTGAACCATAAACATCTGCTTTCATACCATTCTCTAATGAACCCTTTGATGATGTTTGCCCACGCACAAGACCAAAACCTCATCTGCTTAATGCCTTAAACAGATCCTTACCCCAAAAACCAGAAATTCCTTTCATTCCATATTATCCCCCTCCTCTGATTTCCATCCAAAAATCACTTTTACCACCAACTCCCAAACCTAAACATATAACTCTGGAAACCTTGCTTAAACCACCGCCCAGACTTAATATTGATCATTTATTTCAAACATTTTTGCAAGAAATACAGATGTCTTTAGGTACTGTTCAGAAGAGATGCTCTGAAACAATGGATGCAAATGAATCTGACATCATCTGGAAAGGATTCATCAATAGATTCAACACTGTAGCTTCTAATCTGAAGAACGTCTGTTCTGATGATGCAAAGCTCAGAGCTGAAAGGACTCTATTCTGGACTGTCAACAAAACTGAACCTCTGCTTCGTTTAGATGCTCCTCCACCTCCAACAGAATCTACTGCCAATGCATTGACTATGACTCTGGTAGAACCCTCTTCAGGATCTACAGAACCAATGGCAATTGACTCTGTTCAGGCTGCAGAACCTGCACCTTCTTCATCAAAGATAAAGACAGAACATCCAGACTTGGAAGTCAAGATTGCTGCTCTGGAGGCTGGTCAGTCTGAAATAAAATCTTGGATGGAAAAGCAAGATAAGAAATCTGAAGATATGACAGAGTGGATGTCCAAACAAGATGAGAAGAATGAGACCATGACTAAGTGGATGTCAAAGCAAGAGCAATCATCATCTAAGATTACAGATCTATTGAAGATGCTTTTGTCAAAACACTCTTAGATTTTTTTTCATTCTAATGTTTGTGCATCTGTTGTTTGCATCTGAATTTTTATTGTTATATCTTCTGCTGTTTACCTATGTACTATTGCTCTGTTATTTTGAATGAATCAGTTTTTCTCCATTGAATTATCTTATTTATTGTTCCTTTTATTTGTCTTTTTAAAAGTTTTTACTTTTTGCTTATGACAAAAAAGGGGGAGAAAATAAAGAATCTGAACTGTTTAATATAACTTCACCAGAATGAATCTTCAGACATATCTATTCTATCTAACATTTAACTTGACTATTTCAGAACTTTTGATAAGAATACTCTATAAAAGAATCTCTGAATTTCTCAGATCATTTGTCTATTATCAAACTCTGAATCATATATCTGCAAGACATTCTGACCCTATATTGTTATAAGAACAAACTAGATCTAACTCTGAAGATTACTCAAGACAAAAGGGAAGTTTCTATTCCTTTCTCATATTTAACTCAGGGGGAGATTCATCATCTCAGGGGGAGTTATAATTCTTTATGTTCAGTTAAATAAAATTTCTGATACTTTTTGTCATCATCAAAAAGGGGGAGATTGTTAGAACACAGATTGGTTCTTAATAATAACTCTTTGTTTTGATGATAACTGTTAGGAAATTAGTATTTAAGAATTATATACTCTAAAATTTGTTTGAGAGTTTTACTACAGATTGAAATGAAATTAACTCTCTAGAAGCAAATCTGTTTTGGATACAAGAAGTTATCCTGACTCTGAAGCGCCAGATGCATCTTATAGAAGAATCTGATTGCTCCTTACAAAAGATCCTGAGCGTAGTCTCCAGAAGGATCTGAAGCAAGAAGCTCCAGAACATTCTGAGTCAAAAGCATCTGAAGATAGTCAGAAGCATCTGAAGCTGAAGCATCTGAAGCAAAGAAGAATATTGATTGAAGAGTTTCTCAAAGCATTATTCTACAGAAGTTTCTGAATGTACCAACGCTGCCAAGTACAGAAGCTCTGTGTCAAATATGCTCTGATGATCAACACGCTGAAAGCACACATGCTGCAGAAGACTCTGATACAACAAAGTTCTGAATATCATTAGAAGACTCTGATCCATTCAGACTCTGAAGAACTTGCTGAAATCTGAAGAAGTAATATTCAAGAATATATCCGTTGGAGTTATTCAACGTCTCTTTCCTCATTTGTGCTAGACACACTTACACAGACAAAAAGGATTTTTCTGTGCCATCTACTTCTAGGAAAGGTCACTTGATGTGAAGACAAAAAAGGCTCAGACCTTTTTGGGACTCTCTTTTCAACGCTCAGCATCCTTGGATCAGCTGCCTATAAAAGGAGAACTTCACCACATTCTTCAGTTACACAATTTGCTGAAAAGAAATCATTATATTCTAAGCTCTCATTCATTCTTATTCTTCTTAGAATTTATTGTACTTAAACTTAAGAGAAAAATCACTGTTGTGATAAAAGCTTTATAGAAGCATTAATACTCTTGTATTTAATTTACATTGATTGTAAAGGCTTTTCCTTAAGAGGATTCAGTTGGAATCAGTAGCTCTTGAGAAGACTAAGAACTGTTGTTCTTAGGTGTTACTATTGTAATCAGTTTGATTTAATAGTGGATTAAGTCCTTGTTGAGAAAGGCAAATCACTCTAGGAAGGGTGGACTGAAGTAGTTGTTTAAACGAACCAGGATAAAAATAATTGTGTGATTATTTTTTCAAGTCTTAATCTTTCATACTTATTCAACCCCCCATTCTAAGTATTATCTCACCTTCAGTCCTGACGAGGCCTGATGTCGGGGAAGTCCTCTACTTGTACTTGGCCGTGTCACACAAGACCGTAAGCGTCATGCTGATCCGGGAAACCACTGATGGGCAGAAACCGATCTACTTCATGAGCAAGGCCCTCCATGGCCCAGAAGTAAGATATCAACGGATCGAGAAAGTCGTCATGGCCCTAATAAACGCAGCCAGGAGGCTCTAACACTACTTCCTGGCTTACACCATCGTGGTCAGAACCGAACAACCCATCAAGCAGCTACTTGGACGGACCGACATGGCTGAGCGCATGCCGAAGTGATCGCTGGAACTCTCCGAGTTCGACATTATCTACGAAGGCAGAAAAGCCCTCAAGGCCCAAGTCCTGGCCGACTTCGTCTCCGAGATGACCCCCGCGGCAGAATCCACCCCGGGAAATCACAAGTGGACCATCTTCGTCGATGGCACTTCAAGCCCCTCGAGAAGCGGCGCAGACATCATCCTTGAAAACGAGGAGGGCACTGTCATGGAAGTCTCCCTAACACTGGCCTTTCCAACAACGAACAACCAGGCCAAATACGAAGCCTTTCTGGCCGGACTCCGCCTAGCAAAGGATCTCGGAGCCAAGGAAATAAAGATCTTGACGGACTCCCAGTTGGTCGCATCCCAAGTCCGAGGCAAATACCAAGCGAAGAACGATAAGCTGGCCGAGTACTTAGCTCTCATAAGGGAGCGGATGAAGAGTTTCAAATCCGCGAAAGTACGGAACGTACCTCGCGAGCAGAACACTCGGGCGGACATCCTCTCTAAGTTGGAGAGCACCAAAAAGAAAGGCGGAAACAGATTTGTCGTCCAAGAGATCCTAGCTCAACCAAGTACGGAGAGGGAGAAGGCGCTGCTCGATGTGCACTCCACCGAGGACGCCAACTGTTGGATGACCCCATTACACGCCTACCTCAGCATGGGGCGCCTCCCTGATGACGCTAAAGAGGCCAGCACGGTCAAACGACGGTCCTGCTCGTAAGTGCTGCTTGAAAATAAACTGTACCGAAGGGGCTTCTCGATCCCTATCCTCAAATGCATTGACAAAACCCAAGCCTCGACTATCCTGCATGAGGTCCACGAAGGCATCAACGCGCAACACCTCGGAGGATGATCCTTGACGAGGAAGGCCTTACGAGCTGGATACTACTGGTCGACGATGCAGGAGGACGCGAAGGATCACGTCAAGAAGTGCGAGAGGTCCCAATGGCATGGGGACATCCACCTCGCCCCTCCGAGTGAGCTCAAGTCCCTTTCCTCCCCTTGGTCGTTCGCATGGTGGGGGATGGATATCCTCGGCTCGTTCACCCTGGGCTCATATTAGAACAAGTATCTGATAGTAGGCGTCGACTACTTCACCAGATGGATTGAGGCCGAAGCCCTTGCCAAGATCACGACACACAACATACTCCGTTTCTACAAGAGGAACATCCTCGTCAGGTTCGGCGTCCCGCTCGCCATAGTCACCGACAACGGGACACAGTTCACCGACAGGAATTTCCGAAACTTCGTCACCAAACTCGGAACCAAGCACCATTTTACTTCGGTCGAACACCCACAAACGAACAACCAAGCAAAAGCCGCGAACAGGGTAATTCTACGAGGTCTAAAACGAAGACTTGGTGATGCCAAGAAAGGATGGGTCGAGGAGCTCCACAGTGTGCTCTGGGCCTACCGAACAACGTCTTACTCGACCACAGGAGAGACACCATTTTGAATCACGTACGGAACCGAGGCGGTCATCCCGGTGGAAATAAGAGAACCGTATAGAAGGACCGAATCCCCCCTCGAGGAGGAAACCAACGACGAGGTTCTCCGGAATGAGCTCAACCTGGTCGAAGAGATCCGTTCAGTAGCAGCTCTCCGCGAAGCCACACTAAAACAAAAAATCTCCCTTCGCTACGACAGCAAAGTCCTAAAGCTTGAATTCCAGGTCGGCGACCTGGTCTTACGAAGAAACCAAAAGGACTCACACGAGGGCAAACTCGCCGCAAATTGGGAAGGCCCCTATCGTGTCCGGGACAAGACGGAGCATGGGGCCTACTACCTCAAAAATTTTCACGGGGACGAGATAGCTCGATGATGGAACGCTGAGAAGCTAAAAAAATGCTACAATTAAACACTGCCCGCGACCACAGGAGCGCGACACGGTACAATCGCGTCTCCTCGGAAAGTAACAAGATAGCAAGCATCTACCCTCTGTGTGTGCAGGAAGAACACTATGCTCGAAGGAGACCCCTCAATCGAGAGTCCCCGCCGTAGTACCAAGATCGGAAGAAGACCCAGCTCGCGTGGGACATTCATGCCGCGGGGGCAGGTCCCCAACCATGGTCCAGCTCCGTAATCGACTAGGTAACCACACCGGTCAGCCGACCAATTCCCCACACTACTAGGCACAATAATTATCGAGCTAGCACTCCCAACAAACATACAAAACAAGCGTAATAAACATACATTACGAGCATACAAACATGCAGAAATAAAACGAGCATGCAAACATGCAAACATAAACAAGCACACACTTGACGAAAATATTGTATCATAAAAGACGGGCACTAACCCAGTATTCATCTACACCACAAAAGGGCACGCAGGCCCCGTAAAAGAACTTAAGAAAAATCAAAGAAACATTGGCGCGCAGGCCTAAAAACTACGAGCACGCAGGCCCGAAAACATCTATACGCCCTCGAATCTGTCTGCCTCGGGCTCTTCGGCCGGGGTAGCATCTCCATTATTTTCCAGACTAGGGGCGACCACCCGTCCGTCAATGACCTGGTGAAGGGCCATATCCTGTTTATAACCAAGTCGACCTCTGAGTTCACTGCCTTGAGTTGATCCACAGCACCGACGAACCCGACTTCAACTGCTTCCAGGCAGTCGTGCTCAAGCTCGCGGATCCTCCCCAACTGATCAGTGCGGGAAACTAGAAGCCTCTCCTCGTCTGTTTCGCCCTCGACGGGACGAATTTAGTTCTCCAACTCCCCCATGTGAGCCCTCAGCTTCAACAGTTCCTCCTCGGCAGCTTTCACTTTCTCCTCAGCCTCGACCCTCCTCTTACGCTTCACGACCACCTCCTCCTTGCTCAGACCCAGCCTTGCACTCAGCTTAGTCAACCTCGACTGAGCAAAGGTGAGGTCACCCTGCAGCTTGGACAACTCGAAAAAGGAGCAACCTTCATCACTCAGAACTAAAGCTGTCAAGAAATCCTGCATCATGGCGGCCAGATCCTTGGTAAGCACCTGCCTCTGGGTAGGCCAACTCTCCCCGAGGATTACCTTCGCCACCGCATCCGGCACAGCTAGAGATCTTGCGCCATGAAAGAAATCAGGCTTCTGGTGGCAGGAGGGATGAGAAATCCCTTCTCGGAGAGCCCTTCCGTAAGGTCAACGACGGTCTCCGACAACTGGGATCTCGCTCGCTTAGCAGCTCCTTGTGACGTCGGGGACTGACTGCCTTGTGGCGATGACGACGATCCCCTTCCTCCCTGGTCTGATACGTCCTGCTGGACCACCTGGGTAACCCTGCTCTTCCCGGTTTTTTTCACAGCTCTCCAGGCCGCCAATTTCCTCACGCACTCTTTGACAGACGAAATGCTCCCTGCAAAACAAAACAGAAAAAAAGGTCAGCAAACAAATAAAACGATCAGAAGGTCGACCACCACCTAGGAAAGGAAGAGTCTCCTCATGGGATGAGCACTCGAGCAGAACCTTCATGCTGATCAACCTCCTGTGTTGACAAATGCGCCCCTGGCTGTCGAGGATATATTTGCCGTCGGGCATCACCAGTCTGGTCGGAGGTAAGCTGGCCACGAAGGATACTATCTTCTGATAGCCCGCCAAGTCTTCCTCGTCCACAGTCCTCGCCCGCACTATATAGTGGTCTATGCCCTTCTTGAAGTGCTCCTCCGTCCACTCCAAGGGCACCCTTGGCACCATAACATCTACCCACTGCCCGTCCACCTCACAGGCCTCTCGCCGATATAGGGAGTCACATGCCCCATGGGAAATGAGTCAGACCACGGAAAAGCGAGCCTTGAAGTCCCTAACAGAATCCATATATGTCCAGAAGAGTTTCCTCGGCTGCTTCAGCGACACCCATCCGTGTCGGCCATCGGCCGTCTGCCTCTGTAAGTGGAAAAGGTGAAAGAAGAGCGACAAAATGGCCCCGACCTCCAGATGCCTGCAGACAAGCTTGTACGCCCGGATGAAAGCTATAGCATTAGGATGCAGCTGTGAGGGGGCCAACTTCAAGCAGTCGAAGACCCCCAGCTGGAAATCGTTGAAGGGCAGCCTGAGACCAGCCTCCCGAAAACAAAATTCGTACATCGGGAACCTCATCTTCCCGAACCTCAAACATATCTGATGGTGCTCCCGTGGCCGGTACACCTGCCAACCAATGGGAGAATCCGTGCACCTGTCCTCGACAGTCACAAAGGCACCATTCTCGTCATCGATGAAGTATGAAGGTGTATTCAAGGGTTCTTCAGCTACCCAGTCCTCGACTGACCGGGTCCGCACTTCGACAGCCGGAGCCTCTAGCTCCATGTCTACGTCCATGGTCCCCGGGACCCACGAAGTCATGTTCACCTGAAAAGCAGAAGGAAATGGTGAATTCAACGTTCAAAGATTAAATTCACCTTTCCACCCCAAGTCAAGTGAAAGGGCGAGGGGGACGGCGACCACGTCGGCGCAACGACCACCCTGGCATCCCTCCTTGGGGGAATCATCTAATCCCCATCAGCGTCCCCGGGGCATGCATCTAACCCTATCATACGTACCTGGGACACCCATCTAAAACTAACACGTATCCCCGGGATCTCCATCCTCAACAGCTCGATCGTCCTCGCGACATTCACGCTACAACCCTAAAACGTCCTCCGGGCCTTCATCCTAAACCAAAGGATATCCCGTTGTATGCGACGGAAGACCCTCGCCCTCCTCGGGGCATTCATCACGCCCCCGGCGCTGGCATCAAGGATAAAGAATGTAAAAGATTGGAGGAAAGGAACTTACTGGAGTGGATGTAACGGTGGAGTACGCGGCGGATGCTACAACAATGCTGGCGAACAAATGCAAGAGCGGAACTCGATTGTCACGTGCGTAAGTGAGTGAAAGCTAAAAATGAAAAATGGGCAGGGACCCACCTATTTATATTCCCAGTGCGGAAATCGAAGCACCCCTAGGCACTCGAGTACCCTAGGGTAGCCGCCCCACGCGGCCCATTGAGAGTTGTACACGTGGCCTCGCAAAAAGTCACGTCCCTTCATTTCCCGCACGTGCACAGACAAACAAGGACGCACCAACTTTCCACCTCCTCGACCTGATTGCCCGACAAGACCGAGATTCCTACGCTCTAGCATCCTCGACAAGTCAGACCGACCAAGTTTCCTTCTCGCACTCTTTACCCCCGACACGACAGTCCCGCGAAGGTCGCTCCTCACGCATCCTTTTCCCCCGACGCAGTACCATCAAGTCCTCGCTCCTCCATTTTGGAGCTACGACTTAGGGGCTCCTGTTCTGGACTGGGCCCAGGCCTGCCCATCAGTCGGGCAGGCCCAACCCAACGCTATTTAGGGAAGGCCCAAATTGCCCAGTGTCAGGCAAAGGTTCTCCCCGTCGACCAGACAGCTCCCTTGTCAAGCAGGACAGTCCCTCCTTCAGGCAGGACAACATGTCTTCCATGTGCCCCCTCCGCGGGGACACGTCATCATCCAACTACCCACCTCCGAAAGAGCTGGTCAACCCATCTTCCGGAGATCACGGGACGGTTGAACGAGGGCGAAGACCATGTGCTGGTCTTCACTACGCCACGTAAGCACTAGCAGTCACCTGAGTTGGGCCTGATAATCTAGCCCAACACAAGTGAGCGTTGGCCCTGCGCTTGGGTCTCTCTATAAATACCCTCTTTCACAAGAGGGTCAGATATTCACTTCTTAACCTCTCTTCTGTATTTGCTCCCACTTTGGTCCATTACTTACTTTGGCATCAAAGTGTCTTGCAGGTACTCCCCCTCATCTTCCATATTCCCTGTGAGCAGCTTATAGATCCAAGACGCATGGCAGGTCATTGGTCCCCTTCTAATCAGGTCAGATCAGAAGTGCTTGACCAAGTGGTTACCAAAGAGAATCTTGAAGGTGTATCTTCCTCACCTTTAGAAAAAGTTTTGAGTATATCTATTTTTGAACCAAATGAAACAAATGATGAAAGAGAGGTGGAAGTGTTAGCCATGATGGAAGCACAACCCCCTTTAAAAGGATCTCAATCACACCGGTGGGAAGATTTAAGACAGCCTCAGATTGTGGAAGGGAATGAAGAGACAAAAAAGAGTACGGAATTGAAACAACTTCTGGAAAACCTTAAGTATGTTTTCTTGGACACTGACGGTAAATGCCCAGCCATTATAAGCTCTAACCTTAAAACGATCCAAGAAGACAAGTTGGTCACTGTTCTCAAAAGATATAAGAGTGCTATTGGGTGGGCTATTGAGGATTTGAAAGGTATAAGTCCCTCGGTGTGCATGCACAAAATTCTCATGGAAGATGATTATAAGCCAGTAGTGCAACCTCAAAGAAGACTTAATTCGGCCATGAAAGAGGTAGTCAGAAAAGAAGTTGTGAAGTTATTAGATGCAGGTCTTATCTACCCTATATCTGGCAGCTCTTGGGTTAGTCTGCTTCATGTGGTACCAAAGAAAGGGGGTACGATCGTCATCAAAAACGAGAAAAACCAGTTGATCCCGATAAGAACGGTAACAGATTGGCGAGTATGTATTGATTATAGAAGATTAAATCTTGCTACAAGGAAAGACCATTTCCCTTTTCCATTCATTGATCAAATGTTGGAAAGGTTAGTCGGTCATGATTATTATTGTTTCCTTGACGGTTACCTCGGGTACAACCAAATTGTCGTGGCACCGTAAGATCAAGAGAAGATGGATTTTACATGCCCGTATGGTATTTTTGCTTACAGAAGAATGCCATTTGGGTTATGTAATGCTCCTGCCACGTTTCAGAGATGCAAGACTTCCATTTTTGCTGATATGTTGGAAAAACATATGGAAGTCTTCATGGATGATTTCTCAGTATTTGACTCTTCTTTTGATAACTATTTAACTAACCTTTCTCTTGTTTTACAAAGATGTCAGGAAAGCAACCTAATCCTCAACTGGGATAAGTGTCACTTCATGGTACGGGAAGGAATAGTCTTGGGTCACAACATTTCTCACAAAGGAATCAAAGTGGACCAAGCCAAAGTTGAAGTAATATCAAAACTCCCTCCTCCATTGAACGAAAAAGGTATAAGAAGTTTCTTAGGCCATGTGGTTTCTACCGCTGGTTCATAAGAGTCTTTTTAAAAATAGCCAAACCTCTAACCACTCTTTTGGTTAAGGATAAGGCTTTTAACTTTGATGAAAAGTGTGCCGAAGCGTTTAAGAAATTGAAGAATCAATTAGTGTCGGCACCAATTGTGATTGCTCCCGATTGGTCTCTTCCATTTGAGATCATGTGTGATGCTAGCGGAATTGCAGTAGGGGTTGTGTTAGGACAGCGAAGAGATAAATTATTGCATGTTATTTACTACGCTAGTTATATATTGAACCCCGCACAAATGAACTACGCAACTACCGAAAAGGAGTTGTGAGCAGTAGTTTATGCCTTTGATAAATTCAGGCAATATATGTTGGGTTAGAAAGCTATTGTGTATATTGACCATGCTGCTTTAAAGTACTTGTTTACTAAATAGGATTCGAAGCCAAGGATTTTAAGGTGGATTCTACTCCTGCAGGAGTTTGATGTGGAGATCCGTGACAAGAGTGGATGTGAAAACACTGTTGTTGATCATCTATCTCGAATGTCACCAATTAAAGAAACTGAGGACAATCACCCAATAAAGGATGAGTTTACTGAAGAACACATCCTCGCTGTTATTGGTGTTCCCTGGTTCACAAATTATGCGAATTATCTGGTCGACGCTATCATCCCTGACGATATTGATGCTAACAAAAAGAAAAAGTTTTTACATGATTGCAGGTTCTATCTGTGGGATGATTCGTTCTTATACAAAAGAAGCCTAGATGGATTGATTAGGAGATGTGTTCCTGAAGTCGAGCAGAGGAATGTTCTTGAATCGTGTCATAACTTCGATTATGGAGGGCATTTCAGTGGTGATCGGACTGTAGCGAAAGTTCTTCAATCAGGGTTATATTGGTCGTCATTGTTCAAAGATGCCCAAGACATAGTAAAAGAATGTGACAAGTGTCAATGGACGGGAAATATCTCAAAAGAAATCAGATGCCACAAAAATCTATGATGGAAGTTGAGTTATTTGATGTTTGGGGCATCAACTTTATGGGCCCATTTCCACCATCCTTTGGTAAAAACTATATTTTGGTAGCAGTTGACTATGTCTCGACGTGGGTAGAAGCAGTGGCTCTACCAACTAATGATGCTAAAGTAGTCATTAGGTTCTTGAAAGAGAACATCTTTTCTCGATTTGAAGTACCAATGGCTCTTATAAGTGATGAGGGAACTCACTTCCTGAATCGTCTCATGGAAAGGTTGCTCCTGAAAGACAATGTGAAACACATAATAGCTACCCCTACCATCTCGCAGACCAATGGGCAAGTAGAGGTGTCGAGTCGACAACTCAAATAGATCCTAGAAAATACAGTTCCTTCCTCTTGCAAGGATTGGGTAGTGAAGTTGGACGATGCTCTGTCGGCGTACCGTACTACTTTTAAAACACCCATCGACATGTCATCGTACCAACTAGTTTATAGGAAAGCATGTCATCTACCACTCGAGTTGGAACACAAGGCATTGTGGGCCTCAAAATTCTTTAATTTGGATCTTACAAAAGCAGGAGATTCTAGAATCCTCCAACTCCAAGAGTTAGAAGAATTCCGGAATCGGGCATATGAGAATGCCAAGATTTACAAAGATCAAACAAAGAAATGGCATGATCGGAGGATTCAAAAGAAGTAGTTTTAGGAAGGATAATTAGTGCTCTTATACAACTCCAGGTTGAAACTTTTTCCTGGAAAACTGAAGTCTAAATGGTCGTGACCGTTCATCGTACACAAGGTGTTTCCCCATGGAGCAATACAATTGAAAAATCAAGCAAATGGAGATATTTTTAAAGTTAATGGTCAGAGATTGAAACCCTACTATAATGGTCAAGAGAGGGGGAGAAGTGATGTTGTTCATATTATAGGATAAGATGAAGAACCGTCGAGCCATGCGATGTTAAACGAAGCGCTTCGTGGGAGGCAACCCACACGTTTTTATAACTAATGTTTTCTTTGTTTTTCTCGTTTTTGATAAGTTTTGTCGGCTTGCAGTGCTCTCACAGAAATGGAGAATTCACCTCTAAGAGTGGTATTTTGGAGAAACAGGATGCATAATCATGTGTGAATATGTCAAAAAAAGCCGGGAGAAATAGCCAAAAAGTGGGGGAAAAAATAGGGGCCTGACACGGCTGCCCGTGTCAGCTGACATGGCTCGTGTCAAGAAGGCACCCTAACCATGATTTTTGGAGGCAAAACAGGGAGCTGACACGGCCCCCCGTGTCAGCTCCCTTGGAGATACACAGATTGGAGGCTGTAAACAGCAGGTTGACACGGCCGCCCGTGTCAGCCCTGCTGAGTGAATTTTTTTTGGATTTTTCCTCTCTCTTCTGGTGGGACCCACGCGATTAAACTCTCTTATTGTTGCACCCTAAAATTTGCCCAACCTTATTCACTTGGTTTATGTTTCAATGTCACTAGCATTTGCATATAGAGTCATGTACATAGACTAACCATCTGCATAGCATAAGCATAGCAAGTCATTCAACAGGGGACCAATCATTATTCTTATCTCTAGAGGCCTATCAAGAGGTTATTATCCCAATTCAATCTCATTCAAGTCATCAGGAAAGAATTTGAAAGCAAAGAGTTCAGCAGATCAAGCCTTGAGTCCATCTCCTAGCTGAGGGTATCTGAGGATCAACAAGAGGGTTGTGAGCTGTGAGTTGAGAGCATGGGGAGTATCTAGACATTATGAGAGACTTAGAAAGTCATTTGGAGAAGGAGACAAGTTATTGATGAGAGCACAAGAGCTATAGCTGAAGGCAGTCAACTAGGGTTTCACCTGGGTCACCCCTAGGTCAACCCTAGGTCAATTGACTGATTTAAGGGGCATTCAAGTCTATTGGAGAGATGTGGGGTTCATCATTGGACATATGAAGAAAGATATGGAGATATGCCAAGGAGAATTCAAGAGAAATCAAGGAGAAGAGGAATTTCTAGATTAGGGTTTCTGTGTAAAATCCCCTAGTTTAGGTCAAATTTCCAAGCAAGATAAGTCAAAATGCAAGATTCAAATGGCTTCTTGGCCAACATGAAACTTGTATAGGATCTCAAGACCTTTAATTTGAGTGGTGGAAGACATCAAGGAGATTTATAGAACTCAAGTTATGGTCCTTGCAAGTTACAGGTCATCTGAGGTGTCTGAAATTTTGTCTGTGAAAGTGACTTGACTTCCAAGCAATTTTTACCCCTCAAGGAGATTTCAAATGAATTCTTGGTCAATATAAGAATTGTTCCTCATTGTCTTAGCTTTCTAGAATGGTATAGCATGCCCTCATATGATGTGTGGAACTCAACTTATGGTCTTGGCAAGCAAAGGGTATTTTGGGCATTTGTGAATTACAGGTCATTTTAGCCTATGTCCAAAACTCATACAAGGAGGCCTCAAATGGAAAAACTTACAACATCAAACTTGCTCCAAATGGGATTTTAAGTCTAGAAAGAAGGTCACAAATTGTTGGAAAAGCTCATAACATGAAGTTGCATGATTGGTCCAAAGTTGAACTAAAATGGCTTATAATTTGAATAAAGTCAAGATGAAAAATGGTTTGGGAGATTTATAAAACCAAATGGAGACTTCCAATATATGATTTTGAATGGAAAAGGCATTTCAAAGACAATGGTTCAAGCACTTTTTTGAGTTTAGAAGGAAAAAAGAAAGATATTCATGGTTACTTGCATTTTAAGAAACATAGCCAAAATGGATCAAATTTGGAAGGCAAGGGAATGTGCAAGATGGATCTAGAATGTTCATGTGAGCCATATATATTCATGAAATGAAGATTGATCAAGGGTTGGCTTCATTTTGCACCAAGAATTCCCCAAATTCTCTCATTCTTTCTCTTTGCAATTTCACTTCAATCTCTCAAATTCTTCACCAATTATCATCAAAATCAACTTCATTATACTGATCCATCATCATAGATCAGAATTCAACCAAGAACAAGGTGTGATTCATCCATTTTCGAGCACTTCCATCATCAACATCAAAATTACAATTTCCATTGGACAGCATAATTCAAGCCAAGTCTCATCCAAATATTGCATACAGAATCAAGTACATCAAGAATTGATCAAGATCCAAGCCCTAAAAGCCTCAGATCCACGAGTCTCCATAGCTGTTTTCAAGATTTTGCACCAGGTACATTTCCTCTGCCACAGCTTGAATTAGCTAGTTTAGCATGATTTTGTTAGTTTAGATATGATGTAGGATGTTAGTAGAGCAATTAGGTTGAGTTTGGAGTGGTTTGGTGAGGATTGTTAGCAGGTTGTAGAAACTGTTAGGGCTTGGAACTCGTGGCTTAGTGCATTAGAATTTTAGGTTGTTAGCGCAGGTTAATCACCATTAGTCATGGAAGAGTTTAGTCTAGGTTTGATGGAGAATTGTGATGATGAGTTGCAGAGTATATTCATGGTGACCAGAACTTGTTGCTATCGGGTTGAGTGATCTATTGAATTTCAGACTGAATTAAGACCATAGGCTTGTAGAGGGAGAGATTTAGAGCAAGTTTCATGTTTATATCGTGGCATTTCATGGCCTGGAGAGGGAGAACTGAGAGCTTGAATTTTGCTCGTGCATGGCTGCCATGGGAGAGGAAACCCTAATTCATTTGAACTGATGAAGAAGACACAATCTGGACCGTCTGTTTGGTGTTGGACTTTTGACTTGTAGAGCCATCGTGTGGCTAGCATTTAATCTGATTTTGGAGGGAAAGGAGTTGGTGCCAAATGCACCGTTTCATTAATTGAAACGGGCGGGCCTGAATGTGAGTGCTATTCCCACCCCCAGCTATCAAGCCCAATTTCAGTTTGAACGTGAATCTGCTTCTATTTTCACCCCCCTGCGTGGTTTTTACTTTCATTAATTCTGAAGGGATGCTGGGCCTTATCCAAAGTGCTACGCGCACCCCACCCCTGCTTGGCCCATCCTGAAATGAACTGAGAGCGCCTGCTATTCATACCCCCTCCTCTCATTTTAATTCCAATTGTGTTTTTAATTCACTTTAATTTTTATGCACTTTCAAAAATTCATAATAAATACATAAAAATTCATTTTTAATCCATTCTTTCTACATCATTTTCTTTAGGATGTCTAGAAAATTTTCATTAAATAAAATTGCATTTTTATTTTTATTTCATATTTTTTCCATATTTTCTAAATAAATGTCATTTTAAATAGATTCATTTCATGCATGATTTTAGTAATTTTTGTTCTATTAAATACTTTCATATTTTTTGTTCATTCTTTTTAGGTTGTTTAGATTAGATATTGAACTTGTAGATTCAATTTAGTTCCCATTTTTAGGAGTTAGTTTTAGGTGCTTAATGTAGGCTTGAATAACATGAACAAATTAGGGTTTTTTAGGTGATGACTTAGGAAGTTTGATTCTTTCCCTTAGGACTTAGGGTTTGACTAGTTTAGTTATGGGACTATAGGGGCTATGGGTAGTTATTAGATCCCCTTAGAAAAGTCAGGATTCCCCTACTGCTATTAATACTCTGTGTATGTCTGTTTGACTGGTGTGGCGTGCCCTCTGGGGATTATTGCTTGCTTGCTTGGGTATTGGGTTTGTCTGGGGACCTGGGGAAGCTGAAGACTTGAGGAGATGAAGACCATTGGAGATCCAAAGATTGAAGATCAACTGCCAGAGTTGGAGAGGAGGTTCTTGCTAGCAGCTGCTGAGGAGACTAGGGTTTAGGAGCTAGGCAGAGCTCTAGATTAGAAAGCTTGTTTCTCAAACATGGAATGCCTTGTCTGCATCCATCCTTTCTCAATGATTCAAAGTCTCTTTCAAATATCCACCTCCTTCCTTTGGAAGGATCAGTGAATATATTTGAAAGATAGAACTTTTGAGAGGAAACTTTCTGTTTAATGTTAACAGTTGATGAACCACCTTTGGTAGGTAATTAATTGTTTAACATTCATTCACTTCACTCTTGTGACTGATTCCTCATCCTGGAGGTTTGAGCTTGAAGAAAAGCCATTGCAGATGGAAGAATGATGATCAAAGCCCTTGCCTGGAGGCCATGAAGATGGAGATTGATGCTTGTTGAAGCCTGTAGCTGATTGGAGATTACTTGAAGTCAGATGGTGATTCAGAGCTGCTGATGCTGTTTCTTTTGCTGTATTTTATTTGCTGATGTACTGATTGGTTTTCTGGACTGTATTGTTTGCTGTTTACCCTGCTGGGTTGAAAGTGAAGTCTGTTCACTTTTGCCTATTGTTTTCTAGGTTCGAGGTTGAGTGGGACTCCCTTGCCTCGCTTGTATTGTTGCATCCATGCATTTTACTGTTTTACTGTATATATCTGTTATTGTTTCTGTTTCTACCTATCCCGTAGGATCTCTGTTTCTCTCTGTGCAAGAGAGGAGCATGATAGACACTAGGTCTTAACCCATGCATGATAACATTAGGATAGTTTGCTTCCCTTCGCAACCGTAGGTTAGAGTTCTGTCTCTTCCTTCCTCAAAACAAACAGAAAAACACATAAAGATTTCAAACACAATAAAAGACACTTCTTCCGTAAAAGAATGTGAACTCATCAAAGCGTCATTTTTGTCCGCTGGGACTGTTGATCAGAAAACCTTTTTCAGAAGGAATAAAATCAACTAAGACAAGCTTGTGTCGTACGTGGCCCGAACAACGTTTGCTCTGATCTTCCATGCTGTGTGGGAGTACGTAGGCATAGGATGCGATATCCTAGCGAGCAAACCTTCCCCTCCTTTCCCGTAGGTAGGCGAACTACGTTGACTCTGATTTCTCGTTCCAGACGGGAATACGTAGGCATGAAGTGCGATACTTTGCCGAGTCATTTTGTTTTCATTTTCTTTCCTTTTAACCCCAGACCTTTAGCGTAGATAGAATAACAATCCATACCCGAAAACAAGCGTGGATCCCGTCGAGTACGACGGACGTGAGGGGTGCTAATACCTTCCCCTTGCGTAACCGACTCCCGAACCCAGGTTTTGGTTGCGACGACCATACCTTTCCCGTCTTTGCGAGGTTTACTCTGAGCGTTCCCTTTCCCTCCCGTGGGATAAATAACGCACGGTGGCGACTCTTCTGTTCAGCCGGCGCCGATTTTCGCAGTAGCGACAGCTGGCGACTCTGCTGGGGATCCAACGTCCCCTGGCTGCTAAGAACTGCGATGGTTCTTATGCATTTGGGATCCAACGTCCCTTTGAGAGAGTCAATCCTAGCGCTTGTTTTCCCGTCGAGGATTTTGTATGGAGTTATTGTATATTTCTAACCTTGTGTTTTCAGCTTTGTATATTGATTATTATTGCTGTATTTGGGGTGTGACGGGTGTTCTGATATTGAGAGATAAGCCGGACCTGGGCTTGAGTGCACCTAGAATTAGCGTAGAAAGTAGTGGGCACGTGCCGGCTTTGCTTGCATTAGTGTCTCATGAAATCTACACTCGGACGAGGTTCTTCTGGTTGGCTTCTTTTTCTACCCTTTGGGTCGAAGGGGTTGTTGGTCAGCTGAATTGTCGACTCCGGGGACCGATCACTTGGAAGTTGGCTAAGTGAGGCCTCTTCAGGAATTGATGATGCCACTCCTTCTGGGAATCGTATCATCAACCCTGAAAGTGTGTGACGCCGACGACCGCATAGGATGCCGTACCTTGTGCCAGTTATAGGGCCACCCACCTGTGAGGGGATTCAGGGTTATGCAGGTAACTAGACCTTCAGATTACCGGTTATTTCTTGATCAGAGATCCTGGTTATTTATGGAGAGTTATGAGGTCTGTCAGAGACCGTGTAGAGATGTGATTTGAGGTCTGTCAGAGACCATTTGGAGATGTGTTCTGAGGTCTGTCAGAGATCAATTAGAGATGTGATTTGAGGTCTACCAGAGACCAGTGGGAGTTATGGTTTGAGGTCTGTCAGAGATCAGTATTGGAGCTTTGTGTTAGGTCTATCTGAGACCAGGGTTTGATGACTTCTGGATGGTCTATCTGAGACCTTTCTTGATTGGGTTTAGGCTATTCAGCTGCAGCTTTGGTCCCTGTTGCATGTTACTTGCATTGCATTGCCTGCATATCCATTATCATTTGCATTTCACTAACGTGTGTCTGTGCTGCAGGTGCATTTGCATTTCCCTAGTTCTAGTGCCCGGATTTCTGAGTATTGATTATGGCTGGTTTGAGGAAAACAGTTGCGTATAAGCTGCCTTCACCTGATATTACTTCTTTGCTTGGTCTGATATCTCTTGCTGATGAGGAGGTTAGAAGAAGCTTCAGAATGAGCCATGGGCAGGGACCCACCTATTTATATTCCCAGTGCGGAAATCGAAGCACCCCTAGGCACTCGAGTACCCTAGGGTAGCCGCCCCACGCGGCCCATTGAGAGTTGTACACGTGGCCTCGCAAAAAGTCACGTCCCTTCATTTCCCGCACGTGCACAGACAAACAAGGACGCACCAACTTTCCACCTCCTCGACCTGATTGCCCGACAAGACCGAGATTCCTACGCTCTAGCATCCTCGACAAGTCAGACCGACCAAGTTTCCTTCTCGCACTCTTTACCCTCGACACGACAGTCCCGCGAAGGTCGCTCCTCACGCATCCTTTTCCCCCGACGCAGTACCATCAAGTCCTCGCTCCTCCATTTTGGAGCTACGACTTAGGGGCTCCTGTTCTGGACTGGGCCCAGGCCTGCCCATCAGTCGGGCAGGCCCAACCCAACGCTATTTAGGGAAGGCCCAAATTGCCCAGTGTCAGGCAAAGGTTCTCCCCGTCGACCAGACAGCTCCCTTGTCAAGCAGGACAGTCCCTCCTTCAGGCAGGACAACATGTCTTCCATGTGCCCCCTCCGCGGGGACACGTCATCATCCAACTACCCACCTCCGAAAGAGCTGGTCAACCCATCTTCCGGAGATCACGGGACGGTTGAACGAGGGCGAAGACCATGTGCTGGTCTTCACTACGCCACGTAAGCACTAGCAGTCACCTGAGTTGGGCCTGATAATCTAGCCCAACACAAGTGAGCGTTGGCCCTGCGCTTGGGTCTCTCTATAAATACCCTCTTTCACAAGAGGGTCAGATATTCACTTCTTAACCTCTCTTCTGTATTTGCTCCCACTTTGGTCCATTACTTACTTTGGCATCAAAGTGTCTTGCAGGTACTCCCCCTCATCTTCCATATTCCCTGTGAGCAGCTTATAGATCCAAGACGCATGGCAGGTCATTGGTCCCCTTCTAATCAGGTCAGATCAGAAGTGCTTGACCAAGTGGTTACCAAAGAGAATCTTGAAGGGGTATCTTCCTCACCTTTAGAAAAAGTTTTGAGTATATCTATTTTTGAACCAAATGAAACAAATGATGAAAGAGAGGTGGAAGTGTTAGCCATGATGGAAGCACAACCCCCTTTAAAAGGATCTCAATCACACCGGTGGGAAGATTTAAGACAGCCTCAGATTGTGGAAGGGAATGAAGAGACAAAAAAGAGTACGGAATTGAAACAACTTCTGGAAAACCTTAAGTATGTTTTCTTGGACACTGACGGTAAATGCCCAGCCATTATAAGCTCTAACCTTAAAACGATCCAAGAAGACAAGTTGGTCACTGTTCTCAAAAGATATAAGAGTGCTATTGGGTGGGCTATTGAGGATTTGAAAGGTATAAGTCCCTCGGTGTGCATGCACAAAATTCTCATGGAAGATGATTATAAGCCAGTAGTGCAACCTCAAAGAAGACTTAATTCGGCCATGAAAGAGGTAGTCAGAAAAGAAGTTGTGAAGTTATTAGATGCAGGTCTTATCTACCCTATATCTGGCAGCTCTTGGGTTAGTCTGCTTCATGTGGTACCAAAGAAAGGGGGTACGATCGTCATCAAAAACGAGAAAAACCAGTTGATCCCGATAAGAACGGTAACAGATTGGCGAGTATGTATTGATTATAGAAGATTAAATCTTGCTACAAGGAAAGACCATTTCCCTTTTCCATTCATTGATCAAATGTTGGAAAGGTTAGTCGGTCATGATTATTATTGTTTCCTTGACGGTTACCTCGGGTACAACCAAATTGTCGTGGCACCGTAAGATCAAGAGAAGATGGATTTTACATGCCCGTATGGTATTTTTGCTTACAGAAGAATGCCATTTGGGTTATGTAATGCTCCTGCCACGTTTCAGAGATGCAAGACTTCCATTTTTGCTGATATGTTGGAAAAACATATGGAAGTCTTCATGGATGATTTCTCAGTATTTGACTCTTCTTTTGATAACTATTTAACTAACCTTTCTCTTGTTTTACAAAGATGTCAGGAAAGCAACCTAATCCTCAACTGGGAGAAGTGTCACTTCATGGTACGGGAAGGAATAGTCTTGGGTCACAACATTTCTCACAAAGGAATCAAAGTGGACCAAGCCAAAGTTGAAGTAATATCAAAACTCCCTCCTCCATTGAACGAAAAAGGTATAAGAAGTTTCTTAGGCCATGTGGTTTCTACCGCTGGTTCATAAGAGTCTTTTTAAAAATAGCCAAACCTCTAACCACTCTTTTGGTTAAGGATAAGGCTTTTAACTTTGATGAAAAGTGTGCCGAAGCGTTTAAGAAATTGAAGAATCAATTAGTGTCGGCACCAATTGTGATTGCTCCCGATTGGTCTCTTCCATTTGAGATCATGTGTGATGCTAGCGGAATTGCAGTAGGGGTTGTGTTAGGACAGCGAAGAGATAAATTATTGCATGTTATTTACTACGCTAGTTATATATTGAACCCCGCACAAATGAACTACGCAACTACCGAAAAGGAGTTGTGAGCAGTAGTTTATGCCTTTGATAAATTCAGGCAATATATGTTGGGTTAGAAAGCTATTGTGTATATTGACCATGCTGCTTTAAAGTACTTGTTTACTAAATAGGATTCGAAGCCAAGGATTTTAAGGTGGATTCTACTCCTGCAGGAGTTTGATGTGGAGATCCGTGACAAGAGTGGATGTGAAAACACTGTTGTTGATCATCTATCTCGAATGTCACCAATTAAAGAAACTGAGGACAATCACCCAATAAAGGATGAGTTTACTGAAGAACACATCCTCGCTGTTATTGGTGTTCCCTGGTTCACAAATTATGCGAATTATCTGGTCGACGCTATCATCCCTGACGATATTGATGCTAACAAAAAGAAAAAGTTTTTACATGATTGCAGGTTCTATCTGTGGGATGATTCGTTCTTATACAAAAGAAGCCTAGATGGATTGATTAGGAGATGTGTTCCTGAAGTCGAGCAGAGGAATGTTCTTGAATCGTGTCATAACTTCGATTATGGAGGGCATTTCAGTGGTGATCGGACTGTAGCGAAAGTTCTTCAATCAGGGTTATATTGGTCGTCATTGTTCAAAGATGCCCAAGACATAGTAAAAGAATGTGACAAGTGTCAATGGACGGGAAATATCTCAAAAGAAATCAGATGCCACAAAAATCTATGATGGAAGTTGAGTTATTTGATGTTTGGGGCATCAACTTTATGGGCCCATTTCCACCATCCTTTGGTAAAAACTATATTTTGGTAGCAGTTGACTATGTCTCGACGTGGGTAGAAGCAGTGGCTCTACCAACTAATGATGCTAAAGTAGTCATTAGGTTCTTGAAAGAGAACATCTTTTCTCGATTTGAAGTACCAATGGCTCTTATAAGTGATGAGGGAACTCACTTCCTGAATCGTCTCATGGAAAGGTTGCTCCTGAAAGACAATGTGAAACACATAATAGCTACCCCTACCATCTCGCAGACCAATGGGCAAGTAGAGGTGTCGAGTCGACAACTCAAATAGATCCTAGAAAATACAGTTCCTTCCTCTTGCAAGGATTGGGTAGTGAAGTTGGACGATGCTCTGTCGGCGTACCGTACTACTTTTAAAACACCCATCGACATGTCATCGTACCAACTAGTTTATAGGAAAGCATGTCATCTACCACTCGAGTTGGAACACAAGGCATTGTGGGCCTCAAAATTCTTTAATTTGGATCTTACAAAAGCAGGAGATTCTAGAATCCTCCAACTCCAAGAGTTAGAAGAATTCCGGAATCGGGCATATGAGAATGCCAAGATTTACAAAGATCAAACAAAGAAATGGCATGATCGGAGGATTCAAAAGAAGTAGTTTTAGGAAGGATAATTAGTGCTCTTATACAACTCCAGGTTGAAACTTTTTCCTGGAAAACTGAAGTCTAAATGGTCGTGACCGTTCATCGTACACAAGGTGTTTCCCCATGGAGCAATACAATTGAAAAATCAAGCAAATGGAGATATTTTTAAAGTTAATGGTCAGAGATTGAAACCCTACTATAATGGTCAAGAGAGGGGGAGAAGTGATGTTGTTCATATTATAGGATAAGATGAAGAACCGTCGAGCCATGCGATGTTAAACGAAGCGCTTCGTGGGAGGCAACCCACACGTTTTTATAACTAATGTTTTCTTTGTTTTTCTCGTTTTTGATAAGTTTTGTCGGCTTGCAGTGCTCTCACAGAAATGGAGAATTCACCTCTAAGAGTGGTATTTTGGAGAAACAGGATGCATAATCATGTGTGAATATGTCAAAAAAAGCCGGGAGAAATAGCCAAAAAGTGGGGGAAAAAATAGGGGCCTGACACGGCTGCCCGTGTCAGCTGACATGGCTCGTGTCAAGAAGGCACCCTAACCATGATTTTTGGAGGCAAAACAGGGAGCTGACACGGCCCCCCGTGTCAGCTCCCTTGGAGATACACAGATTGGAGGCTGTAAACAGCAGGTTGACACGGCCGCCCGTGTCAGCCCTGCTGAGTGAATTTTTTTTGGATTTTTCCTCTCTCTTCTGGTGGGACCCACGCGATTAAACTCTCTTATTGTTGCACCCTAAAATTTGCCCAACCTTATTCACTTGGTTTATGTTTCAATGTCACTAGCATTTGCATATAGAGTCATGTACATAGACTAACCATCTGCATAGCATAAGCATAGCAAGTCATTCAACAGGGGACCAATCATTATTCTTATCTCTAGAGGCCTATCAAGAGGTTATTATCCCAATTCAATCTCATTCAAGTCATCAGGAAAGAATTTGAAAGCAAAGAGTTCAGCAGATCAAGCCTTGAGTCCATCTCCTAGCTGAGGGTATCTGAGGATCAACAAGAGGGTTGTGAGCTGTGAGTTGAGAGCATGGGGAGTATCTAGACATTATGAGAGACTTAGAAAGTCATTTGGAGAAGGAGACAAGTTATTGATGAGAGCACAAGAGCTATAGCTGAAGGCAGTCAACTAGGGTTTCACCTGGGTCACCCCTAGGTCAACCCTAGGTCAATTGACTGATTTAAGGGGCATTCAAGTCTATTGGAGAGATGTGGGGTTCATCATTGGACATATGAAGAAAGATATGGAGATATGCCAAGGAGAATTCAAGAGAAATCAAGGAGAAGAGGAATTTCTAGATTAGGGTTTCTGTGTAAAATCCCCTAGTTTAGGTCAAATTTCCAAGCAAGATAAGTCAAAATGCAAGATTCAAATGGCTTCTTGGCCAACATGAAACTTGTATAGGATCTCAAGACCTTTAATTTGAGTGGTGGAAGACATCAAGGAGATTTATAGAACTCAAGTTATGGTCCTTGCAAGTTACAGGTCATCTGAGGTGTCTGAAATTTTGTCTGTGAAAGTGACTTGACTTCCAAGCAATTTTTACCCCTCAAGGAGATTTCAAATGAATTCTTGGTCAATATAAGAATTGTTCCTCATTGTCTTAGCTTTCTAGAATGGTATAGCATGCCCTCATATGATGTGTGGAACTCAACTTATGGTCTTGGCAAGCAAAGGGTATTTTGGGCATTTGTGAATTACAGGTCATTTTAGCCTATGTCCAAAACTCATACAAGGAGGCCTCAAATGGAAAAACTTACAACATCAAACTTGCTCCAAATGGGATTTTAAGTCTAGAAAGAAGGTCACAAATTGTTGGAAAAGCTCATAACATGAAGTTGCATGATTGGTCCAAAGTTGAACTAAAATGGCTTATAATTTGAATAAAGTCAAGATGAAAAATGGTTTGGGAGATTTATAAAACCAAATGGAGACTTCCAATATATGATTTTGAATGGAAAAGGCATTTCAAAGACAATGGTTCAAGCACTTTTTTGAGTTTAGAAGGAAAAAAGAAAGATATTCATGGTTACTTGCATTTTAAGAAACATAGCCAAAATGGATCAAATTTGGAAGGCAAGGGAATGTGCAAGATGGATCTAGAATGTTCATGTGAGCCATATATATTCATGAAATGAAGATTGATCAAGGGTTGGCTTCATTTTGCACCAAGAATTCCCCAAATTCTCTCATTCTTTCTCTTTGCAATTTCACTTCAATCTCTCAAATTCTTCACCAATTATCATCAAAATCAACTTCATTATACTGATCCATCATCATAGATCAGAATTCAACCAAGAACAAGGTGTGATTCATCCATTTTCGAGCACTTCCATCATCAACATCAAAATTACAATTTCCATTGGACAGCATAATTCAAGCCAAGTCTCATCCAAATATTGCATACAGAATCAAGTACATCAAGAATTGATCAAGATCCAAGCCCTAAAAGCCTCAGATCCACGAGTCTCCATAGCTGTTTTCAAGATTTTGCACCAGGTACATTTCCTCTGCCACAGCTTGAATTAGCTAGTTTAGCATGATTTTGTTAGTTTAGATATGATGTAGGATGTTAGTAGAGCAATTAGGTTGAGTTTGGAGTGGTTTGGTGAGGATTGTTAGCAGGTTGTAGAAACTGTTAGGGCTTGGAACTCGTGGCTTAGTGCATTAGAATTTTAGGTTGTTAGCGCAGGTTAATCACCATTAGTCATGGAAGAGTTTAGTCTAGGTTTGATGGAGAATTGTGATGATGAGTTGCAGAGTATATTCATGGTGACCAGAACTTGTTGCTATCGGGTTGAGTGATCTATTGAATTTCAGACTGAATTAAGACCATAGGCTTGTAGAGGGAGAGATTTAGAGCAAGTTTCATGTTTATATCGTGGCATTTCATGGCCTGGAGAGGGAGAACTGAGAGCTTGAATTTTGCTCGTGCATGGCTGCCATGGGAGAGGAAACCCTAATTCATTTGAACTGATGAAGAAGACACAATCTGGACCGTCTGTTTGGTGTTGGACTTTTGACTTGTAGAGCCATCGTGTGGCTAGCATTTAATCTGATTTTGGAGGGAAAGGAGTTGGTGCCAAATGCACCGTTTCATTAATTGAAACGGGCGGGCCTGAATGTGAGTGCTATTCCCACCCCCAGCTATCAAGCCCAATTTCAGTTTGAACGTGAATCTGCTTCTATTTTCACCCCCCTGCGTGGTTTTTACTTTCATTAATTCTGAAGGGATGCTGGGCCTTATCCAAAGTGCTACGCGCACCCCACCCCTGCTTGGCCCATCCTGAAATGAACTGAGAGCGCCTGCTATTCATACCCCCTCCTCTCATTTTAATTCCAATTGTGTTTTTAATTCACTTTAATTTTTATGCACTTTCAAAAATTCATAATAAATACATAAAAATTCATTTTTAATCCATTCTTTCTACATCATTTTCTTTAGGATGTCTAGAAAATTTTCATTAAATAAAATTGCATTTTTATTTTTATTTCATATTTTTTCCATATTTTCTAAATAAATGTCATTTTAAATAGATTCATTTCATGCATGATTTTAGTAATTTTTGTTCTATTAAATACTTTCATATTTTTTGTTCATTCTTTTTAGGTTGTTTAGATTAGATATTGAACTTGTAGATTCAATTTAGTTCCCATTTTTAGGAGTTAGTTTTAGGTGCTTAATGTAGGCTTGAATAACATGAACAAATTAGGGTTTTTTAGGTGATGACTTAGGAAGTTTGATTCTTTCCCTTAGGACTTAGGGTTTGACTAGTTTAGTTATGGGACTATAGGGGCTATGGGTAGTTATTAGATCCCCTTAGAAAAGTCAGGATTCCCCTACTGCTATTAATACTCTGTGTATGTCTGATTGACTGGTGTGGCGTGCCCTCTGGGGATTATTGCTTGCTTGCTTGGGTATTGGGTTTGTCTGGGGACCTGGGGAAGCTGAAGACTTGAGGAGATGAAGACCATTGGAGATCCAAAGATTGAAGATCAACTGCCAGAGTTGGAGAGGAGGTTCTTGCTAGCAGCTGCTGAGGAGACTAGGGTTTAGGAGCTAGGCAGAGCTCTAGATTAGAAAGCTTGTTTCTCAAACATGGAATGCCTTGTCTGCATCCATCCTTTCTCAATGATTCAAAGTCTCTTTCAAATATCCACCTCCTTCCTTTGGAAGGATCAGTGAATATATTTGAAAGATAGAACTTTTGAGAGGAAACTTTCTGTTTAATGTTAACAGTTGATGAACCACCTTTGGTAGGTAATTAATTGTTTAACATTCATTCACTTCACTCTTGTGACTGATTCCTCATCCTGGAGGTTTGAGCTTGAAGAAAAGCCATTGCAGATGGAAGAATGATGATCAAAGCCCTTGCCTGGAGGCCATGAAGATGGAGATTGATGCTTGTTGAAGCCTGTAGCTGATTGGAGATTACTTGAAGTCAGATGGTGATTCAGAGCTGCTGATGCTGTTTCTTTTGCTGTATTTTATTTGCTGATGTACTGATTGGTTTTCTGGACTGTATTGTTTGCTGTTTACCCTGCTGGGTTGAAAGTGAAGTCTGTTCACTTTTGCCTATTGTTTTCTAGGTTCGAGGTTGAGTGGGACTCCCTTGCCTCGCTTGTATTGTTGCATCCATGCATTTTACTGTTTTACTGTATATATCTGTTATTGTTTATGTTTCTGCCTATCCCGTAGGATCTCTGTTTCTCTCTGTGCAAGAGAGGAGCATGATAGACACTAGGTCTTAACCCATGCATGATAACATTAGGATAGTTTGCTTCCCTTCGCAACCGTAGGTTAGAGTTCTGTCTCTTCCTTCCTCAAAACAAACAGAAAAACACATAAAGATTTCAAACACAATAAAAGACACTTCTTCCGTAAAAGAATGTGAACTCATCAAAGCGTCATTTTTGTCCGCTGGGACTGTTGATCAGAAAACCTTTTTCAGAAGGAATAAAATCAACTAAGACAAGCTTGTGTCGTACGTGGCCCGAACTACGTTTGCTCTGATCTTCCATGCTGTGTGGGAGTACGTAGGCATAGGATGCGATATCCTAGCGAGCAAACCTTCCCCTCCTTTCCCGTAGGTAGGCGAACTACGTTGACTCTGATTTCTCGTTCCAGACGGGAATACGTAGGCATGAAGTGCGATACTTTGCCGAGTCATTTTGTTTTCATTTTCTTTCCTTTTAACCCCAGACCTTTAGCGTAGATAGAATAACAATCCATACCCGAAAACAAGCGTGGATCCCGTCGAGTACGACGGACGTGAGGGGTGCTAATACCTTCCCCTTGCGTAACCGACTCCCGAACCCAGGTTTTGGTTGCGACGACCATACCTTTCCCGTCTTTGCGAGGTTTACTCTGAGCGTTCCCTTTCCCTCCCGTGGGATAAATAACGCACGGTGGCGACTCTTCTGTTCAGCCGGCGCCGATTTTCGCAGTAGCGACAGCTGGCGACTCTGCTGGGGATCCAACGTCCCCTGGCTGCTAAGAACTGCGATGGTTCTTATGCATTTGGGATCCAACGTCCCTTTGAGAGAGTCAATCCTAGCGCTTGTTTTCCCGTCGAGGATTTTGTATGGAGTTATTGTATATTTCTAACCTTGTGTTTTCAGCTTTGTATATTGATTATTATTGCTGTATTTGGGGTGTGACGGGTGTTCTGATATTGAGAGATAAGCCGGACCTGGGCTTGAGTGCACCTAGAATTAGCGTAGAAAGTAGTGGGCGCGTGCCGGCTTTGCTTGCATTAGTGTCTCATGAAATCTACACTCGGACGAGGTTCTTCTGGTTGGCTTCTTTTTCTACCCTTTGGGTCGAAGGGGTTGTTGGTCAGCTGAATTGTCGACTCCGGGGACCGATCACTTGGAAGTTGGCTAAGTGAGGCCTCTTCAGGAATTGATGATGCCACTCCTTCTGGGAATCGTATCATCAACCCTGAAAGTGTGTGACGCCGACGACCGCATAGGATGTCGTACCTTGTGCCAGTTATAGGGCCACCCACCTGTGAGGGGATTCAGGGTTATGCAGGTAACTAGACCTTCAGATTACCGGTTATTTCTTGATCAGAGATCCTGGTTATTTATGGAGAGTTATGAGGTCTGTCAGAGACCGTGTAGAGATGTGATTTGAGGTCTGTCAGAGACCATTTGGAGATGTGTTCTGAGGTCTGTCAGAGATCAATTAGAGATGTGATTTGAGGTCTACCAGAGACCAGTGGGAGTTATGGTTTGAGGTCTGTCAGAGATCAGTATTGGAGCTTTGTGTTAGGTCTATCTGAGACCAGGGTTTGATGACTTCTGGATGGTCTATCTGAGACCTTTCTTGATTGGGTTTAGGCTATTCAGCTGCAGCTTTGGTCCCTGTTGCATGTTACTTGCATTGCATTGCCTGCATATCCATTATCATTTGCATTTCACTAACGTGTGTCTGTGCTGCAGGTGCATTTGCATTTCCCTAGTTCTAGTGCCCGGATTTCTGAGTATTGATTATGGCTGGTTTGAGGAAAACAGTTGCGTATAAGCTGCCTTCACCTGATATTACTTCTTTGCTTGGTCTGATATCTCTTGCTGATGAGGAGGTTAGAAGAAGCTTCAGAATGAGCCATGGGAGATTACTGAGATTAGTCTGTAAGCCCACTGCTGATGAGATGAACGGGCTATACACCTTGATGCAGTTCTATGACCCCGCATTGAGATGCTTTACTTTTGCTGACTTCATTCTAGGGCCTACCATTGAGGAGTATGTGGAGTTTACTGAGCTTCCCGTGCAGAACAAGGTTCCCTTTGTTCACTCTGCTGCTGAGCCCAAGTTGGAGGACTTAGCCAAAGCCTTGCATATGAACGCTGCAGATCTGTTATTGACTTCTTGGCTTCGGGTGTCAGGTTTCTCTCTGGATTTCTTAGTTGTCAAAGCTCGAGAGTACGCCAAGAACGGTTGTTGGGTGGTTTTCAATGCTATTTTGGCTTTATGCATCTATGGAATTGTGCTGTTTCCTAGCTTGCCCAACTTTGTGGATTTGGATGCTTTCTATCTGTTCGCTGCAGGCAACCCAGTGCCAACTTTGATCGGAGACTTCTATCATTCATTGCACTATAAGAACGAAAACCGAAGAGGAAAGGTTGTGTACTGCTGTGCTCCTCTGTTGAATATGTGGTTCAAGAGTCACCTTCCCACAAAAGGACCATTTGTAAACAGTGCAACCTCAGCCAGTTGGTCAGAACGCCTGATGAGGCTATCTTCCGAAGACGTTGTATGGTTTGATCGAGATTTGTTGGGATCTGAGCTCATCTTCAGCTGTTCTGGGTACCCTAATGTGCCGCTGATAGGAAGAAAAGGGTGTATCAACTACAACCCTTCTCTGTTCATTCGCCAGTTCGGATATGCGCTGAAGAATCCACCTCAGGAGGAAGAAGTACAGGAATCTCTGTACTTCACTGGTGACGTGAAGGGGGAGTTATTAGCCAAGTTGAAACATGCCTGGACGCGTATTAACCGCAGAGGGAAACCACTGTTAGGTAAGAACGATTGCCGGGCCTATGCACCTTATAGAGTTTGGATTCAGGAGAGGGCTAGTCAGTTGAGGATGCCGTTTCCAGATGCATCCATTATTGTTCCCGTCCCGGCAGAAGAGCCAACTACTGTTTCTAGGGAAGTCTACGAGCAAGTTGTGAAGGAAAAAGAAGCCTTGATGAAGGTCAACGAAGGGTTAGAGCAAGAGTTAGCTCAGATACGCAGTGAGAAAAACAAGGCCGTATATGCTTTCCAACAACAGATCGAGCTGGTAAACAGGTTAGGAGCTGAGTTGACCGAGGAAAAGAAAAAGCGTGAACGTCTGGGGCAAGAGTTCAGAAGCTCCCATGACATGCTGGAAGCCAAAAAGAAAGCGCTTGACGCGGCACACCGAGAGATCTCCTCTTGCAACAAGACTTGGAATGCTACTCTCACTAACAATAAGAAGAGGGAAGATAAGCTGAAGCAGCAAATCTCCGACCTCGAAGAGAAGTTGAAGTCTAGCATCAAGAAGTGTGAGGAGGAAGTGATGACCCGGTATAGTGTCCAGCATGCACTGAACCAGGCCATCAAACGCAGAGATGAAGTTGTGTCCCAAAAGCGAAAACTAGAAGATTGCTTCGGAGAAGCGACATGGGAAGAAACTGCTGGAGACGTGCGTCGTGTTCTTAAGAGAAGAAACCAGCTGGTTGAAGGACTGCTCACCCGACCAGGTCACCCAGAGACCAAGAAGTTGATAGAAGAGTACCGGGCTTTTGAGAGCATTTGATTATTTCCCGTATTCGCCTGTATGCTTTATTTGCATAGTGCTGACCATCACCAGGATTGTTGGATGAGGTCATGCCTTCTCGTTGTACTCAGTGATATTGTACTCTGGGCTTATTGATTTTCCCTGCAATATATGAGGCTTTCTATGACTCAGCTCCGATATTCCTATTGTCAACACTGTCACTGCACTGGCACCTTCACACTAGAACTGGGGGAATGAATCACCCTAATGCACAGGCACACGCATTGCATTGCATTGCATTCATATTCATATTGCATTACAGGTAATTATTAAATTGTATCTCATCTCCTGTATCCACCAGGTCCTCCAAGATTAGCGACCGAAGAATTCCCTGGCAGCAAGGAAGTCATGAGTCAGGATCCGACTGAGATGCAAGAGGTGCGCGACCACATAACGCGGATCATACAGGTAATGGAAGCCATGGCCGAGAGTCAGAAGCAGTTGCAGGATACGGTACAACCCTTGATGGCACGGGCTAATGATAGAGCTGCCGGCTTAGCTCAGCTAGAGAATCAAGGTTTTCTCCCAGGCCGCATACGCCAACTTGTGGGGGTAGCAATCAAACAGGTTCAAGCAGAATTAACGGATCTTCGAGGCCAGCTGGGGCAGTTCACGAAAGATATGCAAGAGTTGCGCTCGAATCAAGAGACGCTAGAAGAAGAGAACTGCCGACTGAAGGCACAGATAGAGTTGATGGCTGAAGTATTAAGGAACGTACTCAGGAGAGAAGGAGGGCAAATGTCGGAAGACGCGGCTGGCTTATCTGTTCCTCAGGTGTCTGAAGAACCATTACCCACGCAGGATAGGCCTAAGAGACCCTCGCCACGGTTCGAAGCTCAGAATTCTCCGTGTCAGCAGTCGCGATTGATTTTGCAGGATAACTCAAGAAGGTGTGGTAAGAGGATGAGGTCTTCTAACAGAGTATTTGATGAGATCCCTGTGGATTATGATCAGCTGGTGCAACTCTTGTTCCAACTTCAACTGGTTGAGCCCCGCATTTTGGTTCCACTGACAGGGCAGCCACCACCAGACTCTGACCTGAACGCCCATTGTGCCTTCCACTCCGGAGCACCGGGGCATAACATTGCAAACTGCAAAGCTTTTAAGCATAAGATTCAAGATTTGCTGGATGAGAAAATAATTGAGTTTGTACCGGGGGGCATAAAAGTTGCAGGGACTGATATTCCCATTTCTCCGCCAGAGGTTGCAGATGAATCGAGGTATATCCCAGAGCCACTGGAAGCTAAGTCTCCATGTCCACAACAGTTGCCGATGCCAGGGTTGAACTTAAGGATGATAACGCGTGAGCCCAAGGAATCGCTCGAGCAAAGCCAGCAGCATACAAGATGCCAGCAAAGAATTCGGGGAAAGAAGCCGAGGAGGGTGTTTGAGAAGCCTCCCTCAACATACGCAGATTTGTTACAGACACTACTAAGATTGAACTTGGTGGAGAAAAGAACTCTGGCGCCAATAACCGGCACTTTGCCGGATGGCTACGATGCAAGCAGGCACTGTGATTTCCACTCCGGGGCTCCCGGACATGATATTGAAGGTTGTCACGCGTTCAAGCATACCGTCCAAGATTTAATCGACAGCAGGGTCATTAACTTCTCCGATAGGGTCCCCAAGGTGGTGCAAAGCCATAGACAAGCAAAAGCCGGGGTGATGAAAAGGTTTCCCAGATTTGATCGGGCCGGTGAAAGAAGATCGAGACAGCAGTAGGCTACCCTTGATGATAGCTTCTGAGGATGGTTGACTCGCCAATAAGTCAGAGTGCAGGAAGTCCAGTTCCGAGACGCCGACATTTTTCATGTTATCTTGTGCATGTCCTCGCATTTGTAGTTTCTTCTCTGTGTAATTGCAAATTTCGCTCTTAAAACTTGTTGTTTTTCAATTGATATTAATAAACGAAATGAATATGCATGTTTTGAATTAATCCAGTCGTGTTCACTCTTTGTTTTTCTTTAATGCTTAATGCTTGTTTTAGCAGGAATCTGGGGAGGATGACGAAAACAGATGACGAATAATATTCCGATCGTATGCTTTTGGATAAAGAACCTGTTGATGAGATACAGGCATTGTTTCAATCCATAAACACCGGAGATATAAGGAAGATAATCCCTTGATAACCCCTTTGAGCCAGTAGTAGGAGTTTCTTTTGAAAATGAAAAAACCTAAATCTCAACCCGGGGCAGGGTAGGTGTCAGTTAGTTTGACCAAGTGTTCGAATCGTAGAAAGAGTGTCCGGTTGAGGATAAATCACACTTGTATAAGTCGTGCCTAAAGAACTGCAATGGTTAAACCTTGCCGACAAAGAGTGAAACAGTCACATTACTCCACAAGAAGTCAGACAAACCAGTGTCACACGACTTGTCCAAAAAAAAAGGGAGAACGAAAAGCGAAAAGAATCAAGAGCCCGCTAAGTCAAAACTTGAAAACAAATGACTTAGGCAAAAACAGGGGCATCCCGCTGGACTGGAAAATCAAAAGAATCTCAAAAGATACTCAGTCCAGGCAAAAGTCAGGGAACGAAAAAAAAACGGAAGACGAAAAGGATTGTCAAAGAAAAGAACAAATCCTCGAAAAGGACAAAAGTCGTGTGATTCTAGGTACCCAAAGACGAAAAGCAAATGACTGTCACTCAAGAACAAAAAATGTGTGGTATCCTGAACCATCACTCATATCATTCCACCTCTAATAGGTGAACGCTGAAGTCAGATTAGTTGAACATAGGATTGGAGAACATCACGAAGAATGGGTGGGTCGAAATAAATTTTGAGCCTATATCTTTCCTTGTTAACCGTGAACCTGACCACGTTACAACCCGCAAAAGTCCTAATTGAAACAGGTTTTGTCCAAGGGCATACGTCAGTAAAGATCTCGTCAATTCTGACTCCTAAAAGGGTTCCTCTTACCAGCTTTCATATTGACATCTTGATAATTGATTCATTACATGTCACAAATTTTTTTTTTTAGTGAACAGACTTGGATTTTGAAACTGTCATATGCATTGTGTTTAATATATCTTTTATGCAGAACAACTTGTGTTACCTGCGAGTAAGCGCATGCCGACAGGAAAGATTACTACAGTGGAAGGTATGATCAGGATAAAATGCAGAATGCCCAAATATTTCGTGAACTGGGGCAAGCTATACTGATTAATTCAGGTAGAGTCGGCCATCCTAGAAGCAGTAAATCCGGGGCAGTCAGGTCAAGATTTTGCAAATCTCTCATAGCTATGGGCAGTACTCCACGACTCAGTCGATCAGAGACAAAAGATTGTTGCAAGACCGGGGCAGGTCACCCTAGAAGCACGAAAGTTATGTTCTTGAAACACCCCTTCGAGGTCCGAAATGTAGAAGCCGTCCATGTCTGGCTGTCCAGATACAAGGACTGTAGGGTCCCTTCCAAAACGGTTGCAAATTCAGGGGCAAGCTATACAAAATACAGACTGGGGGCATGTTAGTATCCTCGAAGCGGGGTTCTCTCTTTTCAACAAGTGTTCTTTCCTTCCAGTGGAACTCGAAGATCAAGACTCTCCCCAGCAGAGATGGTGGTGGGTCCTGGCATTTATTTTGTCAGGGATACTGTGTAATATCAGTTCACTCGCCAGCAGAAGGTCCGATCATACTGCGCACATCTGCTATTCCCCAGCAAGGTTATATTCCCCAGCAGGAGGTTACTGCAACAAGGTGCTCGGTTTAAGTTCCCAATTTCCCAGCAGGGTTGACTTCACACTCCCAGCATTTATTTTGCTGGTATAATTCTGTAGCATCTGGCTATCCCCGGCGGAGTCGGCATCACACTCCCAGCATTTATTTTGCCGGTATAATTCTGTAGCATCTGGCTATCCCCGGCGGAGTCGGCATCACCTTCCAGCATTTATTTTGCTGAAGCAGTTTCTGTACTCCAGCAGTTCATGTAGAGGGAACTCTTGCTCAAATGAACTACCAAACATTCAAGATCTCGGCATGAGACATCCAATGATAATGTCAGTTTCGGCAGTATTCCCCACAGATTTATCAAGATAAGTTTCTCTTTTGTCATCAGGGGTTCCATGAATCAGAATTTCAGAGGCCACCGCCGGTTATCAGAACAGGTGTCCGGTAGTTTGGTTTCCAAATATCCCCAGTAGAGTCCATCTCAAAGCCGCTGTCACGTCAGTGCTGAGAAGTTTGTGGGTTGGGATCAATGGAGAACTAAGTCCTGACATGGACAAGATTTATTCTCCCAGCAGAAAAGATGTAGTCCTTACGTGGACAAATCAAGACGAGATCAGTGTCCTGACGTGGACAAATCAAAGAGATTATTATTCCTAACGTGGAGAAGTGGGTCCTAACGTGGACGATGTAGTCCTTACGCGGACATATCAAGTTGGATTCCTTACGTGGAAAGAGATGATTCCTTACGTGGAAAAAGATAGTTTCCTTACGTGGAAATGACAGCATTCCTAACGTGGAAAGATTGAAGTCCTTACGTGGACAGATTAAGATGGTGTTCCTGACGTGGAAAGGTGGGTCCTAACGTGGACGATGTTCTCCTTACGTGGAAAGACAATGTTTCCTTACGTGGAAAGAAGATGGTTTCCTTACGTGGAAAGAAGAATTTATTCCTTACGTGGAAAGAAGTTGGTATTCCTTACGTGGAAAGATTGAGTCCTCACGCGGACATATCAAGATTGATTCCTGACGTGGAAAGAAATGGATTATTCCTGACGTGGAAGAGTTTAGTCCTTACGCGAACAGATCAAAGAAGTTATTCCTAACGTGGAAGAAAAAGATAGATTCCTTACGTGGAAAGTTTAGTCCTGACGTGGACGGATTCAGAAGAAGAAGTATTCCTAACGTGGAAAGAAAGCGTGTTCCTTACGTGGAAGAGAAAGAGAAGTTTCAGTTCCTTACGTGGAAAGATTGAGATTCCTTACGTGGAAAGAGAAAATGATTCCTTACGTGGAAAAGAGACGGAGATTCCTAACGCGGAAAAGATCGAGTCCATACGCGGACATATCAGAAGCGGATTCCTTACGTGGAAAGAGGTGATTCCTAACGTGGAAAGTATGGAGTCCTTACGTGGACAGATTAAGATGGCATTCCTTACGTGGAAAAATGTAGTCCTGACGCGGACAAGTCGGAAGGAATTGGTTGCCTTATGTGGAAAAGTTATGTTCCCTTGCGTGGAAAACGGATAGCATTCCTTACGTGGAAAGAGGCTTGTATTCCTGACGTGGAAAGAAAGAGTGTATTCCTGACGTGGAAGGGGTTTAGCTCTGATGTGGACAGACTCAAAAGAAGATTTATTCATTACGTGGAAAAATTGGGGTCCTTACGTGGACAGATTCAAGAAAAGTTGATTCCTGACGTGGAAGAATGATGTACTCCTTACGTGGAAAGTTGAGTCCTGACGTGGACAGGTTCAGAACCAAAGTTGAATTCCTTACATGGAAAGATTGGAGTCCTGACGCGGACATGTCAAGTGGTATTGGAGTCCTTACATGGACAGATTGATATAGTTCTCCTTATGCGGAAAGAAGATTGCTTCCTGACGGGAAAAGATGAAAGGGTTAGTCCGGACGTGGACAGATACAGAAGAAATGATTCCTAACGTGGACAGATGATTCCTAACGTGGACGATGTGATTCCTAACGTGGACGGGTGTTACTCCTAACGTGGAAGGGTTTTATTCCTAACGTGGACGATTCAGTTTATGGAAATGCAGACGAATTATCCCCAGCGGAGTTGCCGAGATTTTTCTGGGTTAGCAGCAAGTGGAGTCCTAACGTGGACCGGTTTTAGTCGAGATTTCTTCGTATTGACGACAGACAGAGTCCTAACGTGGACAAGCAAGCAATCTGTTATGACAGAATCCTCTTCAGAGCGATGAAGACAATCCCCAGCACAGTCGCACGAGATCAGTGGGTTGCCGTAACAGTCAGATTCAGCTGATGAATGTCGTTCCTCAAGCAGGGGCGCAGTTTATTTCTGCGGTTGGCAAATTTCTGGTTTCACTAGTATTCAACCGTCTCGTACCGCGAATGTCTGAAGGCTCCGGGCTCTTCACCCAATCGGGTCCAAGTCGCTTGAATAGGGGCAACTGTTGCACCCTAAAATTTGCCCAACCTTATTCACTTGGTTTATGTTTCAATGTCACTAGCATTTGCATATAGAGTCATGTACATAGACTAACCATCTGCATAGCATAAGCATAGCAAGTCATTCAACAGGGGACCAATCATTATTCTTATCTCTAGAGGCCTATCAAGAGGTTATTATCCCAATTCAATCTCATTCAAGTCATCAGGAAAGAATTTGAAAGCAAAGAGTTCAGCAGATCAAGCCTTGAGTCCATCTCCTAGCTGAGGGTATCTGAGGATCAACAAGAGGGTTGTGAGCTGTGAGTTGAGAGCATGGGGAGTATCTAGACATTATGAGAGACTTAGAAAGTCATTTGGAGAAGGAGACAAGTTATTGATGAGAGCACAAGAGCTATAGCTGAAGGCAGTCAACTAGGGTTTCACCTGGGTCACCCCTAGGTCAACCCTAGGTCAATTGACTGATTTAAGGGGCATTCAAGTCTATTGGAGAGATGTGGGGTTCATCATTGGACATATGAAGAAAGATATGGAGATATGCCAAGGAGAATTCAAGAGAAATCAAGGAGAAGAGGAATTTCTAGATTAGGGTTTCTGTGTAAAATCCCCTAGTTTAGGTCAAATTTCCAAGCAAGATAAGTCAAAATGCAAGCTTCAAATGGCTTCTTGGCCAACATGAAACTTGTAGAGGATCTCAAGACCTTTAATTTGAGTGGTGGAAGACATCAAGGAGATTTATAGAACTCAAGTTATGGTCCTTGCAAGTTACAGGTCATCTGAGGTGTCTGAAATTTTGTCTGTGAAAGTGACTTGACTTCCAAGCAATTTTTACCCCTCAAGGAGATTTCAAATGAATTCTTGGTCAATATAAGAATTGTTCCTCATTGTCTTAGCTTTCTAGAATGGTATAGCATGCCCTCATATGATGTGTGGAACTCAACTTATGGTCTTGGCAAGCAAAGGGTATTTTGGGCATTTGTGAATTACAGGTCATTTTAGCCTATGTCCAAAACTCATACAAGGAGGCCTCAAATGGAAAAACTTACAACATCAAACTTGCTCCAAATGGGATTTTAAGTCTAGAAAGAAGGTCACAAATTGTTGGAAAAGCTCATAACATGAAGTTGCATGATTGGTCCAAAGTTGAACTAAAATGGCTTATAATTTGAATAAAGTCAAGATGAAAAATGGTTTGGGAAATTTATAAAACCAAATGGAGACTTCCAATATATGATTTTGAATGGAAAAGTCATTTCAAAGACAATGGTTCAAGCACTTTTTTGAGTTTAGAAGGAAAAAAGAAAGATATTCATGGTTACTTGCATTTTAAGAAACATAGCCAAAATGGATCAAAGTTGGAAGGCAAGGGAATGTGCAAGATGGATCTAGAATGTTCATGTGAGCCATATATATTCATGAAATGAAGATTGATCAAGGGTTGGCTTCATTTTGCACCAAGAATTCCCCAAATTCTCTCATTCTTTCTCTTTGCAATTTCACTTCAATCTCTCAAATTCTTCACCAATTATCATCAAAATCAACTTCATTATACTGATCCATCATCATAGATCAGAATTCAACCAAGAACAAGGTGTGATTCATCCATTTTCGAGCACTTCCATCATCAACATCAAAATTACAATTTCCATTGGACAGCATAATTCAAGCCAAGTCTCATCCAAATATTGCATACAGAATCAAGTACATCAAGAATTGATCAAGATCCAAGCCCTAAAAGCCTCAGATCCACGAGTCTCCATAGCTGTTTTCAAGATTTTGCACCAGGTACATTTCCTCTGCCACAGCTTGAATTAGCTAGTTTAGCATGATTTTGTTAGTTTAGATATGATGTAGGATGTTAGTAGAGCAATTAGGTTGAGTTTGGAGTGGTTTGGTGAGGATTGTTAGCAGGTTGTAGAAACTGTTAGGGCTTGGAACTCGTGGCTTAGTGCATTAGAATTTTAGGTTGTTAGCGCAGGTTAATCACCATTAGTCATGGAAGAGTTTAGTCTAGGTTTGATGGAGAATTGTGATGATGAGTTGCAGAGTATATTCATGGTGACCAGAACTTGTTGCTATCGGGTTGAGTGATCTATTGAATTTCAGACTGAATTAAGACCATAGGCTTGTAGAGGGAGAGATTTAGAGCAAGTTTCATGTTTATATCGTGGCATTTCATGGCCTGGAGAGGGAGAACTGAGAGCTTGAATTTTGCTCGTGCATGGCTGCCATGGGAGAGGAAACCCTAATTCATTTGAACTGATGAAGAAGACACAATCTGGACCGTCTGTTTGGTGTTGGACTTTTGACTTGTAGAGCCATCGTGTGGCTAGCATTTAATCTGATTTTGGAGGGAAAGGAGTTGGTGCCAAACGCACCGTTTCATTAATTGAAACGGGCGGGCCTGAATGTGAGTGCTATTCCCACCCCCAGCTATCAAGCCCAATTTCAGTTTGAACGTGAATCTGCTTCTATTTTCACCCCCCTGCGTGGTTTTTACTTTCATTAATTCTGAAGGGATGCTGGGCCTTATCCAAAGTGCTACGCGCACCCCACCCCTGCTTGGCCCATCCTGAAATGAACTGAGAGCGCCTGCTATTCATACCCCCCTCCTCTCATTTTAATTCCAATTGTGTTTTTAATTCACTTTAATTTTTATGCACTTTCAAAAATTCATAATAAATACATAAAAATTCATTTTTAATCCATTCTTTCTACATCATTTTCTTTAGGATGTCTAGAAAATTTTCATTAAATAAAATTGCATTTTTATTTTTATTTCATATTTTTTCCATATTTTCTAAATAAATGTCATTTTAAATAGATTCATTTCATGCATGATTTTAGTAATTGTTGTTCTATTAAATACATTCATATTTTTTGTTCATTCTTTTTAGGTTGTTTAGATTAGATATTGAACTTGTAGATTCAATTTAGTTCCCATTTTTAGGAGTTAGTTTTAGGTGCTTAATGTAGGCTTGAATAACATGAACAAATTAGGGTGTTTTAGGTGATGACTTAGGAAGTTTGATTCTTTCCCTTAGGACTTAGGGTTTGACTAGTTTAGTTATGGGACTATAGGGGCTATGGGTAGTTATTAGATCCCCTTAGAAAAGTCAGGATTCCCCTACTGCTATTAATACTCTGTGTATGTCTGATTGACTAGTGTGGCGTGCCCTCTGGGGATTATTGCTTGCTTGCTTGGGTATTGGGTTTGTCTGGGGACCTGGGGAAGCTGAAGACTTGAGGAGATGAAGACCATTGGAGATCCAAAGATTGAAGATCAACTGCCAGAGTTGGAGAGGAGGTTCTTGCTAGCAGCTGCTGAGGAGACTAGGGTTTAGGAGCTAGGCAGAGCTCTAGATTAGAAAGCTTGTTTCTCAAACATGGAATGCCTTGTCTGCATCCATCCTTTCTCAATGATTCAAAGTCTCTTTCAAATATCCACCTCCTTCCTTTGGAAGGATCAGTGAATATATTTGAAAGATAGAACTTTTGAGAGGAAACTTTCTGTTTAATGTTAACAGTTGATGAACCACCTTTGGTAGGTAATTAATTGTTTAACATTCATTCACTTCACTCTTGTGACTGATTCCTCATCCTGGAGGTTTGAGCTTGAAGAAAAGCCATTGCAGATGGAAGAATGATGATCAAAGCCCTTGCCTGGAGGCCATGAAGATGGAGATTGATGCTTGTTGAAGCCTGTAGCTGATTGGAGATTACTTGAAGTCAGATGGTGATTCAGAGCTGCTGATGCTGTTTCTTTTGCTGTATTTTATTTGCTGATGTACTGATTGGTTTTCTGGACTGTATTGTTTGCTGTTTACCCTGCTGGGTTGAAAGTGAAGTCTGTTCACTTTTGCCTATTGTTTTCTAGGTTCGAGGTTGAGTGGGACTCCCTTGCCTCGCTTGTATTGTTGCATCCATGCATTTTACTGTTTTACTGTATATATCTGTTATTGTTTCTGTTTCTGCCTATCCCGTAGGATCTCTGTTTCTCTCTGTGCAAGAGAGGAGCATGATAGACACTAGGTCTTAACCCATGCATGATAACATTAGGATAGTTTGCTTCCCTTCGCAACCGTAGGTTAGAGTTCTGTTTCTTCCTTCCTCAAAACAAACAGAAAAACACATAAAGATTTCAAACACAATAAAAGACACTTCTTCCGTAAAAGAATGTGAACTCATCAAAGCGTCATTTTTGTCCGCTGGGACTGTTGATCAGAAAACCTTTTTCAGAAGGAATAAAATCAACTAAGACAAGCTTGTGTCGTACGTGGCCCGAACTACGTTTGCTCTGATCTTCCATGCTGTGTGGGAGTACGTAGGCATAGGATGCGATATCCTAGCGAGCAAACCTTCCCCTCCTTTCCCGTAGGTAGGCGAACTACGTTGACTCTGATTTCTCGTTCCAGACGGGAATACGTAGGCATGAAGTGCGATACTTTGCCGAGTCATTTTGTTTTCATTTTCTTTCCTTTTAACCCCAGACCTTTAGCGTAGATAGAATAACAATCCATACCCGAAAACAAGCGTGGATCCCGTCGAGTACGACGGACGTGAGGGGTGCTAATACCTTCCCCTTGCGTAACCGACTCCCGAATCCAGGTTTTGGTTGCGACGACCATACCTTTCCCGTCTTTGCGAGGTTTACTCTGAGCGTTCCCTTTCCCTCCCGTGGGATAAATAACGCACGGTGGCGACTCTTCTGTTCAGCCGGCGCCGATTTTCGCAGTAGCGACACTTATCCCTTCAGATTTTCACCTTCTCTCTCATTTAACCTTCATCTCCTCCATTGAAACCCATAACCTCCATTGTCATTCTTCAAAAAGCTCCCACCTTTTCAATTTTCGCGCACCAAAACCCCATACTCCATTCACAAAAATCGTTCTCCTCATCATCCTCGACATTTCCACGGTAATATTTTTTGCTAACGCTCACTTTTTTTCTCTCTCTTTGATTTTCAGGTACAAACGAAAATGCCTCCAAAACGCGTCGTTAGAGGAAAGCAGATGGAGAGCGAAACTACAAGGCCTAGGAAACGCGCAACTCGGATGTCGAACACGCACAATATAATGTTTGAAGATCCCGAACACGAGAAGCGGTACACATGTCATGTAAAACGTAAAATTACACCAACCAGGTACATGTGCAATACCACTCTGTCTGAATTAATCCTGAATGTCGAAAGCGACAAAATGTTTCATAGTCTCGGCATGTTAGAGTTCATGCACTTAAAAGCCCCAATGTTTGATATGGCGGCCCTAGTTTATCAGGGTGTGATTTCGATCACTCCTAATTATTATGATGTAATGAGTCGTAACAGGTTGGTTACTGCCCTCCTTGCTCCTGATAGAGTCAGTATTTCTAACCCAAATAATTGGATTTATGACAATAGCATATGCGCCCGAATTTGAACAGTTTGTTCCTCTTCAGGAGGAGCACGTGTATACTGGCGCAGGAAGCTCATCTACTGCTGACAACAACTGGTCGTGGGTGCATGGAAAAATTGGACACACCAGGGCTAAGCAAAACCGTCAAGCGGAGGAACAAGCTCGCCAAAGGGCGCTCATGGACGACATGCACAACATGATGCAGTAGTTGATGTTGTGTTTTCCTCCTCCTCAGTGAGACTCTGTGAGTCCCCTCTCATACACGTTCTAAAACATTAAGGTTAATGTTTAATTCTAGTGTACAGGGGATGGGTTTATTGTTTTAGAAGTTTTTTTTATTATGATATGTCAGTTGCATTTTGTTGCACCCCAAAATTTGCTCTTGTTTTTTTTATAACTTTGACTGGCTTTTGCTTCACATTCATCTGCATATCATCTAGGTCAATCACTTCTCGCACGCTGTCCAGGTTATCAACCGGAATGGGTTTATCGGGATTACAGCCGCTTTGTTCACATTTTAAACAATTTAAACCAGTTCAAATGATAAGTTCTATGTCAAAATTGGGTGAAATGTGGTACTCTTCCTGGGGGTTCAGTCCGTGCTGATAATTTTGTTGCATTTCGGTGCTTGATCCTTTTTATTCGTTTTTATGTTGTTTGTTAATTTAGAATTACTTAGAATTTTAGATTGGATTTAGAATTAATTTGTTTTTATTAGAATAGACTTTATTATAATTATTAGAATTTTATTTGAATTTAGAATTTAGAATTGATTAGAATTTGAGTTTTTATAAAATTAGATTTTTATTTAATAGATTTAAAATTCATTATTAAATTAGATTAGAATTTAGAACTTTAACTAGAATTTAAATAAATAGCTTTTAGAAATTAGAATAGACTTTTAATATTAGAATAGATTATTAATTAGAACTTGTTAAAATTAGAATTCGTTTTATTTTAGAAATTAGAATTAATTAGTTTTTAATTGGGAATTAGAACTTAGAATTTTATTTAATTAGTTTAGATTATATTAGAATAGAACTAGTTTTTTTAGGATTAGATTTAGGAGTTAATTAGAATTAGAAATTAGGATTTAATCTAGATTAGATTTAGAGTTTAGTTTATTAATTAGACTAATTAGTACAGTTAATTAAGCAAAAAATGCAAAAAGAAAGAAAAGTGCATAAGGAGCTTAACACCATAATTTCTGCATAACTCCAATATCCATAACAGAAAAAAATTACAAAATAAACAGCTCATAGCAGTAAAAAAAAAGTGGCAGAAAAGATTCATAACAAAATTTCATTACAAATACTATTATACCCCTAATACACAGCAAACCAACAAATGGCCTGTCACAAAACATAGTTTGTTGTCGCATAACAACAAACTGGTAACATTTTTTCAGCCACATCACAACACTCCATAGCACTCCAAGCAACAATTCTACAAAACCTCCAAAATCAAGTACTGAACCCGTAAAAACCACACTCTGCTATGCTTTAATTCCCCCATGCCGGACAAAACCTGTGCGAAAAACTACCCCTGCTATACCATGAGCAAAAACAGTCACAAGCTCCCTAAAAAAATCACAGACAAAGCCCTTTCGCACCAACAGTTCTCTTCTTCAAAAAACCTATCTTCTTTTTCTTCAATCGACCCCACGAAAAAACCACACAGAACCACGCCCTTATCACCCTTCTGCAACCTAATATCAAAATACAACTTCCAGAACCTCCACCTTCCTTCATGAATTCGACCTCACTCTTCTCCATATCACTGCCATCACTTTGATTCATCTACAAAAACAATCGAAACACCCAAATCAATACACAAAACCAAATCGAATCAAAATGGAGAACAGAGGAAGAGAGGTCGTACGCGAGTGTAGAGGAGAAGAAGAGAAGAGGAACGAACTGAATACCCGTGAATCGCCACTGTTGATCCACCACGTCATATCTCATTTCAAAGAAAGGACTCGTCTCAGAAACTTCCAATCCCCGATGACATGTGATACTTCCTCCTTTTTCTCATGTTTTTTTCTATGATTACTAGCTTAATTTTCTTTTTTATAGTTGAAAATCTAGTTTAATTGATGTCTAGGTTCTTGCTAATTGTTACTTAGGATTTGATTGGATAATTTTTCATGTCTTTATTTTAATACTTTTGCTTGTTTGTTTTAATATATCTTTTTTTCTAGATTTAGTTTTTAAATTGTTAATATATTTTTATAAATTATTTTTTTTATAGATGTTTTCAATAGTTTTTTTTCAGGTTTGTTAACATATTTCTCCAATCAATTTTTAAGAATTGTTAATATTTTGTTTCTAATTTTAGTTTTTTTTATAATTTTTAATATTTTGTTCTAAAGTCAAATTTTGGTACATTTATTTATCTTTGAGATTTATTTCGTTTTCGTTTCGGTCGAGGACGAGACCTCCGTAAATTGTTATTAGTCAAACTATTGATGAATAATGATGGATCCGAGACCAACTTATTTCTCTCCTCATTTCTTCTTCATTTTCAATTTTATTTAAATTCTTTCGATCTATGATGTCTTTCATTTTGTACGCGTCGTTTTATCGAAGTCGATAACCTTCTCGATTTCAAATCTATCGAAAATGACAATTTGGGTCATTTTCTTTACTTTTGGATCGTGATACCTTCGATTAATCGACATATTATTTGCAATTAAGACGAGATCACACCTTTTTTGGTCCGTGCGACACGATTAAATCAGAGAAGGATCCTCAATATCATTTCTCCATTTTGTCCATAGCACGAATATTTATTACGCGACCTCCTATAGTTCGACTTCCATCGTAAGTCGAGCTACGACGATTTAGCGTCACATTTTGTCCCGATTCGATTCATTAACACTGTTGAACATTAATTCAAAACCCTTATAAACCGCGATAGTGTTGTGAGCCACAAGCGTTAGGTGCGTAGGAAATGATGAGTAGGGAGGTCTCTCTTCACTTGTCTAGAGTTTTTAGCGTATGTCCTTTGGGCGATATGCGACGCATTGGCTCCTACGTCTTAGGATTTAGTGCAGTACGTGTACCGAACATTGATCTATGCTAAAACAGAACATGGACAGAACATGAGCAATTTAAATCCCTTTAAAAATTAACAGTGTCATGACATCTGTTGTAACATCTGCAGACTCACAGAACTATTTATCTAACCATTTAAAATGTGCAGAATTGTATATGCTGAAAGATAAATAACACAATGAATTGTTAACCCAGCTCGGTGCAACATCACCTACATCTGGGGGCTACCAAGTCAGGAAGGAAATCCACTATTAGTAGTATTAATTCATAGCTAAACTCCCAATTTACAACCCCTCACTTAATCTCTACCCAATGCAATTTCTGCCTATAACCCATTAGACAAGAGACACCTCTCATTTCCCACAATCACAATATTGATAAACAATTCAATACAAAAAGAAGACTTTAGAAGACACTCTTCAAAGTCACAATACTTGATTTTGCTTAACATCTTCAATCAAGAACAATACAGTCTTACTTACAAGTTTTGAGTGAACAATTAACAATTAACAATATGTCTACCACGATGCATCCAAAGATACAAAGGGTGACTTACAAAGTCACACACAAAAGACTCTCAAAACCCTAAACCCTTATTTTACACTCAAGTTTTTCTTGTTGTGAGTGCTTGTATTCTGTTAGGGTTTTTGCCTCCTTAAATAGTAATGCATACTGGGCTTGGGCTGGTCAAAAATAACAGCAGGAAGAGAAGATTTCAATCTTCATAAATAGCAGATTTGATTTGATCAATCAAATCTAATCATATCATTCTTCCAATCTTCAATCAATCTTCTGATAATAACTCCATATCAAATCCAATCTGATCCACAACAAGTGCATCAAAAACGCCCATAGTAAGCCATTAAAAACATGCAGATTCTGTACCAAAAAAGTGCAGCCAACTTGCACAAAAAATATGGACACACAAACATATTCATGACAGACAAATGTCACGACATCCTGTAGGACATCTTGTGATTACACCTAGTTTTACAAAAATGCCTGGCAATCAAGTCAAGTTCCAAATCTTCTGCAGAATCTTCTTCATAATAGTAGAAACAAATATTTTGTAGTTTCCTAAAAAGTCTCAAAGATCCTTTTTATGAACTCCAATTAAATATGCACTTTGTTTCTAATAAATCTCTTTGACCTGCGCATACTGATGAGGTATATCCAACAAAATCTCATCAAACCAAAACACCTCTGTGAAGAGATACAAAATAGCAGCTCCTGCTGTACCAGACAAAGATGTCACGACATCTGTTTCAACATCTTGATTAAAACACATGACAACAGTTCTGTCTTGACATCTTGATTAAAACATATGACAGCAGTACTGTCAAAATAGTAGATGAAGATGTTATGATATTTTGCTTAACATCAGTGCAGAATCCTGTTTTGCCAAAATTTAGCCAATCATAGAATCATGGAACTAACAATCTCCCCCTTTGGCAAATTTTGGCTAAAACAACCAAGACATGATAGATTAGCAACAACAGTAGTTTTATCAAATACATCCAGCTTAACAATCTCCCCCTTAATAGTTGCATCCAATAACATTAACACTTTACTCCCCCTTTATTTAGCCAAAAAGTTGACAAAAATTGGAGTAAATGTACACACATATAAACTCAGATGCACACATCAATCAGAGTCAAACCCAAAAATTGAATCATAATCACCTTGCTTCAAAGCAAGACTAGATGACAAATTGCACATGGTGTCCGGATATCCTAGTCTGACATCTCTCAATCTCCCAAGAGATACACAAATATTCTGTAGAGAAAAATAAATTCTCCCAAACAATAACCAATGTTGTTCCCTAGGTCATTCATAAGAAGCAAGCACAGTCCTAGTTCAAACCAACAGTCTCACAAAGCCAGACCCATAATCACATTGTCAAGGTAAATAGGTACACTAGACAGCATAATGTCAAGACATCTTGGCTGACATTACAACCTCATCAGTGGTCCAAGAACACAAGCTTGCCTTAGAATCAGCAAACTTTATACAGGCTACAGCAATGCATCTACATATCGGATAGGTACACAACTCTCCCTGTCATGCATAAACAGCATTCCCCCTAAAAGAGAAAACCCAAACACATGAAGACTTGCTTCAACATCTTCATATTCACACACTGGAAGCACATGCAACTCCAGACCCCTTGTTTCACAAACCATGCTAGACCCAATCCTAATAGCAGAAGTAGTCACAGGATAGACATAACTATCTGATACCATTTTCCTTGACTTCCATATGCACAAGATTAGAGCTGATGGTGTCTTGATCTTCATCTTCACTAGTCATACAAATATAAGACAAAACACCTGGATAGAGGCCCAAAAACCTGATTTGATCCATTGATACCCAATGACAGAACCAAAAAAAATATACTGTCAGGTTCACCATGAGCTAGAGCAGTAACGTAATGTCATAACATCTTGTCTGACATTCCACCCTCATACAATCACAAACTTCATGAAACCAAAAGCAATCCAGCAAAAGATCTTAGATAGAAGTATAATTCCCCATAGTTCTCTAACACCTTAACATGAATGGAAAACGTAAGACTCATCTTCATGTTTTCAAGAGCTCACTCCCTATTCAGCACACCTACTGAACGCATTCACTCACTGCTTTAACCACAGGCAACTAGTACACCCATCAGGCAGAAGCTCTCCCCCTATCTTTTTAAAAAAAGATGCTACAAGATTACCACATTATCTCTTATGACCAACTCTAAGCTCATACCAAATAGATCCACTTCTTTCTAGAGTTACTTGCAGCAAAAGAACCATTTCTCTACAAGAATTCTTACCTTAGCCTGAGTTAGAGAACAAGATATACACCCCATAATCCAAGACATTCTTTACCTCAGCATTTTCCCATATGATAAGTTAGAACACTTTTGTTTCAACTAGTGAATATCAGCTTCCACAATCTGAACCCCAAGTTTAGCAAACAAAATGATTATTAATCCAAGACAGTCTTCGTCTCATCATTCTCCCGTATGAAAAGATGGAACACTTCTGATTAAACTGGTGACTATTCACTTCTATATAACACACTAGGATCAAGACTTTTATGCAATCAACCAATGATCCACTCCAGTCTTGTAAAATAACTTCACATCATACTCCAAGGCAGTCTTTTTACCTCATCATTCTCCCGTATGACAAGATAGAGTACTTCTTAGTAAAGAAGTGAATCACAAATTCCTCAACAAAACTTCAAGTCCTTCTTCCAAAAACACAAACCAGATGATGTTCTAACATTAATTAGGACATCCTTCACATATCACAGACATAACATCTAATGGTTCTTGATATGCCCACAACTGGAATTACTACTCCCTAGTAATCCAATTGAAGATCTTCAAAAAACACAGCTCCACCAGCTTGATCAATAAGAACTTCAGACAACCAAAGAGATAAACTATCATACATCTCCAAAAGAAGGTAATCTTCCATAACCAACTTAGGGCTTCTACCACAAGCTCCAATATATGAACAGAACCAGAACCTTCTTTGATCTTCAACCAACTGTCCTTCTACACAAGAGTAATTAGTTCCAAGCTCACTGCTTGGAATCACATCAGAGACCAACCAAATACCATTGTTTGGTTAACTCAGCTTCTTTCAGAGCTCTAGAAAATCTAAGCAAACCTGATCTTCATATCCTACATGCTCCAAGGCAACTTAGATACACACAGACTTGGACCTGTAACATCAATGCCTTCACACAGCTCCCGCAAACTGTATGAGATAGTATTAATTTCGTTCATACCCGAGAAGATCAACCTATCTTACAATGATGTGCCACAACATCAATTAAGGCCCTGAAGTTTGCTTGATGTCACAACATCTGATAAGACATCCTGCTGGTGAATTTAGTCCTTCATTATGCCATTTAGAATAACCTCATCAAGAGTTCCATGTTCACATAGACTTGATTAGTGATAGCAAGTTTGAGTAGAAATCCTATATTTTGCTTCACAACAAATCCCTTGAAATGCATTTGCTTCAGAAACTCCTCTTTAGAGAACCCAAACATGCCAAAGCTTGATTCTTCAGAGAGGAAGGATCACAAAAATCTTTACAAAAGGACTCCTGCTTTCCTTAAGTAGAGACTTCTTTAGGAAGTCAAAGATAACCAACACTTATCCTTGACACCTACTGCACTCCATTACAAAATAAACTGATCCAAGGTCAATTCATCAAGATGATGAAATCTACAACTTCCCTTAGCACCATTTTAGACAAGTTTCTTGCTAGGAAACTTTCTAGACAAATTTCATACCTTTGTAGGTCCAAGAGGAAGAATGCAAACACACAAATAGATGGTACCAAGATCATCATCTACATCTCCTTTGCTTTATAGAATCACTCTTTGAATCAACAAGATTTTTTCAGAATCTCTACTCACATTTGGTTAAACATTAGATCTTTAATGTTGATACATCAAGGCTGGCACTCTTGACACAACCTGCCTATGACTTCCTCTGCTGATAGAACCCTTGCAAGTCATGAGTGGTGAAAATTGTAAGTGCTCTTGATTGGCTACATTTTGTGGCAAAATATTGGTATATGTATGAATGTCATGTCTGATGTTGTTACATTCATAATATAGACTGTGCAGGGTAAGTTAACTAAGCTAACTATAAGTTAAGATGGATGTCATACTCAATGTTACGACATAGGTCGTATGACATCAAGCGAAAGTTTGTTATTCTGGTAGCTAGAACTCAGGAAACAACTCAGAAGCTCAAGCTGGAATGCAGGAGACATTTTAGACGCCCTAGGGGAACTAATATGTACCTGATTAAAGAGGCAAACATGCATAATACAAAAGAGAGGTTTTATGATGGATAAAACCTAATGTATGCGCCCAGGCCCAAGGACTGATCTGCTGCTATAAATAACATGAGAAGCAATCCTAGAAGGCAGTAGTTGGAGATAGAGAAGTAGAGAAATCACCATAGTGGTTTAGAAGTGAAGAGGTTGTTCTTCACGATTGTGTCTTAGGAACACTTGTAATCCAAGCAACTGTTGATTGCATTGGTTAGGTAGTTTCTAGGTTGTGTACCACTCGAAGCTGTTAAGCAAGAGTGTGTGTCACTTGATCAAAGCTTTGAAGCAAGATCAAGGTGTGTGTGTAGTTGAAGTGTCTCTTCAATCTACTTTTTTATTTGTAACTGTTTGTTATCTCTGGTGTGTGATTGTAGGGAGTGAGTGGGTATACTCAGGTCTAGAGTGTCTCTAGGTTAAATTGTCATTGGGTAGGTTTTAAGTGAGGAGTGCAAACTGGAGGTTTGACTCTGAATTAATTCTACTGATAGTGAAATTTCTCCCTGGCTTGGTAGCCCCCAGATGTAAGTGTGTTGCACTGAACTGGGTCAACAACCAACTGTGTTATTTACTGCTTTGTTATTACTACATAATAGTAGGTCTGTAGTGAATGTCACAGTGGATGTTATAGCTTCTATTAGAACATCCATCGTGGGCTGGCCAAAATTTTCAAAAATAAATCACCTCCCACTATCTTCTTTAAAACAGCCTTCGGCAACATGCCACAACCATATATCAAATTGTATACAGTATACAAAAAATAGACCAATCTTCTCCCATGACTACCGGAGTTCTTTCATCAGAAAAATATGCAGCGGAACCACCAAAAGAACATCTTCAATATTCCCTAAACAAGATTTCAGAACATCTTATAGGACATCATACAGAAGTAGCCACTCCTCCTTTGGCAAAACGTTCAGCAGGTCATAGAAGCTCGTATATTAGAGGGCAAAGCAGCAGATACATAAAATCCTTCACAAACTTCTCCTTAACTCCATAAGCAGCAACTCCAAATATTTAGCAAGATCAGCAAATCAGCTACAACTTCTCCTTGTTTAAGCCACCAGAAAGTATGTCCCAAGATCTCATCCAGAACAAACAGGATGCCCACTCTGATACCAATTGAAATTCTGGTATGCAGATCTCAGATGTCTTAAGAGATGCTAAGAACATTGATCTCTGCTAAAACAGAACAAGGACAGAACATGAGCAATTTAAATCCTTTTAAAAATTAAGAGTGTCATGACATCTGTTGTAACATCTGCAGACTGACATAACTATTTATCTAACCATTTAAAATGTGCAGAATTATAAATGCTGAAAGATAAATAACACAATGAATTGTTAACCCAATTCGGTACAACATCACCTACATCTGGGGGCTACCAAGCTAGGAAGGAAATCCGCTATTAGTAGTATTAATTCAGAGCTAAACTCCCATTTTACAACCCCTCACTTAATCCCTACCCAATGCAATTTCTGCATAGGACCCACTAGACAAGAGACACCTCTCACTTCCCACAATCACAGTAGTGATAAACAATTCAATACAAAAAGAAGACTTTAGAAGACACTCTTCAAAGTCACAATACTTGATGTTGCTTAACAGCTTCAATCAAGAACAATACACTCTTGCTTACAAGGTTTGAGTGAACAATTAACAATTAACAACTAACAATATGTCTACCACGATGCATCCAAAGATACAAAGGGTGACTGACAAAGTCACACACAAAAGACTCTAAAAACCCGAAACCCTTATTTTACGCTCAAGTTTTTATTGTTGTGATTACTTGTATTCCTTTAGGGTTTTCGCCTCCTTAAATAGTAATGCATACTGGGCTTGGGCTGGTAAAAAATAACAGCAGGAAGAGAAGATTTGGTTTGATCAATCAAATCTAATCATATCATTCTTCCAATATTCAATCAATCTTCTGATAATAACTCCATATCAAATCTAATATGATCCACAACAAGTGTATCAGAAACGGCCATAGTAAGCCATTAAAAACACGCATATTCTGTACCAGAAAAGTGCAGCCAGCTTGCACAAAAAGATATAGACACACAAACATATTCATGACAGACAGATGTCACGACATCCTATAGGACATCTTGTGATTACACCTAGTTTTACCAAAATGCCTGGCAATCAAGTCAAATTCCAAATCTTCTGCAGAATCTTCTTCATAACAGTAGAAACAAATATTTGGTAGTTTCCTAAAAAGTCTCAAAGATCCTTTTTATGAACTCCAATTAAATATGCACTTTGTTCCTAATAAATCTGTTTAACCTGCGCATACTGATGAGGTATATCCAACAGAATCTCATCAAACCAAAACACCTCTATCAAGAGATATAAAATAGCAGCTCCTGTTGTACCAGACAAAGATGTCACGACATCTGTCTTGACATCTTGATTAAAACACATGACAACAGTACTTTCTTGACATCTTGATTAAAACACATGACAGCAGTACTGTCAAAACAGTAGATGAAGATGTTATGACATCTTACTTAAAATCTGTGCAGAATCCTGTTTTACCAAAATTTAGGCAATCATAGAATCATGGAACTAACAGAATAGAACACAGCGCGATTTTCGGTTGCTTTGGCAAGAAGCGATTTTGAGTTTGATGCGATTTCTTTTGCAGAGGTATTTTCGAGTTTAAGCATTGAAAGTGCATCGGTAGGTCGAGAATGTTGGACAAGGCTTAAGACTCTAATCTCGTTTTCTAGGGATTTTAGAAGTAATTTTGACTGAGTCTTGGCCATCCTTGTGTGGTTATCATTCAAACCAGAACCATTTGATTTCATCCATGTGAATTTTATTTGGCCTCTCAACCCTCAGCACATACGTTTACTCTTCACACCATATTATTATTGTGATACTTCCTCTTTTTTCTCATGTTTTTTTTCTATGATTACTAGCATAATTTTCTTTTTTATAGTTGAAATTCTAGTTTAATTAATGTATAGGTTCTTGCTAATTGTTACTTAGGATTTGTTTGGATAATTTTTCATGTTTTTATTTTAATACTTTTAGTTGTTTGTTTTAATATATATTTTTTTCTTCTAGATTTAGTTTTTAAATTATTAATATATTTTTATAAATTAGTTTTTTTTAGATTTTTTCAATATTTTTTTTCTAAATAGTTTTTTTTTCCAGGTTTGTTAACATATTTCTCCAATTAATTTTTAAGAATTGTTAATATTTTTTTTTTTCTAATTTTAGTTTTTTTAGAATTTTTAATATTTTTTTTCTAAAGTCAGATTTTGGTACTTTTATTTATCTTTGAGATTTATTTCATTTTCGATTCGGTCGATGACGAGACCTCCGTAAATCGTTATTAGTCAAACTATTGATGAATAATGATGGATCCGAGACCAACTTCTTTCTCTCCTCATTTCTTCTTCATTTTCGATTTTATTTAAATTCTTTCGATCTATGATGTCTTTCAATTCATAAGCATCGTTTTATCGAAGTCGATAACCTTCTCGATTTCAAATCTATGGAAAATGACCATTTGAGTCATTTTGTTTACTTTGGTATCGTGATAGACTACCTTCAATTAATCGACATATTGTTTGCAATTAAGATGAGATCCCACCTTTTTTGGTCCGTGTGACATGATTAAATCGAAGAATGATCCTCAATATCATTTTTCCATATTGTCCATAGCACGGATATCAATTACGCGACCTCCTATAGTTCAACTTCCATCATAAGTTGAGCTACGATGGTTTAGCGTCACATTTTGTCCGATTCGATTCATTAACACCGTTGAACATTAATTGAAAACCTTATAAACCGTGATAGTGTTGTGAGCCACAAGAGTTAGGTGCGTAGGAAATGATGAGTGGGGAGGTCTCTCTTCACTTGTCTAGAGTGTTTAGCGTATGCTCTTTGGGCGATATGTGAAGCATTCACTCCTTCGTCTTAGGATTTAGTGCAGTACGCGTCCCAAACTAATTCAATTCACTTTCATTCAGGCGTTCTAGGCCTAGGAGTTTTCTCTCGCACCCATGCGATCAAGACCTTTTTCCGTAGTTTTCCGAACTACGGCTGCTCTGATTCCTTATTCCCTTATGAGGATACGTAGGCACGAGGATCCCTATCCTTGGCGAGCACACTAACAACTAGCTTCCCCCTTCTCTTATCCCTAGTGCAAACGAGACCAACCTGTTTTCAAACCTTTTCATCCTTCGGGATTGTTACAAACTTCACTTTCAAAAAGAGTACGTTAATTTTTCGTTCTACCGCAAACAGGCATCGCCCCTAACTGCTGGAATGGAGACTTAACGTCACTCATAAAAAACACTTAACCAACCTTGTCCCGTAGTTGTCTGAACTATGTTTGCTCTGATTTCTCATACCATATGAGGATACGTAGGCACAAGACGGTGATGTCTTGGCGAGCAACCTTCCCTCATCACCCGTATTTTCCTGAACTACATTGACTCTGACTTTCCCGTTGCACGAGGGAATACGTAGGCATAGGGCCGCAATGTCCTATCGAGTCTGTTCTTTCATTTCACCCCCGTTTAGCAGTAGCTTTTAGATAGCTTTCACCTATAGACTAGACAACAAGCGTGGATCCCATTGAGTACAACGGACATGAGGGGTGCTCATACCTTCCCCTTGCATAACCGACTCCTGAACCCAAGATTTGGTTGCGATGACTTTGACTTTCCCGTTATCTTAGGTTTTATTCGATCGTTTCCTTTCCCTCTCTTTAGAATAAATAACGTTCGGTGGCGACTCTTCTGTTTGTTTCCGCCAGCTCCTTTTTTCATAGTTGTGATAGCTGGCGAGTCTGTTGGGGACCTGTTTCCCTATGCGAGTCAATCCTAGCACTTGTTTGTTTTATATTTGTGGGTGTGCATATTTGTGTGTATATATGTTGTATTTGTATATTATTGCATATTCATTTTTCGCACTTTATTATTGTTATTATACTGTTGCTGTTGTGTTGTTATGTGGGTGTTCCGTTGAGAGATAAGTCGAATACCCAGGCTTGAGTACACATCTAGAATTAGTGTGGAGAGTAGTGCGGGATTGCATGTTTGGCATGCAAGAGCCCTCATGAAATTCGCGTCTAGACGAGGTTTTCTTTGAAGACATCTTATCTTGTGCGTTTTGGACAGTTGAGGGGATATTGTATCTGAAAACTAATGACTCTGAAGACCGTTCATTAGGAAATCAGTTGAGGCTTCCTCGTTTGACCATGATGCCAAACCAGAAATGGTGAACGTATCATCGTTTCTTGACGTGAGAGTCTGTGATACTAACGACCTGCATAGGATGTCGTACCTTGTCAGAGACTAGATCCTACCCGTGAGCGGGAGGGGTTATGAAAGAAACTTTGACCTTCAACCAACCCGGTATTCTAGTATTCTCTTTAGAGCGGACTTATGAACTTATCCAGTCAGCAGCGCAACAGTTATTCATAGCTTTGTGGAAGTTTTGATCCCGTGTCTGTTGCATTAGCATTTTGCATTGCATTTACATCTCATTCTTGCATATCCATCCTCAGCCGGAAAAGAGAGTTCATCCATATTTTGTCCAATCGCAGTTAATTTCCCAACACTCATATCGGACTTGAATTAGCTTTTGGAAGAATCATGAACTCAGGAGAGCAGAATTCAGTTGTTACAAGGGCAGAGTTTGAATTGATGAAGAACCAGCTAGATCAACTCATGGAAGCCATGAAAGCTATGACAAGGGGAGAGGCCAACATTCAGAGGACTCCAGTTAATGGGGATGTTACTCCGCCTTTAGTGAACAATGTTTCTCAAGCTCAACCTGTGCGAACTCATATTGAAGATCAAGTTATACAAGAGTGTACTATTGTCCGAGATAGACATTCATCTTAACTCAATGATACAGACTATTAGAACTTCACATTCTTTGTGCCGAGTTCCCAAGGGACTGTTCCAAAGATTAATCTTAAGGACTCCCAGACTATTGAGTTTATGAGAAGATATCGTTTGTTGGAGGAAAAGCTTGACGCCCTAATGGGTCAAGATGCTCTTAATCTGAATGCTTCGAGCATGTGTTTGGTGTCAGGCCTTGTAATGCCTCCGAAGTTTAAGACACTGAATTTTGAGAAGTACAAAGGGGATAGTTGTCCGAAGCAGCATTTGGTGATGTTTTGCAGAAGAATGACTTCACATGTCCATGATGACAAGCTTATGGTTCGCTGTTTCCAAGATGCTCTGAATGGGGCATCGTTGAGCTGGTACATGCAGTTAGAGAGTGGTTGCATCCGATCATGGTCTGACCTAGCCAACGCCTTTCTGAAGCAATAAAATTACAATCTTGACATGACTCCCAATCGCATGCAGTTACAAGACTTATCTCAGGCGGACAATGAATCCTTCAGAGGGTATGTGCAGAGATGGAGAGAGTTAACTGCTCGCGTTCAACCACCACTTCTAGAAAGAGAATTGGTTGACCTATTCGTGGATACTTTGCGAGGTCCATACTTCCATTGGTAGTGGGGCATTAAACTTTTTTGACTTGATAATAATGGGGGAACGTATTGAGAGCAGACTCAAGAGTGGAAAGATTCGAGACACCTCAGACATCTTAGTTTATGAAAGCGAATCAATTTCCAGTTCTCAAGAGGAATGGGAGAAAGAAAGTAATTCCATCCAGGAATCCACGGTACCTTAGATTCAGTTTTCAGACATTTCAGATGTTCAGAGTCAGCAACCTGTTGGGTCTGTGTATCAGATATCTATTCCCCTCCAGAGTCAACAATCATACCGTCATCAGCAACATCAGCACGCTCGACAAAACCAAAGAAGCCAGAGAAGCATTTCACTCAGTTGCCGATGTCATATAGTCAGATGTTTCCAGATTTGATTAAAGGTGGATTGATAGTGTCGAAGGAGATTAATCCAGTAATTCCTCCAAATCCGCTAGATTTTGATGTCAACGCCCGTTGTGATTACCATGCTGGGGAACATGGGCATTCAACCGAAGACTATAAGGTGCTTAAAAGCAAGATTCAAAATTTGCTTGACTCTAATATGTTCTCAGTCACACCTTAGGGTATTCAGATCAACAATCCTCCTTCATCCAGTCACATGGGTTCAGCAGTTCATGTTATGGAGGAGTTCACCGAGAGCAAATGTTCAGAAGAGTATCAGGATAACTACGAAGAGCAGTTCGGAAGACGGCTAGCTCAATAACAAATTAAGATTGGAAAGCCCAGTTCCCCAAAGCTGGCGGTCTTTTATATCATGTCATTTCTTTGCATTTGTGTTTTCTTTTCTATTAAAGTGCAAACTTATGTGTAAAACTTATTTGTTTTCATTTGATAATGATGATGAAATGAATATACATGTTCACTCAATACTTTTTATTGATGTCAAGCGCTTGTTTAAGCGGAACCCGATGGAGGATGACGAAATTTAAAGACGTAAAGCTTCAAATTGTATGCTTTTGAATAAATCCCTGTTGTTGATGTACATGCATTGTTTCAAATTCTTAAACACCGGAGATATAAGGAAGATAGTCCCTTATCAACCCTTTCGAGCCTAGTAGTAGGAGTTTCTTTCTGAAAATGAAAAACCCTCAATCTTAACCTGGGGCAAGGTAGGTGTCAGTTAATTTGACCAAGCATCCTAATTGTAGGAGTATTCCCGTTCGAGGATCAATCACACATGTAGAGGTCGTACCTAAAAAGCTTACGGTGGTTATCCGTCACCATCCAAGGAGTTAGGCAGTCACAATCCTTTTAACAAGTTAGACAAGCCGGTGTCACATGATTTATTTCCAAAAAGAAAACCAAAAGAAAATAAAAAAAAGCCCGTTAAGTCGATAACTTGAAAACAAGTGGTTTAGGCAAAAATTAGGGCATCCCACTGGACTTTGAAATCAAAAGATATATTCAAAAGAGTCAGTCCAGGCAAAAATAGGGAAATCAAAAAAATGATGAAGAACAGGTCGTGTGACTCCAGACACCAAAGACGAAAAGCGAGTGATTGTCACTCCGAAAACTTGTGGTTTCCATAACCATCACTCCTGTTATCCAACCTTTGAAAGGTGAGCGCTTGTGTCGAGTTAGCTGAACATAGGACTGGAGAGCATCAAGGAGAATGGGTGGGTTAAAACAAAACTTTGAGCCTTATATCCTTTCTTTCTCAGACCGTGATCCAGGCCACGTTACATCCTTCAAAAGACCTAATTGAAGCAGGTTTGTTTCGAAAGCATACTTCGGTTAAGATCGCGTTGAAACTGACTCCTAAAAGGGTTTTCTTACTATTTCGGTATTAATGTTGACATTCTGATAAGTGATTCATTCACTATATGTCACAACTTTTTTCCAGTGAATAGACTTGGATTTCAAAACTGCCATATGCATTGCATTAATATTATCATTTACAAAATGAGCTGTTTTACTTGCTAGAAAGCACTTGACATCAGGAGAGTTTCTACAAGGGAAATTTTGATGAAGATAAGATGCAAAGCGCCTGAGTACTCTGTTGAGCAGGGGCAAATAATCACATAAGGAGAATTAGCCATTCTAAGAATCAACAAATATGAGGCAATCAGGTCGAGATTCGATAAATCTCTCGAAGGTCAGTAGGTCAAAGGCACTTCTTCACAGATCAACCAATCAGGGGCAACATCACTTTGAAGCTGGGGCAGACCGTCCCAAGAGCATCGAAGTTATCCTTATCTAGAAGGAAATCAATCTGAAGCACCTCTTCGAGGTTCAAAATGCTGAGGCAGTTCACCTTAAACCGTCAAGGTACAGAGATTTCAGGCCTCCTTTCGAGGAAGATTTTTACAAAAATCCCACAGGCTAGGGCAAGTTTGGAAACAAAGGAACTTTTCCTCTCCATATCTTTAGAGCTATTCAAGCAGGTTCAGTCAACCTTCGAGTTCAAGACGAATGTCAGGAAGTCATGCTAACCATTCGCTGACTCTCCCACCATAAACCTTGTATCCAGACAAGACCCTTAAACCCTGTATCCAGATAAGACATTTTCCAACGTCAGCCGTACCTGACCATTCACAGATAACCTAAAGTCTAATTCCCATTGGCGCCTCCTTCCAAAATCCAATCCCCATTGGTACCTAGAAAATTTTCACCTTCGAAAAACCAATCACCGTCAGGTTTCACCTATCTTTCCCAACAAAAGTCCAATCATACCTGGAGCATCTTTTTTTCCCCGGAAGCCCGAGCCTGCATCTACATTTTTGCATATAGTTATCATCTTTGCATTGCATCCTCAAATGCATAGCATTTCCATTTCGTATGGAGCATTACGCTATAAATTTTTTTTCAAACATATGCATATGATGCATAGGCCAACTTTGGTTACCTTTCGTGGAAACTTGAATCACTCTTCAATCAAGACAGTGACATATCTCCAGCAGCCTTGTTCGGACAACTCATCTGCTTACTTTCTTTTGGATTTTAGATCATACGTCGATCATACTTTTCCCATCAACCCTTTGATGACGACATCCCCAGCATGTGTTTCTTTCCGTCAATTCCTATTGACGATGTGATTTTGGATATGGTTTTCTTTCTGTCAATTCCTATTGGCGATGTGATTTTTGGATTCACGGACATGTTTTTCCAGAAAGGTTTTCTTTTCGTCAACTCCTATTGATGATGAGGTTCTTGGATATGGCGTTCTTTCCGTCGATTCCTATTGGCGATGCGGTTCTTGGATATGGTTTTATTTCTGTCTACCATTAGACGATGTGATTTTGGATATGGTTTTCTTCTCGTCTATCATTAGACGATGTGGTTCTTGGATATGGTTTTCTTCCCGTCTACCATTAGACGACGTGATTTTGGATATGGTTTCCTTTCCGTCAACTCCTATTGGCTATGTGATTTTAGGATTCACGGACGTGTTTCTCCAGACAGGTTTTCTTTCCGTCAATTCCTATTGACGATGTGGTTCTTGGATATGGCGTTCTTTCCGTCGATTCCTATTGACGATGTGGTTCTTGGATATGGTTTGCTTCCCGTCTACCATTAGACGATGTTGTTTTGGATATGGTTTTCTTCCCGTCCACCATTAGACGATGTGGTTCTTGGATATGATTTTCTTCCCATCTACCATTAGACGGCGTGATTTTGGATATGGTTTTCTTTCCGTCGATTCCTATTGACGATGTAGTTCTTTGGAGATGGTTTTTCTTTCCATCAATTCTTATTAACGATGTGGTTCTTCGGACAGGTTTTCTTCCCGTCTACCATTAGACGATGTGCTTTTGGATATGGTATTTCTTTTCGTCAATTCCTATTGACGATGTGGCTTTGGGATTTGTTGCACCCTAAAATTTGCTCAACCTTATTCACTTGGTTTATGGGTCAATATCATTAGCATTTGCATATAGAGTCATGTACATAGCCTAACCATCTGCATAGCATAAGCATAATAAGGCATTCAACAGGGGATCAAGCATTATTCTCATCTCTAGAGGCCTATCCAGAGGTTATTATCCTAATTCAATCTCATTCAAGTCATCAGAAAAGAATTTGAAAGCTATCAAGTCAATGGGTCAAGCAGTTCATCTATCTCCTGGCTGAGGGTATCTGGGGATCATCAAGGAGAGTATGAGCTATGAATTGAAGGCATGGGTAGTATCTAGACATCTTGGAGGACTTAGAAAGTCATTTAGAGAAGAAAACAAGTTGTTGATGTGATCACAAGAGTTGCAGTTGAAGACAGTCAACTAGGGTTTCATCTGGGTCAACCCCAGGTCAACCCTAGGTCAATTGACTGATTTAAAGGCATTAAGGGCTATTGAAGAGATGTGGGGTTCATCATTTGACATGGAGAGTAAGGATATGTTGTTGTGCTAAGAAGAATTCAAGAGAAATCAAGGAAAAGAGGAGTTTCTAAAGTAGGGTTTCTATGTAAAATCCCCTAGTTTAGGTCAAATTTCCAAGCAATATAAGTCAAAATGAAAGCTTCAAATGGATCCTTGGACAACATGAAACTTGTAGAGGATCTCAAGACCTTTAATTTGAGTGGTGGAAGACATCAAGGAGATTTATAGAACTCAAGTTATGGTCCTTGCAAGTTACAGGTCATCTGAGGTATCTGAAATTTTGTCTGTGAAAGTGACTTGACTTCCAAGCTAGTTTTACCCCTCAAGGAGATTTCAAATGAATTTCTAGTCAACATAAGAATTGTTCCTCATTGTCTTAGCTTTCTGTAATGGTATAGTATGCCTTAATATGATGTGTGGAACTCAACTTATGGTCTTGGCAAGCAAAGGGTATTTTGGTCATTTGTGAATTACAGGTCATTTTAGCCTATGTCCAAAACTCATACAAGGAGGCCTCAAATGGAAAAACTTACAACATCAAACTTGCTCCAAATGACATTTTGAGTCTAGAAAAGTAACCATGAGAGATTGGAAATGTCCATAGCACAAGGTTTCAAAATTGTTGAATTTAATGAAGGAAAATGGCTTAAAAAATGATATTTTTCATATCTTGGCCAAATGATGCAAAATTATAGGTCATTTTGAATGGAAAAGGCATTTTAAAGACATTGGCTAAAGTGGAATTTTGAGCTTAGGTCATAATTTGTGAGTTATCCATGGTTGCTTGAATTGAAAGTAACATAATCCAAATTAAAAGGGAAAAATGCAAGGGAAATCTCTCCAATGTTCTAGGAGGTTCCTACATCATCTATATATTCATGCAAGGGTTGGTGCTCCCATTTGTCCAAAATCTCCATTTTCATCCATTTTCTCATTCTTGCATAAACTACTCAAACTCCCTCAAATCTTGATCATTTTGCAAAATTCTTGATCCCATCATTCTCTACAATCATCATATAACCAGTTTCAAGCAAGATCCAGTGGAAATAGTTCAAAATTCGTGTGTTGTAAGTCCATTCTCAAAAGTGCAAGAAGAATCCATTACAAGAATTCAGAGTGTTTGGGCAAGAGTAGATGCATACAGTATCAAGATCCAAGCACATTGATCGAGTTTAAGCCATTGCTGAGCTCGAGGTGAAGGATTCACCATTCTGTTTTCCAAATTATACCAGGTATGTTCTCCATTCAAATTGGCTTGATGTAGTTAGCATGACATAGGTTTGTTAGGATAATAGTGACTTAGGTGGTTAGAGGAGTAATCCTGAAGCTTTTAGTGTGAATTGGTGAAGATTCTTGCATGAGCCATAAAACTGTTTTGATCCATAACTAGGAGATTAGTGAGTGGTGGCTCATTTGGATTAGTGTAGCGTGATCAGTGATGCTTGATTGATGTTCTGTTAGCAAGAGATTAGGGTTTAGTGAAGGTCAGAATTGAGGCAGCCATGGAAGGGAAGCTATCGTGTTTAGTGATTGGGTGAGGTTTAACAAAAACTGATGATGTAGTTGCATTCTACGTGGAAAATGAAGCAAGTTTGGTGTTTGTAGTTTTGATTTTCATGAGGAGATGAGGGAGAACCGAATGCTTGAAGTTGGAATCGTGCATGGAGGGTATCTGAAACCCTAGGGAGTCCAAGGTTGATGATGACTCCAAAGCCGTAGGATGCACGTTTGACCTTGGACTGGAGGGTGGCATCGAACGACCCACATTTAACCTGAGTTTTGGTGGGAGATTTAAAACTTAAAACGCGTCGTTTCACTAATTGGGGGGATTGGGCTCAGATAGTTATTCGCACCCCCCAATTTAGTAAGCCCAACGCGCTGAACATGGATTGTTTGCTATTTTCACCCCCTCTGGTTATTTCTTTGTATTTTATTTTTATTTTCTTTATATTTTTCATGCATCTTATAAAAATCATAATAAATAGAAAAATCATCATTTTTAATTCATTCTTTTTGCATATTTTTCTTTAGGATGTCAAGAAAATCATAAAAAATAAAAATTGCATTTTAGTTTTTATTTGATATTTTTCCCATATTTTCTAAATAAATAGCATTTTACATAATTTCATTTCATACATAATTTTGTTATTTTTTGTTCTACTAATTGCTTCAATATTTTTTGCCCATTCTTTTTAGGTTGTTTAGATTAGACATTAAAATTGTAGATTCAATTTAGTTCCCATTTGTAGAAATTAAATTTAGGTGCTTAGTGTAAGTGTGAATAACATGGATAAAACTAGGGTTTTAGGTGATGACTTAGGAGATTTGATTCTTTTCCCTTAGGACTTAGGGTTTGACTAGTCAAGTTATGGGACTATAGGGACTATGGGTAGTTATTAGATCCCTTAGAAAAAGTCAGGATTCCCCTACTGCTATTAATATACTGTATATCTGATTGACTGGTGTGGTGTGCCCTCTGGGGATTATTGCTTGCTTGCTTGGGTATTGGGAATGTCTGGGGACTTGGGAGAGCGGAAGACTTGGAGAGATGAAGACAATTGGAGATCCAGAGACTGGAGATCAACTGCCAGAGTTGAAGAGTAGGTTCTTGCTAGCAGCTATTGAGGAGACTAGGGTTTAGGAGCTAGGCAGAGCTCTAGATTAGAAAGCTTGCTTCTCAAACATAGATGGCTTTGTTTGCCTCTATCCTTTCTCTATGATTCAAAGTCTCTCTCAAATATCCACCTCCTTCCTTTGGAAGGATCAGTGAATGTATTTGAAAGATAGAACTTTTGAGAGAAACCTGTCTGCATAATGTTAACAGTTAATGAGCCACCTTTGGTGGGCAATTTACTGATTAACATTCATCTCCTCTTGTTGGCTGATGTTCATCCTGAAGATTGGAGACTTGAAGAAAAGCCATTGCTTATAGGAAACTGATGATCAAAGCCCTTGCCTGAAGGCCATGAAGATGGAGATTGATGCTTGTTGAAGCCCATAGATGATTGGAGATTACTTGAAGCCAGATGTTGATTCAGAGCTGCTGATGCTGTTTCTTTTGCTGTTGTATTTCATTGTTGATGTATTGATTGGTTTTCTGGACTGTATTGTTTGCTGTTTACCCTGTTGGGTTGAAAGTGAAGCCTGTTCACTTTTGCCTATTGTTTTCTAGGTTCGAGGTTGAGTGGGACTCCCTTGCCTCGCTTGTACTGTTGCATCCATACATTTTACCGCTTTACTATATATCTGATATTGTTTCTGTTTCTGCCTATCCCGTAGGATCTCTGTTTCTCTCTGTGCAAGAGAGGAGCATGATAGACACTAGGTCTTAACCCATGCATGATAACATTAGGTTAGTTTGTTTCCCTTCGCAACCGTAGGTTAGAGTTCTGTCTCTTTCTGTCTCAAAACAAACAGAAAAACACAATAAAGATTTCAAACACAATAAAAGACACTTCTTTCGTAAAAGAATGTGAACTCATCAAAACGTCATTTTTGTCCGCTTGGACTGGTAATCAGAAAAACCCTTTTTCAGAAGGAATAAAAACAATCAAGACAGACTTGTGTCGTACGTGGCCCGAACTACGTTTGCTCTGATCTTTCATGCTGTGTGGAAGTACGTAGGCATAGGATGCGATATCCTAGCGAGCAACCTTCCCCTCCTTTCCCGTAGGTAGGCGAACTACGTTGACTCTGATTTCTCGTTCCAGACGGGAATACGTAGGCATAAAATGCGATACTTTGCCGAGTCATTTTATTTTCATTCTCTGTTATTTTTAACCCTTGACCTATAGTTTAGATAGAATAACAATCCAGACCCGAAAACAAGCGTGGATCCCGTCGAGTACGACGGACGTGAGGGGTGCTAATACCTTCCCCTTGCGTAACTGACTCCCGAATCCAGGTTTTGGTTGCGACGACCATACCTTTCCCGTGTTGTGCGAGGTTTACTCTGAGCGTTTCCTTTCCCTCCCGTGGGATAAATAACGCACGGTGGCGACTCTTTTGTTCAGCCGGCGCCGATTTTCGCAGTAGCGCCAGCTGGCGACTCTGCTGGGGATCCAACGTCCCCCGGCTGCTAAGGACTGTGATAATGCTTATGCATGTGGGATCCAACGTCCCTTAAGAGAGTCAATCCTAACGCTTGTTTTCCCGTCGAGGATTTTGTATGGAGTTATTGTATATTTCTAACCTTGTATTTTCAGCTTTGTATATTGATTATTGTTGCTGTATTTGGGGTGTGACGGGTGTTCTGATATTGAGAGATAAGCCGGACCTGGGCTTGAGTGCACCTAGAATTAGAGTAGAAAGTAGTGGGCGCGTGCCGGCTTTGCTTGCATTAGTGTCTCATGAAATCTACACTCGGACGAGGTTCTTCTGGTTGGCTTCTTTTTCTACCCTTTGGGTCGAAGGGGTTGTTGGTCAGCTGAATTGTCGACTCCGGGAACCGATCATTTGGAAGTTGACTAAGTGAGGCCTCTTCAGGATTTGATGATGCCACTCCTTCTGGGAATCGTATCATCAACCCTGAAAGTTTGTGACGCCGACGACCGCATAGGATGCCATACCTTTGTCAGTTACTAGGACATCCACCTGTGAGAGGGTTTGGGGTTATGCAGGTAACTAGACCTTCAGACTACCGGTTATTTCTTGATCAGGGATCCTGGGTATTTAGGGAGAGTTCTGAGGTCTGTCAGAGACCAGTCGGAGGTATGTTCTGAGGTCTGTCAGAGACCAGTTGGAGAGTTCTGAGGTCTGTCAGAGACCAATTGGAGATGTGATTTGAGGTCTACCAGAGACCAGTTGGGGTTATGGTTTGAGGTCTGTCAGAGACCAGTGTTGGAGCTTTGTTTTAGGTCTATCTGAGACCAGGGTTTGATGACTTCTGGATGGTCTATCTGAGACCTTTCTTGATGGGGTTCAGGCTATTCAGCGACAGCTTTGGTCCCTGTTGCATGTTACTTGCATTGCATTGTCTGCATATCCATTACCACTTGCATTTCACTAACGTGTGTCTGTGCTGCAGGTGCATTTGCATATTCCCCGGTTCTAGTGCCCAGACTTCTGAATATTGATTATGGCTGGTTTGAGGAAAACAGTTGTGTACAAGCTGCCTTCACCTGATATTACTTCTTTGCTTGGTCTGATATCTCTTGCCGATGAGGAGGTTAGGAGAAGCTTCAGAATGAGTCATGGGAGGTTACTGAGATTAGTCTGCAAGCCCACTGCCGATGAGATGAACGGGCTATACACCTTGATGCAGTTCTATGACCCCGCATTGAGATGTTTTACATTTGCGGACTTTATTCTAGGGCCTACCATTGAGGAGTATGTGGAGTTTACTGAGCTTCCCGTGCAGAACAAGGTTCCCTTTATTCACTCTGCTGCTGAGCCCAAGTTGGAGGATTTAGCCAAAGCCTTGCATGTGAATGCTGCTGAGCTGTTGTTGACTTCTTGGCTTGGGGTTCCCGGTTTCTCTCTAGATTTTCTGGTTGGCAAGGCTCAAGAGTACGCCAAGAACGGTTGTTGGGTGGTTTTCAACGCTATTTTGGCTTTATGCATTTATGGAATTGTGCTGTTTCCTAACTTGCCCAACTTTGTGGACCTGGATGCTTTCTATCTGTTTGCTGCAGGCAACCCAGTGCCAACGTTGATCGGAGACTTCTACCACTCATTGCACTACAAGAACGAAAACCGAAGGGGAAAAGTTGTTTACTGCTGTACTCCTCTATTAAATATGTGGTTCAAAAGTCATCTCCCCATGAAGGGACCATTTGTGGACAGTGCAACCTCAGCCAGTTGGTCAGAGCGCCTGATGAGGCTATATTCCGAAGACGTTGTGTGGTTTGATCGAGACCTGTTGGGATTTGAGCTCATCTTCAGCTGTTTTGGGTACCCTAATGTGCCGCTGATAGGAAGAAAAGGGTGTATCAATTACAACCCTTCTTTATTCATTCGTCAGTTCGGATATGCACTGAAGAATCCACCTCAGGAGGAGGAAGTACAGGAATCTTTGTACTTCACCGGAGACGTGAAGGGGGAGTTATTAGCCAAGTTGCAACATGCCTGGACGCGTATTAACCGCAAAGGGAAGCCACTGTTAGGTAAGAACGATTGCCAGGCATATGAACCTTACAGGGTTTGGATCCAGGAAAGAGCAAGTCAGTTATTAATGCCATTTCCCGCTGCACCCGCCACTGCTCCCGTCCCGGCAGAAGAGCCAACTACTGTTTCTAGGGAGGTCTACGAGCAAGTTGTGAAGGAAAAGGAAGCCTTGTTGAAGACCAACGAAGGGTTAGAGCAAGAGTTAGCTCAAGTACGCAGTGAGAAAAACAAGGCCGTATATGCTTTCCAGCAACAAATCGAGCTGTTAAATAGGTTAGGGGCTGAGTTGACTGAGGAAAAGAAAAAGCGTGAACGTCTGGGGCAAGAGTTCAGAAGCTCCCATGACATGCTGGAAGCCAAAAAGAAGGCGCTTGACGCAGCACACCGAGAAATCTCTTCTTGCAATAAGACTTGGAATGCTACACTCACCAACAATAAGAAGAGGGAAGATAAGCTGAAGCAGCAAGTCTCCGACCTCGAAGAGAAGTTGAAGTCTAGCATCAAAAAGTGTGAGGAAGAAGTGATGACCCGGTACAGTGTCCAGCATGCGCTGAACAAGGCAATCAAATGCAGAGATGAAGCGGTGTCTCAGAAGCGGAAGCTAGAAGATTGCTTCGGAGAAGCAACATGGGAAGAAACTGCTGAAGACGTGCGCCGTGTTCTTAAGAAAAGAAACCAACTGGTTGAAGGGCTGCTTGATCGACCAAGTCATCCAGAGACCAAGAAGTTGATAGAAGAGTACCAGACTTTCGGGAGGATTTGATCATTTCATGTAGTAACTTGTATGCTTTATTTGCATAATGTTGACCATCACCAGGATTGTTGGTTGAGGTCATGCCTTCTTATCGTACTCTCAGCGACATTGTATTCTGGTTTTCTCAGCAATATATGAGGCTTTCTATGATTCAGCTCCGATATTCCTATTGTCAACACTGTCACTGCACTGGCACCTTCACACTAGAACTGGGGGAATGAATTTCCCTAATGCACAGACACATTGCATTGCATTCATACTGCATTACAGGTAATCTTTGAATAAGTGTCTTATTTCCTGCTTTGCAACAGGTACTTTTCAGGATTGCAGATCAGCACCCGCACCGTTATTCTACCCGCACCAACTGTCGAAGAATCATGGATCAAATGCAGAACGAGATGCAAGATGTGCGCGAGAAGCTCGCTCTCTTTATGCAGACCATGGAAGCTATTGCAAAAGGGCAGGAGAATTTGCAGGCCATGGTCCAGCCTCTGTTGGCTCGAAATGCTGGTCACGGTAACGAGGATCATCAGTCTGTACGGGTCGATACTGTTCATGGAGACGGCACTCCCACGCCAGTGGCTCCACCTGTAGCCAATATACCTGCTGCTAATGCCAACAACGCTACCGCTGCTGTGAATGGTAACGTCGGAGTTGGGAATGAGACTGCTGTCCATAACGTTGGGCTCGGTGATATCAACATGGGTGATAATACGGGAGGCAACGGCTTTGTCAATACTGGATTCGGATTCAACGATCAGGGGTTCGATAACACTGGGAAATATGGCTTTAATGCTCAAGGCTTTGGGTAAGATGGTTATGGCGCGACCAACCAGGGTTACGGAGGCTTTGGAAACGGAAACGGTACTGGATTTATGGCTTTTGGTCCTGCTAGAGGTGTTCAAGGGTACGGCAACAGAGGCCGAGGTCCGGGGATGAATCAGATCAGAGCTGGACGTAATAATGGATATGATGGGTATGGGGCTGGAAACGGTATGTGGCAAGAGGATCAGCAGGAGGACGCTTTCTCCGACGGAGGTTTCGAAGGGCCGATGGATGATTCCCAGAAGATCAGAATGCTGGAAGAGCAAATGAGGGGAGTCCTGAACCAAAGTGCTGTGGGTTTGGACATGGCAACAATGGGTTTGGTACCTGGCTTGAGGGTGCCAATCAAATTCAAAGCTCCTGCGTTCGACAAGTATAAAGGAGACACATGTCCGAAAGTGCATGTACGAGCTTATTACAGAAAGATGTCTGCATACTCAACTGATGAAAGAATGCTAATGCATTTCTTTCAAGATAGTCTGTCGGGTCCTTCCCTAGAGTGGTACATGGGGTTGGAGCCAACCGATATCAAGACGTGGAAGCAACTAGCAGAAGCATTTGTAGCTCACTACAAGTATAATAGCGATTTGGCGCCCAATCGGGTCCAATTGGCAAGGCTGTCGCAGAAGAAGGGGGAGAGCTTTAAAGAGTACGCGCAAAGGTGGCGCGATATGGCTGCCAGGGTCTGTCCTCCTGTAGAAGATAAGGAAATGAATGACATGTTTGTCGGCACATTCACAGGTCTGTTTCATGATATGCTGTTTCACACGTCTCTGGCCAGTTTTTCAGATCTAATTCTGATGGGGGAAAAGATTGAACGTAACATCAAGCAAGGAAAGTTCCAAGTCGAGGAATCAACTGCATCTGGCAGTAATAGGAAAGCTTATGGGGGGCGCCGTCAGGGCGAGGCAAGCGCAGTATTTGGAGGCCGAGGCCGAGGCCGAGGCAGGGGACGAGGTCAATATCGTCAGCCGCAGCAGGTGGCGAGTGTTACTATCCCGTATCAACAACAACCACTCCAGCAACAACAACCGGTTCAGCAACAACCAATGCAACAGCAGCAGCAGCCTCAGCAGGGGGCACAGCAGGCTCAGCGAAGATTCCAGGGTAGTAAACCAAGAAGAGTGTTCGAGAAGCCTCCCTCAACCTATGCAGATTTGTTGCAGACATTGTTGGGATTGAACCTGGTAGAGAAAAGAACTCTGGCACCGATAACGGGAGCTCCCCCGTTTGGTTATGACGCAAGCAGGCACTGTGAGTTTCATTCAGGAGCCCCGGGCCACGATATATAGGGTTGCCATGCTTTTAAGCATGTTGTGCAGGACCTTTTAGACAACAAGACTATCAACTTCGGAACAGCAGGTTCGAATATAGTGCAGAAGCCTATGCCTAACCATGGGGCCAATGCCATTATAACTGAGGAAGGGTTGAATCTGATTATGAATGTCGATGATTTGAAGACGCCGCTGAGCGAGATAAAGAGCCGACTATTACAAGAGGGTGTTTACCCAGGATGTAACGAGTATTGCTTAGACTGTTGGACCCTAGCTGGGGGGTGTGATGATTTGAAAAAAGGCATTCAGGCTTTAATTGATGAGGGCATATTGCAGTTTGACCAGGCAGCAACTGAAGAGCCCGCAGGGGCAATAGTAGATGATCAGAATGATGTGGCCACGGTAACGATTCCTCGGAAGACGATCACTATCGCCGCACCAGCTCAGCGACCACCGATCACCATAACTAAGGCCGGGCCGATCCCGTACGAGAACACAAAAGCAGTCCCATGGTCATATGGGTTGGAGGTGTATTGTGACGGGATAAAAATTGATGTTAATAAGCAGCCAGCCGAGACTGTGGATAATGTTGTTGGGTCGGGAGGTATGACAAGGAGTGGTAGGATCTTTATATCCCCTGAAGTGGAGGCTGAAAGATTAGCGGAGGGAAAAGGGAAAGTGGTTGAGAACGTTCCGGTGCAAGCAAGTGACAAAGAATCGGCATCGAAAGACGTAGAAGAATTCATGCGTTTGATTCGAAAAAGTGATTATAAGATTGTGGAGCATCTGCAGCAGACGCCGTCCAAAATATCTATCCTGCCATTGCTGTTGTGTTCGGAAGCTCACAGAAACGCGTTGCTGAAAGTCCTGGATACTTCTTTTGTACCCCAAGACGTCTCCGTAAATCAGCTGGAAGGAGTGTTAGCACATGTGAATGCAGGCCACAACTTGGGCTTTACTGATTTTGACCTGACCCCGAAAGGAAGAGATCATAATATGGCGCTGCACGTATCTGTCGAGTGTAGGGGATCAGTAATGTCGCACGTATTGGTTGACACCGGATCATCTTTTAATGTGCTACCCAAGAAGGCGATGATGAAGCTGGATGTCAGAGGAATCTTGTGTACGCCCAGTGATTTGGTAGTCAGAGCGTTTGACGGCACACGGAGAACAGTCTTTGGGTCGATCACATTGCCTCTGCAGGTGGGGCCGGAAGTGTTTGCAACTGAGTTTTATATCATGGATATACAGCCTGCGTACAGCTGCTTGCTTGGAAGACCCTGGATTCATGGGGCAGGGGCAGTCACGTCCACCCTGCATCAGAAGTTAAAATATATGGTCGGAGACAGCGTAGTCACCGTGTGCGGAGAGGAGGACATCCTGGTCAGCCATCTGTCGTCATTTAAATATGTGGAGGTCAACGGAGAAATCCACGAAACACCCTGCCAGGCCTTTGAAGGTTTGCGCATCAAGGACAAAGGTCCCGGGCCGAGCAAAGCATCGGAGATAGCCGTTTCATCGTACAAAGAAGCTCAAGCTCTAGTAGAAGCAGGAGAAGCAAAGGGTTGGGGCAAAGTGCTGGACATTCCGGTGAAGACGGACCGGTTCGGGCTGGGATACCAACCGTCGTCATCAACTCCTTTCGTGGGGGCACCCCGTTTCAGAAAGCCAATCACCATCTCTGCCAGTGGAGTGTGTTATGAAACCGTCAATGCTGCTTCAGAGTCTGATGAAGGAGACAGCGACTGTGATATGGATGCCTGGATTCAGCCAAGCACGCCAGGACAAGGACTGTGCAACTGGTCTATTCAGGAGCTTGTTCCTGTGACTTTTAAACAGTAATGCTTTGCTTTATTAATTGTTGAATAATCTGATGTCTTGCCCGAGGCATCAGGATTTGCTTAGGGCTGTGTTGTTATGAACATTGCGCGTCAATCATTAAATAAATGGCGTTTTTTCATGTGCAAATACTGTAATCCCTGTCTTTCTTGTTTTATATTTTTCAATAAAATGGCAACGTGGTTGTTCGCTTTATACGCATTTTGAAGCACTTAACCGTTCCTTTTGCAGGATAACATTTTCAGATGACATCCTTGAGCCACCTATGACTCGTCCCGATTTTGAGCACCCGGTATTTCAGGCCGAAGAAGAGGTTGTCGAAGATAGCGACGTCCCTGAAGAACTGTCTTGGTTGGTGAAGCAAGAGGAAAGAGCCATTCTGCCTCATGATGAGGTCATCAAAATTATCAACTTGGGGTCGGAAGGGGTTGAGAAGAATATTCGTATCGGAGCCGCACTACAGAGTGATATCAAGCGAAGACTGGTTGAAATGCTCCAAGAGTATAGTGATGTATTCGCTTGGTCATATGAAGATATGCCGGGGCTCGATACAGATATGGTTGTGCACCGCCTGCCACTGAAAGAAGATTGCCCGCCGGTCAAACAAAAGCTTCGCAGAACTCGACCAGATATGGCAATGAAGATCAAAGAGGAAGTCCAAAAACAGTGGGACGCTGGTTTCCTGGCTGTGACAAAGTATCCCTCATGGGTTGCCAACATCGTACCAGTGCCAAAGAAAGATGGCAAGGTTCGAATGTGCGTGGACTATAGAGATTTGAATAAAGAAAGCCCAAAAGACGATTTTCCACTTCCTCACATTGACGTGTTAGTTGATAATACTGCTCAATACTCCGTATTCTCCTTCATGGATGGCTTTTCAGGCTATAATCAGATTAAAATGGCGCCAGAGGATATGGAGAAGACCACTTTCATAACGCCTTGGGGAACATTTTGCTATAAAGTGATGCCCTTCGGCTTGAAAAATGCTGGGGCAACATATCAGCGTGCGATGACGACTCTTTTCCATGACATGATGAATAAAGAGATCGAAGTTTATGTTGACGATATGATTGCCAAATCCCAGACGGAGGAAGAGCATCTGGTAAATCTGCTGAAGTTGTTTAAAAGACTTAGGAAGTTCAGGCTGAGGCTGAACCCTAACAAATGCACCTTCGGGGTGAGATCGGGTAAGCTCCTGGGGTTTATCGTAAGCAAAAGAGGAATAGAGGTCGATCCTGCTAAAATAAAAGCAATTCAAGAAATGCCGACGCCTAAAACAGAGAAAGAGGTGCGCGGGTTTTTAGGGAGGTTGAACTACATTGCCCGGTTCATATCTCACCTAACGGCCACGTGTGAACCATTATTCAAGCTGTTGAAGAAAGATCAAGCTGTAACGTGGAACGAAAATTGTCAAAAGGCGTTCGACAAAATAAAGCAGTATTTGCAGGAGCCTCCCATTCTGATACCCCCAGTGGCAGGTAGACCCTTGATAATGTATTTGACGGTTCTTGAGGGAAGCATGGGTTGTGTTCTCGGTCAACACGACGAGACAGGGAGAAAAGAGCATGCGATCTATTACCTGAGTAAGAAATTTACAGATTGTGAATCTCGATATTCAATGCTGGAAAAAACTTGTTGCGCGCTAGCCTGGGCCGCCAAGCGTTTGAGGCAGTACATGCTGAATCATACAACCATGCTCATCTCGAAGATGGATCCTATCAAATATGTGTTTGAAAAGCAGGCGTTGTCAGGTAGAATTGCCCGTTGGCAGATGGTCTTGACTGAATATGATATTCAATACGTCTCGCAAAAGGCTATAAAGGGGAGTGTGTTGTCTGAGTATCTGGCGGAGCAGCCTATTGAAGAGTATCAATCAATGAGGTTTGACTTTCCTGACGAGGATATCATGTACTTAAAGATGAAAGATTGCGAAGAGTCGTTGCCAGACGAGGGACCAGAGGTGGGTTCTAAATGGAAGATGATATTTGACGGAGCCGTGAATGCTTACGGTAGCGGAATAGGGGCAATCATCATCACGCCACACGGGTCGCACATCCCGTTTACTGCCTGATTGACCTTCGCCGTTACCAATAATGAAGCCGAATACGAAGCTTGCATAATGGGGCTTGAAGAAGCCATTGATTTACGAATCAAGAACTTAGACGTATACGGAGATTCAGCTTTGGTGGTGAATCAAATCAAAGGGGAATGGGAGACACGGCAGCCCAATTTGATACATTACATGAATTATGCAAGGAGACTGTTGCCTTTCTTCGATAAGGTTGAATTGCATCACGTACCACGGGCAGAGAATCAAATGGATGACGCCCTGGCCACTTTGTCTTCCATGTACAAAGTCAACTTCTGGAATGAGGCTCCCCGAATCATTATCTCTCGGCTTGACAGGCCAGCTTATGTATTTGCTATTGATGAAGCATCTGATGACAAACCATGGTATTTCGATATCCTTAATTTCCTGAAGAATAAAGAGTATTCGGCTGGGGCATCCAGTCAAGATCAGAAGACTCTCAAGAGGCTAGCAGGCAATTTCTATTTGAACCCGGATGGCGTATTATACAGAAGAAACCACGATTTGGTGCTGTTGCGTTGTGTAGACGAGAAAGAGGCAAAGTTGCTCATGGAAGAAATACACGAAGGTACCTTTGGTACGCATGCTGGCGGACATGCTATGACAAGAAAGCTGCTGCGGGCAGGTTATTTTTGGCTGACCATGGAAACTGATTGTTTCAAGTTTGCGAGGAAGTGCCACAAGTGCCAAATCTATGCTGATAAGATCCATGTGCCTCCCAGTCCTCTAAACGTGATGTCATCACCTTGGCCATTCTCGATGTGGGGGATCGATATGATTGGAAAGATCGAGCCGACAGCTTCTAACGGGCATCGGTTCATCCTAGTAGCAATCGATTATTTCACCAAGTGGGTGGAAGCAGCATCTTACGCAAACGTAACTAAGCAGGTGGTGGCCAGATTCATCAAGAGAGATATCATTTGCCGATATGGGATTCCCGAGCGGATAATCACGGATAATGGTTCAAACCTGAACAACAAAATGATGAAGGAGCTCTGTCAGAATTTCAAGATCGAACATCACAACTCCTCCCCTTACCGACCCAAGATGAATGGCGCTGTTGAGGCGGCCAATAAGAATATCAAGAAAATCGTTCGGAAAATGGTGGTGACCTATAAGGATTGGCATGAGATGCTACCTTTCGCTTTGCACGGTTATCGTACGACGGTACGCACATCAACCGGGGCAACTCCGTTCTCGTTGGTATACGAAATGGAAGCGGTGCTACCATTAGAAGTCGAGATCCCTTCTCTGAGGGTATTGCGAGACGTTCAGCTGGACGAGGCGGAATGGGTGAAAGACAGGTTGAACCAATTGAGTTTGATGGACGAGAAGAGGCTAGCTTCTCTAGCATACGGTCGTTTGTACCAGAGCCGAATGAAGAAAGCATATGATAAGAAGATACATCCGCGAAGCTTTCAGACGGGCGACCTTGTGCTGAAAAGGATTCTCCCGCCGCAAGCAGATCACAGGGGCAAGTGGACCCCCAACTACGAAGGGCCATACGTTGTCAGGAAAGTCTTCTCAGGAGGAGCATTGTTGTTGTCCACCATGGACGGTGAAGACTTTACGTCGCCTGTGAATTCGGACGCAGTTAAAAAATACTTTGCTTAAAATTGACCCGCTGGACAGGAAAAAGAGAGTCCAGGCAAAAAAGGGGCATCCTGGCGAACCAAAAACAGAATGAAAGGTTCAGGCAAAAATTAGGGATAAAATTGAAAAAATGTACACCCGCGAAGTTGAAAACCTACACTGGGCGACTTCGGCAAAAAGGGGTATCCCGGTGGACCGAAAACCCGTAAAGGGCGGTTCACGCAAAAGTTAGGGATTTGAAAAGCAAATGACTGCGGTCCGAATTTGATAATTGCAATGAGCATCAATGCGGGAGAATACATTTGAGGAGTCAGTTATCCGATACAATCTCTTCAGAAGTGAGGATACCGGGAAAGCATTAGGGTCGGACGAGTCATGGGAGGATCAGTTCGTGGTGTTCATCTGCATCCCGTTGCCGACATGTGTACAAATTTAAGTTGTCAATATTTATGCTTCTTGTGCATACTTGTATACTTGTATATTTGCTTTGTGTAGCTTCCTCATTTCAGGAGTTACATCCCGTGTACAAACTCTGCCCATTCAGGGGCCCAATCAATAAAATACGCTATTCAGTACTTGACACTATTCTTTACTGTTTTGTGCATGATTAACGCCTGAGGTTTGATGAAACTAGCATGTGCATAACGTCACTGGCCCTTGCCGACAGTTGCTAAGGCTTTGAAATTAACTGAAAATAACGTCACTAACCTGAATTGATTTGGTTGCACAGGCTTGTCGTGTCTTGTTTGTTTTGTCGCAGGTTTCATAACCGTATGAGGAAGAGGATCAAAAGATTGCAATAACGAAAGACTCAGCCTTCACGCAGGTCATGCAGGTTCTTCCTGAAGAAGGATCGAACTCTCCAGCTAGTCGTAGCTTGTGCAAAAAGGATTGACGATTCCAAGATCGTAAGGCTGTATTCAGACAGATTCATCTTTCCCCGCAGGGTCATTCACTCTCCCCCAGCGGAGTCAGTGGATTTCCCTCGAGAGAATAGTCCCATCCCCAGCGGAGTTCTCTCCTTTCAGCAAGTGTTCTTTCCTCCCAGTGGAACTCGAAGATCAAGATTCTCCCCAGCAGAGTTGGTGGTGGGTCCTGTTATTTTGGCATGGATACTGTGCAATATCAGTTCACTATCCAGCAGAAACCCATTCGTACCGTGCACAACTGCTATTCCCCAGCAGGGGGGTTACCTCAACAGGGTGTTTGGTTTGAGTTCCCAATTTCCCAGCTGAGTCGACTTCACCCTTCCAGCATTTATTTTGCTGGAATAATTCTGTAGCATCTGGCTATCCCCAGCGGAGTTGGCATTATCTTCAGCATTTATTTTGCTGAAACAGTTCCTGTACTTTAGCAATTCAGGTAGAGAGAGCTCTTGCTCAAATGAACTACCGAACATTCAAGATCCCGGCATGGGACATCCAATGATGATGTCAGTTCCGGCAGTATTCCCCACAGAGTTACCGGGATAAGTTTCTCTTTATTTCCAAGCAGAGTTATTTGTCATCAAGGGGTTCCAGGAATCAGAATTTCAGAGACCGCCACCGGTCATCAGAACAGGCATCCGGTAGTTTGGTTTCCAGATATCCCCAGTAAAGTCCGCCTCAAAGTCGTTGTCACGTCAGTGCTAAAGAAGTTTGTGGGTTGGGATCAAGGAAGAACTAAGTCCTGACGTGGACAATTTGTTCCTACATTGGCGGGATTTCTTCAGAAGTGGGCGTCCTAACGTGGACAGATTTATTCCCCGGGTTGATGTGGTAGTCCTAAAGTGGACAGATTTGGGTTCTCGGAATTGGCGGAATGGGGAGTCATGGCATTGACAAAACTGATTACTCTTTGTGTTGGTGTCCTGACGTGGACCCTTTACTCTCAGCAGTCATCTTTCTTCGTGTTGGCGAAGCATGGGTCCTGACGTGGACAGATCAGACGAAGGTGTGAGTCCTAACGCGGACGAGTTTGGCTTTCTCAACAGAGGAGATGGGAGTCCTGACGTGGACAAGTTTTATTTCCCCAGCGGGTCGAAGATGCCTGAGTCCGGACGTAGACAAATCAAGACGAAAGATGGGTCCTGACGTGGACGAGTTTATTCCTTACGTGGGAAAAGAGGTTTCAGTTCCTTACGTGGAAAGACGAGTTTATTCCTAACGTGGAAATATGAGATGCCTTACGTGGAAAGATTGAGTCCTCACGCGGACATATCGAGATTGATTCCTGACGTGGAAAGAAAGAGATTATTCCTGACGTGGAAGAGTTTAGTCCTGACGCGGACAGATCAAAGAAGTTATTCCTAACAAGGAAGGAGAAGATAGATTCCTTACGTGGAAAATTTAGTCCTGACGTGGACGGATTCAAGAAAAGTTGATTCCTGACGTGGAAGAATGATGTACTCCTTACGTGGAAAGGTGAGTCCTAACGTGGACAGGTTCAGAACCAAAGTTGTATTCCTTACGCGGAAAGATTGGAGTCCTGACACAGACATATCGAGTTGTACTGGAGTCCTTATGTGGACAGATTGATACGGTTCTCCTTACGTGGAAAAAGAAGATTGCATCCTGACGTGGAAAGATGAAAGGTTTAGTCCTGACGTGGACAGATACAGAAAAGATGGTTCCTAACGTGGACAGGTGTTACTCTTAACGTGGGAGAGTCCATTCCTAACGTGGACGATTTATTGGAATACCCCCCCCCAGCGGAATTGCCGAGATTTTTCTGGGTTAACAGCAAGTGGAGTCCTAACGTGGACAGGTTTTAGTTGAGATTTCTTCGTATTGATGACAGACAAAGTCCTAACGTGGACAAGCAAGTAATCTGTTATGACAAAGTCGTTTCCAAGACGATAAAGATAATTACCAGCATGGTCGTTACAAGATCAGTGAGCGGCTGCAAACAGTCAGGTCCAGGCAGTGGATGTCGTTACCCAAGCAGGGGTGCAGTTTATTTCTGCGGTTGGCAAATTTCTGGTTTCACTAGTATTCAACCGCCTCGTACCGCGAATGTCTGAAGGCTCCGAGCCCTTCACCCAATCGGGTCCAAGCCGCTTGAATAGGGGCAGCTGTTGCACCCTAAAATTTGCTCAACCTTATTCACTTGGTTTATGGGTCAATATCATTAGCATTTGCATATAGAGTCATGTACATAGCCTAACCATCTGCATAGCATAAGCATAACAAGGCATTCAACAGGGGATCAAGCATTATTCTCATCTCTAGAGGCCTATCCAGAGGTTATTATCCTAATTCAATCTCATTCAAGTCATCAGAAAAGAATTTGAAAGCTATCAAGTCAATGGGTCAAGCAGTTCATCTATCTCCTGGCTGAGGGTATCTGGGGATCATCAAGGAGAGTATGAGCTATGAATTGAAGGCATGGGGAGTATCTAGACATCTTGGAGGACTTAGAAAGTCATTTAGAGAAGAAAACAAGTTGTTGATGTGATCACAAGAGTTGCAGTTGAAGACAGTCAACTAGGGTTTCATCTGGGTCAACCCCAGGTCAACCCTAGGTCAATTGACTGATTTAAAGGCATTAAGGGCTATTGAAGAGATGTGGGGTTCATCATTTGACATGGAGAGTAATGATATGTTGTTGTGCTAAGAAGAATTCAAGAGAAATCAAGGAAAAGAGGAGTTTCTAAAGTAGGGTTTCTATGTAAAATCCCCTAGTTTAGGTCAAATTTCCAAGCAATATAAGTCAAAATGCAAGATTCAAATGGATCCTTGGCCAACATTAAACTTGTAGAGGATCTCAAGACCTTTAATTTGAGTGGTGGAAGACATCAAGGAGATTTATAGAACTCAAGTTATGGTCCTTGCAAGTTACAGGTCATCTAAGGTATCTGAAATTTTGTCTGTGAAAGTGACTTGACTTCCAAGCTAGTTTTACCCCTCAAGGAGATTTCAAATGAATTTCTGGTCAACATAAGAATTGTTCCTCATTGTCTTAGCTTTCTAGAATGGTATAGTATGCCTTCATATGATGTGTGGAACTCAACTTATGGTCTTGGCAAGCAAAGGGTATTTTGGTCATTTGTGAATTACAGGTCATTTTAGCCTATGTCCAAAACTCATACAAGGAGGCCTCAAATGGAAAAACTTACAACATCAAACTTGCTCCAAATGACATTTTGAGTCTAGAAAAGTAACCATGAGAGATTGGAAATGTCCATAGCATAAGGTTTCAAAATTGTTGAATTTAATGAAGGAAAATGGCTTAAAAAATGATATTTTTCATATCTTGGCCAAATGATGCAAAATTATAGGTCATTTTGAATGGAAAAGGCATTTTAAAGACATTGGCTAAAGTGGAATTTTGAGCTTAGGTCATAATTTGTGAGTTATCCATGGTTGCTTGAATTGAAAGTAACATAATCCAAATTGAAAGGGAAAAATGCAAGGGAAATCTCTCCAATGTTCTAGGAGGTTCCTACATCATCTATATATTCATGCAAGCTGATTCATGCAAGGGTTGGTGCTCCCATTTGTCCAAAATCTCCATTTTCATCCATTTTCTCATTCTTGCATAAACTACTCAAACTCCCTCAAATCTTGATCATTTTGCAAAATTCTTGATCCCATCATTCTCTACAATCATCATATAACCAGTTTCAAGCAAGATCCAGTCGAAATAGTTCAAAATTCGTGTGTTGTAAGTCCATTCTCAAAAGTGCAAGAAGAATCCATTACAAGAATTCAGAGTGTTTGGGCAAGAGTAGATGCATACAGTATCAAGATCCAAGCACATTGATCGAGTTTAAGCCATTGCTGAGCTCGAGGTGAAGGATTCACCATTCTGTTTTCCAAATTATACCAGGTATGTTCTCCATTCAAATTGGCTTGATGTAGTTAGCATGACATAGGTTTGTTAGGATAATAGTGACTTAGGTGGTTAGAGGAGTAATCCTGAAGCTTTTAGTGTGAATTGGTGAAGATTCTTGCATGAGCCATAAAACTGTTTTGATCCATAACTAGGAGATTAGTGAGTGGTGGCTCATTTGGATTAGTGTAGCGTGATCAGTGATGCTTGATTGATGTTCTGTTAGCAAGAGATTAGGGTTTAGTGAAGGTCAGAATTGAGGCAGCCATGGAAGGGAAGCTATCGTGTTTAGTGATTGGGTGAGGTTTAACAAAAACGGATGATGTAGTTGCATTCTACGTGGAAAATGAAGCAAGTTTGGTGTTTGTAGTTTTGATTTTCATGAGGAGATGAGGGAGAACCGAATGCTTGAAGTTGGAATCGTGCATGGAGGGTATCTGAAACCCTAGGGAGTCCAAGGTTGATGATGACTCCAAAGCCGTAGGATGCACGTTTGACCTTGGACTGGAGGGTGGCATCGAACGGCCCACATTTAACCTGAGTTTTGGTGGGAGATTTAAAACTTAAAACGCGCCGTTTCACTAATTGGGGGGATTGGGCTCAGATAGCTATTCGCACCCCCCAATTTAGTAAGCCCAACGCGCTGAACATGGATTGTTTGCTATTTTCACCCCCTCTGGTTATTTCTTTGTATTTTATTTTTATTTTCTTTATATTTTTCATGCATCTTATAAAAATCATAATAAATAGAAAAATCATCATTTTTAATTCATTCTTTTTGCATATTTTTCTTTAGGATGTCAAGAAAATTATAAAAAATAAAAATTGCATTTTATTTTTTATTTGATATTTTTCCCATATTTTCTAAATAAATAGCATTTTACATAATTTCATTTCATACATAATTTTGTTATTTTTTGTTCTACTAATTGCTTCAATATTTTTTGCCCATTCTTTTTAGGTTGTTTAGGTTAGACATTAAACTTGTAGATTCAATTTAGTTCCCATTTTTAGAAATTAAATTTAGGTGCTTAGTGTAAGTGTGAATAACATGGATAAAACTAGGGTTTTAGGTGATGACTTAGGAGATTTGATTCTTTTCCCTTAGGACTTAGGGTTTGACTAGTCTAGTTATGGGACTATAGGGACTATGGGTAGTTATTAGATCCCTTAGAAAAAGTCAGGATTCCCCTACTGCTATTAATATACTGTATATCTGATTGACTGGTGTGGTGTGCCCTCTGGGGATTATTGCTTGCTTGCTTGGGTATTGGGAATGTCTGGGGACTTGGGAGAGCGGAAGACTTGGAGAGATGAAGACAATTGGAGATCCAGAGACTGGAGATCAACTGCCAGAGTTGAAGAGTAGGTTCTTGCTAGCAGCTGTTGAGGAGACTAGGGTTTAGGAGCTAGGCAGAGCTCTAGATTAGAAAGCTTGCTTCTCAAACATAGATGGCTTTGTTTGCCTCTATCCTTTCTCTATGATTCAAAGTCTCTCTCAAATATCCACCTCCTTCCTTTGGAAGGATCAGTGAATGTATTTGAAAGATAGAACTTTTGAGAGAAACCTGTCTGCATAATGTTAACAGTTAATGAGCCACCTTTGGTGGGCAATTTACTGATTAACATTCATCTCCTCTTGTTGGCTGATGTTCATCCTGAAGATTGGAGACTTGAAGAAAAGCCATTGCTTATAGGAAACTGATGATCAAAGCCCTTGCCTGAAGGCCATGAAGATGGAGATTGATGCTTGTTGAAGCCCATAGATGATTGGAGATTACTTGAAGCCAGATGTTGATTCAGAGCTGCTGATGCTGTTTCTTTTGCTGTTGTATTTCATTGTTGATGTATTGATTGGTTTTCTGGACTGTATTGTTTGCTGTTTACCCTGTTGGGTTGAAAGTGAAGCCTGTTCACTTTTGCCTATTGTTTTCTAGGTTCGAGGTTGAGTGGGACTCCCTTGCCTCGCTTGTACTGTTGCATCCATGCATTTTACCGCTTTACTATATATCTGATATTGTTTCTGTTTCTGCCTATCCCGTAGGATCTCTGTTTCTCTCTGTGCAAGAGAGGAGCATGATAGACACTAGGTCTTAACCCATGCATGATAACATTAGGTTAGTTTGTTTCCCTTCGCAACCGTAGGTTAGAGTTCTGTCTCTTTCTGTCTCAAAACAAACAGAAAAACACAATAAAGATTTCAAACACAATAAAAGACACTTCTTTCGTAAAAGAATGTGAACTCATCAAAACGTCATTTTTGTCCGCTTGGACTGGTAATCAGAAAAGCCCTTTTTCAGAAGGAATAAAAACAATCAAGACAGACTTGTGTCGTACGTGGCCCGAACTACGTTTGCTCTGATCTTTCATGCTGTGTGGAAGTACGTAGGCATAGGATGCGATATCCTAGCGAGCAACCTTCCCCTCCTTTCCCGTAGGTAGGCGAACTACGTTGACTCTGATTTCTCGTTCCAGACGGGAATACGTAGGCATAAAGTGCGATACTTTGCCGAGTCATTTTATTTTCATTCTCTGTTATTTTTAACCCTTGACCTATAGTTTAGATAGAATAACAATCCAGACCCGAAAACAAGCGTGGATCCCGTCGAGTACGACGGACGTGAGGGGTGCTAATACCTTCCCCTTGCGTAACCGACTCCCGAATCCAGGTTTTGGTTGCGACGACCATACCTTTCCCGTGTTGTGCGAGGTTTACTCTGAGTGTTTCCTTTCCCTCCCGTGGGATAAATAACGCACGGTGGCGACTCTTCTGTTCAGCCGGCGCCGATTTTCGCAGTAGCGACAGGATTCACTGATGTGTTTCTCCGGATTTGGAGTTCTTTCCGTCAATTCCTATTGACGATGTGATCTTCGGATATGATGTTTCTTTCCGTCAATTCCCATTGACGATGTGTTTCCTTTGGGTATGTTTTCTTTCCGACGATGTATGACCGGGCTCCAATTGCATACATCCTGACAGACTACAAATTTCCAGGTTCTTTTGTATTCAATCACCTTTTACCTTGATTGTCTGAAAGCAGTTTCTTTTCATCCCTTCAAGTCCAAGTCGACTGAATAGGGGCAGCTGTTGCACCCCAAAATTTTCCCTCGTTTTTTTTAACTTTGACTGGCTTTTGCTTCACATTCATCTGCATATCATCCAGGTCAATCACTTCTCGCATGCTGTCCAAGTTATCATCCGAAATGGGTTTATTGGGATTACAGCTGCTTTGTTCACATTTTAGACAGTTTAAACCAGTTCAAATGATAAGTTCTATGTCAAAATCGGATGAAAGGTGGTTCTCTTCCTCGGGGTTCAGTCCGCGCTAATATTTTTGTTGCATTTCGGTGCTTGATCCTCTTTATTCGTTTTTATGTCGTTTGTTAATTTAGAATCACTTAGAATTTTAGATTGGATTTAGAATTAGAATTGTTTTTTATTAGAATAGATTTTATAATAATTATTATAATTTTATTTGAATTTAGAATTTAGAATTGATTAGAATTTGAATTTTTATGAATTAGATTTTTATTTAATAGATTTAAGATTCATTATTAAATTAGATTAGAATTTAGAACTTTAATTAGAATTTAATTAAATAGGTTTTAGAAATTAGAATAGATTTTTAATATTAGAATAGATTATTAATTAGAACTTGTTAGAATTAGAATTAGTTTTATTTTAGAAATTAAAATTAATTAGTTTTTAATTGGGAACTAGAACTTATAATTTTATTTAATTAGTTTAGATTATATTAGAATAGAACTAGTTTTTTTAGGATTAGATTAAGGAGTTAATTAGAATTAGAAATTAGGATTTAATTTAGATTAGAATTAGAGTTTAGTTTATTAATTAGACTAATTAGTACAGTTAATTAAGCAAAAAATGCAAAAAGAAACAAAAGTGCATAAGGAGCTTAACAGCAGAATTTCTGCATAACTCCAATATCCATAACAGAAAAAATTACAAAATAAACAGCTCATAGCAGTAAAAACAAAAGTGGCAGAAAAGATTCATAACAGAATTTCATTGTAAATACTATCCTACCCCTAATACACAGCAAACCAACAAATGACTTGTCACAAAACAGTGTTTGTTGTCGCATAACAATAAACTGGTACCATTTTTTCAGCCACACCATAACACTCCATACCACTCCAAGCAACAATTCTACAAACCTCTAAAATCCAGTACTGAACCCGTAAAAACCACACCCTGCTATGCTTTAATTCCCCCACGCCGGACAAAACCTGTGCGAAAAACTACCCCTGCTATACCATGAGCAAAAACAGTCACAAGCTCCCTAAAAAAATCACAGACAAACCCCTTTCGCACCAACAATTCTCTTCTTCAAAAAACCTATCTTCTTTTTCTTCAATCGACCCCACGAAAAAAACCACAGAGAACCACGCCCTTATCACCCTTCTGCAACCTAATATCAAAATACAACTTGCAGAACCTCGACTTTCATTCATCAATTCGACCTCACTCTTCTCCATATCACTGCCATTATTTTGATTCATCTACAACAACAACCGAAACACCCAAATCAATACACAAAACCAAATCGAATCAAAATAGAGAACAGAGGAAGAGAGGTCGTACGCGAGTGCAGAGGAGAAGAAGAGAAGAGGAACAAACTGAATACCCGTGAATTGCCACCGTTGAGCCACCACGTCATATCTCATTTCAAAGAAAGGACTCGTCTCAAAAACTTCCAATCCCCGATGACATGTGATACTTCCTCCTTTTTCTCATGTTTTTTTCTATGATTACTAGCTTAATTTTCTTTTTTATAGTTGAAAATCTAGTTTAATTGATGTCTAGGTTCTTGCTAATTGTTACTTAGGATTTGTTTGGATAATTTTTCATGTTTTTATTTTAATAATTTTGCTTGTTTGTTTTAATATATCTTTTTTTCTATATTTAGTTTTTAAATTGTTAATATATTTTTATAAATTAGTTTTTTTATAGATTTTTTCAATAGTTTTTTTCAGGTTTGTTAACATATTTTTCCAATTAATTTTTAAGAATTGTTAATATTTTTTTTTCTAATTTTAGTTTTTTTAGGATTTTTAATATTTTGTTCTAAAGTCAGATTTTAGTAGTTTTATTTATCTTTGAGATTTATTTCATTTTCGTTTCAATCGATGACGAGACCTCCATAAATCGTTATTAGTCAAACTATTGATGAATAATGATGGATCCGAGACCAATTTATTTCTCTCGTCATTTCTTCTTTATTTTCGATTTTATTTAAATTCTTTCGATCTATGATGTATTTCATTTTGTACGCATCATTTTATCGAAGTCGGTAACCTTCTCGATTTTAAATCTATGGAAAATGACCATTTGTGTCATTTTCTTTACTTTGGGATCGTGATAGGCTACCTTCGATTAATCGACATATTGTTTGTAATTAAGACGAGATCACACCTTTTTTGGTTTGTGCAACACGATTAAATTGGAGAATGATCCTCAATAGCATTTCTCCATTTTTTCCGTAGCACGAATATAAATTACGCGACCTCTTATAGTTCGACTTCCATCGTAAGTCAAGCTACGACTCTTTAGTGTCACATTTTGTCCCGATTCGATTCATTAACACTGTTGAACATTAATTCAAAACCCTTATAAACCGCGATAGTGTTGTGAGCCACAAGAGTTAGGTGCGTAGGAAATAATGAGTGGGAAGGTCTCTCTTCACTTGTCTAGAGATTTTAGCGTATGCCCTTTGGGCGATATGCGACGCATTGGCTCCTACGTCTTAGGATTTAGTGCAGTATGCATACCGAACATATTCAATTCACTTTCGTTCAGGCGTTCTAGGCCTAGGAAAAACAGTTGTCCGACGCAGCTTGATGACATCGAACTGAGAGTGAAAAGTTGACTGAAACTAGATAAAGAAGCAGCATTACATGAGAAGTGCTTTGGAACCTGTAAGTTATACCCAACATGGTGAGCATACAATAAGACAAATATTACATCGTCATGAGAGTGAATCATGTATGTCTTTATCGCTTTGAATTTGCGTACGTTCTACTCATAGAACATTGCATGAGAACACATATTAAGGCATTTTTTTTGTTTAAACCCCGAGCCTTTCTAGCCGTCCCTTCATTATGTTTACCCGTTGCTACCCCCTGTCGAGCCCACATCCTTTTGTTTGTGATAACCACCGTCGTTAACCCATAGCCAAAAACTCCCTACCCTGCTCGGCATACGTGTTGTAGTTGTTGAACTTGTGCTAATTCTAAGTTTGGGGTAATGCGCCTACAATAAGTAAGGAAAATGTGGAAAAAAACATAAGAGAGAGAAATATGTATATCATAAGGAAAAAATGGGAAGACACCATCATGTCTTCATAAAAAAAAGAAGAAAGAAAGAAAGAAAAAAAGAGAGCACTTGCCTACGCGTCGATAAGTCGCAAATAAACGGCACGATGGAACCCCCTTGGTTGTAATGCAAGCACAGATAAGAAATAACGACATCACGAATGCTGAGCCTACAAACCTGTTGTGTACCCGTTTCATTGTTTATCCCACCGTACCTCAGCCTCGTTACAACCCTAAGACCTTAAAAGTGTGTGTAATTTGTCTGTGTGATGAAGGTAGAATTTATTCAAATTTAAGAGGTGGTATTACATATGCTGAATTTTGAGTGAAATACACTTTAACCTAGAGAGAATTGGTCAGAAGTGTGAAAAGCTTGCAGGTAAAGAAGTATTTTGATATGGAAGTGCAGCGGACAGCTGGGATCGGGAAACCGGACACTTGACAATAAGGTGAAAAGCAAGTTGCGAAAGACATTGGTTGTATTGTGGTAAGAAAAGAATTTTGGGGTGACCTTGTATTCTCTCATGCATTGCTTGATGACAAGCAACGAGTTAAGTTTGGGGTTATGATCGGTCACCTATTTTACTTGGTTTCCGTTATTTATTCGGCAAGAATTTCATCTAATCGGTAACACTATGAGTTATTTCTTTGTCATTTTCCTTTAATTATTTATGTTTTCCCATTTTGTCCATTTAAATTGTTGTAGTTTAAATTTATGTTAAATAAAGCACGTTTGATGACTTGGTTTGGTAGTGTTAGTGATTTCAGGTCCATGGAAGTAATCAGAGGAAGAAATGCAAAGTCGACTGAGTTCGGGAGGATTTTCCACAAAATCAGAGGCCTGACACGGGTGCCTGTGTCACCTTACACGGCCCGTGTCAGGATGGGAAGATAAGTACAAGAAAAGATGCAACCAGGGGGCTGACACGGCGCCCGTGTCAGTTGACACGACCCGTGTCAGCATGCCTGAAGGTTGCAATTTGAAGATTCATGTTTGTGGGCCAACACGGGTGCCCGTGTTGGGTGGGGCGACCAGATTCCTGATATTTTTGAAGTTTGGCCAGTGTGACTGCATGAAGGGAAATTTGGACTTTGTGCATGGAAAAGATTGATTTGATACTATTAAGACGTGATTTCTGAAGGAAGAAAAGGGATTTTTTGATCATACTAAGAAAAGAGAACCGAAAATAGGGAAGCTCAGGAGAATTGGGAAGACGAGGAGATTTTCATGATTGAAAGAAATTGAAGATCAACTTTATTCCCCAAGTCCTGTAATGATTCTATTTTCTATGTTGTTTTTGTTGAATACTAGCATAGCTAAACCCCCCATTGCTAGGGGGTGTCCCTGAATTGTGTTGTATTGAACTGATCGCGACTTTCTATGTCTAACTCAATTAACTGCAAGTGCACAGTCTATCGCGTAGTAATAATAGATATCGATCCCACAGAGACTCGTAATCAAACTAGTATTTTCGGGTGTTACTGTGTTTAGCTAGGTTGGTAATATTTTAGGGGAATAATAACGAAATAAGTGGGTAAACTAAAGGGAACTAAAGCTTTTAATTAAGGTATAGATGCTTGAATCGGTATGTAATATGTTACTTCTTCAGGGATTCTATAGGTCACCGGTGTCTTTAGGTTTTCAAAAATAGTTTAAGAAGAAAATGATGGTTTAAAGACCTTTGCCTCACGATGGTTGTTGACGCTAGTCGCAACTCTAAGGCGGAACGTATGCTGTCGCTATCCCGTTCGGGGTTAAAGTTACTTTTTGAAAACTATTAAGTTATAATTCCTTTTAAAGCGTTGTCGCTGTTTTTAAAATGAATGCCTAGTTTTTACTATCTGGTCTTAGCCTCAGTTGTCACTTGTTGGTTCGTACCTTTATGAATTTCCCACTGTCGTGGCAAAACTACTGTAAATAATTTCTCGCTGTCGTGACGAAGGTTTATTTAGAAAAGTCAATTTAAAAACTAAAGCCATAAATAAGTTTTGAAAAGGTAGATATACACCGGTTAATTATCGAATCCCATCGGATTATTTATTACATACCGATTACTTAAGATTTAGCCAGACATGGAATATAGATAAACAACACGTAAATAATGGCAGAAAATAATAATATGCATTATAATGGGAAATATCAATTCAATTTACGATTAGAATAGAAACCTGTAAACAATTCGATTTGGCTTTTGGGAAATCCTCCAAAATGGCGGCAGGATTTAGTCTTTATGCCAATTACTCGTACAGAATAAAAACGGGAAGGTAAAACAACAATTGCAAGGAAGGAAAGAAAAAGGAAATAAAATAACGATAAGAAAATGGGAAACTGAAAATTGCTCTGAAAGTAAATTGGCAGCACTTCGTCTCTTCAATGCGGCTCCCTTTTTCTGGTACCAACTACCTCCTTTTATAGATGGGATATTCAACGGTTTATTTCTTCGGGAAGTGGGAATGATATCAGAAAATATAGGAGTTAGTGGTCCACTCCTCTTTGGCATTTTCATTCTTTGACAGCACGTGCAGAAAACTGAATTTTAACTCCATGACGGTCGTCATGGACTTGTGACGGTCGTCACACGCATGACGGTCGTCACACCCTTGTGACGGTCGTCATATCAGCAGAACTCGTTTTTGCTGCTTTTTGGCCTGATTTTCACCTGGTTTTCACTTGTAAATGCTTCTTTTCTTTGTCTTGCTCCATTTGAGCATGGTCTTTGAATACCTGCAAAATACTGGGCAAATAGTGTGGAAATATCCGAAATCGGAGAGAAAACGGTCGCCGATTAGTAGAAAAGTACATCATTATATATATATGATTTCGGGTTATCAAACTCCCCTAAACTTGAATCTTTGCTTGTCCTCAAGTAAAGGTAGGAAAAATTTAAAGTTCGGCAAGCACGCGGCACGCTCTTCCTTTGATAAGATTTATCAGACGCCAAGTTAAGAAGAGTCGGGGATCCAATGGAAACAAAGCGCATACGGCAACGACACTTGATTGTAAGTCTTCGAAGGCCTCTCTTTTATGCAAGCCAGTCTCAATCATGTTACTGCAGCTCGGCTTCAAGTCTCTCGCAACAAATTTTACCCGACTTCGTTCTGGCGCAGTCACATTAAGCCCGTTATCCATACATGTTCATGGTAAGAAAACCTGTTGGTGATTTTGATCTCTCTGCTAGTTTGATTCTTTTTTTCTTTGCACATATGCTTATTCTGCTATAAATCCGCAAGAGTTTCGTACCGTTGGGCTAAATGCTCGGGTGAGGAGCACCTAACTTAGAAGGGACATATCTCTATATTCATGCTATATGGCTTTTCTTTTCTTTCAAGATTATTGAATTCTTACTAGAGATCATACACTTATTTGCATCGGCTTCTTGCTTAGAAGTGTTTAGGATGGTGCTGACTGCTCGTATAAACTACTGGGGGCTCCGTTCGAGTCGAAACTTGAGGCTTTGGTACGAGTAAGTAGTGAGACTGACTCGCATAAACCAGAGGTCTAAGGTGTCAGGGCGTAGAAGCTTTGTTAAAATTTTCTTCTTTGAAATTCCAACTTGGTAAAGTTTAGGCATATCGTGTGATGCTTTGGAGAGGATAAAATTTTCTTTGTATATGTCAGATGAAGCGCGGGGAGTTCACGTAACGGAGATATATATATATATATATATATATATATATATATATATATATATATATATATATATATATATATATATATATATATATATATATATATATATATATATATATATATATATATATATATATATACATATATATATATATATATATATATATATATATATATATATATATATATATATATATATATATATATATATATATATATATATATATATATATATATATATATATATATATATATATATATATATATATATATATATATATATATATATAAGAGCTTATTTGCCGAAAATTAAAATTACTTTAAATTGAAAATTCGAAAGAAAAAGTACAATAGGAAATGGGAAATAACAGGGAAAAGGGAAATGAAAAGGGAAATAACGGTCCGCTTCCACACTATCTCAATCAGTGTCCTCACTGATTTGGAAGAATGTGGAAGGCAGGAATACAAAGGAAATAAATAAAGAAAACAAAATTACAAAAATGAAAAATACTACTAGTCCCTTCCTCGTCCTCGATCTCTACCTCGACCTCTGGCTGGGCCGTCGCGTGCCGCGAGGTTCAGAGCTCCGGTGCGGAAGATGTAATCACGGAGGCCGTCGACTCGCACAGTAAGGTGTGCCATCTCATCGGCCATGCCGGAATGGACATCCTGCATCATCTGCAAAGATTGCTGAATTTGACCGGTTTGCTCTCTCTGTCATGCTTCGAATTCTTCAGCCCTTCGGTTCTGCTATTCCATCATAAGCATCATCTGGTCCTGCTGTTCGATGCAGCGGAGGAGGGCCTCGGATGTGTCATCAGTGGCAGGACGGCGGTGGCGGCGCACGGAAGGGCCTTCGGCAGTAGGTGCTTGTGATGGCTCAGGCTGGTCGGGTCTGACTAGCTCCTCTTGAACTTCGTCCCTGGGCTCTTGGATATTATCCTGTGTTGGGGAAGCAAGGGAAGTGGTATCGAAGAGCCAGTTAGCTCTATCCTCCGGATGCATTCGGGTGCGTGAAGGCATGATGATGCTTTGGATAGTGCGGCCTCGCACTACCGGATGGTATCTCCCATCTGCGCGGGCCTTGATGAGGTGGGAGGCGCGGCAGTGGTCGGTGTCTAGGAAGACAGGGGGCATCTGGCGGAGTGTCTGGAGGCGGTCACCAAGGCCGAGGCCTACGGCAATGGATGTGATGATGCCACCAAAATAGAAAGGTTTTGAGCCACGGTTACAATTGGCTTGAATGTGAGCCAAGAGGAACGGGGCGGCGTTAACAGGTTCCGAAGCGAACGTGCAACGGAGGAAAAACAGCTCCTTCGAGTTGACCTTGTGGTTACTGTCACGAGCGAATATGGTGTTGCTCAACACGCGGTGGAAGTAGCGGATAGTCGGGTTGTGGATATGAGTGGCGTTCAGAGTGTCCCAACTTTCTGGAGTGGTTCCGGTCAGATGGTTCCAAAGAGGGAAAGCTTCTTAGTAGAACTGATCGGATATGCGGTGGTGAGCATCATCGCTGTGAGGTAATTGTAGAATCACGGCGATGCGGTCCTGGGGGACTTGATATTCGGTGCTGAACAGACGAAAGCAGGCGGCGCCGGTGAGTTGGTTGGTATCGCCGAGTGATGTTGCGTATGCGAAGGAGCTGAGAAACTCTAGTGTGAGTTGCTCGTAGGTGGGTTGGGGATTGGTGCAGAGGTGCCAGATGCCGACTCTCTATAGCATCCAAGTTACGCCATCCAGAATCCCGAGTTCCGTCAAAGAGTCCAGGTGAGCATACCGGGTTAGTTGGAGCGACCGCTGATGGAATGCTAGGAAGTTGGTCTGCTGCCGTTCGCCAGCCTCGCCTTCTCGGAAAGTGATAGTGCTCAAATCGGGGCTTGCACGGTTTTGTCTGGCCATTTTGGTGAGAGAAGTGCAGAGGTTTGAGAATAGGAATTTTCTGAGGATGGTGAGGTATGGGAATGTAGAGGTTAATATATAATAGTGGATTGGAAGTTGAAATGGTGGAGATTTAATAGGGGATTCAGAGGGTTTTTAGTGGGTTTTAAATGTGGAAAATGGGGAATTAGGGGAGTGGAAGTGGAGAGGTGCGTGACCTCTGTTTTGACAGAATTGGGGTTTTATCTGCGTGACGACCGTCAGGGATGTGTGACGGTCGTAACATGCGTGACGACCGTCACAGCAGCAAATTCTGCAGAAATGCAGAATTTCGCTTGTGGGGCGTTTTAACAGTGGAAAATTTGATTTTTGCATTATAGTAGACTGATTACAAAATAAGAAATAACAGGAAACATAATTAAGGGAGATACTAGAATGAAATAAAAATAACATTGAATCAAAAATGAGTTTAAAGTAATACAATATCCAAAAAGGAACAATTGCAAAATGAAATAATGTGAAACAATGTGAAATGCAGTCAACTAAAATTAGATAGAAAACTAAAATATCACTCCTTTGGTTTCTTCAAGTTGTTGATCTGCTGAATAACGTCATTAAATTGGTCGCTAACTACGTCCATGTAAGTAACGAAATCCATGTGAAGCTGCGTTAATTCATCTTTGACAGTGGTTATTTCTAGCTTGAGGTCGTCCACAGTTCTTAGAACAGTGTCCAGCTTGTCTGTGTTTTGTTCAGGAGTGGGGTCAGGAAAGTTATGGTAGTTAGGAGGGGTCTCAGGATCTATCTCTACTTCGGACTCATAATCTTGGTAGTACAAATAGTCATGTGCTTCTGAGATTTGGTCACTGTCATACATGTAAGCCTGGGGTGTGGAGTGAGGTGATGGGGGTCCCATAGGCTCGTCCAATTCATAAAGCCAATTATCTCTGTTATGGATACTGGTTTGGTCATGGTTGGGCAATGTGAAAAGGTGGACAAGTTGATCAGCTATGAGGTATTCGTAGGCTTCTGGTCCTAAGGTACCTAAGATACGTCTGTTGAAGCAGAACTGGATGTCCATTGATCTGAGGTTGCTGAAACGAACGGCTTTGTTCAGGTAATACCTCAGGCCAATTTCGTGGGCGATCATGGTGACTAGGCCTCCTATTAAAATGGGTGAGTGCGGTTCCTGATTGAGGCGTGTAAATTCCCTCATCATAAAAGGGACAACATTTACAGGGCGGCCTTATGAAGCACAGAGAAGGATGAACAACTCGTCCTTTGAGACTGTTGTAATGTTTTCCTCCTTCCCAAAGAGGGTATGGGCTAAAATCCTATGGAAATAGCGGAAGGCTGGATTGTGTATCTCGTTGTTGTGCATGTCATTCGGTTCTGGGTGATAGTTACCAGTGATGGAACCCTAGAATTGGTCTAACTCGAGATCAATATCCTCTTCAGTGGTGGTAAACACAAAAGGTCCGCTAGGGAAGCCTAGGATGTTAGCTAACATGGTACGGTTGTGTGTTTGGTCTATTCCAAACATTCTAAAGGTTATCAGCTCTTTAGTGGATCCATAGCCATGTTCAAGTAAGTAACTTAAGGAGCTAAGGAATTCGAACGTCAGTTCGCGGAAGGTAGCAAATCAGGTCTTTAGAGCAGTTTGCTCCCAGCCTAATTGGTTAAATAAATACTGAATGCTATCCTGGATTTCTAGCTTGTCCATGGTGGGTCTATCATAGTACAGAGTCGAAGCAAAGCTTCTCTGAGTCAGTGCCTCAAATCTGGCCTTATGAGCTAGTCCTCTAAACACAACAGTCGTAACGTCGATGTCAGCCATACTCGTTAGTCGGATAAAAACGGGAGAAAAGTAGAACGACTTTAAAATCCTGGAAAAAAATCACATTCACTCAGATCATATTTTTAAGAAGACAAGGGTGATAAAAGAAAAATAAAATAAATATTAGAAAATAAGAAAATAGAAATCTATAGAAATTATGAGTTAAAGGGAAAACATAGTTTTTAATAAATTTAAAAGGGAAAAATGGGAAAAATTTGGGTTGCCTCCCAAGCAGCGCTGTCTTTAACGTCAGAAGCCTGACGATAGCTTGGCTATAAGCTATTCGAGAAGCTCGAGAAATTTCATATTGCTCACGTGGTTGCTGTGTTCATTTTGATTATAATGTTTCAAACGTTGTCCGTTTACTATAAACGGTGCGTTAATTTGATTTTTGATTTCAACAGCTCCACTCTTAAGGACTTTAGTGACCTCAAAAGGTCCAGACCATCTAGATTTTAATTTTCCAGGGAAGAGTTTTAATCTGGAGTTGAATAGGAGCACGATGTCTCCCACACTGAATTGTTTCCGGATCGAACGTTTATCATGCCATTGCTTGGTTCTTTCCTTGTAGATGCGTGCATTCTCGTACGCGTCTAATCTGAGCTCTTCCAATTCATGAAGGTTCAAGATTCGTTTCTCTCCTGTCGCAGTGTAGTTGAAGTTTAGCGTCTTAATAGCCCAAAAGGCTTTATGCTCTAATTCTACCGGCAGGTGACATGATTTTCCGTAGACTAGTTTAAACGGTGTGGTGCCTATTGGTGTCTTAAAGGCGGTCCTATAAGCCCATAAAGCTTCGTTCAGCTTTGAGGACCAATCTTTCCTGGAGGTTGCGACAGTCTTTTCTAAAATTTGCTTTATTTCTCTGTTCGAAACCTCCACTTGTCCACTAGTTTGCGGATGATACGGTGTGGCTACGTGGTGTTTGACTCCATATTTGGAGAGGAGTTTGTCAAAGATTCGCGATATGAAGTGTGAACCACCGTCACTAATGACGAGTCTGGGCACACCGAATCTAGGAAAGATTGTGTTTTTAAAGAGTTTAACGACTACTCGCGTGTCATTTGTTGGGGAGGCAACGACCTCTATCCATTTCGATACATAGTCGACAGCGACGAGTATATATTTATTTCCAAAAGAAGACGGGAAAGGTCCCATGAAGTCGATTCCCTAGACGTCAAAGATTTCTACTTCTAAAATTCCTTTCTGAGGCATTTCATCGCGTCGTGAGATGTTTCCAGTGCGTTGGCACCGGTCGCATTTTAGTACAGCGATATGGACATCCTTCACGAGACTGGGCCAAAATAGGCCAGATTGTAGAATTTTAGCGCACGTCTTTGAGATGCTAGCATGACCACATTAAGGTGCTGAGTGGCATTGGGAGATGATGTCTTCTATTTCTTCCTCTGGGACACAGCGACGGTATAAGTTGTCGGCGCCTCGTTTGAAGAGTAAAGGTTCGTCCCAGTAGTAATGCTTTAAGTCGTGGAAGAATTTCTTCTTTTGTTGATAAGTTAGGTCCGGTGGAAGCACGCCTGCGGCCAAGTAATTAACGATGTCGGCAAACCACGACAAAATGGCTTGGGCACAGACAGCTTCCACGGCTTTTTCCAGTTCCGGTTCTTCCGAAGTTAAGTTGGACATATCGCTTTCCAATTTGGCTAGCAGACGTTCGTAGGGAAAATCATCATTGATAGGCACTGGTTCTTGTTTAATGCCCTCTATACGGGATAAGTGATCTGCAACTACGTTCTCGGTCCCCTTCTTATCTTTAATTTCTAAGTCGAACTCTTGTAATAATAGGATCCATCTCAATAATCTGGGTTTGGCGTCCTTTTTGCTTATTAGGTACCTAATGGCAACGTGATCTGTGTATATGATTATTTTGGCTCCTACCAAGTGTTGCACCCCAAAATTTGACCAACATTTCTTTACCTAGTTTGTGTTTCATTTCATTCACATTAGCATTATCATTTGTATTTCATTGACATGTATGCAGAAGATCAAGAGGTATGATTACCAATCAAGGGCTACACAAGACTTTGAAGCTAGTTGAGAAGTTTTTAAAGTGTTCAAGGGTTGATATCCTTGTCAGAGAAGTTAAAAGATCCTCAGAGAGAGTGGTTGAAACCAAGAGTGTGTGCCTCCTAACTTGAGAGTTGTGGGAAGTCATCAGATGATTCTGAAGCCATGAAGTTAGACTTGAGGTCTTGAGAGAGATCATGAGAAGTGTTGAAGATCACTTTGAAGCCTAGACAGGTCATTGTGCAAGATTAAGAAGACTCAGCCATGAGTGGTGCAATTAGGGCTTGACTGGGTCAACCCTAGGTCAACTGATGATTTAAAGAAGGTTGAGACCTAATCCAAGATCCATGTGATCATGGATTTATGCATTGAGATGTTATAAGGATGATTCCAAGGTCAAATCATCATGATTGAAGAGTTTGAGAAGTTTCAAGCTAGGGTTTCGAAGACTTGACAGTGCAAAATCCCCTAGTTTGATCCCTATCTTCAAGGCAATTTAGCTCAAGATGTGATTGTCATCTCATCTTTCCCCCAACATTAATGTTGTAGGGATTGCTCTTAGCTTTAATTTGAGTGCTAGAAGTCCTTGATAGGATTTGTAGAACTCAAGTTATGACTTTGACAAGTTACAGGTCATCTGAGGTATGTGAATTTGGGGGCTTGAAAGTTACCCAACTTGCATCAAACGTTTTCCCAAGAAGGATGATTCCTATGGACTTTTGGTAAACATGAATGTTGTTCCTTATCCTCCTAGCTTTCAAGAGAGTACTAGAAGTCCTTGATAGGATTTGTAGAACTCAAGTTATGGCTTTGACAAGTCAAGGGCATTTTGGTCATTTGGAGGTTACAGGTCATTTCAAGCATAAGGCCATAACTCCTATTTCCAAGCTTCAAATGAAAAAATGTTCAACATCAAACTTGTTCAAAATGATGTTTTAAGGCTAGTAAAGAGGTCATGAGATGTTGGAAGTACTTGTAGCTCAAAGTTGCAAAAATGACCTAAAATAAGGGTATAAGTTAAATGAATCAAAGTTGGAAATTGATATTTTCAACCTACACATCCAAACCATGGCATGTAATATATCATTTTGACTATAGAAAACATTTTAAGAACATTGGTTTAGCCACATTTTTGAGTTGAGGTATAATTTGTGGACTTGCTTTGAAAAGTGATTACTTACATCATAAGTAACATGTGCAAAACCTAGAATCAAGGCATAACCAAGGCCCTTTGCAAGCTAAACACTTTCAAAATGTCACTAGGGGAGAAATTGGAAGAGAATGGGATGGATTCCAAGCTGCAAACAGAACTATGCATATCATGGCATATGGTTGAAAATCTCATGACATGAGAGATTGAAACTCTCATTAAAAGGATCTAGAGGGTTCTAGATCATACATACATCATCTATATATTGAATAGAAGAGGTTCATATGAAAGGTTGGTGATGATTGAAGGAGAGAGCATAGATTGAGATTGAAATTGCATAGCTTGCAACTGAATTCGGTTTCACCAATTTCTTCACTTTCCATCCATTTTCTTGATTGCAACTTCTTCCATGGATGCTAGGGATTGAATCCAGATCATAATACAAGAGAATTTGTGGCTGAATCGTGTATGAGCAATTGAATTTTTCCACCTGCAACTCACCATCGGGTTTCAAGATTCAGGAGTTTTCAACCAGTCCTATTGCATACAGAAGCAAGGAAAGGATCCATTGATCGTGTCTAGAAGGTTGGAGAGCTTGATTTGAAGGTTTAGTGCATCTGTTCATACAAGATTTTCAGGTTAGTAACTTTCTTCCTCTAGCATGAATTAGGTAGAATCAAGATGATTTAAGGTGTTAGATGCATTGTATAACGGTGTAGGAACGATTTCAGACCATTAATTTGAGAATTAGTGACCAATCTAGGATGTTACCATTTTCGGTTGAGAATTGGATATGGTGAATCTTGAGGTTTCAGAGAGAATTAAGGGAATGAATGAATTCGTGAGGGAATTTGGGACAAGTTTCATGTATAGACCATTTGCAATGGAGGATCCTAGAGAGAGTTAGGGTTAGGGACGATGACCGAAGCTGCGCGCGAAGTTCAGAGGTTCAAAAGGTAGAAGATGACTCTAGAGCCATTGGATGTGGTGAGACCCTTTGACTGAAGACATGATCCAACGGCCACGTTTTAATTTCAAGTTGTGAAGGATCTGATTTAATGAAACACATCGTTTCATTTAGTGCTGATGCTGGGCTTAGTGAAAAAAATGATATCCACACCCCCTCATGGCCCAATCCATTATTTGAACTGATTTTAGTTTCTATCTGCACCGTGTGCTTGCCCATTTTAATTTGATTTTCATTATTTTTTCATTTTATACATGGTTATTGATTAATTCATAATAAATTGAAAAATGATCCAATTAATCCCATTCTTTTTGCATTATACTCATGATTGAGTCTAGTATTTTTTAGAAAAAAAATATTTTCATTCCATGAATTTTCTGATTTTATGGGAATTTTACATTTTAATTGATATTAAAATGGTTATGTTTGATACCTAATTTTGTGGAATTTTGTGTGATCATGTGGTGATGACTTTGATCCTGGTTTTTTTGTGTGTGATTAGCTTAGACATGTATGCTCCCATAGAATTTTTCTCACATTTTTGTGATGAAAATAGGTGTGTTTTATAGATTGAACCTTTAGGTGCTTCCTTTTAGGGTTTAGGTTTAGTACCTTATAGTGTAGAATTTATTTCTAGGTCTTATTTGATGATTTGATCTCTGGAATTAATATGGTAGAGTCATGATTGACCTAGGTTCCCATAGTGATTTTTGTAGGATTTTACAATTGGTTTTAGTATTTTAGTTAGGATTAACTTTAGTACTAGGTTTTAGGTGATCCTAATTTACTAACTCAAATAGATTAACTTCTTTAGTTCCCTTAGATTAGGGTTTTACTTTTTTTGCCTTTGGTTGAGATTGAAGACAAGTTGAAGACAAGGTAAGGATGCTTGAAGTTGCTTGAAGTTGCTTGTGCCTGAAGGTGTCTGATGAAGATTTAGGAGGTAGGAGACATAGGGAGAGCCTTATAATTAGAATGACTTCTTTCACAAATATGGAAAGCATCTTGTGCTTCCATTCCTCCCAATGACTAAAAGTCCTTCTAAGATATTCACATCCCTCCTTTGGAGGGATGAGTGGCTTTATCTGGGAAGTAGAACTTTGAGGGAACCAGTCTCTCATAATGATGAGCCCTTACAGACTTCCTTTGGTTGTCAATAAGCTGTTTATCATTTCCACTCATTCTGTTAAATCAATTGTCTTCTGGTTTGAGTATCTTGAAAGATGTTGGACTTGAGTTTGAAGATGAGGACTTCATTGAAGAGTGTGGAAGAGGATGATTCCTTGAGCATTGCCATTGCAACTGAAGCTTGAAGAGCAAGAAGAACAAGTTGATGCTTGTGAAGAAGATCCAATTGAGATTGAGTGTAGAGCTGAGGCTTGAGGAATAAAGGATAAGTTGACACTTGCATTGATGCTTGGAGAGCCTGAAGGAATCAAGTTGATACTTGTAGTTAGGGGTGGAGCCTGAAGGTGGAATTGACTGTAAAGCTGAAGCTTGAGGAAGAGAAAATAAGTTGATACTTATGTTGGATGGATTAAAACCTTGGAGAAGCAAGTTGATACTTGGCATGAAAGATGGTAGCCTTGAAGGGTGGTTGAAGTCTGAAGACTGGATTGCTGTTAGAAGAGCTGAAACTTGGAATTGAAAGAGGGAGCTGGTGATCTGCTTTCTTTCTTGTCTGTTTTCTTTTCTGTATTGATGTGACCTGTTTGATTTGCTTGATGCATTAGAATAAGTCCATATCTAGACTGACCTTAAGCTAGGAGCATGATTGAACTAGAGGTTGAGTTGCTCCCTATGCATGTATTGTTACTGTATGGCTTTGCTTGCAGGTATTCGGTAGAGGCCAGCTCCCTTGCCCATGTGGTTTATTTTGCTTGAGGGCATGTTATTTCTTCTGTATGATTACAGTCTCTTGTATTCTGCTTGATAGCATGTTGTTATTGTTGCTGTATGATTACAGTTATTCATATCTGGCTTGAGGTTGAGATGAGCTTGTGGAGGCTGACACCCCACACACATTTCCTCCCTCACTTGCATTGCATGCATTTTACCGTCGTTTATCTGTTTACTGTTTAAGCTGATGCTTTATCTGTTTCTGTTTATCATTGATATGATCCCCTAGGAATCTCACCTCCTTTGATAAGGAAGCGATGATAGAACTTTAGGTTGAAACCTATGCATGATAACTTCTAGGAGTTCCCTGTTCAAACTTCAACTATAGGATGAATCCTTGGCATGACAACATTAGGACTTGATAGTCTCCCATTAGTTGAGCCTGTTCTCTTCTCATCTCAAAACAGCTTAAGATACAGTAATCATGAATGATTTCTTTCGTACGTTACGAGCCTGAAGCTATCTGAGAAAGGATTGTTGGAGAGTCTCTTTTCAACAGTCCGGATGTTTAGTATGGCACCCTTTGGGTGACATGCGATGCATTCACTCTCAGGTCATAGTCTTTAGTGCGATTGAAATTGCAGGCACAATAAAAAATAGTTCTTCCGTAAAAGACAGAAAACAAACTTCAAACCTTTTTGCCCCGTGGGCCCATAATTGAAAGGAAAGCTTTTCTGAAGAAAAGAGTGTCGTTAAACTTCAGCGCCACTACAAACAGGCTTTGTCCCTAACTGCTGGAACTGCTGTTTAACCCTACTCGATAAAACAGATGAATCTGAATCCCCGTAAGCCGTATTAGCCCGAACTATGTAAGCTCTGATCTCTCATATATGTTGAGAGTACGTAGGCACAATACTGATGTATTGGCGAGCCACCTTCCCCGTAACCCGTAGTAGCCCGAACTACGTAAGCTCTGATCTCTCATATATGTTGAGAGTATGTAGGCACAATACTGATGTATTGGCGAACCACCTTCCCCGTAACCCGTCGTAGGCCGAACTACGTTGACTCTGATTTCTCATTCTCTGATGAGAATACGTAGGCATAAAGTGCGACGCTTTGCCGAGTCATTTTTCTTTTCTGTTTAAGCCAGCCTTGATAGGTAGATAGATAAAACCAACTCGTCCAGCAAACCAAACAAGCGTGGATCCCGTCGAGTACGACGGACGTGAGGGGTGCTAATACCTTCCCCTTGCGTAACCGACTCACGAACCCAGACAATGGTTGCGATGACCTTGTCTTATACCTTTTCGTCAGGTTTTTCCGATCGTTTCCTTTCCCGTTCTGAGGGATAAATAACGAAAGGTGGCAAATCTTCTATTTTGCCGGCACCTTATTTTCGCGGAAGCGACAGCTGGCGACTCTGCTGGGGACTTGATAGTTTCCTGGGATCCAACGTCCCATATGCGAGTCAGTTTGGGGATCCGACGTCCCCTGCGAGAGTCAATCCTAACGCTTGTATGATTACTTGTTAGGTTGTGTTTATTTATCGCATTTTATTTCCCGCACTTTATTTTCAGTATGATATGATTATCTATGCTGTTGTGGGAGGGGCATTCTGATGAGTGAGAAGCCAGACCCAGGCTTGAGTGAACATAGCATTAGTTGTGGAAATTAGTGGGCGCGTGCTTGCTTGGCAGGCACTAGTGTCTCATGAAATCCACGCTCAGACGAGGTTCTCCCGGTTGACTTCTTTTTCAACCCTTTGGGTTGAGGGGGTTGTTGGTTTGGAGGATTGTCGACTCTGGGGACCGATCATTTAGGATTCAGCCGAGTGAGGCCGCTTCATGAGCTGGTGATGCCACACCTTCTGGGTATCGTATCACCCCTCTTGAATGTCTGTGACACTGATGACCGTATAGGATGCCGAACTTGAGTCAGTTTAGGTCCATACCTGTGAGCAGGGCTGGGTTTGTTGCAGGAAACTTTAACCTTCATAATTCCTGGTTTTCTGGATAGTGAATCAGTTTTGGTGGTACCGGAGGTTCTCATCATCAGATGTATGTGTTCTTGACAGAGCAGGTTTATGATTGGGATCAGAGGGTCTCATCAGCAGATATATGTTTGTTCTTGACAGAGCAGAGTTTTGGTCCTGTATCAGAGGACCTTATATTCAGAGATGTGTATTTGTTCTTGATAGAGCAGGTTTATGATTGGGATCAGAGGGTCTCATCAGCAGATATATGTTTGTTCTTGACAGAGCAGAGTTATGGTCCTGTATCAGAGGTCCTCATTATCAGATGTTTGTTCTTGACAGAGCAGAGTTAGGGTCCTGTATCAGAGGTCCTTATTATCAGATGTTTGTTCTTGACGGAGCAGATTTATGGTCCTATGTATGTGTGTTCTTGACAGAGCAGATTTGTGGTCCGATACCAGGGTTTTCTTCTTATCAGATATAGTGGTTGTTCTTGACAGAGCGGCATCATGGTTTTGTTGATACAGAATCTTCACAGCACAGTTGCCTTGATCTCCTGCTGCATGATTGCATTTTACATTGCTTTGCATACTCATTTGCATTTCATTAACGTGTGTCTGTGTTGCAGGTACCGTTTCCCCCGATCCAGGATTTCTTGCCTCCTGTTGTATTGTTATGGGTTCTCTGAGGAAGACCGTGGCTTACAAGCTCCCTGCCCCTGATGTTGTTCAGCTGACTGGTTTGATTGCTCTAGCAGATGATTCTGTGAGAGATGAGTTCAGAAAATCTTACGGCAAATTGCTCAGTCTGGTTCGTAAACCTTCTGCGTTTGAGTTGAATGGGTTGCACGCTCTGCTGCAGTTCTACGATCCTCCGTTGAGATGCTTTACGTTCCAGGATTTTGTTCTCGCACCCACGCTAGAGGAATATGCTGATTTTTTAGGTGTGCCTATCAAGAGGCAGATGCCTTTTGTTCATATGGATGCTGAGCCTAATCTGGCTGGTCTAGCTCCGTCACTTCATCTGGATGCCTCCGAGTTGGTATTGTCTAGTTGGAACAAGGTTCCTGGTTTCTCCTTGCAGTTCTTAGTGGGAAAGGCTCAGTAGTGCGCCAAAGACGGATGTTGGGTCGTGTTCAACACCATCCTCGCTCTGTGCATATATGGCATCATTCTGTTCCCCAATATGCCTGACTTTGTAGACTTCGACGCCTTTCCCATCCTTGCTTCAGGGAATCCAGCCCCTGCCTTGATAGGAGATGTCTACCATTCCATCCACTACAAAAACGAGAACAGAAGGGGCAAGAATGTTTCGTGCTGCGTACCCTTGCTTTATAGATGGCTTGATAGTCATCTACCCAAGAAGGGTCCCTTTGCTTCGTTTGCAGCCACAGCTGAGTGGTCCGAGCGTTTGATGAGTCTATCTACGGAGGATATTGACTGGTTTGACAGAGATAGGTTGGGTACCGAGATTATCTTCAGCTGCAGCGGGTTTCCGAACGTGCCTTTAATAGGCAGGAAGGGTTGTATCAACTATAATCCGTCTTTGCTGGTCCGACAGTTTGCTTATGCTTTGAGAGCTCCGCCGAAGGATGAAGAGGTACAGGAATCTCTGTACCTCACTGGTCTTCTAGAAGGGGATATGTTATCTAAGCTTCAGCGCGCTTGGAATGGTATCTGTAAGCGGGGAAAACCATTGCTGGGGAGAAGCAATAGCCAAGCCTACACTCCGTACGTGACATGGATCAGAGCCAGAGCAGATGCTATAGGGATGCCGTTTCCTCCTGCCAAGCCAGAAAGCCCTCCAGTGGTTGAAGAGCCTACTACCGTGCCCATTCAGCAGCATAATCAGGTGTTAGCTGAGCGAGATGAATTGAAGAGGGCAAACGAAGAACTGGAGAAAGAACTGGTTCAACTCAGGAGCGAGAGAAACGAAGCCGTTCATTCTGTCAAGAGGCAGACAGAGCTGGTGAACCAGTTGGGGACATACTTGACTAAGCAGATAGCTGAGCGCGAGCGCATGGGTCGAGACTTCAAAGCTGTCAATGATGTGCTGGCCACGAAGAAGTAGCCCTTGGACGAAGCGTATCGGAGGATATCCAAGTTTAACCAGCACTGGAAGGCCTCCCAAGCCAACAGGAAGGAGCGGGAGTATAAGCTGATGCAACAGATCTCCAAGCTGAAAGCCCAGGTGAAGGCCAGTGAGAAGAGGTTTGATGAAGAAACCGCTCATAGATACGCCGCTGAAGGCCAGCTCAACAGGGCTCTTGCTAACCTGAAGGAGCGCAAACTGACGTTTGAGTACAAGAAGCGGAAGTTAGAAGATTGTTTCCGCGAAGGAGCATGGGAAGATTCGGTCGAAGGTCTTCAGTACACGATTATGCAGAGGGAGTTACTCGTCGAAGGGTTGCTCACTCGGCCTGATCATCCAGAAACGAAGGGGTTGTTAGAAGAGTTTCGCGCCCGTGGCCGTGGTTGACTATTTGTATTCCTTTTGTTTTGATCATTGTTGTATGATGACCATCACCAGGCTTGTTGGTTGAGGTCACGTTATCAATTCTGCTTGTACTCAGTGACGTTGTGTACTGCCTTGATGGGCTTTCTTTATATATGAGATGTTACTTCCATGACTGGACTCAGACTTCTTGTTATCAGCACTGGCACTCAGGCACTAGGATCGGGGGATACCTCCCTAACACACAGACACACGTTTGCATTTGCATGAAGCATTTTCATAACGAGCACTTTGTCATTTTTCCTAACCCTTTTGTGTTTCAGGTTGTTTCAGGTTGTTCCAAGATTGATCAGAGACCCATCCACCGCTATCCGACTAGAGCAAATCAAACCAGAATCATGGAGCAAGTGCAAACTGATGTTCAAGAACTCCGCGAAAGAATGGATTGCTTCATGGAGCTCATGCAAGCGGTCGCCAATGGCCAGGATCAGCTCAGAACCTTGGTTCAGCCTCTGATTTCAAGGGTTGATAGCAATGGCGTACTCCATGGTGGGATCGTGCCTACCCCTCCACCAGTTGAAACTCCTCAGAATGGCGTCCCCGTGGCCAGAGGGAACGACAGTGCCAACGGCAATGTAATAGCTAACATGGGACTCAATGGCAATACGACAGGCGTCGGTAATGGGAATTTCGAAGCTAACGCCAATGCTGGGCTGGGCAACGGCAATGCAGGTGTTGGAAATCTGTTCGGGCCTCAGCCGTGGTTAGAAGACCGTCAGGACGATGTGTTCTCACAGAGAGGTGCTGAAGGGGAGCTGACTGCTGAAGCACGTCTAAGGTTCAAGGCACTCGAGGATAAGATGAGGAGTATCGAGAACCAGAATACCCTGGGCGTTGATATGTCCAAGCTGGGACTGATTGCTGATTTTAAGGTGCCTCCCAAGTTCAAGGTACCCGACTTTGAAAAGTACAAGGGCACCACTTGCCCTCGCGTCCACCTGAGATCGTATTACAGGAAAATGTCCGCTCATTCTGAGGACGAGAAGTTGTTGATGCATTTCTTTCAGGACAGTCTGTCCGGGCCCTCCCTCGAATGGTACATGAGTCTGGAGCCTACTAGTGTGCGCACGTGGAAGGACCTTGCTGAAGCATTTGTTCACCACTACCAATACAATAGCGACTTGGCCCTGAACCGAGTCCAACTGCAGAATCTGTCGCAAAGGAACAACGAAGGGTTCAAGGAATACGCCCAGCGATGGCGTGAATTGGCAGCCAGGGTTCAGCCGCCGATGGTTGAACGTGAGCTTGTGCAGATGTTCGTAGCCACCCTCCCAGGGGTTTATTATGAGAAATTGGTCAGCGGTATATCTGGAACCTTCTCAGATCTCATTATCACGGGTGAGCACATTGAAAATGGGATCAAACTGGGGAAAATTCAAGGTGATTCGTCCTCAGCTGGAGGAAGCAAGAAACCTTATGGTGGCAAAAGACGGGAAGGAGAAACGAGCGTCGTGACCAACGCTCGAAGGAAGGGTAAAGCCCCTCACCAACAGGTGGCCAGCATAACTATCCCGGCAGTTCAACAGCCGCAGAAGCAGCAGCAACCGAATCAACAAGGGTACAGAAAGTACCAGAATCGGGCACCTCTGTCGAGTCGTCACCTCGAGACACCGCCCATGTCGTACGCTCAACTATTGTAGACTTTGCTTCAGTTACAGCTGATCCAGAAAAGAACCCTGGCTCCCTTGACAGGGGGACCTCCGCCAGGTTATGACGCGAATGCAACTTGTGAATTTCACTCAGGGGCACCAGGCCACACAATAGAAAATTGCAAAGCCTTCAAGCACAAGGTGCAGGACATGGTGGATGCCAAGATCATCAACTTCTCAGATAATGTGCCAAATGTCACGAAGAACCCTATGCCGAATCATAGGGGAGGTGGAGTAAATGCCATTTTTGAGGACGAGAGTTTGGATTTGTTGACTGACGTTAGAGATCTGAAGACACCGCTTAGCTTCGTTAAAGCTAAGCTGATGAAAAGAGGTTTCTTTCCAAGTTGCGGAGAGCTGTGCATGGGCTGTGCGACTAGTCCTGATGGATGTCAACAGTTGATAGAGGGAATTCAAAGTCTGGTGACTGAAGGGATTTTACAGTTTAGCCGGAGGGCCGAAAGTGGATCAGGTGAGGTAATGCTGAAGCAAGATAATGAGGTTGCCACCATCACCATCCCTCTCCAGACGATAACTATTTCTGCACCCAGACCGCCCATGATTACCATCACCAAAGCTGGGCCGATACCCTTTGAAAGCACTAATGTTGTCCCATGGCATTACGGGGCAGAGGTCTACTGCAACGGACAGAAGTTGGAACTAGAACCGTTTGGGTCGTCTGTGGAGAACCTGGCGGGCGTTAGTGGAATCACTCGCAGCGGGAGAGTGTTTGCACCACCTGAGGTCGTGGCGGACAAAGCAGACAGAGCTGATGCAACTGATAAAGGGAAGAGTAAAGTCGTCGAAGAGATGCCTCGTGGGGTAGAAAAAGACTAACTTGTCAAAGACGCCGAGGAATTTATGAGGTTGATTAAAAAGAGTGACTACAAGATCGTGGATCATCTCCATCAAACACCCTCGAAGATTTCCATCCTGAACTTGTTGCTGTGTTCTGAAGCACACTGCAACGCGCTGCTGAAGGTGTTGAACGCCGCGTATGTACCGCAGGAAATATTGGTAAACCAACTGGAAGAGGTCGTAGCCCACGTGAACGCTGGAAATGGGTTAGGGTTCACTGACCTGGAGCTGACGCCGAAGGGAAGGAATCACAATAGCGCCCTGCACATCTCGATAGAGTGTAGGGGAACAATCATGTCTCACGTGTTGGTGGACACGGGGTCATCACTCAATGTTCTTCCGAAGAAGGCATTAATGAAGTTAGATACTCGTGGAGTGATTTGCACACCCAGTAGCGTTCGACGAAACCAAACGCCATGTTTTTGGGGAGGTGACGTTGCCAATCCAAGTCGGGCAGGAAACATTCGACGCGATCTTTTACATTATGGACATCATGCCTGCCTACAGCTGTCTCTTGGGCCGGCCATGGATCCATTCCGCAGGTGTCGTGACCTCCACGTTGCACCAGAAGCTCAAGTATGTTGTCGGAGGTAGCATCGTGACTGTTTGTGGCGAGGAAGACATAATGGTGAGTCATTTGTCGTCCTTAAAGTATGTTGAGATGGATGGGGAAATCCACGAAACCCTATGCCAAGCGTTCGAAGCTGTTAAAGTCAAGGACGTAGCTCCTGTAGTCACTGAAAAGCCAGAGATGACTCTCTCTTCCTTCAAGGAAGCCCGGGCCGTTGTTCAAGCCGGATCTACCCCAGGCTGGGGACGAATTTTGGAGATACCTAACAAGCAAGACAAGTTTGGGTTGGGATACTCTCCTGGAGCTGAAGCCTACTCTTCTAGCAGTGCGTCGCGAGGTAAAGGGCCGATCCAGTTTACCAGTGGCGGGGTGATATTTGAAAGCATAAACGCGGTGTCTGAAGACAGCGGAGATAGCGACTGTGACTTAGACTCTTGGATCCAGCCAAGCAAGCTAGGTGAGAGCCCTACCAACTGGTCCGTCAAGGATATCATCCAGATGACAAGCGAAGAGTAATGATTTACTTTTTTCCAATCATTGTACAACCTTATGTCCTACCCGGGGCATAGTGGTTTTATTGTCAGGGCCTCGTTTGATTATGTACATGCATTTTTTCAATAAATCAAAAGGTGTTTTCCTTCGTATTCAAATATTGTGATCTCTGTTATTCCTGTTTTATTTTTGTTTTGAAAAACAATAAAATGGCAATGAGGTTTGTGCTAACCTATGTATCCTTGTTTTAAGCTTAACCCTTGTTATTGCAGGATCCACATAACAGATGACATCGATTCTGGACCTTCTACGACTCACTTCGACTTCGATTGCCCGATCTATCAAGCCGAAGAAGAGATTGATGAAGACGAAGACCTTCCTAAAGAGTTGGCCTGCTTGTTGAAACAAGAAGAGAAAGTTATTCTGCCTCATGAAGAGGAAATCGAGATTGTGAATCTGGGTTCTGAAGAACTTGTCAGGAATGTCAGGATAGGGGCTGCATTGCAGAGTGATGTCAAGCAGAGATTGGTCGAGATGCTGAGAGAGTATAGTGACGTCTTTACTTGGTCATACGAAGATATGCCCGGACTTGATACTGACATCGTGGTCCACCACTTGCCGCTGCGAGAAGATTGTCCTCCCGTTAAGCAGAAGCTTAGGAGGACGCGACCAGATATGGCCGTTAAGATCAAAGAAGAAGTGCAGAAGCAGCTTGATGCAGGCTTCTTAGCGGTCACTACTTACCCTCCGTGGGTCGCCAACATAGTGCTTGTACCGAAGAAGGACGGTAAGGTGCGAATGTGCGTCGATTATCGGGATTTGAATAGGGCGAGCCCTAAAGATGATTTCCCGCTGCCTCATATTGATGTGTTGGTCGACAATACAGCTCAGTTCTCCGTGTTTTCATTTATGGATGGCTTCTCCGATTACAACCAGATCAAGATGGCGCCGGAGGACATGGAGAAAACTACGTTTATCACTCCCTGGGGAACATTTTGCTACAAGGTAATGCCCTTCGGTCTGAAGAACGCAGGGGCCACCTACCAACGAGCAATGATTACTTTGTTTCATGATATGATTCATCATGAGATTGAAGTCTATGTTGATGACATGATTGCGAAGTCCCAAACGGCGGAGGGGCATCTGGTCAATTTGCTGGAGCTTTTTGAGAGGCTTAGGAGGTTCAGGTTGAGGCTGAATCCTAACAAGTGTACTTTCGGAGTACGGTCCGGAAAGTTACTGGGGTTTATCGTGAGTGAAAGAGGCATCGAGGTTGATCGTGCGAAGATTAAAGCGATACATGAAATGCCAGTGCCAAAAACAGAAAAAGAAGTTCGTGGTTTCCTGGGCAGAATAAACTACATTGCAAGGTTTATTTCTCAGCTCACGGCCACGTGTGAACCGATGTTCAAACTACTGAAGAAAGATCAGGCGATTGTCCGGAACGAGGATTTCCAGAAGGCATTTGACAAGATAAAACAGTATCTGCAGGAACCTCCGATCTTGATACCCCCAGTGGCCGGACGACCCTTAATCATGTACTTGACAGTTCTGGAGAATAGTATGGGGTGTGTTCTCGGTCAGCATGACGAGACGGGCAGAAAGGAGCATGCCATTTACTACTTGAGTAAAAAGTTCACAGACTGTGAATCTCGCTACTCGATGCTGGAGAAGACGTGTTGTGCACTAGCATGGGCTGCCAAACGTTTACGACAGTACATGCTCAATCACACCACCATGCTAATTTCGAAGATGGATCCGATCAAGTACGTCTTCGAGAAGCAAGCGCTTTCGGGCAGGATTGCCAGATGGCAAATGGTGTTGACGGAATATGACATTCAATACGTTTCCCAGAAGGCCATTAAGGGAAGCGTATTGTCTGATTACCTTGCCGAACAGCCGATCAAGGATTATCAGCCGATGAAATTTGAATTCCCTGATGAGGATATCATGTTTCTCAAAGTGAAAGATTGTGATGAACCGTTGCCCGACGAGGGGCCAGATAGGAAATCCCAGTGGAAATTGATATTTGACAGGGCGGTTAATTCCTACGGAAGTGGCATTGGGGCGATCATCACGACTCCCCACGGATCCCATATCCCGTTCACTGCGAGACTGACGTTTCCATTCACCAACAACGAAGCGGAGTACGAAGCATGCATCATAGGTCTAGAAGAGGCAATTGATTTGAGAATCAAGAACCTAGATGTATATGGTGACTCGGCGCTTGTGGTCAACCAGATTAAAGGGGAGTGGGAGACTCGTCAATCGAATTTGGTGTCGTACATGAACTATGCCAGAAGGCTACTTCCGTTCTTTGATCGAGTGGAGCTCCATCATGTGCCCAGGGCTGAAAATCAGATGGCTGATGCCTTAGCCACTGTGGCTTCGATGTATAAAGTCAATTTTTGGAATGAAGCTCCAAGAATTGTTCTTTCTCGTCTTGATAGACCTGCATTCGTCTCTGTGATCGAGGAAGCCTCCGACGGCAAGCCATGGTTCCATGATATCCAGCACTTCCTTATGACTAAGGAGTATCCTGCGAGAGCGTCAACCCAGGATAAGAAGACTCTGAGGAGGCTGTCTGGAAATTTTTATCTTAATCCTGATGGAGTTTTGTATAGAAGAAACTATGATCTCGTGCTACTTAGATGTGTAGATGAGAAAGAAGCGAGCATGCTCATGGAAGAAGTCTATGAAGGCACATTTGGTACGCACGCCGGCGGGTACGCCATAACGAGAAAGATCCTGAGAGCAGGATACAACTGGCTGACGATGGAATCAGATTGCTTTAAATTCGCGAAGAGATGTCACAAATGCCAGATTTATGCTGATAAGGTTCATGTGCCGCCGTGCCCGTTAAATGTCATGTCCTCCCCGTGGCCGTTCTCCATGTGGGGCATCGACATGATAGGCAAGATCGAGCCCACTGCATCTAACGGTCATCGCTTCATTCTAGTAGCTATCGACTACTTCACCAAGTGGGTGGAGGCAGCCTCATATGCTAATGTGACCAAGCATGTGGTGGCTAAATTCATCAAGAGGGACATCATCTGTCGTTACGGAATTCCCGAGCGGATCATTACTGATAATGGTTCGAATTTGAATAACAAGATGATGAAGGAGTTGTGCCAAAGTTTCAAGATTGAACACCACAACTCATCTCCTTACCGGCCGAAGATGAATGACGCCGTTGAAGCGTCCAATAAGAACATAAAGAAGATTGTTCAGAAGATGGTTGTGACCTATAAAGATTGGCACGAGATGCTGCCATTTGCACTGCACGGTTATCGTACGACGGTACGTACATCAACCAGGGCAACTCCTTTCTCCTTAGTGTACGGTATGGAAGCGGTCCTACCGTTAGAAGTGGAGATCCCTTCTTTGCGAGTTTTGGCTGATGTGAAACTCGACGAGGCAGAATGGATTAAGAGTCGACTAAACCAACTCAGCCTGATAGACGAGAAGAGGTTGGCATCGATCGCATATGGTCATCTGTACCAAAGCCGAATGAAGAAAGCTTATGATAAGAAGGTGCGTCCTAGAAGCTTTCAGACGGGTGATCTCGTCCTGAAGAAGATTCTTCCTCCACACTCCGATCACCGGGGCAAGTGGACTCCTAATTACGAAGGTCCGTACGTCGTCAGCAAGGTCTTTTCGGGCGGAGCCTTGTTGTTATCCACGATGGATGGCAAAGATTTTGCATTCCCGGTGAACGCGGACGCAGTTAAAAAATACTTTGCTTAAAAATGACCCGCTGGAAAGAAAAAGAATATCCAGACAAAAATGGGGCATCCCGGCGAACCATAAAAAAGAGAAAAAGGTTCGGGCAAAAATTAGGGATATAGATTGAAAAAAATGTACACCCGCAAAGTCGAAAACCTGGAAGGGCGACTTTGACAAAAAAGGGTATCCCGGTGAATCGAAAACCCGGAAGGGCGATTCAGGCAAAAGTTAGGGATTTGAAAAAGCAAATGACTGCGTTCCGCGTGTGGACTGTATTTGTTTAGTGGTTTGGAAGACCTGAGGGCCGTTTATTTGAATCAATCTCTTCTGAAGCTGAAGCGTCGGAGAAGTATCGAAGTCGAGTGGGTCATAGAGGGATCAACTCATGGTGTTCGTCTACGCCTTGTTGCCGACATTTGTATATACTGATGTATATTTGTTTTATTTTTTGTGCGGCTTCCTCATTCCAGGAGCTTGCATCTGTTGTAAAACATTTTTACCCATTCAGGGGTTCGTTATCAATAAAATGTATACTATTCAGCAATTTTGTTTGCTTGTTTAGCATTTATCTGCTTTGTTTGCGAAAAAGAACGCCGATGTTTTTGATAAAATGCGCATACATAAACCTACTGGCCTAGGCCAATGATTGTTGAAACAATGAATTACTTAAACATTGTCACAAGATGATAACCTTGATAGGTCCCTTTGAGAAGGGTATCTTGTCTGTTTGTTTGTGTTTTTGCAGGTGTAGCATGTACCAGACGGTGCGCCGTATGCATCCCCAAGCAGGATGATTCCTTCTTCTCCAGCAAAGTTCAGCAACCTCTCCCCGCAGAGTCTGAACGTGAGATTGTAAGGCATTGATATGTCTCCCCAGGAAGAGAAGATTCTCTCCCCAATCAAATACATCCTGAAGGAATGTCGTCTCCCCAGCTGAGTCATACACTGAAGTGTGCAGCAATTGATAGTTCCAGACTGAAGTCTCCGGCAGAATTGATATTCCCCACAGAGTTGTACTCTCCCCCAAAGCAGGATGATTTCGTCTTCCCCAGCCGAGTTTGCAGTTCCCCAAGAGAGTCGAGTCCTTGGAAAGCAGTTCAGGCCATGATTGGTTTTCCCCAGTAGAATGTTGAATAACTGATGTTGTATTTCCCCGTCGGAGTCGTTACCTCTAGGAAAGCTCTGGCTGCGAATGTCGTACAGTTTGTTTCTGCGATTGACATCGCTTTCCTCAGCAGGTCCAAGTTCTCGCAGAGCTTCGTTCCCCTGCAGCAGTCAACTGAAGTTTGCTTCCCCATGCGGAGTCCGATGGAGATTGGCGTGACCTTTTCTCCGCGGCAGGATGATTCCTTCCCCCGCCAGAGTGGTCCTTTCTCCTTGACAGGAGGATTCTCCCTTCAGCATTTATTTTGCTGACGGGATCGCAGCATTTTGCATGATTGCATGGCATTTATCATAAACGCGTAGCATTTCCACCGTGTGGAGCATTGCGTCGTTGTCAAAGCATACGCATACTAAACACGAGCTAGGTCGTTACCGTTCTTGTTTTGCAGGTGTTCCTCCGCAGAGTCGCTTGCTCAAGATGATTCTTGAACCCCCAGCAAAGTCGTTTTCCCAAGATGATTCTTGATTTCTCCAGCGAAGGCGTTCGTTTAAGATGACTCTTAAATCCCCGGTGAAGTCGCCAGAGAGGGTTGCTCAAGTTGATGCTTGGAGTCCCCGGCAGAGTAATTGCTCAGGATGATTCCTGAAATCTCCAGCAGAGTTATGGGTTCAGGATGATTCTTGAAGTCCCCACGGAGTTATTTGTCCAAGATGATTCTTGATGTCCTCAGCAGAGATGATTCACCCAGAATGATTCCTGGACCCCGAAGCAGAGTGACTTGATAGTTCTCCAGAATCCCCAGCGGAAATGCGTCATCCCTAGTAGGTTTCCAAACAGCGAAGTTGAAACTTCCCTTGCAGACTTGATGATTGAAGTCCAACCGTATTAACGAAGCAGTTCTCCCAGCTGAAGCAGAGTGCCTGATGGCAGAAGTTCGGATATCCCCAATGGGTTCATGATTGACCGAGAATGCTATTCCCGTCTTACTGACGAAGGCCGGCTGACGCCCGAAAATTTCTTTGAATGCCCGACGGCATGATTAAATTGATGGATAACCTGATGAGTCCCATGGAGTCCTGATGCCTGACGGCATGATCGACCATGTATCACCGGTTACCGTGTGACCAATTCCCTAGCTAGTTGCCGTGCAGCTAGTATTTCAGTTTTCGAAGATTTGTTCCCATCAGAGTACCGTGTACTTGTGCAGTTGGAAAACTTACGAGTTTGTTGGTATTCAACCGTCTCGTACCTTGATTGTTTGAGAACCGTTCTCTTCTCACCCAGTCAGGTCCAAGCTGTTTGAATAGGGGCAGCTGTTGCACCCTAAAATTTGACCAACATTTCTTTACCTAGCTTGTGTTTCATTTCATTCACAATAGCATTATCATTTGCATTTCATTGACATGTATGCAGGAGATCAAGAGGTATGATTACCAATCAAGGGCTACACAAGACTTTGAATCTAGTTGAGAAGGTTATTCAAGTGTTCAAGGGTTGATATCCTTGTCAGAGAAGTTAAAAGATCCTCAGAGAGAGTGGTTGAAACCAAGAGTGTGTGCCTCCTAACTTGAGAGTTGTGGGAAGTCATCAGATGATTCTGAAGCCATGAAGTTAGACTTGAGGTCTTGAGAGAGCTCATGAGAAGTGTTGAAGATCACTTTGAAGCCTAGACAGGTTATTGTGCAAGATTAAGAAGACTCAGCCATGGGTGGTGCAATTAGGGCTTGACTGGGTCAACCCTAGGTCAACTGATGATTTGAAGAAGGTTGAGACCTAATCCAAGATCCATGTGATCATGGATTGATGCATTCAGATGTTATAAGGATGATTCCAAGGTCAACTCATCATGATTGAAGAGTTTGAGAAGTTTCAAGCTAGGGTTTCTAAGACTTGACAGTGCAAAATCCCCTAGTTTGATCCCTATCTTCAAGACAATTTAGCTCAAGATGTGATTGTCATCTCATCTTTCCCCAAACATGAATGTTGTAGGGCTTGCTCTTAGCTTTAATTTGAGTTCTAGAAGTCCTTGATAGGATTTGTAGAACTCAAGTTATGACTTTGACAAGTTACAGGTCATCTGAGGTATGTGAATTTGGGGGCTTGAAAGTTACCCAACTTGCATCAAACCTTTGCCCAAGAAGGATGATTCCTATGGCTTTTTGGTAAACATGAATGTTGTTCCTTATCCTCTTAGCTTTCTAGAGAGTACTAGAAGTCATTGATAGGATTTGTAGAACTCAAGTTATGGCTTTGACAAGTCAAGGGCATTTTGGTCATTTGGAGGTTACAGGTCATTTCAAGCATAAGGCCATAACTCCTATTTCCAAGCTTCAAATGGAAAAATGTTCAACATAAAACTTGTTCAAAATGATGTTTTAAGGCTATTAAAGAGGTCATGAGATGTTGTAAGTACTTGTAGCTCAAATTTGCAAAAATGACCTAAAATAAGGGTATAAGTTAAATGAATCAAAGTTGGAAATTGATATTTTCAACCTACACATCCAAACCATGGCATGTAATATATCATTTTGACTCTAGAAAACATTTTAAGAACATTGGTTTAGCCACATTTTTGAGTTGAGGTCTAATTTGTGGACTTGCTTTGAAAAGTGATTACTTACATCATAAGTAACATGTGCAAAACCTAGAATCAAGGCATAACCAAGGCCCTTTTCAAGCTAAACACTTTCAAAATGTCACTAGGGGAGAAATTGGAAGAGAATGGGATGGATTCCAAGCTGCAAACAGAACTATGCATATCATGGCATATGGTTGAAAATCTCATGACATGAGAGATTGAAACTCTCATTAGAAGGATCTAGAGGGTTCTAGATCATACATACATCATCTATATATTGAGTAGAAGAGGTTCAGATGAAAGGTTGGTGATGATTGAAGGAGAGAGCATAGATTGAGATTGAAATTGCATAGCTTGCAACTGAATTCGGTTTCACCAATTTCTTCACTTTCCATCCATTTTCTTGATTGTAACTTCTTCCATGGATGCTAGGGATTGAATCCAGATCATAATCCAAGAGAATTCGTGGCTGAATCGTGTATGAGCAATTGAATTTTTCCACCTGCAACTCACCATCGGGTTTCAAGATTCAGGAGTTTTCAACCAGTCCTATTGCATACAGAAGCAAGGAAAGGATCCATTGATCGTGTCTGGAAGGTTGGAGAGCTTGATTTGAAGGTTTAGTGCATCTGTTCATACAAGATTTTCAGGTTAATGACTTTCTTCCTCTAGCATGAATTAGGTAGAATCAAGATGAATTAGGGTGTTAGATACATTGTAGAACGGTGTAGGAACGATTTCAGACCATTAATTTGAGAATTAGTGACCAATCTAGGATGTTAGCATTTTCGGTTGAGAATTGGATATGGTGAATCTTGAGGTTTCAGATAGAATTAAGGGCATGAATGAATTCGTGAGGGAATTTGGGATAAGTTTCATGTATAGACCATTTGCAATGGAGGATCCTAGAGAGAGTTAGGGTTGGGGACGATGACCGGAGCACCACCAGTGGTGGCCGGAGCTGCGCGCAAAATTCAGAGGTTCAAAAGGTAGAAGATGACTCTAGAGCCACTGGATGTGGTGAGACCCTTTGACTGAAGACATGATCCAACGGCCACGTTTTAATTTCAAGTTGTGAAGGGTCTGATTTAATGAAACGCATCGTTTCATTTAGTGCTGATGCTGGGCTTAGTGAAAAAACTGATATCCACACCCCCCCATGGCCCAATCCATTATTTGAACTGATTTTAGTTTCTATCTGCACCGTGTGCTTGCCCATTTTATTTTGATTTTCATTATTTTTTCATTTTATACATGGTTATTGATTAATTCATAATAAATTGAAATCCAATTAATCCCATTATTTTTGCATTATACTCATGATTAAGTCTAGTATTTTTTAGAAAAAAAATATTTTCATTCCATGCATTTTCTGATTTTATGGGAATTTTACATTTTAATTGATATTAAAATGGTTATGTTTGATACCTAATTTTGTGGAATTTTGTGTGATCATGTGGTGATGACTTTGATCCTGATTTTTTTGTGTGTGATTAGCTTAGACATGTATGCTCCCATAGAATTTTTCTCACATTTTTGTGATGAAAATAGGTGTGTTTTCTAGATTGAACCTTTAGGTGCTTCCTTTTAGGGTTTAGGTTTAGTACCTTATAGTGTAGAATTTATTTCTAGGTCTTATTTGATGATTTGATCTCTGGAATTAATATGGTAGAGTCATGATTGACCTAGGTTCCCATAGTGATTTTTGTAGGATTTTACAATTGGTTTTAGTATTTTAGTTAGGATTAACTTTAGTACTAGGTTTTAGGTGATCCTAATTTACTAACTCAAATAGATTAACTTCTTTAGTTCCCTTAGATTAGGGTTTTACTTTTTTTGCCTTTGGTTGAGATTGAAGACAAGTTGAAGACAAGGTAAGGATGCTTGAAGTTGCTTGAAGTTGCTTGGAGCATGGAGTTGCTTGTGCCTGAAGGTGTCTGATGAAGATTTAGGAGGTAGGAGACATAGGGAGAGCCTTATAATTAGAATGACTTCTTTCACAAATATGGAAAGCATCTTGTGCTTCCATTCCTCCCAATGACTAAAAGTCCTTCTAAGATATTCACATCCCTCCTTTGGAGGGATGAGTGGCTTTATCTGGGAAGTAGAACTTTGAGGGAACCAGTCTCTCATAATGATGAGCCCTTACAGACTTCCTTTGGTTGTCAATAAGCTGTTTATCATTTCCACTCATTCTGTTAAATCAATTGTCTTCTGGTTTGAGTATCTTGAAAGATGTTGGACTTGAGTTTGAAGATGAGGACTTAATTGAAGAGTGTGGAAGAGGATGATTCCTTGAGCATTGCCATTGCAGCTGAAGCTTGAAGAGCAAGAAGAACAAGTTGATGCTTGTGAAGAAGATCCAATTGAGATTGAGTGTAGAGCTGAGGCTTGAGGAATAAAGGATACGTTGACACTTGCATTGATGCTTGGAGAGCCTGAAGGAATCAAGTTGATACTTGTAGTTAGGGGTGGAGCCTGAAGGTGGAATTGACTGTAAAGCTGAAGCTTAAGGAAGAGAGAATAAGTTGATACTTATGTTGGATGGATTAAAACCTTTGAGAAGCAAGTTGATACTTGGCATGAAAGATGGTAGCCTTGAAGGGTGGTTGAAGTCTGAAGATTGGATTGCTGTTAGAAGAGCTGAAGCTTGGAATTGAAAGAGGGAGCTGGTGATCTGCTTTCTTTCTTGTCTGTTTTCTTTTCTGTATTGATGTGACCTGTTTCATTTGCTTGATGCATTAGAATAAGTCCATATCTAGACTGACCTTAAGCTAGGAGCATGATTGCACTAGAGGTTGAGTTGCTCCCTCTGCTTGTATTGTTACTGTATGGCTTTGCTTGCGGGTATTCGGTAGAGCCCAGCTCCCTTGCCCATGTGGTTTATTTTGCTTGAGGGCATGTTATTTCTTCTGTATGATTACAGTCTCTTGTATTCTGCTTGATAGCATGTTGTTATTGTTGCTGTATGATTACAGTTATTCATATCTGGCTTGAGGTTGAGATGAGCTTGTGGAGGCTGACACCCCACATACATTTCCTCCCTCACTTGCATTGCATGCATTTTACCGTCGTTTATCTGTTTACTGTTTAAGCTGATGCTTTATCTGTTTCTGTTTATCATTGATATAATCCCCTAGGAATCTCACCTCCTTTGATAAGGAAGCGATGATAGAACTTTAGGTTGAAACCTATGCATGATAACTTCTAGGAGTTCCCTGTTCAAACTTCAACTATAGGATGAATCCTTGGCATGACAACATTAGGACTTGATAGTCTCCCGTTAGTTGAGCCTGTTCTCTTCTCATCTCAAAACAGCTTAAGATACAGTAATCATGAATGATTTCTTTCGTACGTTATGAGCCTGAAGCTATCTGAGAAAGGATTGTTGGAGAGTCTCTTTTCAACAGTCCGGATGTTTAGTATGGCACCCTTTGGGTGACATGCGACGCATTCACTCTCAGGTCATAGTCTTTAGTGCGATTGAAATTGCAGACACAATAAAAAACAGTTCTTCCGTAAAAGACAGAAAACAAACTTCAAACCTTTTTGCCCTGTGGGCCCATAATTCAAAGGAAAGCTTTTCTGAAGAAAAGAGTGTCGTTAAACTTCAGCGCCACCGCAAACAGGCTTTGTCCCTAACTGCTGGAACTGCTGTTTAAGCCTACCCGATAAAACAGATGAATATGAATCCCCGTAAGCCGTATTAGCCCGAACTACGTAAGCTCTGATCTCTCATATATGTTGAGAGTACGTAGGCACAATACTGATGTATTGGCGAGCCACCTTCCCCGTAACCCGTAGTAGCCCGAACTACGTAAGCTCTGATCTCTCATACATGTTGAGAGTACGTAGGCACAATACTGATGTATTGGCGAGCCACCTTCCCCGTAACTCGTCGTAGGCCGAACTACGTTGACTCTGATTTCTCATTCTCTGATGAGAATACGTAGGCATAAAGTGCGACGCTTTGCCGAGTCATTTTTCTTTTCTGTTTAAGCCAGCCTTGATAGGTAGGTAGATAAGACTAACTCGTCCAGCAAACCAAACAAGCGTGGATCCCGTCGAGTACGACGGACATGAGGGGTGCTAATACCTTCCCCTTGCGTAACCGACTCCCGAACCCAGACAATGGTTGCGATGACCTTGTCTTATACCTTTTCGTCAGGTTTTTCTGATCGTTTCCTTTCCCGTTCTGAGGGATAAATAACGAAAGGTGGCGACTCTTCTGTTTTGCCGGCACCTTATATTCGCGGAAGCGACACCAAGTAGGAACGAAATTTGTCAAGAGCAAACACGACTGCTAGAAGTTCCTTTTCCATTGTGGCGTAGTTCATTTGGGCAGGGTCTAAAGTTCTACTGGCGTAGTAGATAGCGTGAAGCTTCTTGTCTTTCTTTTGTCCTAGAACTGCGCCTACAGTGTAATCACTCGCATCGCACATGATTTCGAATGGTAGTTGCCAATCTGGGGGTTGCATGATTGGTGCGGTGATAGGTGATGACTTTAGAGTTTCGAATGCCTCTAAGCATTCTTTGTCGAAGATGAACTCGGCATCTTTCATTAATAAACCTGTAAGAGGTTTTGTGATTTTCGAGAAATCCTTTATGTATCTTCGGTAGAATCCAGCGTGTCCTAATAAGCTTCGTATTTCTCGTACGGTTTTCAGAGGTTGAAGATCCTTTATGATCTCTATTTTAGCTTTGTCAACTTCGATCCCTTTTTCAGATATGACGTGTCCTAAAACGATGCCTTGTCGGACCATGAAATGACATTTCTCCATATTAAGGACAAGGTTCACTTTAGCGCATCTTTTGAGTACCATTTTTAAATTTGATAGACAGCTTTCAAAGCTTTGTCCGCATACAGAGAAGTCATCCATGAATACTTCCATGATGTCATCTATGAAATCTGCAAAGATTGCCATCATGCATCTTTGGAAGGTTGCTGGAGCATTGCATAGTCCGAACGGCATTCGGCGATAAGCAAAAGTACCATAAGGACAGGTGAATGTTGTCTTTTCTTGGTCATCGGGGTGAATAGGAAATTGAAAGAATCCCGAATAACCATCTAGATAGCAAAAGTACGAATGTTTCGCTAGTCTTTCCAACATCTGGTTTATGAAAGGTAAAGGGAAGTGATCTTTCCGAGTCGCCTTGTTCAGTTTTCTGTAATCGATACACATCCTGTTTCCGGTCACAACTCTTTGGGTTATCGATTCGCCTTTTGCATTCTTCACTACAGTGACGCCTCCTTTCTTGGGTACTACGTGTACTGGGCTGACCCATTGGCTGTCGGAGATCGGGTATATGATTCTTGCGTCTAGTAAATTTTTCACCTCGTCTTTGACTACAGTGCTTAGGACCGGGTTTATCCTCCTCTGATGTTCTCTTGAAGTTTTGCAGTCTTCCTCTAGCATGATACGGTGCATACAGATGAAGGGACTTATGCCTTTTAGATCGCTTATATTATAGCCTAACACAGTTGGGTATTTCCTTAGGACTTCTAATAGTTGCTCAGTTTCTGACTTTCCTAAATTAGCGTTGACTATTACTGGTCTTTTGAATTCTGTATCTAGGAATTCGTACCTGAGGGTTTTAGGTAGCTCTTTAAGTTCTAAAGCTGGGTTTTTCGGACCTGGCATGTGATTTGGAGTTAGTGCTAAGATCTCGCTCAGACTATCATCTTTGTATGGTGCACGCCAGTTGTCGTCTTCATGAATAGCAGGGATCTGGATTTTCATGATTTCAGAATATGTAGTTTCCTCCTTCTCTAATTCTCGTATGCATTCGTCAATGACATCTACTATATAGCATGTGTCATCTATAGTTGGTGCCTTCAAGAACTTAGTAAGGATGAACTTTATCTTTTTTTCTCCTACTTCGAATGTTAGCCTTCCTTTCTTTACGTCTATGATAGCTCCGGCTGTAGCTAGGAACGGTTTTCCTAGGATAATTGGGGTAACAGAGTCCTCTTTGATGTCCATGATTATGAAGTCGGTTGGGATATAGAATTGGCCTATGCGTACTGGGACGTTTTCCAGTACATCGACGAGATATTTGACTGATCGGTCAGCCAATTGCACAGACATTTTAGTCGGTCTTAGTTCTCCCATATTCAGCTTTTTGCATATAGATAAAGGCATTACACTTATACTGGCTCCTAGATCACATAGAGCTTTGTCTATAACGAACTTTCCTATGACGCAAGGTATGGAGAAACTACCTGGGTCTTTTAGTTTAGGAGGCATGTTGTTTTGAATGATTGTGCTACATTCGGCAGTGAGTGTCACTGTCTCGTTATCCTCTATTTTCCTTTTATTAGACAAGATTTCTTTAAGAAACTTAGTGTATGACGGCATTTGAGTTATCGCTTCTATGAACGAGATAGTGATGTTTAGTTGTTTCAGAAGTTCAACAAATTTCTTAAATTGTCCTGAAGTTTTGGAGTTTAGTAATCTTTGAGGATAGGGGATAGGTGGTTTATATGGCGCTGGAGGCACATATGAGTTTTCATCTTTGGCGGCCTTTTGCTCGTCACATTCCTTCTTTTCTGTTTCAGACTCCTTTTCGGTTGGTTTATCAGATTTATGATGCATTACTAAATCTTCATTCCTAGGATCTGTTGGGCCTTCCAATTCTTTTCCACTTCTCAATATAACAGCGTTTGCGTGACCTTTCGGATTAGGTTCGGGCTGGCCTGGAAATGTTCCAGCTGGGGCAGCTGCAGAGGCTTGTTGTTGAGCCACTTGTGATATCTGCGTTTCGATCATTTTATTGTGGGTGGCTAAAGCGTCTACTTTTCCGGTCAGCTGTTTAATCTGCTCGCTAGTGTGTATGTTTTGATTCAGGAATTCTTTGTTTGTTTGAGCTTGAGTAGCTATGAATTTTTCCATCATCAATTCGAGGTTTGATTTCTTAGGGGCAGTCTGGGCAGCAGCGGCTGGTTTCTGATATCCTGGCGAAGCAGCGGGTGCTTGCATGGCATTATCGTTCTTGTAGGAAAAATTTGGGTGGTTCCTCCATCCTTGGTTGTAAGTGTTCGCGTAAGGATTTCCTTGAGCGTAATTTACTTGATCTGGTGGGATTCCAGCCAACAATGGGCACTCGGGTGCATTATGAGTGGCGATTCCGCATAACTCACAGTTTGGAGTTACAGCAGCTACGGTTGCAGTTGGGTTAACGGTCAGACTGTCAATTTTCTGTGCTAGAGCATCTACTTGAAGGTGAGAAATAAACAAAAGAAAGGGGGGGGGGATTGAATTGGGTTTATGCCTAAATAAAAACTTTTTCCTTTTCTTGTCTTCTTCTTCACTTGATGCTTTATGCGCTTATATTAAATACATTGTGGAAGCATAAATAATAAAGTATAAGTAAAGAACACATCATATATCCTGGTTCACTTGAGCAACTCTCAAGCTAATCCAATCCACCCTTCCAAGGTGATTTCGCCTTAATCAATTAAGGACCTAATCCACTATAACCGAACTGATTACAGATGCACAAGCTAACTGCAAGTGACTAACAATTTGACAATGACACGTTCAGGGATCCCCAAGGATATAACGTTCATTGACACCTTAATAGAATCCGATCACTAAAGATCTCCTATTAGGATTTCCACAAATGACTACTGTCACTTGTCATCTCAAGTATACTGATCTTCACTAGATCACTTGAGGAACCACTAATTCTAAAATAGAATATTTGTGTTGCCAGAGATTATAATGGTGCTTCCTAGCAAGCTAATAACTCCAAGTTTAGCACATAGCAAGTAATGAGCAACAGCTCCTTGCTTCCTAATACAAAAACTAATTCTAATAATAACTCTCTAAGAGATTATTAAAACATAGCTTCTATATTGCTTAAAATATTTTCTGTAAGTGAGCACTAAGGCTTCTTTTCCATTAAGCTTTTCTTTTCTTTGCAGCAGTAGCAGTAGCGCAACAGCGCAAGAGCCAACAATTCTGGCAATCAGCCACTTCAACAACATTTGAATAAACAAATAATTCTTCCTTTTATAGTGCTTCCAAGAATGACGTTGTGAGGATAGAAAAGTCCTTTCTATTTCCAACGGTCATATTCCAACGGATAGAATGAGCACGTGTTGGATGACATCACTTTCTTGTCCTTTTCTATAAGCACGTGATTTATTAGATTTGAACAACAACAACTTATCTGATGTAACATGTCTTGCATCTGGATGAATCTTCTTCTGACATAATCTTCCACTTCAGAATCCAGTCTTCAGCATTCCAAGAACTAAGTTTCCTCTGAAACAATCTTAATAATCTTTAGAGGCTTGACCTTCAGAACACTTCTTCAGAGTCTTGACCTTCAGAACACTTCTTCAGAGTCTTGACCTTCAGAACACTTCTTCAGAGTCTTGACCTTCAGAAAACTTCTTCAAAGTCTTGACCTTCAGAACACTTCTTCAGAGTCTTGACCTTCAGAACACTTCTTCAGAGTCTTGACCTTCAGAACACTTTTTCAGAGTCTTGACCTTCAGAAAACTTCTTCAAAGTCTTGACCTTCAGAACCTGTATTTAGAGTCTTCAGAGTCTTGACCTCAGAACCCATCTTCAGAGTCTTGACGCACTTGGTCTTCAGATCCTTCAACCTTCAGAACTTAAAGTCATCAGAGTCTTCAGAGTCTTTAGCACTTTGTTCTTCAGAGGACTCACTCTTCAGAGACGCTCGTTAGCTTCCAGATCAGATGCATAACTCAGAGCAGAATCCATAGATGCATTGCAACTGCAATATCCAGCATCCTTGATTCTTTACTGAACATGATCAGATGTAGAAACAAACTTGCTTCTTCACTGAGCTTCATTTGCTTTCAGATCAGATGCACTTCTTCAGAGCAGAAACCACAGGAGCATTGCAACTGCAATATCCAACACCCTTGGTTCTTTACTGATGGTGATCAGATGCATAAGCAAACTAGCTTCTCACATGCGCTTCATGACGTCACACTAAGTAACTCCATAAGTTACTAGCTGCACACGTTGCTTCTATTTGTTTGGTCTAATATATTTAATTTAATATGACCTGCACATAACAAACATTAAACCATAAAATGGTTCTTTCACAAATACTCAATTGTTATCATCAAAACATAGAGATTATCCTGTAGAGACAAATCTTGCTCTTACAATCTCCCCCTTTTTGATGATGACAAAAACATGTATTTTGCTAGAACATTTTATACAGGGTAATCACCAAGCATTAACCTATTCAGAGTTCTAAGCAACTGCTCCCCCTGAATGTGTTAACCTTTAAAACATTTTTATGCTTGTTTAGAGACATATTCTGATCCCAAGACTTACAAAAAATAAATTTGTTAAAACATAATCAAATAGAGTAGAATAGAAGGAATACTTCCCTACGATATAAGATAGCATAAGTCTTCAGCATCTGGACTAGTTCAACAGAACTTTCATCTTCAGATCTTTAGAACTTGTCTTCTCTAAGCATCGTATCAGAGTCATATAACTTCAGAATCTTCTAAAGCATTTTCTCTTGATCTTCAACACATGAGAGACTCCCCCTGAGTTTCAGACTGGGTGAAAATCAAATATCCTGACTTGTGAACCTTCCTGGGAGAACTCCCCCTGATTACAGTATGTCAGATATTTGGATCTTCTGATCTTGATACAGTCTTGATTCTTGCTTTCTCAGACTTGCTTTCTTCTCAGATTTTTGATCTCTTGAAGCAGTCTAATACCAATAGAAACCAATAGAATGTTTACTTCTGAATCTGATTCCAATATTGAATCTGAGTCTGATACCCATGTTGGTTCTTAGTCTGACACCAATACATGATACTCATGATTCTGATTCTGAATCCAAATCTTGCTTCTATGAAGATTTCTGATTCTTGTGCTCTGATTATCATATTCACAGACAATTTACATCTTCTAAACATTCTGATTCCAGATGACTTTAACTTTCAGATCTCTGAACAGTATTGGGTCCATCTGATTCTGAATCTATGTTCACGAAGTGTATAACTTCTATGATATGAACACCAATTCATTTGAGCTCAAATTTCTTTCAATTCTCCTGTTTAGAATGCCTAGTGAACTTGTTCAGAGTTCCTCGGAAAAACATCAAACACACATTTAGTAATAAACGCAATTTATATGTTTTGCATTCTCTTTCAGGTTATAGAATATATCAAAGCTGTATTCTATTTTTCCAAAACGTTTTCCATTTCTCCCCAAGTTATATTAAAAACATCTTTCATTTCTCCCCATTTCATTTTCCCTGTTATATACTATTTTCCAGATTATATCAAAATCATCTTTCATTTCTCCCCCTTTTTGACATCATCAAAAAGTTAGAGTTTTTCATTGAAAAAATAGATTTTAAGAAAAAATATTTCTCTCTTTTTAATGTCAGAAATTAAAAAGATAGGAGTTGAGATATAGCACCTGAGAACTTAATCATCTTTCATTTCTCCCCCTGAGAACTTACTTCTCACAGATTGATACCAATAAGGTAGGTTGATATCTTTTCCAGATTTCATCTTCTATATCTCCCCCTGCTTTTTGGAGAGTGACAACTCTTCAAAGTTTGTAGAAGCATGCTCTGACGAGAATTGTTGACAAGTTTCTGATCAGCAGATCTTTCTCTGACAACTTGTGCATCCTTCATAGCTTGTTGATCTTCTCTATACTTACTAATGTCACGTTCTCAACGTACAAGAGTAATTTCAGAAGAAGAACCAACTACAACAATTTGTTTAGTCTTCTTAGCATCTTCAGCTTCAATCTGGAAGTTTCTTTTCTGGAATCTACCTCAGCTAGATTTAAACAAGAAAGTTGAAATTCCTTCTTCCTTCTGGCTTGATCTAGATACCAATTATTTCAGTACTTAGAACAGTTTGAAATACATCCAATATCAAAGTTTAATACCAATTGAAGAAATATCTCAATAAGTCTCAAGTTCCAGAGTGCTTGTTCTGGCCTTTTCTTTGACTCTTTCTTTTGAAAGGTTTGATACCAAAATGAAGGTGTGAAATTCAGAGGTTTGTGCTAGTGGTTGACTCTGAATTTTCTGAATCTTGCTTCATAATTCTGCGCCCAAAACCTTCTATATCTTCACTCAAACATCTTCTGAAGTTTTTCTCAGAGTTATCTGATGCTTTGCTTCTGGTTGGATGTCAGAGATATGATACCAATTGAAGATATAAGATACCAATTGAAGGTGTGAAATAATGAAACTATTTCAACTTGTTTCTTCAACATCAAGACACTATACATCAGAAGTATCAACGTTTGATTTGATAGGCCATCTTCAAAACTTAATCTTTTAACCAGATCTCCAGATGATCCAAATCTTATGATGGTCTACAACTTCATATTTGCTCAGATTTTTGAGTAAACATCTGATATCAATTGAAGGTGATGTGCCAACAATGTGTATTCTGATCCTTCAATCTTCTGTGCATGAATGTCCTTCATTTGACACTTCATCCAAAGCATCTGACACTTCAATCAGCATTTTGTAGTATTTTGCTTTTTTTAAGGGAGAGTGCTATTCAGAGGTACTTTTGCAACTAGCTCTGTCTTCAGTAACATCAACATAACAGAAACCTACTAAAAATAGTTATCTAGTTTTCTGTAACACAGAGTCACGTTAGTAGTACCTTTTAGATACCTCAGAAATCTCTTAACAACTGTTAAGTGATATTCTTCAGGATCTAATTGGAATCAAGCACATACACATGTACTGAAAAGAATGTCAGGACTAGAAACGGTAAAATACAGAAGAGTACAATTTATACCTTTGTAGAGCTTCTGATCTACCATTTTACTAACCTCTTTCTTTCTCAGAGTGTACGTTGAATGCATGAGAGTCTTAGCTAGCTGCTCTCTGACAGATTATCCTTCTGTCTGCTACATTCTTCATCTAAATTGAAACAACTTCTTCAGAAGTATATCTCTTCTGATGTTTGATTCAACTTGATCAGCAGTTACACAATCCAGATTCTTCCTTTAGTCTTCATCTTCAGATCATCCAATTTGATACTAAAGATCACGCTTCTTTATCTTCCAAATAACTTGTTTCCAGATGAAAGCTATATCTTCTTACAGCAAGAATTTATCCTTTATGAATTAGCTTTAGAATTCTTCAAAGCTATTGCTTAATCTTCTAACGAGATTCTCTACATCAGACTTTCTAACCATAACTATTTCTGTTATGTTAGTAAGTTCTTCTGATCATCAACAGAAGGTTGGAGACTGATAAGAGTCTGATACCAACTGATGGAAATGATTCCTTGCATTAGATTTTCTGCTTCAAATCTATGCAGCTTAGCTCTAGTGAATGTTTCATCAAATAGTTCATCCAGAGGGACTCTTCAGATCAAACTAGATATTCATTCTTCAGGTGTCCTTGTTATCTATATGTAAGCTATGTTGCTGACGTTTCAGAGCCATGCAAAATCTGAACCTCGGAGCTTCTGACCAATTGCTTTATACTCTTTGCCCAGAGTTACCACTTGTAGGATAAAAAACAATTGCTTTAAACCATCTGCTCAGAGTCTTCTGTAGAGTTACTTCTCAACAACTTTCAGAATCTCCTGTAGCATTGCTTCATCAGATTCTTCTGTAACTTGCCTTTGTAGCTTATGTACCTCGCCTCTGTAGCCTGTGTACCTTGCCTCTGTAGCCTTGCTTAACAATTGAAGGAGTAGATGTCTGATTGATAGAGCCTTTGCAAAATCAGTTGTTACAGAACTTTTCTGTACAGCTTCTGATCTGACTTCACTAGCCTCTTCTTTTCCCAGAGTGCTAGTTTCAGCTACTGCCTACATACACTCAGCAAACTCCTTTCCAAGTGAAGTATATGTTTCTAAATAAAATATCATTAACATAAATCTGACATATTTAAAATATCTTCCATAATAGTTTTATGAAAAGAGTAGTATAAACTTTTCTTTTGACAAAAAAAATAGTTTTCAAAGACTGGGAAGTTGATGAACACATACTACTTCTTCAAAAACATTTGAAAAGTATTTTCAATATTCATCTGATTTATATGATGTTATACATATCAACAAAGGAGATTGACAAGAATATGAATTCTAACCTTGTCACAGAAGCACCTATCTTTTGTATAGTCAAAAGCTTATTTGATGACAAGCTTTGAGAAGAAAGAATCTTGTTCTTCTGGAATCATCCTTCTTTTCAATGAACGTCTCTTCTGGAAGAGAAGATTTGATTTTGGAGTAAACTTCTCAAAGTTGATTCTTCAGAAGCAGCTAATTGAATAGCATCTGGGGTAGCTTCTGATTCTTTAGCTGGAACACAATCTGCTTCTGATTCTCCAACGTCTTCATTAATCACAACAACATCCATCTGATTCATGAGAGATATCCTCAAAGCACAGATATTCTGATCTTCATGAGTAGAGAGCATCTAGCTTCCATCAGGCTACATTTTCTGAATTTGTCTACTTGAAACAAATACAGATCCAATCTAGATGCAATTATCATCAAACTCAGATGTATCAAGAGACACAGTCTGACTGACAATTTTGCTCTTACAATGTTGAGCTAACTTGTAAAGAGTTAGATCAACAGAGTTTAACAGAAACATCTGCTCTTAAAAAAGAATATCTACTGACTTATTCAGATTAAATAACACCAGAGATTTAAATCCTTTTTACCTCAGACAGAATGACTATTGTCCTTGTATCTTTCCACACAACTTTATTTCTCAAAACATTCATTATGAATTTCTGAAAAAATAATGCCTGAAAACATCTGATCAATTACAGTTTGTTCAACTGGGATAACATCTCAAGTTAACAGAACTTAATTGTTCATGCTTCTTCAAATCAGATCTTCTGAATTTCATCATATCCAGATGAGTTGATAAACACTGCCTATCTTGAAACTTCTGCAGAATTATTTGAAACTCTTCAAGGATAGCAACTTTCAAATGTTTTGAATCTGAAGAATCATTTCTACCAGATTTGAACATTTTTATGAACTTGCCCTTTTCTGCAGACTATATTCTGGCGTTCTGATGAATAGGATTCATTAGCCAACAATATATCTTTTCTTACTTAAGATAAATTCCAATGAGTTGTCATGAGAAAGTCAAGTGTGGACTAATCCGTTTCTTGAAAACATCTCATACTCACCAGAATTAATCTTTAGAAATCAAGATTTCTTGCTTGCTGAAGATTTTAATCTTTGAGCAAATATGTTAAAAATCCAAATGTATTTTACATCAGCATTCAACAGATATATCTTCTTATCTGATGAATCTTTCTTGTCAGTTGATTCTTCATTCTTCTTCTAGAATCTACTAGAGGAGATTTGTTGTTGAAGGCTTCAACACTTCAAACTTCAAACTTCACAGAATCAGTGACTTGCTCAAGTAACCAAATAAATTACAATTTTAGAACTCATCATCCTCAAAAGCTGATGTGAGGCTGAAATTGTAAGAACGGTGAAAAATCCCCAAAAATATTTCTTCATATAGCCTATAGATCTTTATCTGACACTGTTAGGTGTTTGATATCCATCAATAACAGAACCGGAGCTCTGATACCAATTGAAGATGAGAAATAAACACAAGAAAGGGGGGGATTGAATTGGGTTTATGCCTAAATAAAAACTTTTTGCTTTTCTTGTCTTCTTATTCACTTGATGCTTTATGCGCTTATATTAAATACATTGCGGAAGCATAAATAATAAAGTATAAGTAAAGAACACATCATATATCCTGGTTCAATTGAGCAACTCTCAAGCTAATCCAGTCCACCCTTCCAAGGTGATTTCGCCTTAATCAATTAAGGACTTAATCCACTAACTGTATGTGACTAACAATTTGACAATGACACGTTCAGGGATCCCCAAGGATATAACTTTCATTGACACCTTAATAGAATCTGATCACTAAAGATCTCCTATTAGGATTTCCACAAATGACTACTGTCACTCGTCATCTCAAGTATACTGATCTTCACTAGATCACTTGAGGAACCACTAATTCTAAAATAGAATATTTGTGTTGCCGGAGATTACAATGGTGCTTCCTAGAAAGCTAATAACTCCAAGTTTAGCACATAGCAAGTAATGAGCAACAGCTCCTTGCTTCCTAATACAAAAACTAATTCTAATAATAACTCTCTAAGAGATTATTAAAACATAGCTTCTATATTGCTTAAAAGCTTTTCTGTAAGTGAGCACTAAGGCTTCTTTTCCATTACGCTTTTCTTTTCTTTGCAGCAGTAGCAGTAGCGCAACAGCGCAAGAGACAACAATTCTGGCAATCAGCCACTTCAACAACATTTGAATAAACAAATGATTCTTCCTTTTATAGTGCTTCCAAGAATGAAGTTGTGAGGATAGAAAAGTCCTTTCTATTTCCAACGGTCATATTCCAACGGATAGAATGAGCACGTGTTGGATGACATCACTTTCTTGTCCTTTTCCATAAGCACGTGATTTATCAGATTTTAACAGCAACAACTTATCTGATGTAACATGTCTTGCATCTGGATGAATCTTCTTCTGACACAATCTTCCACTTCAAAATCTAGTCTTCAGCATTCCAAGAACTAAGTTTCCTCTGAAACAATCTTGAGAATCTTCATGACTAATTCTTCAGAAACCATGTCTTAAGAATCATCAGAGCCTTGACCTTCAGAACACTTCTGCAGAGTCTTGACCTTCAGAACACTTCTTCAGAGTCTTGACCTTCAGAACACTTCTTCAGAGTCTTGACCTTCAGAACACTTCTTCAGAGTCTTGACCTTCAGAACACTTTTTCAGAGTCTTGACCTTCAGAAAACTTCTTCAAAGTCTTGACCTTCAGAACCTGTATTTAGAGTCTTCAGAGTCTTGACCTCAGAACCCATCTTCAGAGTCTTGACGCACTTGGTCTTCAGATCCTTCAACCTTCAGAACTTAAAGTCATCAGAGTCTTCAGAGTCTTTAGCACGTTGTTCTTCAGAGGACTCACTCTTCAGAGACGCTCGTTAGCTTCCAGATCAGATGCATAACTCAGAGCAGAATCCATAGATGCATTGCAACTGCAATATCCAGCATCCTTGATTCTTTACTGAACATGATCAGATGTAGAAACAAACTTGCTTCTTCACTGAGCTTCATTTGCTTTCAGATCAGATGCACTTCTTCAGAGCAGAAACCACAGGAGCATTGCAACTGCAATATCCAACACCCTTGGTTCTTTACTGATGGTGATCAGATGCATAAGCAAACTAGCTTCTCACATGCGCTTCATGACGTCACACTAAGTAACTCCATAAGTTACTAGCTGCACACGTTGCTTCTGTTTGTTTGGTCTAATATATTTAATTTAATATGACCTGCACATAACAAACATTAAACCATAAAATGGTTCTTTCACAAATACTCAATTGTTATCATCAAAACATAGAGATTATCCTGTAGAGACAAATCTTGGTGTTATACAGATTCTCTGCTGGAGTTCGTTCGCCTCCCCATTGGCAGTGGTTCTGAGACATGTTTTCGATTAGTTGTATGGCTTATCCATAAGTGCACCGCCCGCGGCGGCGTCTACCGTTAATTTGGTGTTATACAGAAGCCCGTTGTAGAAAGTATGGATAGTCACCCAGTCTTCTAGACCGTGGTGAGGACATGCTCTCGTTATATCTTTGAACCTTTCCCACGCTTCGTAGAGAGATTCTGTATCTTTTTGTCGAAATCCGTTGATTTGAGCTCTAAGCATGCTCGCTAAGAAAACGTTCTTCAACTGTTCCCACGTTGTAACGGAGTTGGATGGTAAGGATTGTAACCATGTCCAAGCTCTATCTCTAAGAGAGAAAGGAAAAAGACGAAGTCTTATTGCGTCTGGAGTTACTCCATTTGCCTTCACTGTGTCTGCGTATTGCACAAACTTCGTTAAGTGTTCGTTTGGATCCTCAGTTGCATTTCCTAAGAATTGATTTTGTTGTACAACTGACAGCAATGACGGTTTTAGTTCGAAATCAGTTCGATTGATAGCTGGGGCAGCAATGCTACTTCGAGGTTCCATTTGAGAGGGTGTAGCGTAGTCCTTCAGCGGTTTGTTCTGAGGTCCTTCAGCCATCTTTGCTTCTTCAACAGGAGGATGAGCTAGAAGATCAGGAATATTGTGTCTTCGTTGATATTCGATGATGCGCCTTCTTAAATGTAAGAAGCGCTCTAGTTCGGCGATTGTAGGTTCTAAGATGTCGCCTTGTGAGCGAGTACTTGGCATAAAATCGAAGAACGAGTAGAGGGAGAGAGAATAGTTAACCTAGTCTATACTGTGTAACAAAAGATTACACTATTGATGTCCTTCCTTGACTGCTAAGGAATTAGGGTCAAGGAAGAATATCAAAGGTTTTTCATTTAAGGAATTTAAGAAAAATACTTTTGAGGTTCAATAAAAAATTAAGGTTTGGAGGCATATCTCGTTGATAATACTCCAGGGTTCGTACTAAGCAATTCATACACTTCCCCTAGCATATTTTCTCTTAATAGTTAAAACAATTTTATCATTCTGTTTTTTTTCTTCTATTAAAAACCCCAAACAAAACCCCAAGGTTATTTAGTTTGATTGAAATAACATCTGTACCAGAAAATTTACACGCAGTCCTCAGAGATCGATACTGGGAAAACCCCAATTATTACTACATCGGTAAAATTTAGTACACTTGATAATTTACCGGTCAACGACATAAAAAGATATCTGGAAAAATAGGAATATCCCGAGGGTATCACTATCACTGATAAGAAAGCTCTCAGACGGCTATGCGCCAAGTTCTTCTTGAGTGATGGTGTATTGTAAAAGAGGAATTATGATTATGTGTTGCTTAGATATGTGGATAGACACAAAGCAGACATAATCATAAGGTTCATACATGAAGGTTGTGATGGTGTACATGCTAAAGGTCCTGCTATGGCTAAAAAGATCCTTCGATATGGGTATTACTGGACAACAATGGAGGTAGATTGTTACAACTTTGCCAAAAGATGTCACAAGTGCCAAATCTACGGTGACAAGATCCATGTGCCACCAACTCCATTGAATTTTTTGAATTCTCTTTGGCCCTTCTCTATGTGGGGTATTGATATGATTGGAATGATATAGCCAAAAGCTTCCAACGGTCATTGCTTATTTCTAGTTGCTATTGATTACTTCACTAAGTAGGTTGAAGCTGCTTCTTATGCAAATGTTACACGCCAAGTGGTTGCCAAATTTATCAAGAAAGAGATAATCTGTCGCTACGGTATTCCTAGCAACATTATCATTAAAAATGCAAGCAATCTAAATAACAAGATGATGAAGGAGTTGTGTCAAGAATTTAAGATCAAGCACCACAACTCTTCACCATATGGGCCCAAGATGAATGGCGCCGTCGAAGCAGTAAACAAAAGCATCAAGAGGATTGTCCAGAAGATGGTCAATACTTACAAGGATTGGCATGAAATGCTTCCCTTCACACTACATGGCTACAAAACTTCAGTTCGTACTTCTACTGGGGAAAGTCCGTATTTGCTTGTATATGGTATGGAGGTTGTTCAACCCATCAAAGTCGAAATTCCTTCTCTCATGGTCATCATGGAAGTAGATCTTGATGAAGCTGAATGGGTTCAATCCAGATACAATCAGCTAAATCTCATCGAAGAGAAGTGCCTGACAACCGTTTGCCATGATCAATTGTATCAGAGACGTCTCAAGCGAGATTTTGACAAGAAATTTCTTCCTCAAGCATTCCACGCAGGCGAACTCGTCCTCAAGAGGTATTCTTCTGTTCATTCAAATCCACGTGGCAAGTGGACTCCCAATTATGAAGGACCTTTCGTTGTCAAGAAAGCATTCTCAGGCAGAGCCCTGATCCTCACCACCATGGATGGAGAGGAGTTGCCACATCCCGTGAACTCCGATACAGTCAAAAATTATTATGCCTAAAAAATGGGGAATAAAAAGCCCGTTAGATTGACATCCGCAAGGGCAATCTAGGAAAAAATGGGCGTCCCGATGGACCAAAAAAAAAGTCCAGGAAAAAGTTAAGGACAAAGCAAAAAAAATAATAACCCGCTAAGTTGAAAACCCGATTGGGAGACTTAGGCAAAAATGGGTATCCTGGTAGACAGAAAAAAAATAGAAATGTACAAGAAAAATTTAGGGATAAAGGCATTTAACTGTGAATACCTAAGCCTATCTTCAACATGGCTAGACCTCAGACGGTAAATGATCATTCAAATCATCATAACTGACGCACAATGTTGGAACCCGTACTTGCAGGGGATGGTAGCCAATGTTGTAATCAACGCGAAGTCAAATTTCCCATTGCCATTTACTTTGTTTCAATTTTTATTGTAAATTTCCTCATCAAGGGTTTTTACACCCTTGTACACATCTTATGTACAAAAACTTTTTACATTCAATAAAATTTTCATCCTTTGATTTCTCATTTGTCTCTTTTTAGTATTTTGTTTGCAAATTGAACAATTATTTGTGATCACATAATGCTATAAAGCGTTGAGAAACATAAAAGCTAAAATCAACCAGGAAAACATTATGCATTGCATGCTTTACCGGAAATTATCGAAGGAAGATTGGTAGTTTTCCTTTTTAAGCTCGATTTCGGGTGAACAATATCATAATTGGTTAGGGATGCTGACTGCGTTCCTTTTTCCTAGCAAGTGCTGATTTGGTTCTCTGGAAGGTTTGCTTACCACTCTTCTCCCTAACAGAGCCAAAATTTTAGCAACAGGCATCCGTTTGGTTTTGGGGAAGGATTTCTCTTTCATTTCTTCAAGAGAGTTGTATTCCCTAAGCAGAGATTTGTTTGCTTTTCCCCAGTAGAAGCAAAATTTCTTGCAACACCCCAGCAAATCGAGGTTGTCATTCCCCAACGGTGATGGTGCTATGTTTCATTTTGACCATCTTGACTTTATTCTTCCCCAGAAAGAGTTGGTTAGTTGAAGATCATCCATGATTCCTTCATTCTCCAGCCAGGGTCAGCTATGGTTAGAAAGTTCCTTTCTCTCTAACAGTAGTGTTGGTAATAGTTTGGAAGTATGAGATTTCTAACCTCTTTCATTAGTAGCATCGTCGAGTTCCCCAACTGATGATGTTGGGTTTGTTTTTCTACAATCTTTGTTCGCCAGAAAAACCGCATCTCAACCTTTGCCGCTGCATAGCATGATATCAAGCAACATGTTGAACATCATAGCATATGCATCATATCATACTTCACTTTGACTGGTTTATCTCCCCAGCGGATCTCAGCCAAATCTTGCTCTTGAGCAAATATTTACCTTTACCTTTTGTGGGGCTTGGCCCTCTTTTTTATTGTACCATGCACATTTGCGGTCCTTCGTGGCCGTTTATATAATATGTATAAGTATGTTGTTTGTTTGTTAAATATTTTTTAAGTGTCTTGCACCGTCTAACACGGTCGTAAGAGGCACTTAGTAATTTGTATTGTTTCGGGTATGCTCGAAGGAAGGTGTTTGTCAGTGCGGGGAACTGATCAAAATGCCTAGGTTGTTTCCGAGCAGGGCGGAGCCCAGGTCACGATTGTGGCCTGAGTTCACGACATGAACTTCCCATCATGAGCTTAGGGTTCTGCCATTTATGGTACAGTGGCGACGGGGGCTCGGTCGAGGAACCGACGTCAAGCATGGGTAGGTATCTTTGTCAGACCCTTGCTTAGATCCTTTTGGTGGTGCATCACTTGTACCGGGGCGTGCACCATTAGCTGTAACATTGTTTCAGCTTTTCGGCGTTCCATGGTCGAACTAATTCTTCCCCGAGCAGGAACTTTTTCATGTCATCAGTGGTAAAGACTTGGACGACCTCGTTGTTGAATCTTTCAATATAGGCTCGTAAGGGTTCATCTCTCCCCTGAATGATGGCCTTGAGGGAGGCTTCGGTCTTCGGATGTCGGTGAGAGGCCATGAAATATCTGGAGAAGAGTCTCCCTAGTTGCCTCCATGAGGTGATGGAGTCGTCAGGAAGCCCTTTGTACTAGGTCATTTCCCCCTTCCTGAGTGTGGTCGGGAATAACCTGCATTTGATGGCTCCCCGGACGCCGTGATAGTCGAGTAGCGCATCAATGTTTTTGATGTGCTCTTCGAGGTCGGTTGTTCCGTCATATGTGCCTAGATAAGTAGGTTTCTCTAGTCCCTTTGTGAGGCACATGACCATGATCTTCTGGGACAACGGTCTGTGAGGCTCGTCGTTGCTGTTGCTGGTGGTCCAAGAAGAGGAGCGGGTGTCACGTCTATAGGTAGGACGATGGCCTCATCGGGGAGACGGGGTTTGTGTTCGGCCCTTGGATCTGGGTGACAAACATTGGGATTCTTCCTGGTGGCCTCTTCTAGTCCTCTTGGGTTGTGGGGAATGCTGGTTCTGGGGAGAAAACTGGTCGCATTTGCGGAAGGTCAGGGTCTCTGGCTCTCGAGGCGTCTAACGGTTCCTCTCGCGTCGGGGAGGGGGACTCCATTGTTGCTGACGTGCTTTCCTCGGTGGAAGGGATCTTGGACGATATGATTCTTCCAATTCTCCAACTGGTTGAGGATTAGGAGGTTGGTTTTGTTGAGAACTTCGAGGAAGGCCGCCATGGCCTGGTCGGCGTTGGGCGGAACTAGAACTGGTAGGTACTGCGAAACAGGTGGGTATTCGCCGTAATCTGCACGAAATGGGATGGAGAAGTTGTGGCTCTGTCCCTTTGTCGGAGGACATCGCCGCCATGAGAGGTGGTGGCTCCATCAGCATCAGTATTGCCGACGGGGAGAAAACCAGAGTTACGAGTATGAAGGTTGTTGTCACGGGCAGCCATGATCAGAAATTTGAAGAATTGTTTTGGTCTTGTGTTCTACGAAGAGGTAAAATACGGGGATAATAAGTTTCCCACAGACGGTGCCTTACCAAATGATCAGAACCTGATATGGGCCAAAGACAAGCGTCTGTAATGCTGGGTGTGAAAGAGGAGGAGGGGGTGGACCTGCAAGGCACTCCGCTACTAAAGTAAGAAAACGAGCAAGAGAGCGAGCAAGTACATAATATGTGTGTTTCAGGGTGAATATTGGAAACCTGACCCTCTTAAATGAGAAGGTTTTTATAATTCCCTTAGCACTTGGCCATTGGTCCCTATTTTCGGGGAAAGGTAACTGTTTCCCGAAGAATAGGTAACTGCCAGAAATAGCCATTGGGATGGGCAAACGTGCCCATAACTAGCCGTTGACACGGGCAGGGGCGTAGTCATGAGCACAAGCGTCTTGGTTGTTTCTGGATGGTGGAACCGTGCGTGGCGGGAGAGACTGACGGGGAGAAGTGTTGTGACCAAGGGTAAATAGGCCAGCCTCCCCAGTTGGAGGGGCAGAAAGGTAAATTTTCCACCTGTCGCAACTGCGAAAAACACCCGGCGGAAAACAGAAGAGTCGCCACCTTTAGTTATTTATCCCAAAGAGAGGGAAAGGAAACGATCGGAAAAACCTAACGAAAAAAGGAAAAGACAAAGCCATCACAACCAAGTCCTGGATTCAGGAGTCGGTTACGCAAGGGGAAGGTATGAGCACCCCTCACGTTCGTCTTACTCGACGAGATCCACACTTTTTGTCTATCTAAGGGTGAGTTTATCTATCTAGCTAAAGGCTCACAGAAAAAAAGAAAATAAAAGAGACTCGGAAGAGCATCGCCGCTCTGTGCCTACGTATTCCCGTGTGCAATGGGAAAGTCAGAGTCAACGTAGTTCGGCTAACTACGGGCAAAAGGGGGGAAAGGTTGCTCGCTGAGACATCGCGTCTCGTGCCTACGTACTCTCATCTGGTATGAGAAATTAGAGCAAACGTAGTTCGGGCCAACGAGAACACCGGATGGTTCAAAATGTTTTATCCGAGTAGGGTTAAACCTTTGTTCTAGCAGTTAGGAACAATTCCTGTTTGTGGTAGAACCAAAGCTTAACAACACTCTTTTTTATGAAAAAGGTTTTCCATCATTAAGATCCCGAAGGATGAAAAAGGTTTGAACTTTATTTTTGAAGTCTTTTAGAGAATAAGTGTTTTGAGTTTGATTTGTAACTGATGTTGCACTAAAGACTATGACCTAGGAGCGAATGCGTCGCATATGACCTAAAGGGTGTACACTAAACACTCTAGGCCATTGAGAGGAATCCCCCCAATCACCATTTCCCAAGTAGCTTAAGGCTCGTAGCGTACAACATTCATTAACCTTTATTAAATGTTTTGAAATTGTTTGAAGATGAGAAGAGAAAGGACAAACTAAAGGGAGACTAACTCAAACCTAGTAGTTGTCATGTAAAATGGTCCTATGATTGAGGTAAAGGGGATACTACCTAATGTTAGCATGCATGGATTCCACCCTAAAGTCTATCATAACCTCAAAAGAGATTAGAGATCCTATGGGGAGCATGGCAAAGAAAAAGAAGAGAAGAGCAAACGAAAATGCAAGTATGCAAACACGTAATGCACAAGTAGAATGAAGTGAGGCAGGAAAAGAGTGTGGGGCAGTAGCCGCCACAAGCGCGTCTCGGCCTCAAGCATGCATATGAAAGGCAATAACATGTAATAAGAGCAAGCAAAACATGAATATGCAAGCACATCATCACTTTGAACAACACATACAATGTGTATCCAAGCGAAAAACAAAATGCGTGTCGACGAAGTCTCGATTAAACAATCAAAACAACGAAAAAATGTCCAAAACATTTCACTCCTGATGCATCATATTGATCTACGATGATCCGATGTGAAACGGTACTCAAACAAACAAGAAAAACAGCAAAACAGACTTGTTGGCACAATGTTAATCGGTTAATGCCAGAGGTTAACCGATTAACCACTTAAAAATGTTTGAAAATCTGGAAATTTGTACATGTTAATCGATTAACACCAGGCGTTAACCGATTAACACCTTGAAAACTTTGAAAATTTTAAATATCTGTAATGGTTAATCGGTTAACCAAATGCGTTAACTGATTAACACTGTGCCAACAGCAGAAAAACAGCAACAAAGTAGTATGTTCAACAAATAAGCACTTATCCGATCAACCGGATGATCGCATAATCACTTAATAACGAAATTAAACCAATAAATCATGATTTGAACAACATGTAAACAGATTAACACAACAAAATCATGAATCAAACGGATCAAATTAACCAAAAGTCAATCAAAGATGAAAATTCACATGATTATGCAAAATAAGCTAAAAACAGATTCAGATCAAGAATTTCCAACCTACGAAGCAGAGATTTGCTCCGATTAGTGTTGATTCGCAGGAAATAAGCAGATCGGAGCAAGAAAGCTGTAGATTCTTCGAGATCCAAATGTGTTCTTGTTGTAGGAGTGAGGATTCACCAAGATCAAACCAAAATAAGCCAAATAATCACTTCCAAGTTCAGATCCAATTTTGCACGAAAATTGGATGAAGAAATTGATTTAATGGAGAGAATGGATGAATGTTTTGCTCGTAGAAATCAAGGATTACGATGAAGAATCAATGATTTCAATGAGAAGAGCTTTGGTGAGGGTTTTGGAGTTGGAAAAATTGAGAGAGAATTGAGAGAATTGAGATGAATTCTGAAAATGAGAGTGAAAAATGAAGATTAGATTCCTTTGGTTTGGAGTGGATCACTTAAATATCACTTAGGCTTGGATCCAAATGTAAGGTTTGGAATATGGTTTTTGAAACTTGGTTTGGAATGAGGAATGGGCATTTGGAGGGAAAGTGAAATTAACCACAATTCAAATATGTTCTAGATCCTTCCCAAAATGAAAATCAGATTTGCACATGACCAAAATTGGACCCAAAGTGGCTTGCATTGAAAATTCACGTGCAGAGGCAAAATCTGCATTGGTTAATCGATTAACCATATAGGTTAATCGGTTAACACCTTCAAAACTTCAGATTTGACCTGATTTTGACTTGGTTAGTCGATTAACCATATGTGTTAATCGATTAACACCTTCAAAAATTGAATTTTGGCGCCTTTTGGAGGGAAATCTGCCCTTTTGTCTGTTTCGAACTATTTTGAGCTCTGTTCAACTTCTAAAACTTACTCTTGAATATCATAACCATGAAAATGCTTGCGATAACCTGAATGTTTCTTTCTGAGCTGAAAATACCCTGCAAAATAAAATCGGTCGCTCGACCGCTGGGAAAAATAAATGTCAGAGCCTTTGATGCTCGCTGTTCAGGTTCATGCACTGAGATGAAAATTGAGCCACGGGAAAACCTTGATCCTCTGTCTCAAGAACTAATGCTATGCAAATGCAAAAAAATGCGAAAATGCAAAGAAACAAAAGCCAGACGTTGCCAAAACAAAAAGGAAAATTTTGGGGTGCTACAGCTGCCCCTATTCAAACAACTTGGACCTGAAGGGAGGAAGAGCATCCACTTTCTAACATTCAAGGTATAAGGTGATTGAATACAAAAGAACTCGGAAATTTGCACCCTGCGGGGATGCAAAACAGCGAATACCAACCAATAGTTGGAACACGACACGCTGGGGGATAACAATCCAATACGATCTGAACTTCATCCAAAAGATACCAACCCAGGATACCAACAAAGAGTTGGGATAAAAAAACCCTGGATACCAACCAAGATTTGGGATAACAAACAGAGGATACCAACCAAGAGTTGGAACAATAAACAGATAGGGTACCAACAAAAAGTTAGGATAACAAACCTCGGATACCAACCAAGAGTTGGGATAACAAACCCTGGATACAAACCAAGAGTTGGGAAATAACCAAAGATATCAACCAAGAGTTGGGATGCTACCACAGGACGCCAACCAAAAGTTTGAATAACGACTCCCACAAGATACCAACCAAGAGTTGGAATAACGACCCTGCTGGGGAACAAAAGAGAAAATCAACCAAGCAAACCGCATCTTGCGAGAAAAATAACCTGATGACTTTCCTTCACTGGGTAAAGATTAGACTAACCAGACGACTCCGCACAGGATAAACATCCATCCAAAGATACCATCCAAAAGACGGGATAATACTTACTCTCCATGGATAAAACCAAACACTACCAACCAAGAGTTGGAATCACCACAACACTAACCGAAATTTAAATGGTGAGACGACTTCACTGAGGAAGTACACTGACCAAAAGTCGGAATCAACAACCAGGAAACCAAGGTTACCCACCAAGACGACCAAACCGGATATTCCCCCCAAAAGTTGAGATCGGACCCCACTGGGGAACCAAAGACTACCAACCAAAAGTTGAGAAACAAACTAACGTCCAAGGCCGATCCTACTGGGAAATCAAAGACTACCAACCAAAAGTTGGAACAACAACCAATCAAACAACAGACCACAGGCCAAAAGTTGGGATAACAACTGCAGGGGATAACATCCAACCAAGAGTTGGGAAACAAAGCTACTAACCAAAAGTTAGGATCACTAGGAAAATCCTCTTCGGCCAAAAGTCGGAACACAAGAGCTACTAACCAAGAGCTAGAATAGAAGCTACTAACTAAGAGTTAGAATAGACGCTACTAACAAAAACTTAGGATAAAAGCTACTAACCAAGAGTTAGGATAAAAGCTACTAACCAAGAGTTAGAATAACAGTTACTAACCAAGAGTCAGAATAACAAAGATTGTCAACCAAGAGTTGGAACAAAGACTCTGCAAGGGGAAACCAGAGATTACCAACCAAAAGTTGGGATCACCTTCTAGGACAACCGAAAGTTGGAATACCAAACGCAATAACTTGGACTACGCTGAGGATTACCAACCAAAGGTTAGAATCCCCGACTTTGCTGAGAAAAATAAGGATTAACCACCAAAAGTTGGAATAACATCCCAACGCTATTGGGTCACCAACCAAGAGTTGGAATAAAACAAAGATTATCAACCAAGAGTTGGAATAAGGACTCTGCAGAGGAAATCAAAGATTACCAACCAAAAGTTGTAATAACACATCCCAGAAATTACCATCCAAAAGTTGGAAAACCAAGCACCACAATCTGGATTGCGCTGGGGAGTACCAACCAAAAGTTGGGATCACGCACCCAAAACAGGTAGGCAAGAGAATTAACCAACTCACGACATGCAAAGAGGTTCAAACAACCGACTCTGTCAAGGAACATCAGTTCATTAACCACTCTGTTGGGGACAAGATACCTCTAAACAACAGGTTCGACCAGGGAAGAAAACACTTACAAACGACTCACCTGGAGAGAACAAAGACGTTCAACCAAACGACTAACTGGGAATAATCCAACAACATGAATAACCCAAAGATCCATCCTGCCACGGATAACACGAAAACCCCTTGAATCAAACAGTCTCTGCTGAAAAGACAAACAGTCTTAAAGATACCAATCCTGGCTTATGCTTCAGATGCATATGTTTGAAAATGGCGCAATGCTCCATACGAAATGGAAATGCTACGCATTTGGAAGGATGCTATGCAAAAATGCAAATGCAAAGGACCACCCCAGCAACATAAATGCTGGAGAGAAGCGACCAATTCTGCTGGAGAAAAATAGGACGTGCTGAGTACGATCAGATTCACACTGGAGAATAAACAAGCCTTGTAAAGCACCTTCTTGTATACAACTATTCTAAAGAGAACAACAAATCACTCCACTGGGAATCAAAACTCTGCTGAGGAAAATGCCCTGGATGGCTTCCCAGGAAACAACTGTTATGGGGATCAACTGCATAGGGTGGGGGAAACGCCCGGAACAGTCTTCCAACACTCTAGGGAATAAGCACACTCAACTAGGGAAAACCATTTAGAATACGACCCTACCGGGAAGTAAAGTACTATTGGGAAATAGCCCCACTCTGCTTGGAAAGAAATCCCACCCTGCTGAAGAATATCAAATACTTCCACAGAAGGCTCTACTTGGTCGAGACATGGATCATGCTCTGCCTAAACATCTGTCACGTCGAGGAAATCAACACTGAACTCTGCTCGAGGAAGAACCCTGAATACCGGTACTACCGGGAAAACACCAGAGAGTCAACTCCGTTGGGGAGAGGGCGCCGAAAAAGTTGCCTCCGCTGGAGAATAACTACACACTTTCTCTGGCGATACCTGACTTGATAGTGAGACTCTGCGGGCAAGACAAAATCTCTGCTAGGGGAGAAATGAGTCTGTATTATAATTTCAATACCGTGGAGGAACACCTCTGTTTGGGAGCTGCCATCTTGCAATAAAACAAAAGAATTCGCACATGCGAAATGGTTACCTCAGTTACCATTCATGACACTTACCACATGAGCAAAGTCATTTGCTTTCGTCACGCTCTGTAAAGCCTCCTGTTTTCTCCTGCAATGTTTATCAAAATATCGGACGTTTTTGATAACAAAACAGTAAAAGTAAAATAAGAAAGGGAAAGCTCTTTGACTGAAGTGAATACTTTTATTGATAAAAGGCCTGTAAATAGGTAAATTACAATTCGGATGCAATTCCTGAAAAGAGGAAATTGCGTAAAAGCAAAGAATATACATAAATGTCGGCAACATGGAAACAGACAACCACCATGTGTTGATTCGGCTATGACCCGTATGTCTCTGATGTGCCCTATGTTTTGCCTTCTAAAAAGACTGACTGGACTGATTCCTTTCCTTCGGGATAACTGCTCTTAAGCTCACAGATCGAACGCAGATCGCAGTTGTTTGCTTTCAAATCCCTAACTTTTTCCTGGATCGCTCTTTCGGGTTTTCAATCCACCGGGATACCCATTTTTGCCAAAGTTTCCTTTTCAAGTTTTCAACTTTGCGGGTTTACATCCTTCCCTTTTCTTTTCCCTAATTTTTGCCCGAACCTTCTCTTTTTTATGGTTGTCCCAACTGCGAAAAACACCCGGAGGAAAACAGAAGAGTCGCCACCTTTCGAAAAAACCTGACGAAAAAAGGGAAAGACAAGGTCATCGCAACCAAGTCCTGGATTCGGGAGTCGGTTATGTAAGGGGAAGGTATTAGCACCTCTCATGTCCGTCGTACTCGATGGGATCCATGCTTGTTGTCTATCTAAGGGTGTGTTTAAACTATCTTGCTAAAGGCTTGTGGGACAAAAAGAAAAGAAAAGAGAAGAGACTCGGCAGAGCATCGCCGCTTTGTGCCTATGTATTCCCTCGTGCAATGGGAAAGTCAGAAACAACGTAGTTCGGCTAACTACGGGAGAGAAGGGGGAAGGTTGCTCGCCAAGACATCGCGTCTTGTGCCTACGTACTTTCATCGGGTATGAAAGATCAGAGAAAACGTAGTTCGGGCGGACACGAAACCACAGGTTGATTAAGTGTTTTATCCGAGTAGGATTAAACATCTGTTCCAGCAGTTAGGAACTAAGCCTGTTTGCGGTAGAATCGAAGCTTAACAACACTCTTTTCTGAAAAAGGTTCTGATTAATCCCGAAGGAAAAAGGTTTGAATTTTGTTGTGTTTTTTAGTAAAGTGAATTAATTTGGTTTGTAATTCACGTTGCACTAAAGACTATGACATGGAGGCGAATGCGTCGTATATCGCCCCCAAACGGGACGTATACTAAACATTCTAGATAAGCGAGAGGAGACCCCTCACTCATCATTTCCCATGTAGCTTAAGGCTCGTAGCATGTAATGTTTATCACCCTTATTAAATGAGTTAGCCTGGTTTTGAGATGAGAAGAGAAACGCACGGTAGGTCTAAGGGAAACTCGGCCCTAACGTTGTCATGCAAAGTGGTCCTAAAGTTCGGATTGAAAGGGGAAACATCTACCCTAATGTTAGGATGCTTAGATTGAACACCTAATGTCTCTCCTACTCCCATCCTAAACGGAGGGACTAGGAATCCTATGGGGATCATGGCAAAAAGCACAAGAAGAACAAAGGAAGGATCAATCACAAGTAGAAAAAATGCAAACATGAAAATGCACACTTAGAATGGTGGGAGGGAGGAAAAAGTGTGTGGGGCAGCAGCCGCCACAAGCGCGTCTTGACCTCAACAGCGATGCAAGAATGATGCAAACATGTGGAGAGAAGCAAGAGATGAAAGCAAATGAACATGCAAATAAAAACTCAATTCAGACCACATACTCAAGCATGCAAACAATTGAAAAAATGATCATACATGTCAATAACATCATGATTAATCAACCATAAATAGTGACAACTATCCAAAACAATTCAATCCTAATGCATTACACTGATCTATGATGATTTGAATCGAACCGGTATGCGAACATGCAAGCAAAATAGCAAATATGACATTCTGGCACAGTGTTAATCGGTTAACACATACTGTTAATCGGTTAACACCTTAAAAAGTCTGGAAAAACTGAAGTTTTGAATAGGTTAATCGGTTAACCATATGCGTTAACCGATTAACACTGTTAACGTTTGAAAGAATTTTGAAATTTTGAATTGGTTAACCGATTAACACTGCACCAGAAGCTAAAAACAGCAGCAGAAAATCACTTCCAGCACAGAAACAGCTTATCCAAAGTTCTAACAGATCAACTTATCAATTAAGCACGAAATTAACAACAGAAAACAGAGATCCAACAGCATGGATACACAATTGCACAGCCATGTCACAAATCGAACGGATCGAAATCAACAAAATTCAATCAAATATGAAGATTAACATGATAAGCTCAAAAATTAAATCGGATCGAGAATTCCAACCTTCGAAGTGGAGATTTGCTTCGGTGAGTGTTGAGCAACTGAATTTGATCAGATCAAATGCTAGAAATATGGAAAACTTCAAGATCCACAATAATTGTTGTTGTATGAATGAAGATCCACCAAATTTGAGTCAAAAAGCTTCAAATAATCACTTCTAGATCCAACTCCAGATTCAGATCCAAGCTTGCACGAAAATTGAAGAAGAAAATTGATTCAATGGTGATGGTAAATGGAAGATTATGCTCAAGAATCCATTGATTCCAATGAAGAATCAAGAATTCCAATGAAAAAGAGCTTTGAGTGATTCTGATCAATTCTGAAAAATGAATGTGAGAAATGAAAATTGGATGGTAAGGTTTGGAGTGGATCAATTAAATACTCTCTTGGTATGGGATCCAAAGCAAGGATTGGAATTTGGGTTGGAAATCAAGGCTTGGAATGTGGAATGGGATTTTGGAGGGAAATCTGAAATTTAAAGGTGTTCTAGATCCTTCCCAAGTGAAAATTTGAATTCCAAGGTGATCAAAATTGGACCCCAAGTGCATTTGGCTTGTAAAATCACGTACAGGGCAAAATCTGCTATGGTTAACCGATTAACCATATGCTTTAATCGGTTAACATTGTTAAAACTTCCAATCTGGGCTAATTTTTCTTTGGTTAATCGATTAACCATATAGGTTAACCGATTAACACCTTCAAATTTTGAATTCTAGCGCCTTTTGGAGGGAAAACTGTCCAATTGCCATGTTTCAACTGTCTGGAGCTCTATTTAGCTGCTGAACCTCATTTTTGAACATTATTACTGTGAAAATACTTGTTATAGGCCTGAATGCTGATTTCTGATCTGAAATTAACCTGCAAAAATAAAATCGGTCTCCTGCCGTTGGGCAAAATAAATGCCTGAAGCTCTTGATGTTCACTGTTCGTTATTCTGTCTTTTGCTCTGAAATGAAACTGAGTCATAGGAATGCCTTGATCCCATGCCTCGAGAACAAATGCCATGATATGCAAAAAATGCAAAGAAATAAAAGCCAGTTACGGTTAAAACAAAAGGAAAATTTTAGGGTGCTACAATGGTTCGCCGGGATGCCCCATTTTGCCTGGACTTTTCTTTTTCTGTCTAGCGGGTCTCTTTAAGCAAAGTATTTTTAACCGCATCTGTGTTCACAGGGGACGAAAAATCTTCACCATCCATGGTAGATAGTAACAAGGCTCCTCCAGAGAAAACCTTTCTTACCACATACAGACCTTCATAGTTAGGAGTCCATTTTCCCTTGTGATCTGTCTAAGGAGGAAGGATCCTTTTCAACACCAAATTACCTGCCTGGAAGCACTGAGGACGCACTTTCGGATCAAAGGCTTTCTTCATCCTACTCTGGTACACCCAACCATGAGCAATAGCCGCCAATCTCTTCTCATCAATCAAGCTCAACTGATTCAACCTGGTTCTCACCCACTTAGCTTCGTCAAGATTTACATCCAACAATACCCTTAAAGAAGGAATCTCAACTTCTAATGGCAGGACCGCTTCCGTGCCATACACCAGTGAGAAAGGAGTTGCCCCGGTTGATGTACGCACCGAAGTACGATAACCGTGAAGAGCAAAGGGAAACATCTCGTGTCAGTCCTTATAGGTTACTACCATCTTCTGCACAATCTTCTTGATATTTTTGTTAACTGCCTCGACAACGCCATTCATCTTCGGACGATATAGAGAAGAATTGTGATACTCAATCTTGAAACTCTGACACAGTTCCTTCATCATTTTGTTATTCAAATTTGAACCATTATCAGTAATGATTCTCTCAGGAATACCATAACGACAAATGATGTCCTTCTTTATGAATCAGGCGACCACCTGTTTCGTGACATTAGCGTAGGACGCTGCTTCTACCCACTTCGTAAAGTAATCAATCGCAACCAGAATGAAGTGATGTCCATTAGAAGCAGTCGGCTCAATCTTCCCGATCACATCGATTCCCCACATAGCAAAAGGCCAAGGAGACGTTAACACATTCAGAGGATCCGATGGGACATGCACCTTATTCGCATAAATCTGGCATTTATGGCATTTTCTGGCGTATTTAAAGCAATCGGATTCCATAGTCATCCAAAAATAACTAGCTCTCAACAATTTTCTAGCCATTGTATGTCCATTGGCATGAGTACCGAAAGAACCCTCGTGGACTTCCTCCATCAACAGGTTTGCTTGAAGTTCATCAACATAGCGCAGCAAGACCATGTCGAAATTTCTCCTGTAGAGTACATCATCTTTGTTCAGATAAAAGTTACCGGCTAACCTCCTCAAGGTCCTCTTATCTTTGTTGGATGCCCTAGACGAGTATTCCTGAGTCTTGAGAAAATGCTTGATATCAAAATACCAAGGCTTTCCATCCGATGCTTTCTCAATTGCAAACACAAAAGCAGGTCTATCAAGACGCATAATGGCGATGGCTGGAGCTTCATTCCAGAAATTCACTTTGTACATCGAAGATAGCATGGCCAAGGCATCTGCCATCTGATTCTCAACTCTTGGCACATGATGGAGCTCGATTCTATCAAAGAAAGACAACAATCTCCTTGCATAATCCTTGTAAGGCACCAGGTTGGCTTGACGAGTTTCCCACTCTCCTTTGATTTGGTTAACGACTAACGCAGAGTCGCCGTACACATCCAGATTCTTGATCCTCATATTAACGGCCTCTTCTAAACCCAATATGCATGCTTCGTACTCGACTTCATTATTGGTGCAGGAGAAAGTCAATCGGGCAGTGAACGATATATGAGAACTGTGAGGAGTAGTAATAATAGCCCTGATCCCATTTCCATATGAATTAACCGCTCCGTCGAAAACCAGTTTCCACTAAGATCCAGTCTCAAGACCCTCGTCAGGCAAAGAATCATCACAGTCTTTCATCTTCAGAAACATGATATCCTCATCTGGAAAATCAAACTTCATCGGCTGATAATCCTCAACTGGTTGTTCCGCGAGATACTCCGACATAGCACTTCCCTTAATGGCTTTCTGGGAAACATATTGAATATCGTACTCTGTTAAAACCATTTTCCATCGGGCAATCCTTCCGGAGAGTGCTTATTTTTCAAAGACGTACTTGATCGGATCCATCTTCGAAATCAACAAGGTTGTGTGGTTTAACATGTACTATCTCAAACGCTTAGCGGCCCAAGCGAGTGCGCAACATGTTTTTTTCAGCATCGAGTATCTTGACTCATAATCAGTAAACTTCTTACTCAGGTAGTAGATGGCATGCTTTTTTCTACCCGACTCGTCTTGTTGACCGAGCACACATCCCATTAAGTTCTCAAGAACCGTGAGATACATGATTAGTGGTCTCCCTACAACTGGAGGCATGAGTATTGGAGGTTCCTGCAGATATTCTTTTATTCTTTCCAACGCTTTCTGGCAATTTTCATTCCACCTGACCATTTGATATTTTCTTAGAAATTTGAATATTGGTTCTCAAGTGGCTGTAAGATGAGATATGAACCTTGCAATGTAGTTCAATGTCCCCAGAAAACCACGAACCTCTTTTTCTATTCTCGGCTCAGGCCTATCTTGTATAGCTTTTATTTTGGCAGGATCTACCTCAATACCCTTTTCACTGACAATGAAACCCAATAATTTTCCAGATCTCACCCCGAAGGTGCACTTGTTAGGATTCAGCCTCAGCTTGAACTTCCTCAGCCTTTCAAATAATTTCAGAAGATCGGCCAGATGTCCTTCCTCCGTCTGCGACTTTGCAATCATATCATCAACATAGACTTCAACCTCATGATGAATCATATCATGAAACAAAGTGACCATTGCCCACTGATAAGTTACCCCTGCATTTTTCAATCCAAAGGGCATCACTTTGTAGCAAAAAGTCCCCCATGGTGTGATGAAATTAGTTTTCTCCATGTCTTCTAGGGCCATCTTGATTTGGTTATACCCAGAGAAACCATCCATGAATGAAAACACAGAATACTGAGCGGTATTATCAACCAATACATCGATATGGGGGAGCGGGAAATCGTCTTTCGGGCTCGCTTTATTCAGATCTCGGTAATCGACGCACATCCGGACCTTTCCATATTTCTTAGGAACAGGAACGATATTAGCGACCCACATAGGGTAATTAGTGACAGCAAGAAAACCAGCATTCAACTGCTTCTGAACCTCTTATTTGATCTTGACTGCCATGTCAGGCCTTGTTCGTCTCAACCTTTGCTTGACTGGCGGACATTCTTCTCTGAGAGGTAACCGGTTGTTAGCTCCCAAATTCGACACTGCCTTGGGTTGCTAAACATTAAGACATAATTAATGTCTAAGTAAAATGAAGCAAAGAGGTTTCGACAGCCTCTAAGGAATTTTCTAAGCTGAACGGATGAAATAACTTAGAAAAATTAAGAAGCCTAAAGTTATGAGCATTTCGACCATGTCAGAGGTCGTTCGACCGAGATTCTGCAAATGGCATTGCTACGTCGTTTTGAAATTCGAAATTTGGAGGGAGGAGTTTTTTTTTTCATAAGACACGTGGCGAGTTCTAGAGCAGGAAGTTACATGCAAAAGACACTTGTTAGATCGAGGAGACACTAGGAAGTTATTAGCAGTTAATTATTAGCATTATAAATAGGGATTTGTTAGGCAGATTTTTGGGTGTTTTACCATTTGTACAAAGTAACTCCAATCAAATTTACTCAAAGTACCCGAGTGTGAGAAAAGAGTATTTTCACGGAGAATGTACGTTATGTAAAATCACCAACTTTTCAATAAAGTCTTTTACAATTTCAGCAACATTTACATTTCCTCTGTCGAACCACTTGTGCAAGTGTTACGTTTTGCCTTTACCTTTCCTGCATCCTTTACTCCAATTCCTTCTTCCCTTTAAACTTTTTACCTTTTTTGATCAGCCTTTTATAAATCTTTTACAGCGTTTCTTTAAGTTTATGCACTTTAAAATACCCAGTCAAAGTCTTTTTCATTACAAGCACATTTACCAATTCGCTATCACAAGTACTTTAAATTTAATTCTAAACATTGAATACTTTAGCACATGTCCTAGGATCAATCTGATCGATCCTGTGAGTCACCAAAGTCAGAATTGGAAGATCAGCGGTTGTTTTTCGATTTTCAAGGGAAACAAAATGGCACACCCGGTGGGACGGTGCTAAATATCCCCGCGATTTAGAATTAAAACATTCTCATTCACAAGTCTTAATAATCTTCGTAGAAAGTACATTATATGTTACTAAGAAGTAGTAGAATTACCGCTACTAACGAAGAAAGACGAACAATCCTTAGGAATATGGCGACGGAAACGAACCAGCCAAACAATCCTAACCCACAAGTCCAAGGTTCTGGCGAAGGAACCAGTAACAACATGGTCCCACCGCCTATACCATCGACAGGAGAGCAAGTAGCGCCTCCCATAAGGTTAGAACAAACCGTCGCCCCAGTAGGATCTGGGACAACAATATTTAGGCCTTACACATAACCCGTATTGGAGTATATTGGGCCACCAGTGTCGAATCCCCAAACTCTAATAGCAGGACCATCAGTGTCAAGGCAGTTTTCCCCTCTTGGTCTTTCGCAGTTGCCAAGGAATCCCCCGTATGGGATGTCAACGACTGTAATGCAGGGGCTGCAAAATGCGCCCCCAGTATTTTCTGACAACACAATGGCGTCACCTTTGCAAGGATCAGGACCTGGTTCAAACATTGGTCGAAACCCTCAGAGTTTAAGTCTAGGATACTCGACTCAAGGTCCCAATCTAACCAATACGTCTATTGCCTGTTTGAGGCAGCAGATGGATGAGAGTAACTTACAGATGGTTCAAACCCTCTCCCAGACTATGGGTGAGATCTTTCAGCCATTAATTCGAGACACAACTCACGCTAACCAACAACTGGCGACACAGTTAACACGCTTGACTGAATTTATAGGGGTACCTCCGTTAGAAAGAAACCAAGCCCCTGTGGAGAATACTCCACAAAAAATTCCAAGAGTGGCGCCAGAAGCCAATTTAGAGAACCAAGGAGGAATATACCCTTATGTTGTCGAAACTCCCAGAGTCCAGGTCGAGAGAAACCCAGAAATAGTTATGGTGAATCGAAACCAGGATGCAGACAATGTGGTCCAGCAAGTAAGACGCAACAACCTCGCGGCCGAAAAAAACTTGGCTACGATGGTAGAAAGAATCATGACTCGAAATGGCCTAAACACTGGGTTTACTAGGCCAAATTATACTTCACCAATAGTCGACTACATCCTTCAAGCGGAATTACCTCCTAGGACTAAGGTGCCTAAGTTCACTAAGTTTTCAGGGGACACGACGGAGTCCACCGTCGAACACGTAGCACGCTACATAATTGAGGCTGGGCAGATAGCCAATGACGAAAGCCTTAGGATAAAATACTTCCCAAGTTCTCTTACAAAGAACGCCTTCATGTGGTTTACCACTTTACCACCAAGTACAATATGTAACTGGACGCAGTTAGAACGACTCTTCCATGAACAGTTTTACATGGGCCAGACGAAGATTAGTTTGAAAGAGTTGGCCAGTGTAAAGCATAAGTTTTCAGAGCCAATCGAAGAATACCTCAATAGGTTTCGACTACTTAAGGCAAGGTGTTTCACACAGGTGCCTGAACATGAGTTGGTCGAAATGGCAGGAGGAGGTTTAGATTACTCTATTAGGAAGAAATTAGATACGCAGTATCTGAGAGATATGGCCCAATTGGCCAACAGAGTCCAACAGCTAGAAAGGCTGAAAGACGAAAAGTCAAGATTTAACAAAGGCAAGAAAGTAGCTTTTGTCGAACTCAACGAAAGTAGCGAAGGGGCTTGCGAAGAGTCCCCCTACTTCGAGGAGAACGAAGTCGATCTTGCTGAATTAAAACAGGGTCCCCCATATTCCTGTCGAGTACTGGCCCCTCCTCAAGGAAAGGGCTTTGTCGAATCAGAAAAGAACGACAGGTTCCCTAAGAAAACTTACACCTTTGACATCACGAAATGTGATGAAATCTTCGATTTGCTAGTAAAGGATAGGCAGATGATAGTGTCGCCTGGTGCTAAAACACCGCCCTTAGAGCAGCGAAAAAAGAGAGGTTTTTGTAAGTACCATAATTTTCTGGGTCATAAAACATCTCAATGTTTTCTTTTCAGGGATCTTGTCCAGAATGCGATACAGGAGGGATGCTTGAAGTTTGGAGATAAGGTGAAGGGCCATATGAAGGTGGATGCTGATCCGCTGCAATTGGCTGATGCTCTTTATGCTGAACCTATGGAAGCAAACATGATAGATGCTACTGAGGGCATCGAGTTTTCTGTTAACATGATGGAGGTTACTGAGGACCTCATTTCAGCACCAGTGATGGCGAAATGCATCATGGGTTTCGGTTTGGACGATTCGGCAGTCACAGTCGAGGAGAATACTGGTCGAAATGATAACGATTCAAGTCTAAGGGTTCAAAGTCATCCAAGTTACGCCATGGTAACCAAGGAAACAACTGATCATTTCGTCAGAATGGACCAGGCCACTGAGGGCTTGGAAAGAATGGAGCTAAACGGGACGGTCGAAGTTAATATGGTCGACATTAACCCATCGGAGATCATGGAAGAGAAAGAATCAAAACACCATGAGGGATGTAGCAGGTTAGCATACCCAGAGACAGAAGAGTCGATCGTTGGTTTTTTACATCGGTGCAAAGACAATGGATCGAGCGTGATGATGTGCCCCAGGTGCAGCGCCATTTTCGATAGAAAAGCAGCAGAGAAGCTAGAGAGAGAATGTCGACGTCGTCTGAACAGAGGTGGCCATGGTTTTGATCAACGAAAGAGCTACCACAGGAGGACAGAAGACAAACGGTCTGAACCTCGAATCAGGCCACCAATTGCTAGGCCCGCCAGTTTCAAACCTGTTTTCGATTCCGCTGATGGAAAGTGGAGGAAGCCTAATGAAGAGAGGGCGCAAGGGCAGCAAAGGTGGAAGAGCTTCGAAGTGAATCGAGGATCTTTGGTCTCCTACAGCAAGGAGTATCAATCCTCAAAAACAGCGCACATATCTGAAAACTACAAAGGTAAGAATCCTATGACTAGGTCTCAATGGAGGAGAGAGCAAAGAAGAAGAAAGGCTCTCAGAGAAGAGATGGAGAAAAATCAGTCAAAGAATAGTTCAAACCCCCCCCAAAAAGAAGGACAGCAGTCGAAGATAGCTGAAAAGTTACCAGTTGGGCGAAGGCTGTTCTCGCCTAAACAAGACAGACCAACGGAAGGGGACGAAGACATGACAGATAACTTTGACTCCGATGACTCTTTGGACCTGGTGGTCAACGTGGTGTCGGTGATGCCCCGGGAGTTCAATAGAGTTTCAGAGGTCGAAGAACCAGGCGCAGACGCTGAGTGGGAAATGGCAGCACATAAACCTGTATGCTATTACGTGATGAACAACGACTGTGTCGAAGAGCAAAACGCTTTCTTCGAACGGCCCACTGAAGAAATGAGGACCCACCTGAAACCGTTGTATATTACAGCAAAAGTGGAGAACATCCCCATCAACAAAATACTGGTGGACTGTGGCGCTACGGTAAACCTAATGCCACATTCTTTGCTGACCAAAATAGGAAAGCATGACGCTGATACAAAGCCACATAATATGGTTTTGTCGAATTATGAAGGAAAAGTAGGAACCACCAGGGGTGTGATTCAGGTGGACGTAACCGTCGGAACAATTACAAGACCAACGGTATTCATGGTGGTAGAAACCACGGCCAACTACAATTTATTGCTTGGCCGAGAATGGATACATGGCATTGGAGCAGTGCCATCATCGATGCATCAAAGGATTGCCATTTGGAGGCCAGATGGAATAGTTAAAAATATTGAAGCTGATCAAGGATACTTCAGGGTGCCAAGAAGGCAAATAGATCAGTTCCAATTCGACAAGCACTTGGCCAACATAGGCCCTTGTGCTCCAGCGGACTTTGAGTTCGCACCAAATGGCGAGGTGTACTACTCACTATACCTCCACCCTGTCGACGGATTTCGTTGGGATAGGGAAATACCTGGGGAGAGACTCCCATACCTAGGGGCAGCCCTAGTTGACCCTACTGGGTGGGGCAGTGAGTTTGATGACTGAAGCAGCGGTGCTGCAATGATTTTCGGCCTATGTGGCTGAAACCAAATTACAAACGGCCGTAATGGCCGCCCATGACAAAATGGCTGAAGAAGCCACCAAAATGCAGCAGGAGAGTCAGAGGCTCGACGCCATCTATGATGACGAACCTCCGGGGTTCAAAAGAGATCCTTTGGGGAACGACATCAAAATGCTCGCACAGGATCCATTGGAGGAAATTGATTTAGGAGAAGGTCCAACCAGGAGGCCAACGTACATTAGTGCTAACCTCGACCCTCAACTGAAGATCGAAGTCATCCAGTTGCTCCGGGAGTATAAGGATTGTTTTGCCTGGGACTATGATGAAATGCCTGGGTTGCAAAGGGATTTGGTGGAACATAAACTACCAATAAAACCTGGAAAGAAGCCCGTCAAACAGGGGCCAATGCGTTTTGCTCCAGAGGTCATGTCGAAGATCAAGGAGGAAATCGAAAGGCTCCTTTGTTGCAGATTCATTTGCACAGCGAGGTATGTCGAATGGCTGGCCAACATTGTCCCAGTCATCAAGAAGAACGGGTCCCTAAGAGTGTGCATTGATTTCAGAGATTTGAATTCAGCCACTCCCAAAGACGAATATTCGATGCCAGTGGCGGAAATGTTAGTTGATGCAGCCGCTGGCCATGAGTACCTTAGTATGTTGGATGGTTATTCTGGATATAACCAGATTTTTATCGCAGAAGATGACGTTCCCAAAACAGCGTTTCGTTGTCCAGGGGCCTTAGGCACTTACGAATGGGTAGTAATGCCATTTGGCCTAAAGAACGCTGGGGCAACGTATCAGCGAGCGATGAATTCTATATTCCATGATTTCATTGACTCTTTTATGCAAATATACATTGACAATATTATGGTGAAATCTGTTTCAGGAAAAAGCCATATGGATCATCTGCGACAATCGTTCGCCAGAATGAGGAGGTTCGGCCTCAAAATGAATCCGTTGAAGTGCGCGTTTTGTGTACAGGCGGGAGACTTCTTGGGTTTCGTTGTCCATAAGAAGGGAATCAAAATCAACCAGAATAAGACGAAGGCTATCTTAGAAACAAAAGCGCCGTCGAACAAAAAGGAGTTGCAATCACTGCTGGGAAAAATTAACTTTCTAAGGAGGTTCATCTCTAACTTAAGCGGCACGACGCAAGCCTTCTCACCTTTGCGTCGAATTACTAGGGACAGAGTCGAGTGGGGCAAAGAGAAGCAGGAAGCCTTCGACAAAATCAAAGACTACTTGGCTCACCCCCCAGTCCTTTCGCCTCCGTGTAGGAGCAGGAGTATGTGATTGTACATAGCAGCGTCAGATAGAACTTTAGGGAGCATGTTGGCTCAGGAGGATGAGAATGGCTCCGAAAGGGCTATTTACTACCTTAGTAGAGTTTTAAATGACGCAGAAACTAGATATAGTGAAATCGAAAAGCTATGCCTATGTTTATATTTCTCATGTACAAAGTTAAAACAATATATTAAACCAGTAGATGTTTGTGTTTTTTCGCACTTTGATGTTATTAAACACATGTTATCAAAACCTATTTTGCATAGTCGAATTGGAAAATGGGCACTGGCATTGACAGAATATTCTTTGACTTATAGACCGCTAAAAGCAGTCAAAGGGCAAATAGTGGCAGACTTTATCGTCGACCATTCTATAAACGACAATGCCCTGAATATAGTTGAAGTGGAACCATGTAAATTATACTTCGATGGCTCTAGCCACAAACATGGCACGGGTATTGGTCTGATGATTATTTCGCCAGATAAAATTCCAACAAAATTCAAGTATAAAGTCGAGGGGTTGTGTTCTGACAACGAGGCTGAATATGAAGCTTTAATAGCTGGACTTGAAATTTTGTTAGAATTGGGGGCAACCCAGGTCGAAATAATGGGCAATTTGGAATTAGTGATAAAACAGTTGACAAAAGAGTACAAATGTGTTAAAGAAAATCTCATCATGTACTTCGTAGTGGCCAATAGGCTGCTTAAAAAATTCAAAGCGTCAACTATTCGACATATACCGAGAATACAGAACCAAGTGGCCAACGATCTAGCACAGATTGCCTCGGGATATAGGGTCTCGAAGGAAGACTTGCAAGAAGTAATCGAAGCTAGAGGCAAGGTAGTGTCGATTGGGTTGAAGCCATCAGACTTGGAGGCTACAAAGTTTGGATATATGGATGAAGAGACTTTCGAAGTCTTTACCATCGGAGAATTGTTGGACAATGATTGGAGAAAGCCTTTAGTCGAATATCTCCAGAATCCGTCAATAGCCTCAGATTGAAAGATAAAATATCGAGCACTGAGCTACGTCTTGATGGGCAACGAATTGTTCAAAAAGACCCCTGAAGGAGTTTTGCTGAAATGCCTGAGTGAATCAGAGGCATACTTGGCTTTGTCAACAGTCCACAGTGGGGCATGTGGTGCACACCAAGTTGGCCATAAAATGAAATGGTTGTTATTCCGACAAGGGTTGTACTGGCCTACGATGCTAAAGGATTGTATCGAGTTCTCCAAGGGGTGCCAGGAGTGTCAAGTTCATGCGGGCATACGACATGTCCCAGCAAGCGAATTACATTCCATAATTAAACCATGGTCGTTTAGAGGTTGGGCTTTGGACCTGATTAGAGAAATTCGGCCAGCATCCTCAAAAAACCAAAAGTATATCTTAGTGGGGATAGATTACTTTACCAAGTGGGTCGAAGCAGTGCCTTTACCTAAAGTGGATCAGGAAGATGTGATTGAATTCATTCAGAAAAATATCATCTTTAGGTTTGGACTGCTAGAGACAATAACAACGGATCAAGGGTCGATCTTCACGGGTAGAAAGATGCAGGATTTCGCCAGAGAGATGGGGTTCAAACTCTTAAATTCGACCCCTTATTACGCGCAGGCTAACGGGCAAGTCGAGGCAGCAAATAAAGTGGTCATTGACATGATAAAGAAGCAAGTAGGAACCAAGCTAAAGAATTGGCACAAAGTGTTGGATCAGGTTTTATGGGCATGTCGAACGTCACCCAAAGAGGCAACCAACGCCACCCCATATCGTTTGACCTTTGGTCACGATGCAGTGTTGCCAGTCGAAATCCACATACAGTCGATTAGGGTTCAAAGGCAACACGAAATTCCTAGAGAAGTCTATTGGGATATGATGCTCGATGAGGTCATAGACTTAGACGAAGAAAGATTGAAAGCTCTAGAATTGCTGAGAAGGCATAAAAAGAGAGTGGAAAAGTCATACAATAAGAAGGTTAAAGCAAAAACCTTTTTAGTTGGAGACTTAGTTTGGAGAGTTATTTTGTCTATGGATCGAAAGGCCAAGACGCTGGGTAAATGGTCCCCAAAGTGGGAGGGACCCTTCCAAGTGTCGAGGGTTTTCTTTAATGGAGCCTATGAAGTGGAAGAATTGGGCGAAGATAAGAGGATATTAAAAGTAAATGGTAAGTACTTGAAAAAGTACAGGCCTATGCTGCAAGAAGTTAAAATAACAACAGAGTAACAGAAAGTATAAAGCAAAGCTACAAATGGTATTAATATTTGCCAAAATGGCGCGATAAGTTACAATAACAAAGATGGCTTCAAAGGCCAGCAAAATATAGTCTGTTACAATATGTCAATAAATTAGAAAGGAAGATTGGCCTTCATTTTAAGGTAGTTTGCCTTTTGAGATTCGATACGTTGTTGGTACGAGGCCTTTTCGTCAGTTAATCTGGCAACTTCTTCTTCTAAGCTTCGAGCCTCTTCTGCAAAAGTGATAGCATGTTCGAGTTCAGCAGCAAGGGCCGAATCGTCTTTGGAAGACAGTTGAGAAATCTTATTTTCTTCTTTCTTGATCTTGCCTTGAAGTTTCTTGATCTTGCGTTTCCAACAGACGATGTTTTCTTTACTGGAAGCAATCTCTAGTTGGTCTCTCTTTGTCCAGGCAGCTGCTTCACAACCAGATTTCGTCGAATTGTCACCTTTGAGGCGGGGCAGCAACGTGAGGTCTTTGTAGACTTGATCTATCAAAATTCCCACCTCTCGAATGACGTTAGCAGCTTCAGGGGACATGGAGTCAAGTTTCACCTGTTGAAGAAGCGTTTTCAAAGATAGATGGGTGACGGAATCCATCTTCAGCAACATGAAAAGGTCTCCTTTAAAGATTTTGGCTTTGATCTTTGCCAAAATGTCATCTGAAGGTTTGCTAAAGACCTGGCCCTCAGAAATTGAAGTACTCCGAGTTTTGCTAGAAGAACTGCCTCGACTGCGCAGCAGTAATTGAACGTATCGACGAGGATTGCTTTCTTTTAACACAGCCATTTCTTCCTTAGAGAGGACCGTTTCTCTCTGAAGAGGCATTACCTGTGGCACCTCGACGGGAGTAATTTTGGTAGCATCAATACAAGCAAGATCGTCAGATTTTCCCTTTGTAATTATTTCCCCTTCTACAGGGGCAGCTTTTGTGGAGTCTTGAGCCAAGGTAGCTTCTTTCTCCTCACCATCTGACTCACCTAGCTCAGACTGGTGCATGGCTTCTTCCTCACATGTGTTGGCTTCGTTCGCATCAACGTCGTCATTAGCGGGTTTTGTGTGATCAAGAGGGGAACTTGTTGTGGTGGCAGGGTTGGTGTCCTCAGGTTTGGGGTTTTCGTCTTCATCTGCAACGACGATTGTCTCAGGAGCTTCCTCTTCCTCGTGGTCAGACCCATCAGTTTGTGATTGTTGGGTAGTAGTTTTTAGGGGCGAAGGGGCTGCATAAAATTCAGGTTTGTTAATTTCACCAAGAGAACTCACACCAGAACCCAAATCAGATGTAGGGATATAAGTGGGTTCACCTTGGCTGTTCAATGGATAAATAGGCAAGAGTGACAGTTGCATCGAAGGTTTGGAGGCCTCGTTAGTAGTCTGCAGTTGGGAAAATAAACCTCATGAGACGCGAGATGAAAGAGACAAGAGCTTGATATAGAAAGGCCAGAGATTCTTTCACAATACCTTCGTAGCTTCCTCAACCGGACTAGAGTTATCACTCTCTATGGGAACGACAGAAGGATTTGGATCATTTGTTGTGAGAGCTTTGACAGGAGATTCAGGAGGCGTGTTTTGTTTTTGTATCTTGGTGGGAGATGGAGGAGATTCGACGCTCTCTAGCCCATGAGTTACCCTTCGTTTTCTTTTTAGGGGAATATCTTCACGGGGGGATTCATCATCGTCGGAGTCTATGATGACTTAGGCTGCAAATTTTCTTCTTTTTTGAGGAGTTGGAGGTTTGCGGCCAACCTGGGAAGATCGAAGTGATCAGCAAAGGACAGAAGAGCTTCAGGTGAATAAGAGCATGTAAGAATTTACCTTTGAACTTTCGATCTTTCCTTCTGTTTTATTGGTCGGAGCGTTTCTTTTGGGAGCAGCTGCGAATAAATAAATATAGAAGATATAGGTTAGTAACGTTGAAGCTTCGTGAGAGGAAGCCAAATCAAAGGGAGATGACCTTCAAGGATTTCGGTCTCGATGTGAACATCTTCGATACTGACATGAAGGTGCCCTCTAAAGGTATCAAGTGTATGTTTGGTCGAAACCACCCGCTGCGCCTTAGGCTTCGACTGCTGTCGAAGTATTTTTATACTATCCTCACAGATAAACTAGTCTGGAAATGGAGGGGCAAGAGCCACGCCAAAATCAGCGGTTGGTAATCGAGGGGTCTTTGGGGGAAAGAGTTTAAAAGCAACCTCATATCGTCTCCGTAAGGGATAGATGAGGGGATTGTCAGTTTCTCCATTCGTTTAGAAAATTTTTCTTTTAAAGTGACAGCAGCCTCGCGGATGGTTCGACTAACATCATTTGGTCGATAAGCAGTTTTGAAGTACTTATGGAAAGGTTGTATCTCTTTGATATGAGTAGACGTACCTTTCTTGACCTTTTCCTGCACGTTAATAAAAGCCTGGTCAATCAAGCGTGAAAAACTTGAAACATCAAGAAAGTTGTTGGAGTAATGATTGGTCTACCAGTTGTAAAAATCTGGGGTACAAAGGTGAGAGGGTTCAAAATAAATTGGAGTAAAATGGGACTTATGGGCATAACGGGCCATTTGAGTCGAATACTCAAGTGGGTTGAAGCTAGTGGAGAGAAGGATAACATGAGACTTCTTATCATACAAGCACCTAGGCAATGATTGAATTAACCCAAATTTCCTCGACACCAAGTTAGGTTGATAAGCGACTAATATTGCTTGTCCTCTAACAATATTAAGCTTATGAACAATCAAGCATGGCGTCAAGAATCTTTCCCATATCAGGTTTGATTCTGCTTCTTGTTTTTGTGAAACTGGAGGAAATGACCTGGTGAACCATTCAGGGTCATACAACCTATGAGCAAAAGGGGCCATCCTGGGAGTGAATTCATGCCTTTTTGCAAACAAGTGGATGAAGCTGGTAAGATTGGCACGAAGGCTTCGACCCTCTTCATTTGGTGTCAACTGAACCAAGCGTGGCCATTCGACCCGGCGTTCAGATACCTGTGCTTCGTCAACCTCTCCTTTGAAGGGAAGGTTGTGCTCGAAGGTAGCGTTCAACCATAATTGAAGCAACCAAAATGGCCCCGCCATTATAAGAGCGCCATGGGTTTTTGGATCCCTTAGTTTATCAGCGCCTTCTCCCAGAGCCTCATACAGGCTGGCTAGTATCATCTCACTAAGACATACGTCCCTTTTAAGGTGTAACTAATTCGCCAGGGTAAGGTACTTCCTCGCCACCTGCAAGGACTTTGTGCAAAAAATACAACGAGACAACCACATGGCCAGAAAGGCTATGTGCTCCTCGTCTTCGACTACGTCGGTGTCTTTCTTATGATAATGATTTATGAAGGGTGTGTAAGTATGTTTCGTACTACCAAAACCTATGGTGTCCTGTGCATCAATTTCAGGATTGTAAGCCAATCCACATGGTCTTAATCCGACGATAGCAGCCATGTCGAAGAGCATGGGAGTCACCATTCCACAGGGAAGATGGAAGGTATGGTGAGTGTTGTCCCAGAAATACAAAGAGGAGGCCAGCATTAACGAACAGTAAGGTGGCCCAACCTTCGAAAGCATGATTAGGTCATAAATACCTATTTCTTTCCAATGTTGTGTTTTTGCTTTCTCTATTTTTGCCAACCAGTTAAGGTAAAGTTCATAATCTTTGAAGTACGGCGTAGCTCTAAAGAGTCTTGCTCCATCATGTAAATATTTGAGGTCCACATTAAAGAGAGAAAGGTCATCTGGGTTATCAGAAGGGATTTTGCTAGCGTTTTTTTGCCCTAAGGGTTTGGTTTTCCGGTAGGAAGGGAAAAAGTCACTCAAGGTGGAATAATCAAGGTCTGGGGGTGACAATGGGCCAGACATGGCTAAGGTTTTTCCAGCCACATCAACGGGGATGATTACCTGAGATTCGTAGATGTGTCGTTTTTCTTCTGCTAACGGTTCCCTGATGAGCTGTTGGTTCTTCGTGATTTTTGGTCCGTTCAAGGTAGCGAAAGGTGGCAATGCAGATGAAGAAGATGGTCTCCTAGTTTGAGTTTTCTTCTGTTGTTCAGCCATGATTGAAGTTTTTCAGAGAAAAAGGATTTTTTTTCTTGTGTTGGAAAAACGGGTTTCTTCAGCAAAGAGGAGAAGAGTAAAGGTTGGTAAAGAGTAGAAACTCTTATGAAAAATTCTTGGTGATTTTATAAGGATTCAGAAAATTAAGAATTCTTACGTGGTTGAAGTTAGTGGTCCACGTGTGCCACCTAGTGGAAGAAGTAAGGGGCGGTTGTAACCTATACCCCTAGGCGCTAAAAGGGTGATGATGTTTTCTGAATTTTTGTGAGTTCCAAGAAACCTGCCATGATGATGATGACGTAGGAAGCGTGCAAAGTGGCGCGGTTTTTAATATAAACATTTCTCTTTCTTCTATTTTATCTTCCAAAGGATAAGAAGCAAACCAAAGGGTCTGATAGTATCGAAAAGATGGTGTCGAATGGGATACTATCAAAAAATGTCCTTTTCCTACAATAAGGTCGAAAAGAACATTCTTTGGGGGCGATTTGTTAGCTCCCATATTCGACACTGCCTTGGGTTGCTAAACATTAAGACATAATTAATGTCTAAGTAAAATGAAGCAAAGAGGTTTCGACAGCCTCTAAGGAATTTTCTAAGCTGGACGGATGAAATAACTTAGAAAAATTAAGAAGCCTAAAGTTATGAGCATTTCGACCATGTTAGAGGTCGTTCGACCAAGATTCTGCAAATGGCATTGCTACGTTGTTTTGAAATTTGAAATTTGGAGGGAGGGTTTTTTTTTCATAAGACACGTGGCGAGTTCTAGAGCAGGAAGTTACATGCAAAAGACACTTGTTAGATCGAGGAGACACTAGGAAGTTATTAGCAGTTAATTATTAGCATTATAAATAGGGATTTGTTAGGCAGATTTCTGGGTGTTTTACCATTTTTACAAAGTAACTCCAATCAAATTTACTCAAAGCACCCGAGTGTGAGAAAAGAATTTATTTTTACGGAGAATGTACGTTATGTAAAATCACCAACTTTTCAATAAAGTCTTTTACAATTTCAGCAACATTTACATTTCCTCTGTCGAACCACTTGTGCAAGTGTTACATTTTGCCTTTACCTTTCCTGCATCCTTTACTCCAATTCCTTCTTCCCTTTAAACTTTTTACCTTTTTCGATCAGCCTTTTACAAATCTTTTACAGCGTTTCTTTAAGTTTATGCACTTTAAAATACCCAGTCAAAGTCTTTTTCATTACAAGCACATTTACCAATTCGTTATCACAAGTACTTTAAATTTAATTCTAAACATTGAATACTTTAGCACATGTCCTAGGATCAATCTGATCGATCCTGTGAGTCACCAAAGTCAGAATTGGAAGATCAGCAGTTGGTTTCCGATTTTCAAGGGAAACACCGGTGTACCACAATATCTGTATCCAGCCCAGGCATGTCTTGGTAAGACCAAGCGAAGATATCCTTATACTCACGGAGAATTTCAACCAATCTTCTTTTGACACTGTCTTCCAATGTAGCCCCTACTTTAACCTCTTTCTTATCATCCTTGGTGCCTAGATTGATAATCTCAATATTCTCCTGATGAGGCACAATAACCCTTTCCTCCTGCTTGAAAAACCTGGATAACTCTTCGGGTAGTTCACAGTCTTCGTCAGTCTCTTCTTCAGCTTGATAAATGGGATTATCAAAGTCATACGAACTCATAGCCGAACCTGAATCAATGACATCTGATAGAAAAGACCTGCATGATGATGTTATGTTTATTATGCGATGCAACAAACAAAACACATTTCCATTATTATGTTTAATATAAATGCAAAACAAAAACAAGACAAATAGGGATCACAATATTTGAATGCGAAAACGTCCTTTATTTAATGATAAAGTGCGAATAACAAAAGGCCCTACAAATTGGGTCACTACGTCTTGGGCAGAACGTAGGACTGAACATAATCAAAACAATGAACATTACTCTGCAGTAGTAACATGAATGACTTCTTCGGTAGTCCAGTTGCACAACTTCTGGCCAGGAGTACATGGACGAATCCAAGCATCCATATCGCAGTCACTGTCACCTTCATCATCTCCAACGGTATTAATCCTCTCAAATATCACGCCACTACTGGTGAATTGCACAGGTCCCCTATACTTCGGAATGCTCTGAGAAGAACAAGAAGGTTTGTATCCCAGGCCGAACTTGTCTTGCTTGACGGGAACATTAAGAACTTGGCCCTACTTCTGCGATGAACCGGATTCCACGATAACACGAGCTTCCTTGAGCGATGACATCGAGACCTCTGGGCCCTTGGCTTTTATAGGAGACCTCCCTTGAATCTGAACTGTTTCAAACACCTGGAAGAGTGTTTCGTGGATCTTCCCATCCACTTCCACGTACTTGAAGGATGACAAATGGCTACCCATAATTATCCTCTTCACCGCATACCGTGACTATATTCCCTTCCACCATATACTTCAACTTTTGATGCAACATTGAGGTGACTGCCCCTGCAGCGTGTATCCAAGGTCGGCCAAGCAAACAGCTGTATGCTAGCTGGATATTGTTGCACCCCAAAATTTGCCCAACATTTATTTACCTAGCTTATGTTTCATTTCATGCACATTAGCATTATCATTTGCATTTCATTGACATGTATGCAGGAGATCAAGAGGTATGATTACCAATCAAGGGCTACACAAGACTATGAGGCTAGCTAATAAGGTTATTTAGATGTTCAAGGGTTGATATCCTTGTCAGAGAAGTTAAAAGATCCTCAGAGAGAGTGATTGAAGCCAAGAGTGTGTCTCTCCTAACTTGAAAGTTGTGGAAAGCCATCAGATGATTCTGAAGCCATGAAGTTGGACTTGAGGTCTTGAGAAAGCTCATATGAAGTGTTGAAGATCACTTTGAGGCCTAGACAGGTCATTGTGCAAGAATAAGAAGGCTCAGCCATGAGTGGTGCAACTAGGGTTTGACTGGGTCAACCCTAAGTCAACTAATGATTTGAAGAAGGTTGAGACATAATTCAAGAGCCATGTGATCATGGATTGATACATTTAGATGTTATAAGGATGATTCCAAGGTTAACTCATCATGATTGAAGAGTTTGAGAAGTTTCAAGCTAGGGTTTCTAAGGCTTGATAGTGTAAAATCCCCTAGTTTGACCCCTATCTTCAAGGCAATTTAACTCAATATATGATTGTCATCTCATCTTGAACCCAACATGATTGTTTTATATCATGATCTTAGCTTTAATTTGAGTACTAGAAGTCCTTGATAGGATTTGTAGAACTCAAGTTATGGCTTTGACAAGTTACAAGTCATCTGAGGTATGTGAATTTGGAGCTTGAAAGTTGCCCAACTTGCATGAACCTTTTTACCAAGAAGGATGATTCCTATGAACTTTTGGTCAACATGAATGTTGTTCCTTATTCTCTTAGCTTTCCATAGAGTACTATAAGTCCTTGATAGGATTTGTAGAACTCAAGTTATGGCTTTGACAAGTCAAGGGTATTTTGGGAAGTTATGGTTATAGGTCATTTTTGGTTATAGGTCATTTTCACCAACTTAGACACCTCAAATAAAGTTTTGTTCAACTTGAAAGTTGCTCAAAATGGGGTTTTAACCTTTACGATGTATCAAGGAGACATTGAAATGGATCAAGGAAGGACTTGGTTCAAGGAGTTGTGAAAAAAGAAGGATTAAAGGCATTTAATGACCAAAAATTGAAATAAATTGGTTTGTGTCCAAACAAGGAAATGTTATACGTCAAATTGATTGGGAAAATCATTTTAGAAATAATGGCAATATTACATTTTTGGTTTGAGTCCATTTTCATGCACTTTTACTTTGTTGCTTCATGATGAAATAACATAATCAACATGAACCATTGGATTGCAAACAAGGAAATGATCATAACCAATCAATTCATTATCTCATGAGATGAAGATTCCAAGTGTTTTCATGCCCAAACAGAGCTAGATTCATGACTGTGCACATGAGATTTTGAAAGAGAAATTGAAATTGCAAAATCTCATTTGGAAGCTTACAGAACTTTCTGGATGATTCCATTGAGTTCTATATAAGATTTGGAGTGTGTTCAGCCAATTTTTTGGAGAAGATTGATGCTGATAACAGAAGGAGCAATTGAAAACTCAGAGCTGCAACTCAAGATCATGTTCTTGGATTGAGGAAGATTCAGAGCTAATCAAGGTGTGCAAAAGCTTTAGGAGTGAATTTGGAGTGATTTTGGACAAGCTTGGAGGAAGAATCGAACAGAAATTGTACCTGTTCTTCATCTGAAACCAGGTTTGTACCAATCCAAATTTTGCTTAATCTATAGGGAGATACATAGAAACTTGCATGTGGTTAGGTTCTTGGTAGGACATAGATGGATTTTGGTACAAGAAATTGAGGAATAGAGACACTTTAGGTCATGGATCATTTTCTGTTGAGGCTGATATCTCAAGATTCTTGGAGAAATGTTCATGTTTGGATAGTGGAAATTGATCAGTGAGAAGTGTAGTTTGATTTAGTATCATTATTGTTGAGAATTGTGATGATCAAGAATTGGGGCATTTCTGAAAGTATGATCGTGTTTTAAGTTAGAGCAAGAGTTAGGCAATTTGGATGATGGATTCGTGTTCAGAAGAAAAAACCGAGTGAGATGATGATTTGTTTTAGTGTTTTTGATGACCTGTGATGAGCACTCCACCGGAGAAGACGGTGGCGCTGCAACTCAGGTCACCGTCTGGAGAGTTCCCTCCATCTGATTTGAATTTGGGGAAGACAAGCCATGGTCGTTGGATGACATATTGACCTTTGACTCAGGCAAGCAATGGAAGGCCACGATTCGCTTACAAACTCTGAAGAGAGACATTGAGATGAAACGCAATGTTTCATTTAATTGAAGCTTTGGGCTTAGTGTACTAACTGCTACCCACACCCCCGTTTGGCCCAAGTTCTTGAAATAAACTGGAAATAATTGCTATTCAGCACGCGTATTATGTTATTTTCTTTTGTTTTTTTTTATTTTTCATCATTTCATATAGTTTAGAAATAATTCATAATAAATGGAAAAATAACTCATTTTGATCTAGGTTTTTTCCCCTGACTTATGAATAAGTCTAGAATTTTAGGAAATTAAGGGTTTAGGAATTCATGCATTTTTTATTTTAATTGCATTTTTTGTATTTTAATTGATATTAATTTCATTATGGTTGATACCTTGACTTGTAAATTTTTGTGTGATCATTTCATGATGATTTTTGAACTGATTTTTTGTGTGTAGCTAGTTTATACATGTATGCTCCTCTATTAATTTTCTCACATTTTTGTGAAGAAGTTTAGGGTTGTTTTTGTGTTGAAACTTTAGGTGCTCTAGTTTTAGGGTTTAACCTTGGTACCCCATAGTTTAGGATTTAATTCTAGGACTTTTTGATGATTTGATCTCTGGAATTAACATGATAGAGTCATGATTGACTTAGGTTCCCATAGTTATTTTTGTAGTATTTTACAATTGGTTTTAGTATTTTCGTTGGAATTAACTTTAGTACTAGGTTTTAGGTGATCCTAACTTGCTAATTCAACTAGAACGATTTCTTTAGTTCCTTAGATTAGGGTGTGGCTTCCTTTGCTCTTGGATGATGATGAAGACATGTGTGGGCTGCTGTGGCATGCATGATGGAGCTTTGACTTGAAGTTTTCTCTCCCTTTGGTGTAGTTTGTTTAGGGTTAAGGATTAGGGTTTTAGGGAGATCTCTTAGAATAGATTTTCTTCCTTCATGAAACATGGAAGGTGTTGATCACTTCCATTCCTCCCTATGATGTAAGGTCCCATTGTGAAGGCCTCATCCCTCCTTTGGTAGGATGATTGGCTCCTCACAAAGTGGTAGAACCTTTGAGGGTTCCTTTCCTTGATGGTGGAGTGCTTAGAGGTGACCTTTGGTCTTCACTTTGCTCACCGCTATCCACACCTTGCTCTTGTTAGATGAATCTTTCTCCCTTGCTAAAGGATGAAGTTCCTTTTTAGAAGACTAAAGATGCTAGAGGTTGCTACTTCTCTGTGTTTGAAGACTGCCTTTGGAGCTGAGGCTTGAAGATCCAGAAGAACAAGTTGATACTTGTGAAGAAGATCAAATTGAGATTGAAGAAAGAGCTGAAGCTTGAGGAAGTGGGAGAACAAGTTGATACTTGTGTTTGATGCATTGAAAGCTTGAAGAAGCAAGTTGATACTTGCTATTGAAGATGAGAGCCTTGAAGAACATTTACAGACTGAGGACTGAACTGCTGTCAGAAGATTGCTTTGCTGTGAAGCTGGGGAAGCTGTTGATTTGCTTTCTTGACTGTCTGTTTTCTTTCTGTGCAACTGTATTGATGTGACTTGTGTGATTTGCTTGATGCATTAGAATAAGTTCATGTTTAAATTGTTTTAAGCTAGGAGCATGATTGCATTAGAGGTTGAGTTGCTCCCTCTACTTGTATTTTTACTGTATGGCTTTGCTTGCTGGTATTTGTCGCTACTACGAAAATCGGCGCCGGCTGAACAGAAGAGTCGCCACCGTGCGTTATTTATCCCAACAGAGGGAAAGGAAACGCTCAGAGTAAACCTACCGCAAAGACGGGAAAGGAATGGTCATCGCAACCAAATCCTGGATTCGGGAGTCGGTTACGCAAGGGGAAGGTATTAGCACCCCTCACGTCCGTCGTACTCGACGGGATCCACGCTTGTTTTCTGGTACGAATTGTTATTCTATCTACGCTAAAGGTCTAAGGGTTAAAAGAAAATAAAATGACTCGGCAAAGTATCGCACTTTATGCCTACGTATTCCCGTCTGGAACGAGAAATCAGAGTCAACGTAGTTCGCCTACCTACGGGAAAGGAGGGAAGGTTGCTCGCTAGGATATCACATCCTATGCCTACGTACTTTCATACAGCATGAAAGATCAGAGCAAACGTAGTTCGGGCCACGTACGACACAGGTCTGTCTTGATTGTTTTTATCCTTCTGAAAAAAGGTTTTCTCCTGATTATGGGTCCAAGCGGACAAAAATGACACTTTGATTGGTTTTCAGTCTTTTTACGCAAGAAGTGTTTTTTAATGGGTTTGCAATCTCTGACGCACTAGAGACTATGATTTGAGAGTGACTACGTCGTATGTCACCCTAAGGGTAACACACTAAGCAATCAGATTGCTGAAGAGTGACCCTCCAGCAACCTTTTCTCAAATAGCTTAAGGCTCGTAACGTACGCCATCGATTAACCTTATTACTGTGTTTTTGAATGGTTCTGAGATGAGAAGAGAAAGAAACTCTAAAAAGCCTATGGTTGAAAAGGGAATCAAAATTACCCTAATGTTGTCATGCATGGGTGAGAACCTAATGTATATCATATTTCTCTCTGGCGCAGAGAGAAACAGAGATCCTAGGGGATAAACGGCAAAAGAAACAGATACATACAGTAAAGCAGTAAAATGCATGAATGCAGCAAGAAACAACAGGCAAAGTGAAACAGCTTCACTTCGAACCTCAGAGGAGGATTAACAAACAATACAGCAAAGAAAAACACCAGCTCAGCAGCCCCCCACCAGCTCCTACAGCAAGCAGCACAAGCCATAGCTCTGACAGCAACAGTTGATTTACCAGCAAAAAGTTGACAGCAACAACCTTCATCTTCATGAGTGCTCCTATCTTCAAGTTTCAACAAACTTTCAATCTTTAACAAGCATCAAGCTTCAACAAGCTTCAAACTTCAACCAGTAACTAGCTTCAACAAGCTCAAACTTAAACTTCAACAAGCGGCAAAACCCCAGTTTCAACAAGCAACTAGCTTCAACAAGCTCAAACTTAACCAGTAACCAGCTTCAACAAGCTCCGGACTTCCACTTCAACAAGCAGTAAAACCTCAGCTTCAACAAGCAACCAGCTTCAACAAGCTCCTGACTTCAACTTCAACAAGTAGTAAAACCTCATCTTCAACAAGCAACCAGCTTCAACAAGCTCCTGACTTCAACTTCAACAAGTAGTAAAACCCCAGCTTCAACAAGCTCCTGACTTCAACTTCAACAAGTAGTAAAACCCCAGCTTCAACAAGCAACCAGCTTCAACAAGCTCCTGACTTATGCTTCAATAAGCTTCAATTTTCTCTTTACCAAGCTTCAACAAGCAACCAGCTTCAACAAGCTCCTGACTTCAACTTCAACAAGTAGTAAAACCCCAGCTTCAACAAGCAACCAGCTTCAACAAGCTCCTGACTTCAATTTCAACAAGTAGTAAAACCCCAGCTTCAACAAGCAACCAGCTTCAACAAGCTCCAACTTATGTTTCAATAAGCTTCAATTTTCTCTTTACCAAGCTTCAACAAGCATCCCTAAAGGAGAATCATTCAACAAGATCTGGTTATAATGTTAAGAAACTCAATGACAACCCAAGGAAATCACTAAGATTTTAACATTGCAAATTAAAGGTATCTTCAAAGTTCTACTCACCTGGGCATACCACTCATCCCTCCTAAGGAGAGATGGAGCTTCCCAAGGAGGACTTTATGTCATTGGATAGGATAGAGGCAAACAATGCACTCTATGTTTGACAGAAGAATTTGTCTATTCTAAGCTCTTCCTATCTTATCCTATTTCTCCTAAGTCTTCAATCAACATCTTTAATTCCCAAGCAATCTTCATGCATCAACCTTAATCTTTGTATTCAATCTCCTCCATTGATTCTTCATGCTTCCACAAGCCCAAAACAAGCCCCATACCCCAAATATAAAACCCAAAAGCCCAAACAGACAAACATAAACCCCAAGTGGGAACACCAAACAAACACTTTATTTGCAAAAAACACTAAAAATAGAAAAATAGCATTTAAAATCCTAAGATTTATTCTAAGGGTATTTCTATATCTACCCTACATACCCTATACGCCCCCATACTCTAATTCAAGCTAGAAAACCCAAAAATAAAATGGTAGAATGCACCTATGTTGAGTTTGAACCCTAAAACTATCACCCTAATGTTTTCTAATCAAAACTAACCAAGATTTAATCACAAAAATGTGAAATAAATCTCTAAGGGAACTTAGCACTCTAATCTAGCTAGTACAAAAAGAACGGGATCAAAATACTAATTTAAATGACTAAACGAAAATCATCAAAATGTATGTACAAACAATATGAAAATAGAATGCCATTAAATGCAAAAATCACCAAAAATAGGAAATTGCTTAGAATAATATTTTTATTTTTATTATAATTTTCTTCACACAATTATTGGAATGTAGCAAAAACCCCTACATTAAAATGATCATTTTTTTGATTTTATATGATTTATTTTGGAACTATGCAAAAAAATAAGGAAAAGAAAAGAGATCAATTAAAAAAAAGAGCAGGGGGTGTCACCAGCAGTCTATTTATCTTTCAGAACACCACTGGGCCCAGGAGGGGGGTGCGCTCAGCAATGCACTGGGCCCAGTCCACCAATTCAGGAAAAAACCACAAAAAAACTTAGGGGGGTGCGAACGGCACCCAGTTCACTTGCATTTCTGATGGGCCTCCAAACGGGGGTGCTAATAGCAGTGGGACCAGGCCCAACCAAAACACCAACCAGGGGAGGGGGGAATGAAGAAAACGGAGGGTGTTACAGAATGGGCCTTAGAGGCCCAATACCCAAACCAAGCCACGTAACCCACGATTCAGCTAACCCTAACTTCGTTCTCTCCTCTCCTCAGCTTACTGTTCACATGCCGCCGTAAGCCTCTCACGCTCTCTCTCGTTTCACCACCTCCGTCCCAACTTTTCTCACCTTCGTCTCCAATCACACTTCAACCTTTCTCATATCACCTTCAACTTTCGTTTCACAACCTACAACACAAATGAACAAACTAGAACAACAAAATTATTGCAAATCTCTAAAAACAACTTCATCCGTGGCTTGCACGTTGCCTGTTGAAGATCTTGAAAGATTTCTGGAAATTGTTACGAAGTTGTTGAAAGTCTTGAATCGGAAGATCTGAAGGTATTGACGAAAGATTCGGAAGAATCTCGAAGTTGGCATTGATGATGGTTGAAGGTTTTGACGTGAAGATCCATGGAGATCGTGAAAGATTTCCGATGAAGATTGATACGTGTCCTTGATGAATAACGAACGAAGATGAACACCTCGTGGATTTTCTGGGAAACGATGGAGCTTGATGCGTTTCTGGAATCGCATTTGAAGAAAATGATGAAGATCCTATGGATCTTGAAGATGCGAAGAGACCTTCTGATGAACGAAGAACAATATGATGAATCTGGAAAATCTGGATCTATGAACACGGATGAAGATCTGATGGATCTTGATGAACGCATCAAGATCTGGAACCTGATAATTGAGATGACGGTTCCTGATGATTTGACAAGGAAGCTCTTGATCAATTGATGACGGAAACCGGAGATGATGATGAACATCTGAAGATTATTGATTTTCTGGTGAAAGAGATACAGTTTCCGGCGAGAAGATCCATTTTCTGGCGAACAGCTGGACTTCCGGCGAGTGGTTATGGCGAAGTTGATTTCACCGGCGACCTCCTCCGGCGGTTTGCATTCCGGCCGGTGAGGGGGGACGGTGAGGAGCACGTGGCGCTCATGCAGGGAATTGGGGAGATAGTGGGACAGGTGGGAGAGAATGGTAGTGATACGTGGCAGTGAGATGCATGCATGCAGGTAGTGGGGTGAAACGTGGCGTGAAGAGGGAATGGATTGTGAGGTGGAGAATCGTGGGAGTGTAACGTGGCGTGAAGAGGTGTCTCAGAAATGAACACGCGTGGCTCTTTATACGGACGACACCTGGCGCGAGCTGGACTGGGCCTCCAGAAAACTTGACACACGGCCCATTAAATGAGACTTAATGAATGATTAACCACTAATTAAAATCTGATTAAGCCTAATTAAAACTAAAAATAACAATTAAAGATAAAGACCTAATTAAAATCTAATAAAACCCTAATTAATTCTAAAGTTAATCCTAATTAATATCTAAAACGAAAATTAAAGATAAAGACCTAATTAAATCTAAAAAAAATCTAAAAAACTATTAATTAATCTAAAAACCCTTTTTTTTAAAATCCTAATTAATTCTGAAAAATAGAAAAAATCAAAAAACTCTAAAAACATTTAGTCTCTATTTTCTCTTTTATTCTATTAAATCTTTTAAAAACAAATAAAGCTCTAATGAAAATCTAAAAAACAATACTCTCTATTTATTATTTTTTCTATCAATTCTTTTTTAAACACAATAAAACTCTAATCTAAAAAAAAACACTATCTATTATTATTATTATTTTTTCTACTCTTTTTAAAAGAAAAATAGTTATTTATCTATTAAAACTATTAAAAGAAAATTAATCCCTAAAATTTATTAAAAAACTATAATATCTAAAAATCTGTAAAATCTATTAATCTCTAAAAAATAAAAAGGAAATTTATTTAAACTCTAAAAAAAATATTAAAAAACTCTATTAAACTCAGAAAATCAATTAAATGCACTAAAAATCCAGAAAAATGACAAAAAAATCCTAAAAATGCCAGGAAGCCAATTAACTCGACTAAAACCCAATTACGCAGCCGTAGCGGAACCCGGGCACCGAGATGGCCTGAAAACACGGGAGATGAGCACCAATTCTCAACAGACTTTTATTCTGACTGGCCTGTACTGCCTGAAACGCCAGGGGCTCTAATCCTGATAAAATTAATCTCGATTGATAAAAATCCAATGCATGCCGTATGCGAATGCGAATGCAAAATATATTGAAACATGAACCAGATATGGGAACCGGTTGGTCAAATTTTAGGGTGCAACAGCTGCCCCTATTCAAGCGGCTTGGACCTGAATGGGTGAAGAGCGAACGACCTTCAAACATTCGAGGTACGAGACGGTTGAATACCAAAGAACCCTGAAATTTACCAACCGCAGAAATAAATTGCACCACTGCTTGACATTCGTCGGGTGAACCTGATTGTTCGTCGGAGAATAACTCTGATTTTGACTCCCACCACCTGTGTAACGCCACAGGTACTAAACTATCTTTGCGAAAATACCTCTGTCCACAACTGGACTAAACTTGTCAACACCAGGAGAGAAACAAATTCATCCACACGAGTAAAGATCCCTTCATCATAGGAAAACTTATTCCCGATTGCCTTTAAATTTCGTCAACACGAAAAGCCGTAAATTCACCATCACGAGGAAATCCTATCAACATAGGAATACAACTTGCCCTCATCAGTACCTTTCAAATTTGTCCTCAGCAGGATTCCATATTCCATCATTATGGAGAAACAAAACTTGCCGACTCCACTGGGGATGGGCTATTCGCAGCTCATCAACACAAGGAGATCCTACCAGCATGGGTAATAAAGTTCTTATTTACGTCTTATCATCACAAGAACTCCTATTAACATAGAAATAGCTCGTCCTCGTTAGGACTCATGTCTCGTCAACACAAGGGAAATAGATTCATCAACATGCATAAATCCTATCATCATAGGAATACCATTCTTGTACATCTCTGAACTCACATTTCGTCAACACGAAGAAATCCTATCCACATAATCATAAATTGTCCTCATCAGGACGCACATTCTGTCAACACAGAGAAAATATCCGTCAGCACGAATAAACCCCATCACCATAGGCGTAGATTGTCCTCATCAGGACTCCATATTCTATCAACGCAGAGAAATCCTATCAATATAGGCGTCAATTGTCCTCATCAGGACCCCATATTCCGTCAGCACGGAGGAAATAATTCGTCAACACGAATAAAATTCTATCCACATAATCATAAATTGTCCTCATCAGAACGCACATTCTGTCAACACAGAGAGAGTAATCCGTCAACACGAATAAATCTTATCAGCATAGGCGTAGATTGTCCTCATCGGAACTCCATATCTCGTTATCACGGAGAGAGTGGTTCGTCAACACGAATGAACCCTATCAGCATAGGTGTAACTTGTCCTCATCAGGACCCCATGTTCTGCCAACACGGAGAAATCCCATCAACATAGGCATCAATTTCTCCTCATCAGGACCCCTTATTCCGTCAGCACGGAGGAATCAAACTTCGTCCTCAACAGGACTCCATATTCCATCATCATGGAGAAGTAGTTCGTCAACACGAATAAATCCTATCATCATAGGCCTAAATTGTCCTCATCAGGACTCTATATTCCGTCAACACGGAGCAATAGAACTTCGTCCTCAACAGGACCCCGTATTCCATCATCATGGAGAAGCAAACTTCGTCAACACGAATAAGTCCTATCATCATAGGCATGAACTGTCCTCATCAGGACTCCATATTCCGTCATCACGGGGAGAGTAATCTTGGTCCTCCACAGGACTCTGTATTCCGTCAACACGGAGAAATCCTATCAGTCATAGGCATAAATTGTCCTCATCAGGACCCCTTATTCCGTCAGCACGGAGGAATCAAACTTCGTCCTCAACAGGACTCCATATTCCATCATCATGGAGAAGTAGTTCGTCAACACGAATAAATCCTATCATCATAGGCCTAAATTGTCCTCATCAAGACTCCATATTCCGTCAACACAGAGCAATAGAACTTCGTCCTCAACAGGACCCCGTATTCCATCATCATGGAGAAGCAAACTTCGTCAACACGAATAAGTCCTATCATCATAGGCATGAACTGTCCTCATCAGGACTCCATATTCCGTCATCACGGGGAGAGTAATCTTGGTCCTCCACATGACTCTGTATTCCGTCAACACGGAGAAATCCTATCAATCATAGGCATAAATTGTCCTCATCAGGACTCCATATTCCATCATCATGGAGAAGTCAAACTTCGTCCTCAATAGGACTCTATATTCCATCATCATGGAAAAGTCACACTTCGTCCTCAATAGGACTCTATATTCCATCATCATGGAAAAGTGATTCGTCAACACGAAGAAATTCTATCAACATAGCTGGAGATATTCTGAAAACCAATGACCGACACCCGTTCTGACAACAAGCGACCACTTCTGCAATTTTGATACATGGAACCCTGAGATGCTACTGCAGCAACATACTTGACAAAACAATCCGCTGATCGGATACGAGAAAACCTCAATCAGTAACCCTGTGGGGATGATAATGAACTGAATCACAGCATCATATGTCTCACATCAAGACTTTGATTGTCTGAAAAGACCTCTGAGCTTTAGAACTCCATACTCCTGTTGAGAAAACACACCTGAAAGCAAAAGGTTAACCAACCTGACTTATGTTTCAACATGCGCATGTTTGACGATGGCGTAATGCTCCATACAACATGGAAGTGCTACGCGTTCTCTAGCTGGATGCAAACATGATAATGCATGCAAATGCAAATGCAGGTTCAGGCTGTTGGGGAAAGCTCTAACAAGCTCGCTTCATCAATCTTGGCCGTCGAGGACAAATATTACCCTGCTGGGGAGTGAACGGGTATCACAAAGCCTTCTGGCAAAATAAATTCCAGGACACACAACCAACTCTGCCGGGGCGAGTTTTAAACCTTCGATTTCCACTGGGAGGAAAGAAAACACTTGCTGAAAAGAGAGAGCTCCGCTGGGGACGAAACGACTCTCTTGGAAAAAATATACTGACTCCGCTGGGGAGAGTAGACTGTCTGGGTACAGCTCACAAGTTTGGAAATATTAGTCTTCTAAGGCTAAACAACTCTGCTCGGGATATGGAATCCCTTTGGGAACACCATACTGTCTGAACACAGCCTACAATCTTGGAATCACCAAACTTTGCTGAGGGTAAACGACCCTGCTGGAGAATGTCCTTCGGATAAGCTGCGACTAGCTGGGGAATTTGATCCTTCTTCAGTAAGGAACATTGTCATCTCAGCTTCAGGGAATGAAGCGCGACCTGCATGGGGATTCACTTCACATAATGATCAAGTCTTTTCATCATGAGCCTCTGGTTAGGACAACATGAACTCTATTCCTTCTCGGAAATTTGCCCTAAAAATACCAACATGCCCCAGTCTGAGCATTTCGTCTGGAAAGGAAAGGCTAGCCATAGTGCTACTCACAATACCTTGCGCCTGAATCGACACCAACCTTCTGATAAGGACTCTTCGATCTCTGTACCCTAACGGTTAGATCTGAACTGTTTATGCACGTTAAACCTAAAAGAATGTCCCCCCAACATCTTTTGTTTTTAGGGTGATCTGTCCCGGTCTTGCAACAATCTTTTGCCCCTGATCGACTGACTCGTGGAGCAATGCCCATAGTTGCGAGAGATTTGCCAAATCTCGACCTAATTGCCCCAGATTAACTGATTCTCGAATGTACGACTTTACTGGGGGTAACCGAACGCGCCAAGTAGGATGGGGCTTCTGTACATCCGTGATAGGTCATACGCTCCTGATGCTGGACAATACCCTGTCTGAATTCACGGCTTCTAGTAGAAGGGTCAATGGATGGCAGCACAATTTCCCGATATTTGTCTCAAACTTAAAGATTGGTTGAATCTGCTCAAGTAGCTCTGAGTGACTCTGATGACACTGAGAAGAACAATTCTTTCGCCTCTGTTATGCCCCGGCCTGCAGTAACCTCTGTGGGATAGTCTGAAAATCTGTACCCTGATGGTTTGATATGAACTGCCCCAGTATTCCGAACTTCAGCGAGATACTTCGAATCGAATGCCTCTCGAATAAAGAACAACCTCTGCGCTCTTAGGATGGCATGCCCCTATCTGCAATGACTTTGCCTTAATCTGGTTCTTGGAAAAGCCCGCTCTGAACCGAAAGCACCTTGCTACAATACGACCTTGTGATGGCTTACCCCGGTGGTTGCACGACAAAAAGATTCAACCACAATCAAACAATTATCAACCCAGTTGGTCTCACTATCTCTGAAGTGACTTGCCCCTGAATGAGCGTATAAGCCACTCAACCTGATCTGATCACACACTGGAAGGTTCTTCCCTTAAATCACAGCATTCTGGATAACTCCCCCTGATTGGCTCTCGAGAAGATTCACTTCTGATCAACTGCTTCTCAAGTGAACTGCCCCTGATCAACTGATGCTTCGGGACTTGTCTTCAGACTAATTGATTCTGAACTTACTGGAAGGCAATGCCCCTGATTCACAGGGTTTCACAACATACACCATTCGGATCTAGACTGCTGAATTATTCAGTCATGTTCGATTATTCCCTGTTGGAATTTCCTTCATGCCAACTACTGACCTGCAAATAAAACTGTCTAATTCCGAATGGTAATTTTAATGCAGTGTTCATGCAGATTTTGAAAAGTTTTGTGCGGTCACTCATTTACGTGTCATGATTGCGAGTGACGAATGAACCAGAGTTCAAACGTAGTGCGGATTTGATCAGTGAAAAATACAACAAGGATATGATTAGCAAATCAAGAAGGAGTCAGGTTACTCAACCTTATCGTAATGCGCTTTCAGAATAAACCCTACCTCAATTAGGTCTTTTAAGGGTTGTATCGTGGCCGGGTTCACGGTTCGTGAAACAAAGGATATTTGGCTCAAATTATGATTTGTACCCGCCCCTTCTACGTGATGATCTCCGATCCTAAAGTTCAGTTAACTTGGCTCGAGCGCTCGCCTCTTCGAGAGGTATGTTGAATGGTAAGGACCATAGTTAATAAAACTCACAAGGTTTCAGAGTGACAGTTACTCCTTTTTCGTTTTCGGTGTCTGTATACACGACTTCGTGACTTCACTGGGGAATTTTTTTCTATTGATATCCTTTCTTTTTCATTCTTTTGATTCCCTAATTTTTGCCTGGACTGACTCCTTTTGAGTTCTTTTCGATTTTTCTTTCTAGTCCAGCGGGATGCCCTAATTTTTGCCTAAGTATTAGCTTTCCAGCTTTTCTTTTTCTTTTTACTTAGCGGGCTTTCTTTTTCTTTCTTTTGGAACAAAGTCGTGTGACACTGGTTGTCTTGATTGCTCCGAAAGGATTGTAACTGTCTTACTCCTGATTGGTGAGGTTTAACCATTGTGGTTGGCGAGATGCGACCTCTTGAAAGGCTTAAACGGTGATTGGTCCTCGAAAGACAACACTCCTCTGTAAGACTTGAATGCTCGGTCAAGCTAACTGACAACTACCCTGCCCCGGGTTATGATGTGAGGGTTTAAGAGTCTGAAAAACTTCTACTTCCTGGCTCGAAGTGGTTAACAAGGGACTTACTCCTTATATCTCCAGTGTTTAGGGGATCTGAAACAATGCCTTGTACGTCATCGGCAAGGTTTTATCTGAAAGCATACGATCATCGATTATGAGTATTCAGTTTCGTCATCCTCCCTCCAATCTTTGCTAATCATAGCGATGAAATGGAGTAAATAAAATGCAAGTGTCAGTGCAATGCAATAAATGAGCGACAGCGACATGATTAATTCAGAAAAATGAATAGTCACTTTATCAATATTACCATTCGAAACAAACAATATTTAACAGCAAGTAGTAACTAACAGAAAAGAAACTACAAATGCAAATGATAACAACCCAAGGACTGCCAATGCTGAGGACGTCTGCCTGTCTGAATCACTGGCTTCTCGAACATAAACCCTCTGAATCTGCGAGCTCAAATAGTGAGAGGCAGGTACGAACCAACACAACTTCCTCTGGAAAGGAGATGCACTCTTGGTTGATCGACTGTTGTACATTTTCCTGAAAAGCTTCACAATCTTCAGTTGAGCGCCCTGGAGATCCGCCATGGTAACCACACCGAACGTGGGGATTGTACCCAGGAGGGTAAGGTTCTGGAACAGGCTTAAGAGCTTTAGGTTCCACCAAAGAATTCTGGATCAAAGATGGCCGAATTTGGCTATACGGCATAGGCACTGGGTGAGAACGTGCATTCCTTCGTTCCAAGTTGTTACGAGGTCTGTTCTGATTCTGGCGCTGATTCTGATAACTTCGGCCACGAGTCTGCTGACTTTCAAGAGAAGTGACATAACGTTCCTGATAGGGTGCCCCGGGCACAATTGTCTGTCCAACACAACAAGGTACAGGAGATACTGATCCAACAGGTTTCACCAATTCATCTCGAGGCTATCCAACATCTGGCATGATTGCATTGATCACAACTCCTTCTTTATTCTGATAATCATAGAGAGATTCAGTTTCACTAGCTTGGCCGTTTTAAATAATCTGAATTTTCCCTATTTTTATGGCATGCTCAATGCGTTCCCCAAAGCAAGTCAGAAAAATTTGACGTAACTCCAAGCATTCTTTCGAGGTACGGGCACTCCAGGGAGTTTACAAACATGCTCATTAACTCTCGGTCTAGGAGCGGCGGCTTCGCTCTGGCAGCAAATTCTCTCCATCTCTGAACATACTTCCTAAAAGGTTCATCGTTCCTTTCGAGACAATTCTCGCAACTGCATGCGACTAGGAGCCATGTCTAGGTCATAATCGTACTGCTTCAGCAAAGCTCTGGCTAAATTCACCCATGATCGAATATGATTACTCTCTAACTGCATATGCCAACTCAGAGATGCCCCAGTCAGACTATCCTGAAAGTAGTGAATCCTCAACTCGTCGTCTTGCATAAACAAAGTCATTCTTCGGCAGAACATCACCCAATGTTGCTTCGGACAGCAATCCCCTCTGTACTTCTCAAATCTTGGCGCTTTGAACTTCGGAGGTAACACCAGGCCAGGAACCCAACACATGCCTGCAGCATTTAGGTTAACAACATCTTTGACTTTCAAGGCTTTCACTTATTCTTCCAACACTTGGAGTCTTCTATCACACTCAAGAGCTCTTGGGTCTTCATTCCTGATTACCGGGATCTATCTTCGGATATTCGCCACAGGGAAAACAACACCTTGACTGTTGATAAGAGACATTGCGGACAACAAACTGCTCATGTCGATCTGGGTCCCTAACAGGAGGTTGCACAAACTGGTCTGCAGTAAGGTGGTTCACTTGCGGGAAGTCTTCGTCATGCAGAGAACCATACAAAGGATTGGACGTTACAGTGAACCCTGACAAGGTATCAACAAACCGGAAGTCGCTCTCTGACGTAGCTACCAACAACTTTCAACTAACTTCGCTGCTCAATTCTACCCCAATCTATCTCAACCCCTTGGTCGTCCTCTACCAATCAACACTTGTTCAGACCAATCACCGGAGAATTACCCTCAGAATCAAAGCAACGGCTGGATAAGAGCTCTGGCTAGCTGGAGAATGATATGCAATATGATGCAAACATGTTTATGCAAATGCAATGCAATATGCAGCAAATACGGGATCGCAGCCCCTGGATGAGAAACTCAATCCACAATATTGGCCTCAAATAGACCCACAAACTGCTCAAGATCATCCATGATGCTCCAACCTGGTCTCTGACAGACCCAATAACACCGTCCTCAAATACCACTGAACCTCAATCAAGAAAACCGGTAATCTGGAGGTCAAGTTACCTGCATGTCCCAACCCCTCTCACAGGTAGGTGTCCTAATAACTGACACAAGGTACGGCATCCTATGCGGTCGTGGGCGTCACAGACTTTCAAGACTGATGATACGATACCCAGAAGGTGGGGCATCATCACGTCTTGAAGAGGCCCTCCTCAGCCAACTTCCAATTGATAGGTTCCCGGAGTCGACAATCCTCGGGTCAGACAACTTGTCGAGCCCTAAGGGCATGGCAAGAAGCATCAAAGAGAATCTCGTACGAGTGAGATTTCGCGGCTAGCTAGTGCGAGCTAAGCAAGCAGGCTAACCACTACTCTCTCTCTCTAAATCTATGTGTAACCTCAAGCCCAGGTCCGACTTATTTCTCAACAGATTACCCCCTTCCCACGACAGCAATAACAATATAAAGCTGATAATAAAATGCGGAAAGTAAAGACAGAACAGTAAATCTATACAACACCCACGACGGGAAAACAAGCGCTAGGATTGACTCGTCTAGGGGATATTCCTGTCCCCAGCAGAGTCGCCAGCTGTCGCTACTGCGAAAATCGGCGCCGGCTGAACAGAAGAGTCACCACCGTGCGTTATTTATCCCAACGGAGGGAAAGGAAACGCTCAGAGTAAACCTACCGCAAAGACGGGAAAGGAATGGTCATCGCAACCAAATCCTAGATTCGGGAGTCGGTTAGGCAAGGGGAAGGTATTAGCACCCCTCACGTCCGTCGTACTCGACGGGATCCACGCTTGTTTTCTGGTACGAATTGTTATTCTATCTACGCTAAAGGTCTGAGGGTTAAAAGAAAATAAAATGACTCGGCAAAGTATCGCACTTTATGCCTACGTATTCCCGTCTGGAACGAGAAATTAGAGTCAACGTAGTTCGCCTACCTACGGGAAAGGAGGGAAGGTTGCTCGCTAGGATATCGCATCCTATGCCTACGTACTTTCATACAGCATGAGAGATCAGAGCAAACGTAGTTCGGGCCACGTACGACACAGGTCTGTCTTGATTGTTTTTATCCTTCTGAAAAAAGGTTTTCTCCTGATTATGGGTCCAAGCGGACAAAAATGACACTTTGATTGGTTTTCAGTCTTTTTATGCAAGAAGTGTTTTTTAGTGGGTTTGCAATCTCTGATGCACTAGAGACTATGATTTGAGAGTGACTACGTCGTATGTCACCCTAAGGGTAACACACTAAGCAATCAGATTGCTGAAGAGTGACCCTCCAGCAACCTTTTCTCAAATAGCTTAAGGCTCGTAACGTACGCCATCGTTTAACCTTATTACTGTGTTTTTGAATGGTTCTGAGATGAGAAGAGAAAGAAACTCTAAAAAAGCATATGGTTGAAAAGGGAATCAAAACTATCCTAATATTGTCATGCATGGGTGAGAACCTAATATCTATCATATTTCTCTCTGGCGCAGAGAGAAACAGAGATCCTAGGGGATAAACGGCAAAAGAAATAGATACATACAGTAAAGCAGTAAAATGCATGAATGCAGCAAGAAACAACAGGCAAAGTGAAACAGCTTCACTTCCAACCTCAGAGGAGGATTAACAAACAATACAACAAAGAAAAACACCAGCTCAGCAGCCCCCCACCAGCTCCTACAGCAAGCAGCACAAGCCATAGCTCTGACAGCAACAGTTGATTTACCAGCAAAAAGTTGACAGCAACAACCTTCATCTTCATGAGTGCTCCTATCTTCAAGTTTCAACAAACTTTCAATCTTTAACAAGCATCAAGCTTCAACAAGCTTCAAACTTCAACCAGTAACTAGCTTCAACAAGCTCAAACTTAAACTTCAACAAGCGGCAAAACCCCAGCTTCAACAAGCAACTAGCTTCAACAAGCTCAAACTTAACCAGTAACCAGCTTCAACAAGCTCCGGACTTCCACTTCAACAAGCAGTAAAACCTCAGCTTCAACAAGCAACCAACTTCAATAAGCTCCTGACTTCAACTTCAACAAGTAGTAAAACCTCAGCTTCAACAAGCAACCAGCTTCAACAAGCTCCTGACTTCAACTTCAACAAGTAGTAAAACCCCAGCTTCAACAAGCAACCAACTTCAACAAGCTCCTGACTTCAACTTCAACAAGTAGTAAAACCAGCTTCAACAAGCAACCAGCTTCAACAAGCTCCTGACTTATGCTTCAATAAGCTTCAATTTTCTCTTTACCAAGCTTCAACAAACAACCAGCTTCAACAAGCTCCTGACTTCAACTTCAACAAGTAGTAAAACCCCAGCTTCAACAAGCAACCAGCTTCAACAAGCTCCTGACTTCAACTTCAAGAAGTAGTAAAACCCCAGCTTCAACAAGCAACCAGCTTCAACAAGCTCCAACTTATGCTTCAATAAGCTTCAATTTTCTCTTTACCAAGCTTCAATAAGCATCCCTAAAGGAGAATCATTCAACAAGATCTGGTTATAATGTTAAGAAACTCAATGACAACCCAAGGAAATCACTAAGATTTAAACATTGCAAATGAAAGGTATCCTCAAAGTTCTACTCACCTTTGGATACCACTCATCCCTCCTAAGGAGAGATGGAGCTTCCCAAGGAGGACTTTATGTCATTGGATAGGATAGAGGCAAACAATGCACTCTATGTTTGACAGAAGAATTTGTCTATTCTAAGCTCTTCCTATCTTATCCTATTTCTCCTAAGTCTTCAATCAACATCTTTAATTCCCAAGCAATCTTCATGCATCAACCTTAATCTCTGTATTCAATCTCCTCCATTGATTCTTCATGCTTCCACAAGCCCAAAACAAGCCCCATACCCCAAATATAAAACCCAAAAGCCCAAACAGACAAACATAAACCCCAAGTGGGAACACCAAACAAACACTTTATTTGTAAAAAACACTGAAAATAGCAAAATAACATTTAAAATCCTAAGATTTATTCTAAGGGTATTTCTATATCTACCCTACATACCCTATACGCCCCCATACTCTAATTCAAGCTAGAAAACCCAAAAATAAAATGGTAGAATGCACCTATGTTGAGTTTGAACCCTAAAACTATCACCCTAATGTTTTCTAATCAAAACTAACCAAGATTTAATCACAAAAATGTGAAATAAATCTCTAAGGGAACTTAGCACTCTAATCTAGCTAGTACAAAAAGAACGGGATCAAAATACTAATTTAAATGACTAAACGAAAATCATCAAAATGTATGTACAAACAATATGAAAATAGAATGCCATTAAATGCAAAAATCACCAAAAATAGGAAATTGCTTAGAATAATATTTTTACTTTTATTATAATTTTCTTCACACAATTATTGGAATGTAGCAAAAACCCCTACATTAAAATGATCATTTTTTTGATTTTATATGATTTATTTTGGAACTATGCAAAAAAATAAGGAAAAGAAAAGAAATCAATTAAAAAAAAGAGCAGGGGGTGTCACCAGCAGTCTATTTATCTTTCAGAACACCACTGGGCCCAGGAGGGGGGTGCGCTCAGCAATGCGCTGGGCCCAGTCCACCAATTCAGGAAAAAACCACAAAAAAACTTAGGGGGGTGCGAACGGCACCCAGTTCACTTGCATTTTTGATGGGCCTCCAAACGGGGGTGCTAATAGCAGTGGGACCAGGCCCAACCAAAACACCAACCAGGGGAAGGGGGAATGAAAAAAACGGAGGGTGTTACAGAATGGGCCTTAGAGGCCCAATACCCAAACCAAGCCACGTAACCCACGATTCAGCTAACCCTAACTTCGTTCTCTCCTCTCCTCAGCTTACTGTTCACATGCCGCCGTAAGCCTCTCACGCTCTCTCTCTCGTTTCACCACCTCCGTCCCAACTTTTCTCACCTTCGTCTCCAATCACACTTTAACCTTTCTCATATCATCTTCAACTTTCGTTTCACAACCTACAACACAAATGAAAAAACTAGAACAACAAAATTATTGCAAATCTCTGAAAACAACTTCATCCGTGGCTTGCACGTTGCCTGTTGAAGATCTTGAAAGATTTCTGGAAATTGTTACGAAGTTGTTGAAAGTCTTGAATCGGAAGATCTGAAGGTATTGACGAAAGATTCGGAAGAATCTCGAAGTTGGCATTGATGATGGTTAAAGGTTTTGACGTGAAGATCCATGGAGATCGTGAAAGATTTCCGACGAAGATTGATACGTGTCCTTGATGAATAACGAACGAAGATGAACACCTCATGGATTTTCTGGGAAACGATGGAGCTTGATGCGTTTCTGGAATCGCATTTGAAGAAAATGATGAAGATCCTATGGATCTTGAAGATGCGAAGAGACCTTCTGATGAACGAAGAACAATATGATGAATCTGGAAAATCTGGATCTATGAACACGGATGAAGATCTGATGGATCTTGATGAACGCATCAAGATCTGGAACCTGATAATTGAGATGACGGTTCCTGATGATTTGACAAGGAAGCTCTTGATCAATTGATGACAGAAACCAGAGATGATGATGAACATCTGAAGATTATTGATTTTCCGGTGAAAGAGATACAGTTTCCGGCGAGAAGATCCATTTTCCGGCGAACAGTTGGACTTCCGGCGAGTGGTTATGGCGAAGTTGATTTCACCGGCGACCTCCTCCGGCGGTTTGCATGCCGGCCGGTGAGGGGGGACGGTGGGGAGCATGTGGCGCTCATGCAGGGAATTGGGGAGATAGTGGGACAGGTGGGAGAGAATGGAAGTGATACGTGGCAGTGAGATGCATGCATGCAGGTAGTGGGGTGAAACGTGGCGTGAAGAGGGAATGGATTGTGAGGTGGAGAATCGTGGGAGTGTAACGTGGCGTGAAGAGGTGTCTCAGAAATGAACACGCGTGGCTCTTTATACGGACGACACCTGCCGCGAGCTGGACTGGGCCTCCAGAAAACATGACACACGGCCCATTAAATGAGACTTAATGAATGATTAACCACTAATTAAAATCTGATTAAGCCTAATTAAAACTAAAAACAACAATTAAAGATAAAGACCTAATTAAAATCTAATAAAACCCTAATTAATTCTAAAGTTAATCCTAATTAATATCTAAAACGAAAATTAAAGATAAAGACCTAATTAAATCTAAAAAAAATCTAAAAAACTATTAATTAATCTAAAAACCCTTTTTTTTAAAATCCTAATTAATTCTGAAAAATAGAAAAAATCAAAAAACTCTAAAAACATTTAATCTCTATTTTCTCTTTTATTCTATTAAATCTTTTAAAAACAAATAAATCTCTAATGAAAATCTAAAAAACATTACTCTCTATTTATTATTTTTTCTATTAATTCTTTTTTTAACACAATAAAACTCTAATCTAAAAGAAAACACTATCTATTATTATTATTTTTTTTTCTACTCTTTTTAAAAGAAAAATAGCTATTTATCTATTAAAACTATTAAAAGAAAATTAATCCCTAAAATTTATTAAAAAACTATAATATCTAAAAATCTGTAAAATCTATTAATCTCTAAAAAATAAAAAGGAAATTTATTTAAACTCTAAAAAAAATATTAAAAAACTCTATTAAACTCAGAAAAATCAATTAAATGCACTAAAAATCCAGAAAAATGACAAAAAAAATCCTAAAAATGCCAGGAAGCCAATTAACTCGACTAAAACCCAATTACGCAGCCGTAGCGGAACCCGGACACCGAGATGGCCTGAAAACACGCGAGATGAGCACCAATTCTCAACAGACTTTTATTCTGACTGGCCTGTACTGCCTGAAACGCCAGGGGCTCTAATCCTGATAAAATCAATCTCGATTGATAAAAATGCAATGCATGCCGTATGCGAATGCGAATGCAAAATGTATCGAAACATGAACCAGATATGGGAACCGGTTGGTCAAATTTTAGGGTGCAACAGTATTCGGTGGAGCTTCGCTCCCTTGCCTGTGTGGTTTGTGATTTGCTTGATGGCATTTTATTTTCCTTCATGATTGCAGTTATTCATATCTGGCTTGAGGTCGAGACGAGCTTGTGGAGGTTGATGCCCCACACACCTTTTCTCCCTCACTTGCATTGCATGCATTTTACAGTCGTTTACTGTTTACTGTTTAAGCTGACGCTTTATCTGTTTCTGTTTATCATTGACATGATCCCCTAGGAATCTCACTTCCTTTGATAAGGAAGTGATGATTAGAACTTTAGGTTGAAACCTATGCATGATAACTTCTAGGAGATCCCTGTTTCAAACTTCAATCATAGGATGAGTCCTTGGCATGACAACATTAGGACTTGATAGTCTCCCCGTAGTTGTCCCTCTCTCTTCTCATCTCAAACAACAGTAAAAAATGTAATAAAGGCAAGTTAGTATAAGCGCGTTACGAGCCTTAAGCTACTTGGGTAATGATAATTGAGCGGCCTCCTCTCAATCGTCTAGAATGTTTAGTATACGTCCTTTGGACGATATGCGACGCATTCGTTCCCAGGTCATAGTCTCTAGTGCTGTACGAACTACAGACAAACATAAAAAATAGTTCTTCCGTAAAAGACAGAAAACAAACTTCAAACCTTTTGCCCCGTGGGCCCATAAGTCAAAGGAAGCTTTTCTGAAGAAAAGAGTGTCGTTAACTCCCAGTTCTACCGCAAACGGTAACGCCTAAGTCTCCAAGGGTCGAGCTGCGTACACCAAACTGCTGGAACTGTTTGTTAACCCTACTCGAAAAACAGACGAATCTGAATTCCCGTAATTCGTATTATCCTGAACTACGTAAGCTCTGATCTCTCATGCCTGTTGAGAGTACGTAGGCACAATACTGACGTATTGGCGAGCCACCTTCCCCGTTACCCGTAGTTAGTCGAACTACGTTGACTCTGATTTCTCATTCTCTGATGAGAATACATAGGCATAAAGTGCGACGCTTTGCCGAGTCATTTTATTTTCTTTTCAGACCAGCCTTGATAGGTAGATAGTAAAACCAACCCGTCAGATAAACACAACCAGCATGGATCTCGTCGAGTACGATGGACGTGAGGGGTGCTAATACCTTCCCCTTGCGTAACCGACTCCCGAACCCAGACAATGATTGCGATGACCTTGTCTTATACCTTTTCGTCAGGTTTTTCCGATCGTTTCCTTTCCCGTTCCGAGGGATAAATAACGAAAGGTGGCGACTCTTCTGTTTTGCCGGCACCTTATTTTCGCGGTAGCGACAGATATCCATAATGTAGAAAGTTGCATCAAAGATCTCTGGTCCTATCTGAATAGGCAACGTGATATCCCCAAACACTAATCTCTTAGATCCATCGAAAGCCCTCACGACCAAATCACTTGGCGTGCATGTCAAACCTTAAACCTCCAACTTCATTAACGCCTTCTTGGGAAGCACATTGAGGGATGATCCTGTATCAACCAGGACATGCGACATCAGAGAACCTCTACATTCCAAAGATATATGCAAAGCACGGTTATGGTTCCTCCGGGCAGGATTCAGATCCAAATCAGTAAAACCGAGGCCATTACCGGCGTTTACATGAGCTACTACCCCCTCCAACTGGTTAACAGAAATCTCCTGGGGTACGTACGCTGCATTCAAGATCTTCAATAATGTATTACGGTGTGCCTTCGAACACAACAATAACGACAGGAAAGAAATCTTCGAAGGAGTCTGATTTAAGTGATCCACAATCTTGTAGTTACTTTTTTGAATGAGTCTCATAACTTCCTCTGCATCCTTCGAAAGATCATCAGTACCGACCTGTGGTTGGACATTCTCTTCAATCACGGCCTTACGTTTACCTTTGTCATTCTTATCAGCATTAACCTCTGGTGGTGAAAAGACCCTAACACTTCTAGTGATACCTCCGGCCCCAACTATATTCTCAACCGACGAACTTTCAACTGTAGACGCTGTCCATTCCTGCTTTTACCCATAACAGAACACCTCTCCCTCATAATTCCATGGAATAGCTCTAGTGCTCTCGTATGGAACAGGTCCTGGTACAGTAATGATAACCGGAGTCGGCCTAACAGGTGCTGAAATATTGATCGTCCAGTATGGAATGGAGATCGTAGCAACTTCGCTTCCATCATTACTCACTTTATTCTCAGCATCTTCTTTCACAACTCTATCAAATTGCAAACAACTCTCATCCATCATTCTCTGAATACCTCCTCTCAAAAGATCGTAACCCTCAGGCTGCGCTTCACACTCTGAGCAGTCAAGAAAACAACCTGGAAACACCCTCTTCTTCAACAAACTAGCCTTCACAAACCCCAACAGAGTCTTCAAATCTCCAACATCCGTTACCAGATTTAGCTTCTCCCCCTCAATAATGTCATTGGCTCCTGCCACCCCATGATTCGTCATTGGGTTCTGATTCATATTGGGCCCATCGTTGGTGAAGTTGATAGCTTTGGAATCAAGCAGATCCTGGACTTTGTGCTTGAAAGCTTTGCAATGGTCAATATCATGACCCGGGGCGCCTGAGTGAAAATCGCAATGAGCATTCGCATCGTAGCCAGGAGGCGGTGTACCAGTGAGAGGAGCCAGAGTCCTCTTCTGAACCAATTGTAACTGCAGTAGATGTTGTAACAACTGAATACGACATCGGAGGATTCCTGAACTGTCTATCAGGCATTCTGCGTCTAGCAGCATAAGATCGTGGAGCATTGACTTGTTGCTGATTTGTGGCCGGGATATTTACTGTAGCAACTTATTGATGATGACGGAACTGAGCTCGACCTTTTCCCTTGTGAGAAATAGCATGTGCGTCCCCTTCCCTTCTCTTAGGGTTCGCTGAATATGGTTTCTTTGTTCCTCCCGAAAAGGATCCACCACCATTTGGAATCTTTCCAGACTTAATTCCACTTCCGACTCTCTCACCAACAATTACCAGATCCAAAACCCCTGCAGACATGCAGCCTATCAACTTCTCAAAGTACACACCAGGCAGCGAGGCCATGAACAGGTCGATCAACTCCCTTTCGACCATAGGGGGTTGTACCCTTGCAGCTAGATCCCGCCACCTCTAGGCGTATTCCTTGAAGCTCTCAGTACTTTTCTGCGACAAGCTCTGCAATTGTACCCTGTTTGGAGCCAAATTATTATTATACTGATAGTGACGCATAAAAGCTTCAGCCAATTCTCTCCAGCTGCGGTATCGTATCATCATTTCTTGAAAGTCTGTGACGCTGATGACCGCATAGGATGCCAAACCTTTTCCGTGATTAGGTCCACACCTGTGAGCAGGGTCGGGTTTGTTGCAGGAAACCTTAACCTTCAGACTACCTGGTTTTCTTGATAGTGAAGCAGTTTTGTTGATATCAGAGGTTCTCATTATCAGATATGTGTTTGTTCTTGACAGAGCAGATTTTTGGTCTGGTATCAGGGGTTTCTTCTCATCAGAGATATGGTTGTTCTTGACAGAGCAGTATTGTGGTTTTGTTGATACAGAATCTTCACCTCCTCAACAATACAGTCGTCCTGATCTCCTGCTGCATGATTGCATCCTCATTTTCATGTCATTAACGTGTGTCTGTGTTGCAGGTGCATATTTCTCCCCTGGTCCTAGTGATCTTGATCCTTATGGCAGATGTGGCATCTCTAAAGAAGACTGTGGCTTACAAGCTACCAACACCTGACATCCGAGAGTTACGGACTTTGATTTCTTTGGCTGATAAGACTGTGATGGAGAGTTTCAGACAGAGTTATGGGAGACTTCTGGGTATTGTGTATAAGCTTCCTACGTACGAGTTGAATGGCCTCTATGCCCTGCTACAGTTTTACGACCCACAACTCAGATGCTTTGTGTTTTCAGACTATGTCCTCGCCCCGACCTTGGAAGAGTACTCTGACCTGTTGGGGGTGCCTTTGATGAATCAAATGCCTTACTACCGTGTTGAGGGTGAGCCCGAACTGAGTAAGCTGACTGACGCTCTTCATGTAGATGAGTCTGAATTGGAAGGGATGGTATCCAGAAAGATTCGAGTTCATGGTTTCCCTTTGCCTTTCCTGATGGAAAAAGCCCGAAAGTTTTCCGAGAAGGATCGCTGGGATGTATTCAATGCCTTCTTATCCCTCTGTATCTATGGGATCGTGCTATTCCCAAGTCACCCGGACTTCATAAGCATGGATGCTTGTCACATATTTGCCTCTGGGAATCCCGTGCCCACTCTCCTCGGAGACGTCTACCATTCAGTTCACAACAAGAATGAAAACAGAAAGGGGAAGAATGTGGCATGTTGTGCCCCTTTATTGTATAAGTGGTTCGCTAGCCATCTCCCTAAGTCGGGGCCGTTCATTGATTCTGCTGAGTCTTCACCTTGGTCTGCACGCTTGATGGGTTTGACTGCTGACGATATCATCTGGTTTGATAGAGATCTGCTAGGCAAGGATATTGTACATAGCTGTTGTAGCTTTCCAAACGTCCCCCTGGTCGGAAGGAATGGATGTATCAACTACAATCCATCTCTGCTGGTATGACAATTTGGGTATGCATTACGAGGTCCTCCTGAAGAGGAAGAAATACGGGAATCTCTGTATTTTACGGGGTTGCTTGAAGGTGACACCTTGGTCGAGGTACAGAATGCTTGGAGCAAAATTCACCGGAAGGGGAAAGTCTTGCTGGGAAAGAGCAACAACAAGGCCTTTGATCCGTACATGACTTGGGTGCGAGAGAGAGAGCTGTCAAGTTTCTAATGTCGTTCCCTGCCGTGGAACCATTGTGTGCTCCCGTGTACAAAGAGCCTACCACAGTTGATATTCAGAGATTCAACCAGGTACTCCAAGAGAAGGAAGAGCTACGAAAAGCCAACGAAGAGTTGGAGAAAGAGATCGCTCAACTTCAGAAAGAGAAAAATGAAGTCGTTTATACCTGCAAGAAGCAGACTGAGATGATCAACCATCTAGGCTCCAACCTAACAAAAGAAACTGATGCTAGGGAACGTCTGGGGTTGGATCTAAAGTCAGTACATGGCATGTTGACAACCAAGAAACAGGATCTGGACAGAGTGTACCGGAAGCTTACTCAATACGAGAGGGTTTGGAGTAGCACCATAGCCAAGTACAAAGAACGGGAAGAAAAGCTGAAGCAGCGAGTAGCCGAGCTAGAAGCTCAGATTATGGTGAAAGACGAGAGTACCGAGGCTGGAGCCTCCCTGCGACAAGACGTCCAGTATGGATTGGCTGAGGCCGAGGAAAATTTGCAAGATTCTCAACTCCGAGCTAATGCTAAAAGGAGAAGAGTCGAGAACCATTCTGAAGAAGGTATTTCTAGGAGCGTTGCCGAGAACCTCCAAAAATCCATCAGTCAGAAGGACCTGCTGGCCCGGGGTTTGCTTACTTAGTCAGGTCATCCCGATACAAAGAAGTTGATAGAAGATTCCCGTGCCCGTGGCCGCACCTGATCTTTTTGTATTCTCTTTGTACATTTTTATGCATTGATATATTGATCACCGCCAGGTCTGTTGGCTGGGGTCATACCTTATTACTTCGGTTGTATGTGGTTACAGTTGTACGCTACCCAAGCGGGCTTTCCAGATGAATATATGAGGATTTCTTTTCCATGATTGGATCATAGACTTTATTTGTCTCAGAAACTAGGATCGGGGGGGATCTCCCCAAGGCACAGACACACGTTTGCATTTGCATGAAGCATTTGCATAACGAGCACCTTGTCGTTTTTCTTTCTAAACCTTTGTGTATACAGGTTGTTCCAGGATTGATCGAAGGCTGATCCACCGCTATCCGACCAGAGCAAATCAAGCTAGAGCAATGGAACAAGTGCAGACTGATGTCCAGGAACTCCGAGAGAGGATGGACCGCTTCATGGAGCTCATGCAAGTGGTTGCCAATGGCCAAGACCAGCTCAGAACGTTGGTCCAACCTCTGATCTCAAGGGTTGACAGCAACGGTATACTTCATGGAGGGAGTGTTCCAACCCCTCCTCCTGTTGAAACTCCTCAGGGTGGCATCCCCGTGACCGGGGGGAATGGAAGTGGTAACGACAATGTGATCGCTAACATCGGGCTCAATGGTAATACGACTGGCGTCGGTAATGGAAATTTTGAAGCTAATGGCAACGCTGGACTGGGCAACGGCAACACAGGCGCTGGAAATCTGTATGGGCCTCAACCATGGCTAGAAGATCGACAAGAAGATTTGTACTTACAAAGGAGTGCTGAAGGAGAATTGACTGCTGAAGCACGTCTGAGGTTTAAGGCACTCGAGGACAAAATGAGGAATTTCGAGAACCTGAACACTATGGGGGTCGACATGACTAAATTGGGATTGATTTCTGATTTCAAGGTGCCTCCTAAATTCAAGGTACCTGACTTTGATAAATACAATGGCACCACTTGTCCTCGTGTCCACTTAAGGTCATACTACCGAAAGATGTCCGCTCACTCTGAAGACGAGAAGTTGCTGATGCACTTCTTTCAGGATAGCTTGTCCGGGCCATCCTTGGAATGGTACATGAGTTTGGAACCCACCAGTGTGCGCACATGGAAAGAACTTGTTGAGGCCTTTGTACACCATTATCAGTATAACAGTGACTTGGCTCCGAACCGGGTTCAACTGCAGAACTTGTCACAGAGGAATAACGAGGGTTTCAAAGAATACGCCCAGCGATGGCGTGAATTAGCAGCTAGAGTTCAGCCGCCGATGGTTGAACGAGAGCTTGTTGACATGTTTGTGGCCACCCTCCCAGGGGTTTATTACGAGATATTTGTCAGCGGTATGTCAGGGAGTTTCTCATATCTCATCATTACTGGTGAGCACGTTGAAAATGGGATCAAATTGGGGAAAATTCAAGGTGGTGATCTGTCCTCAGCTGGAGGAGGAAAGAAACCATATGGTAACAAAAGGCGTGAAGGAGAGACGATCGCCGTGACTAACGCTCGAAGGAAGGGTAAGGGCCAGCGCCAGCAGGTGGCTAGCATAACCATCCCTGCTGTCCAACAACCCCAGCCACAGCAGCAGCAGCAGCCAAATCAGCAAGGGTACAGAAGGTATCCGCCCATGTCTTATGCTCAGCTATTACAAACTCTGCTTCAGTTACAGCTAGTCTAGAAAAGAACCCTGGCTCCCTTGACAGGGGCACCTCCGCAGGGTTATGATGCGAATGCAACATGTGATTTTCACTCAGGGGCACCCGGCCACACGATAGAAAACTGCAAAGCCTTCAAGCACAAGGTGCAAGATATGGTGGACGCTAAGATCATCAATTTCTCAGATAATGTGCCGAATGTCACGAAGAACCCTATGCCGAACCATAGGGGAGGTGGGGTGAATGCCATTATTGAAGAAAAGGATTTAGATGTGTTGACTGATGTCAAGGATCTGAAGACACCGCTTAGCTTCATTAAAGCTAAGCTGATGAAGAGAGGCTTCTTTCCGGGCTGTGGAGAACTGTGTATGGGCTGTGCGACCTGTCCTGATGGATGTGAACAGCTGATAGTGGGAATTCAGAGTCTGATGACTGAAGGAATCTTGCAGTTTAGCCGAAGGGCCGAATATGGATCTGGAGAGGTAATGCTGAAGCAAGATGATGAAGTTGCCACCATCACCATCCCTCGCTAGACGATAACCATTGCCGCACTCAGGCCGCCCACAATTACCATCACTAAGGTTGGGTCGATACCTTTTGAAAGCACCAACGCTGTCCCGTGGCATTATGGGGTAGACGTCTACTGTAATGGACAGAAATTGGAACTAGAACCATTTGGGAGGTCTGTGGATAACCTAGTGGGAATTGGCAGAATCACGCGAAGCGGAGGAGTATTTGCTCCACCTGAGATTGTGGTGGACAAAGCGGACAAAGCGGACAAAGCAGATGAGACTGATAAGGGAAAGAGTAAAGTCGTTGAGGAAACCCCTCGTGGGGTAGAGAAGGACTTACTTGTAAAGGACGCTGAAGAGTTCATGAGGTTGATCAAGAAGAGTGACTACAAGATCGTGGATCACCTCCATCAAACACCCTCGAAAATTTCCATCCTGAATTTGTTGTTGTGTTCGGAGTCACATCGCAACACGCTGTTAAAGGTTTTGAATGCCACGTATGTACCGCAGGAAATCTCGGTCAACCAGTTGGAAGGGGTAGTAGCCCACGTAAATGCTGGAAACGGGTTAGGGTTCACTGATCTGGAGCTGACGCCAAAGGGAAGAAACCACAACAGTGCCCTGCACATCTCGATAGAGTGTAGGGGAACAGTTATGGCTCACGTGTTGGTGGACACTGGGTCATCGCTCAATGTTCTTCTGAAGAAGGCATTAATGAAGTTAGACACTCGAGGATTGATTTGCACACCTAGTGATCTGGTTGTGAAGGATTTCGATGGGACCAAGCATCATGTCTTCGGAGAGGTAACGCTGCCAATACAAGTTGGGCCGGAAACTTTTGACACAATCTTCTACATCATGGACATCATGCTTGCCTACGGCTGTCTCTTAGGCCGACCATGGATCCATTCTGCTGGCTCCGTGACCTCCACGTTGCACCAGAAGCTCAAGTACGCTGTCGGAGGCAACATCGTGACTGTATGTGGCGAGGAAGACATAACGGTGAGCCATTTGTCGTCCTTCAAATACGTTGAGATGGATGGGAAAATCCACATAACCCTATGTCAGGCGTTCGAAGCTGTTAAGGTCAAGGACGTGGCGCCAGTAATGACTGAGAAACCAGAGATGGCTCTCTCTTCCTTCAAGGAAGCCCGGGCCGTTGTTCAAGCCGGATCCACCCCAGGCTGGGGGCAGATTCTGGAAATACCTAACAAACAGGACAAGTTTGGGTTAGGATACTCTCCTACGGCTGAAGCCTCCTCTTCTCACAGTGCGTCGCGAGGAAAGGGCCGACCCAGTTTACCAGTGGCGGGGTGATATTTGAAAGTGTCAACGCAGTGTCTGAAGATGGCGAAGACAGCGATTGCGACTTGGATTCCTGGATCTAGCCAAGCAAACCAGGCCAGAGCCTCAACAACTGGTCCATCAGGGATACCATCCAAGTGACAGGAAAAGAGTAATGATCTACTTTCTCCAATCATTGTACAACCCTATGTCCTACCCGGGGCATAGTGGTTTTATTGTCAGGGCCTTGTTTGACTATGTACATGCATTTTACCAATAAATCAAAAGGCATTTTTCTTCGCATTCAAATGTTGTAATCTCTGTTATTCCTATTTTATATTTGTTTTGAAAAACAATAAAATGACAATAGGGTTTGTGCTAACCTGCATATCCTTCTCTTAAGCTTAACCCTTGTTATTGCAGGATCCACATAGCAGATGACATCGACTCTGGACCTTCTACGACTCACTTCGACTTCGATTTCCCGATCTATCAAGCCGAAGAAGAGATTGATGAAGACGAAGACCTTCCCGAAGAGTTGGCCCGCTTGTTGAAACAAGAAGAGAAAGTCATTCTGCCTCACGAGGAAGAGATTGAGATTGTGAATCTGGGTTCTGAGGAACTTGTCAGGAACGTCAGGATAGGGGCCGCATTACAGAGTGATGTCAAGCAGAGATTGGTCGAGATGCTGAGAGAGTATAGTGACATCTTTGCTTGGTCTTACGAAGATATTCTCGGACTTGATACAGACATCGTGGTCTATCACTTGCCGCTGCGAGAAGATTGTCCTCCCGTTAAGCAGAAGCTTAGGAGGACGCGACCAGATATGGCCGTTAAGATCAAAGAAGAAGTGCAGAAACAGCTTGATGCTGGCTTCTTAGCGGTCACTACTTACCCTCCGTGGGTCGCCAACATAGTGCCTATACCGAAGAAGGACGGTAAGGTGCGAATGTGCGTCGATTATCGGGACTTGAATAGGGCGAGCCCTAAAGACGATTTCCCGCTCCCTCATATTGATGTGTTGATAGACAATACAACTCAGTTCTCCGTATTTTCATTCATGGATGGCTTCTCCGGCTACAATCAGATCAAGATGGCACCGGAGGACATGGAGAAAACTACGTTTATTACACCTTGGGGAACATTTTGCTACAAGGTAATGCCTTTCGGTCTGAAGAACGCAGGGGCCACTTACCAACGAGCAATGGTTGCTTTGTCTCATGACATGATTCATCATGAGATTGAAGTCTATGTTGATGACATGACTGCGAAGTCCCAAACGGAGGAGGGACATCTGGTCAATTTGCTGAAGCTTTTTGAGAGGCTTAAGAACTTTAGGTTGAGGCTGAATCCTAACAAGTGTACTTTTGGAGTACGGTCTGGAAAACTACTGGGGTTTATCGTAAGTGAAAGAGGCATCGAGGTTGATCCTACAAAGATAAAAGCAATACAAGAGATGCCAGCGCCAAAAATCGAAAAAGAAGTTCGTGGTTTCCTGGGCAGAATAAACTACATTGTAAGGTTTATTTCTCAGCTCACTGCCACGTGTGAACCGATGTTCAAACTACTGAAAAAAGATCAGGCGATTATCTGGAACGAGGACTGCCAGAAGGCATTTGATAAGATAAAACAGTATCTACAGGAACCTCTGATCTTGATACCCTCAGTGGTCGGACGACCCCTAATCATGTACTTGACAGTTCTTGAGAATAGTATGGGGTCAGTTCTCGGTCAGCACGACGAGATAGGCAGAAAGGAGCATGCCATTTATTATTTGAGTAAAAAGTTCACAGATTGTGAATCTCGTTACTCGATGTTGGAGAAGACGTGTTGTGCACTAGCCTGGGCTGCCAAACGTTTACGACAGTACATGCTCAACCACACAACCATGCTAATTTCGAAGATGGATCCGATCAAGTACGTCTTCGAAAAGCAAGCGCTTTCGGGCAGGATTGCCAGATGGCAAATGGTGTTGACGGAATATGACATTCAGTACGTTTCCCAGAAGGCCATCAAGGGAAGCGTATTATCTAAATACCTTGCCGATGAAATTTGAATTCCCTGATGAGGACATCATGTTTCTCAAAGTGAAAGATTGTGATGAACCGTTGCCCGACGAGGGTCCAGATAGGAAATCCCAGTGGAAATTGATATTTGATGGGGCGGTTAATTCTTACGGAAGTGGCATTCGGGCAATCATCACGAATCCCCATGGATCCCACATCTCGTTTACTGCTAGACTGACGTTTCCGGTCACCAATAACGAGGCAGAGTACGAAGCATGCATCATGGGTCTAGAAGAAGCAATTGATTTGAGAATCAAAAACCTAGATGTATATGGTGACTCGGCACTTGTGATTAACCAGATTAAAGGGGAGTGGGAGACTCGTCAATCAAATTTGGTGCCGTACATGAACTATGCCAGAAGGCTGCTTCCATTCCTTGATCGAGTGGAACTCCATCATGTGCCCAGAGCTGAGAATCAGATGGCCGATGCCTTAGCCACGTTGGCTTCAATGTATAAAGTCAATTTTTGGAATGAAGCTCCAAGAATTGTCCTTTCTCGTCTTGATAGACCTGCATTCGTCTTTGTGATCGAGGAAGCCTCCGATGGCAAGCCATGGTTCCATGATATCCAGACTTTCCTTATGACTAAGGAATATCCTGCGGGAGCGTCAACCCAGGATAAGAAGACTCTGAGGAGGCTGTCTGGAAATTTTTATCTCAATCCTGATGGAGTTTTGTATAAAAGAAACCATGATCTCGTGCTACTCAGATGTGTAGATGAGAAAGAAGCGAGTATGCTCATGGAAGAAGTCCATGAAGGCACATTTGGTACGCATGCCGGCGGGCATGCTATGACAAGAAAGATCCTGAGAGTAGGATATTACTGGCTGACGATGGAATCGGATTGCTTTAAATTCGCGAAGAGATGTCATAAATGCCAGATTTATGCTGATAAGATTTATTTCTCGTTGAGTGTCATGTCCTCCCCGTGGCCATTCTCCATGTGGGGCATCGACGTGATAGGCAAGATCGAGCCCACTGCATCTAATGGTCATCGCTTCATTTTGGTAGCCATCGACTACTTCACCAAGTGGGTGGAGGCAGCCTCATACGCTAATGTGACCAAGCAGGTGGTGGCTAAATTCATAAAGAGGGACCTCATCTGTCGATACGGAATTCCCGAGCGAATCATTACTGATAATGGTTCGAATCTGAATAACAAGATGATGAAGGAGCTGTGCCAGAGTTTTAAGATTGAACACCACAAATCATCTCCTTACCGGCCGAAGATGAATGGCGCCGTTGAAGCGGCCAATAAGAACATCAAGAAGATTGTACAGAAGATGGTTGTTAACTATAAGGATTGGCACGAGATGTTGCCATTTGCACTGCACGGTTATCGTACAATGGTACGCACGTCAACCGGGGCAACTCCTTTCTCACTGGTGTACGGTATGGAAGCTGCCCTACCGTTAGAAGTTGAGATCCCTTCTTTACGAGTTTTGGTTGACGTAAACCTCGACGAGGCAGAATGGATTAAGAACCGACTAAACCAACTCAGCCTGATGGACGAGAAGAGGTTAGCATCGATTGCAATGGTCGTCTATACCAGAGCCGAATGAAGAAAGCTTATGATAAGAAGGTGCGTCCTAGAAGCTTTCAGACGGGTGATCTCGTCCTGAAGAAGATTCTTCCTCCACACTCCGATCACCGGGGAAAGTGGACTCCCAATTACGAAGGCCCGTACGTTGTCAGCAAGGTCTTATCGGGAGGAGCCTTGTTGTTATCCATGATGGATGGCGAAGATTTTGCATCCCCGGTGAACGCGGACGCAGTTAAAAAATACTTTGCTTAAAAAATGACCCGCTGGAAAGAAAAAGAATATCCAGGAAAAAATGGGGCATCCCGGCGAACCATAAAAAAGGAAAAGGGTTCGGGAAAAAATTAGGGATATAAATGAAAAAAGTGTACACCCGCAAAGTCGAAAACCCGGAAGGGTGACTTTGGCAAAAAAGGGTATCCCGGTGAATCGAAAACCCGAAAGGGCGATTCAGGCAAAAGTTAGGGATTTAAAAAAGCAAATGATTGTGTTCCGCGTGTGGACTTTCATTGTTTAGTGGTTTGGAAGACCTGAGGGCCGTTTATCTGAATCAATCTCTTCTAAAGCTGAAGCGTCGGAGAAGTATCAAAGTCGAGTGGGTCATAGAGGGATCAACTCATGGTGTTCGTCTACGCCGCATTGCCGACATTTGTGTATATACTGATGTATATTTATGTTTTTGCGCAGCTTCCTCATTCCAGGAGCTTGCATCTGTTGTAAAACATTTTTACCCGTTCAGGGGTTCGTCATCAATAAAATATATACTATTCAGCAATTCTGTTTGTTTGTTTAGCATCTATCTGTTTTGTTTGCGAAAAAGAACGCCAATGTTTTTGATAAAATGCGCATATATAAACTTACTGGCCTAGGCCACTGATTGTTGAAACAATGAATTACTTGAACATTGTCACAAGATGATAACCTTGATAGGTCCCTTTGAGAAGGGTATCTTATCTATTTGTTTGTGTTGTTGCAGGTATAGCATATTCCAGACAGTACGCCGTATGCGTCCCCAAGCAGGATGATTCCTTCTACCCCGGCAAGTTCAGCAGCATCTCCCCACAGAGTCTGAACATAGAACCAAAAGCATTGATATGTATCCCCCAAGCATAGAAGATTCCCCCCCTCCAATCAGATGTATCTGAAGGATCGTAGTCTCCCCAACTGAGTCATGCGCTGAAGTGTGTGTTCATTCCCCAGCACTAGGTCAAAGTGCAGTCTTAGAGAAGACTATCCGCAAGTATGCAACACTCGATAGTTCAAGACTGAAGTCTCCAGCGGAATTGAGATTCCCCATAGAGTTGTACTCTCCCCCAGTAAGCAGGATGATTCCTTCTACCACAGCCGAGCTGGAAAATCCCCAAGAGAGCCGAGTCCTTGGAAGTCGTTTGGGCCATGATTGGTTTTCCCCAGTAGTGTGTTGATTAGCTGATGCTGTTTTCCCCCATCGGAGTCGTTATCTCCAGGAAGGTTTTATCCGCGAAGGCCGTGCAGTTTATTTCTGCGATTGATATCGTTTCCTCGACAGTTTGTGGTTTGAATACCTGGTTGAGAGAATATAGGTTCTCGAAGAACCTTACTCCCCTGCAGAAGTCGACTGAAGTTTGTTTCCCCAGGCGGAATCCAATTGAGATTGATGTGACTTCTTCTCCTCAGCAGGATGAGTCCTTCCTCCACCAGAGTGGTTCTTTCTCCTCGACAGGAGGATTTTCCCTTCAGCATTTATTTTGCTGATGAGGTCATAGCATTTTGCATGATTACATAGCATTTACCCTAAATGCTTAGCATTTCCACCGTGTGGAGCATTGAGCCATTGTCAAACATATGCATACATGAGCTAGGTCGTTACCGTTCTTGTTTTGTAGGTGTTCCTCCGCAAAATGGTTTGCTCAAGATGATCTTGAATTCCGCAGCGAGGTTGATTGTTTGAGATGATTCTTAAATTCCTCGGTGAAGTCGCCAGAGTTGGTTGCTCAAATTGATGCTTAGAATTCCCGGTAGAGTGTTTGCTTAGGATGATTCTTGAAATCTCCAGCAGAGCTATTGGTTCAGGATGATTCTTGAAGTCCCCAGCAGAGTTGATTGTTCAAAATGATTCTTGATTCCCTCAGTAGAGATGATCCACCCAGAATGATTTCTGGATCCCTGAAGCAGAGTTACTTGATAGTTCTCCAGAATCCCCAGCAGGTCTTAAACATAGAAGTTGAAATTTCCTTGAAGACTTGATGATTGAAGTCCGGCAGCGGTGCCAAAACCCCAGACTTACTGATGAAGTCTAACTGCGATGTCAAAGCAGTTCTCCCAGCTGACGCGGAGTGCCTGACGGAAAAAGAATGCATATCCTTATTGGTCTGTGATGGAGGATTCCATTTGAAGACTTACTGATGAAGTCCAGCTGCGATGTTGAAGCAGTTTACCTAGATGACGCAGAGTGCCTGACGACAAAAGATTGTGTATCCTTATTGATCCGTGAATGATTAAGGATCCCATTTCAAGACTTACTGCTGAAGTCCAACCACGATGTCGAAGCAGTTATCTCAGCTGACGCGGAGTGCCTGATGGCAATAGTTTAGGTATCCCTATTGGTTCATGATTAATTGAGGAGTCTGTTTCAGACTTGCTAACGAAGTCCGGTTGACGCCCGAGATGTTCTTTGAAATGCCCGACGGCATAATTAACTTGGTTGTCAAAAGTTCCTAAATGACCTGATGAGTCCCGAGGAATTCTTCTGCCGCAGTGGCGCAGAATGCCCGACGGCATAATCAGCCATCATTCACCAGTTACTGAATAACCGGTGATCCCTTATTGACTTACTGATGAAGTCCGACAAAGATATTGTCGACGTGCCTAGCGACACGATGAGTCCATAGGTGACGATAAGGAATTCTTCTGCAGTGGCGTAGAATGCCTGACGGCAGAATCAGCCATCATTCACCAGTTACCGAGTAATCGGTGATCCCTTATTGACTTACTGATGAAGTCCGACAAAGATGTGGTCGACGTGCCTAGCGACATGATGAGTCCATAGGAGACGATAAGGAATTCTTCTGCAATGACGCAGAATGCCTGACGGCATGATCAACCACCCATTACCAGTTACCGTGTAACCGGTGACCCCTTGATGACTTGAGGACGAAGATCTACAGCAAAATCAGATGATCATCCTGACGGAGATTTGAGCTTAGACCCTTCACTAATTACCGTGTGACCAATTCCCCAACAGAGTTGTCGTGCAATTGTCATGCTCAGTTTTGAAGATGTTCCTACCAATCCAAGTATTGTTTACTTGTGCGGTTGGCAGATCGCCAGTTACCGTGTAACCGGTGACCCCTTGATGATTTGAGGATGCAATGATATCATATAAATCAGAGAATCATCCTGACAGATATTCAGAACAGTGTTTCTCCAGCTAGTTGTCGTTCAACTATTATTTCAGTTCCGGAGATCTGTCCCATCAGAGTACCGTGTACTTGCGCAGTTGGAAAATTTATGGGTTGTTGGTATTCAACCGTCTTTTACCTTGATTGTGTGAGAGCCGTTCGCTTCTCACCCAGTAAGGTCCAAGCCGTTTGAATAGGGGCAGCTGTTGCACCCCAAAATTTGCCCAACATTTCTTTACCTAGCTTATGTTTCATTTCATGCACATTAGCATTATCATTTACATTTCATTGACATGTATGCAGGAGATCAAGAGGTATGATTACCAATCAAGGGCTACACAAGACTATGAGGCTAGCTAATAAGGTTATTTAGATGTTCAAGGGTTGATATCCTTGTCAGAGAAGTTAAAAGATCCTCAGAGAGAGTGATTGAAGCCAAAAGTGTGTGTCTCCTAACTTGAAAGTTGTGGAAAGCCATCAGATGATTCTGAAGCCATGAAGTTGGACTTGAGGTCTTGAGAGAGCTCATGAGAAGTTTTGAAGATCACTTTGAGGCATAGACATGTCATTGTGCAAGAATAAGAAGGCTCAGCCATGAGTGGTGCAGCTAGGGTTTGACTGGGTCAACTCTAAGTCAACTGATGATTTGAAGAAGGTTGAGACATAATTCAAGAGCCATGTGATCATGGATTGATACATTGAGATGTTATAAGGATGATTACAAGGTTAACTCATCATGATTGAAGAGTTTGAGAAGTTTCAAGCTAGGGTTTCTAAGGCTTGATAGTGTAAAATCCCCTAGTTTGACCCCTATCTTCAAGGCAATTTAACTCAAGATATGATTGTCATATCATCTTAACCCTAACATGATTGTTGTAGAGCATGATATTAGCTTTAATTTGAGTACTAGAAGTCCTTGATAGGATTTGTAGAACTCAAGTTATGGCTTTGACAAGTTACAAGTCATCTGAGGTATGTGAATTTGGAGCTTGAAAGTTGCCGAAATTGCATGAAACGTTTGCCCAAGAAGTACGATTCCTATGAACTTTTTGTCAACATGAATATTGTTCCTTATTCTCTTAGCTTTCCATAGAGTACTAGAAGTCCTTGATATGATTTGTAGAACTCAAGTTATGGCTTTGACAAGTCAAGGGTATTTTGGGAAGTTATGGTTATAGGTCATTTTTGGTTATAGGTAATTTTCACCAACTTAGACACCTTAAATAAAGTTTTGTTCAACTTGAAAGTTGCTCAAAATGGAGTTTTAACCTTGACCATGTATCAAGGAGACATTGAAATGGCTCAAGGAAGGACTTGGTTCAAGGAGTTGTGAAAAAGGAAGGATTAAAGGCATTTAATGACCAAAAATTGAAATAAATTGGTTTGTGTCCAAACAAGGCAATGTTATAGGTCAAATTGATTGGGAAAATCATTTTAGAAACAATGGCAATATTACATTTTTGGTTTGACTCCATTTTCATGCACTTTTACTTTGTTGCTTCATGATGAAGTAACATAACCAACATGAACCATTGGATTGCAAACAAGGAAATGATCATAACCAATCAATTCATTATCTCATGAGATGAAGATTCCAAGTGTTTTCATGCCCAAACAGAGCTAGATTCATGACTGTGCACATGAGATTTTGAAAGAGAAATTGAAATTGCAAAATCTCATTTGGAAGCTTACAGAACTTTCTGGATGATTCCATTGAGTTCTATATAAGATTTGGAGTGTGTTCAGCCAGTTTTTTAGAGAAGATTGATGCTGATAACATAAGGAGCAATTGAAAACTCAGAGCTGCAACTCAAGATCGTGTTCTTGGATTGAGGAAGATTCACAGCTAATCAAGGTGTGCAAAAGCTTTAGGAGTGAATTTGGAGTGATTCTGGACAAGCTTGGAGGAAGAATCGAGCAGAAATTGTACCTGTTCTTCATCTGAAACCAGGTTTGTACCAATCCAAATTTTGCTTAATCTATAGGGAGATACATAGAAACTTGCATGTGGTTAGGTTCTTGGTAGGACATAGATGGATTTTGGTACAAGAAATTGAGGAATATAGACACTTTAGGTCATGGATCATTTTCTGTTGAGGCTGATATCTTAAGATTCTTGGAGAGATGTTCATGTTTGGATAGTGGAAATTGATCAGTGAGAAGTGTAGTTTGATTTAATATCATTATTGTTGAGAATTGTGATGATCAAGAATTGGGGCATTTCTGAAAGTATGATCGTGTTTTAAGTTAGAGCAAGAGTTAGGCAATTTGGATGATGGATTCGTGTTTAGGAGAAAAAACTGAGTGAGATGATGATTTATTTTAGTGTTTTTGATGACCTGTGATGAGCACTCCACCGGAGAAGACGGTGGCGCTGCAACTCAGGCCACCGTCTGGAGAGTTCCCTCTATCTGATTTGAATTTGGGGAAGACAAGCCATGGCCGTTGGATGACATATTGACCTTTGACTCAGGCAAGCAATGGAAGGCCACGATTCGCTTACAAACTCTGAAGAGAGACATTGAGATGAAACGCAACGTTTCATTTAATTGAAGCTTTGGGCTTAGTGTACTAACTGCTACCCACACCCCCGTTTGGCCCAAGTTCTTGAAATTAACTGGAAATAATTGCTATTCAGCACGCGTATTATGTTATTTTCTTTTGTTTTTTTTTATTTTTCATCATTTTAATCCAGGTTTTTTCCCCTGACTCATGAATGAGTCTAGAATTTTAGGAAATTAAGAGTTTAGGAATTCATGCATTTTTTATTTTAATTGCATTTTTTGTATTTTAATTGATATTAATTTCATTATGGTTGATACCTTGACTTGTAAATTTTTGTGTGATCATTTGATGATGATTTTTGAACTGAATTTTTGTGTGTAGCTAGTTTAGACATGTATGCTCCTCTAGTATATTTCTCACATTTTTGTGAAGAAGTTTAGGGCTGTTTTTGTGTTGAAACTTTAGGTGCTCTAGTTTTAGGGTTTAACCTTGGTACCCCATAGTTTAGGATTTAATTCTAGGACTTTTTGATGATTTGATCTCTGGAATTAACATGATAGAGTCATGATTGACTTAGGTTCCCATAGTTATTTTTGTAGTATTTTACAATTGGTTTTAGTATTTTAGTTGGAATTAACTTTAGTACTAGGTTTTAGGTGATCCTAACTTGCTAATTCAACTAGAATGATTTCTTTAGTTCCTTAGATTAGGGTGTGGCTTCCTTTGCTCTTGGATGATGATGAAGACATGTGTGGGATGCTTTGGCATGCATGATGGAGCTTGGACTTGAAGTTTTCTCTCCCTTTGGTGTAGTTTGTTTAGGGTTATGGATTAGGGTTTTAGGGAGATCTCTTAGAATAGATTTTCTTCCTTCATGAAACATGGAAGGTGTTGATCACTTCCATTCCTCCCTATGATGTAAGGTCCCATTTTGAAGGCCTCATCCCTCCTTTGGTAGGATGATTGGCTCCTCACAAAGTGGTATAACCTTTGAGGGTTCCTTTCCTTGATGGTGGAGTGCTTAGAGGCGACCTTTGGTCTTCACTTTGCTCACCACTATCCACACCTTGCTCTTGTTAGATGAATCTTTCTCCCTAGCTAAAGGATGGAGTTCCTTGTTAGAAAACTAAAGATGTTAGAGGTTGCTACTTCTCTGTGTTTGAAGACTGCCTTTGGAGCTGAGGCTTGAAGATCTAGAAGAACAAGTTGATACTTGTGAAGAAGATCAAATTGAGATTGAAGAAAGAGCTGAAGCTTGAAGAAGTGGGAGAACAAGTTGATACTTGTGTTTGATGCATTGAAAGCTTGAAGAAGCAAGTTGATACTTGCTATTGAAGATGAGAGCCTTGAAGAACATTTACAGACTGAGGATTAAACTGATGTCAGAAGATTGCTTTGCTGTGAAGCTGGGGAAGCTGTTGATTTGCTTTCTTGACTGTCTGTTTTCTTTCTGTGCAACTGTATTGATGTGACTTGTGTGATTTGCTTGATGCATTAGAATAAGTTCATGTTTAAATTTTTTTAAGCTAGGAGCATGATTGCATTAGAGGTTGAGTTGCTCCCTCTACTTGTATTTTTACTGTATGGCTTTGCTTGCTGGTATTCGGTAGAGCTTCGCTCCCTTGCCTGTGTGGTTTGTGATTTGCTTGATGGCATTTTATTTTCCTTCATGATTGCAGTTATTCATATCTGGCTTGAGGTCGAGACGAGCTTGTGGAGGCTGATGCCCCACACACCTTTCCTCCCTCACTTGCATTGCATGCATTTTACAGTCGTTTACTGTTTACTGTTTAAGCTGATGCTTTATCTGTTTCTGTTTATCATTAACATGATCCCCTAGGAATCTCACTTCCTTTGATAAGGAAGTGATGATTAGAACTTTAGGTTGAAACCTATGCATGATAACTTCTAGGAGATCCCTGTTTCAAACTTCAACCATAGGATGAATCCTTGGCATGACAACATTAGGACTTGATAGTCTCCCCATAGTTGTCCCCCTCTCTTCTCATCTCAAACAACAGTAAAAAACGTAATAAAGGCAAGTTAGTATAAGCGCGTTACGAGCCTTAAGCTACTTGGGTAATGATAATTGAGCGGCCTCCTCTCAATCGTCTAGAATGTTTAGTATACGTCCTTTGGACGATATGCGACACATTCGTTCCCAGGCCATAGTCTCTAGAGCTGTACGAACTACAGACAAACATAAAAAACAGTTCTTCCATAAAATACATAAAACAAACTTCAAACCTTTTTCCCCGTGGGCCCATAAGTCAAAGGAAGCTTTTCTGAAGAAAAGAGTGTCGTTAACTCCCAGTTCTACCGCAAACGGTAACGCCTAAGTCTCCAAGGGTCGAGCTGCATACACCAAACTGCTGGAACTGTTTGTTAACCCTACTCGAAAAATAGACGAATCTGAATTCCCGTAATCTGTATTATCCCGAACTACGTAAGCTTTGATCTCTCATGCCTGTTGAGAGTACGTAGGCACAATACTGACGTATTGGCGAGCCACCTTCCCCGTTACCTGTAGTTAGCCGAACTACATTGACTCTGATTTCTCATTCTCTAATGAGAATACATAGGCATAAAGTGCGACGCTTTGCCGAGTCATTTTCTTTTCTTTTCAGACCAGCCTTGATAGGTAGATAGTAAAACCAACCCGTCAGATAAACACAACAAGCGTGGATCTCATCGAGTACGATGGACGTGAGGGGTGCTAATACCTTCCCCTTGCGTAACCGACTCCCGAACCCAGACAACGGTTGCGCTGACCTTGTCTTATACCTTTTCGTCAGGTTTTTCCGATCGTTTCCTTTCCCGTTCCGAGGGATAAATAACGAAAGGTGGCGACTCTTCTGTTTTGCCGGCACCTTATTTTCGCGGTAGCGACAGATATCCATAATGTAGAAAGTTGCATCAAAGATCTCTGGTCCTATTTGAATAGGCAACGTGATCTCCCCAAACACTAATCTCTTAGATCCATCGAAAGCCCTCACGACCAAATCACTTGGCGTGCATGTCAAACCTTAAACCTCCAACTTCATTAACGCCTTCTTGGGAAGCACATTGAGGGATGATCCTGTATCAACCAGGACATGCGACATCAGAGAACCTCTACATTCCAAAGATATATGCAAAGCACGGTTATGGTTCCTCCAGGCAGGATTCAGATCCAAATCAGTAAAATCAAGGCCATTACCGGCGTTTACATGAGCTACTACCCCCTCCAACTGGTTAACAGAAATCTCCTGGGGTACGTACGCTGCATTCAAGATCTTCAATAATGCATTGCGGTGTGCCTTCAAACACAACAATAACGACAGGAAAGAAATCTTCGAAGGAGTCTGATTTAAGTGATCCACAATCATGTAGTTACTTTTTTGAATGAGTCTCATAAATTCCTCTGCATCCTTCGAAATATCATCAGCACCGACCTGTGGTTGGACATTCTCTTCAATCACGGCCTTACGTTTACCTTTGTCATTCTTATCAGCATTAACCTCTGGTGGTGAAAAGACCCTACCACTTCTAGTGATACCTCCGGCCCCAACTATATTCTCAACCGACGAACTTTCATCTGTAGACGCTGTCCATTCCTGCTTTTACCCATAACAGAACACCTCTCCCCCATAATTCCATGGAATAGATCTAGTGCTCTCGTATGGCACAGGTCCTGGTACAGTAATGATAACCGGAGTCGGCCTAACAGGCACTAAAATATTGATCGTCCAGTATGGAATGGATATCGTAGCAACTTCGCTTCCATCATTACTCACTTTATTCTCAGCATCTTCTTTCACAACTCTATCAAATTGCAAACAACTCTCATCCATCATTCTCTGAATACCTTCTCTCAAAAGATCGTAACCCTCAGGCTGCGCTTCACACTCTGAGCAGTCAAGAGAACAACCTGGAAACACCCCCTTCTTCAACAAACTAGCCTTCACAACCCCAACAGAGTCTTCAAATCTCCAACATCCGTTACCAGATTTAGCTTCTCCCCCTCAATAATGGCATTGGCTCCTGCCACCCCATGATTCGTCATTGGGTTCTGATTCATATTGGGCCCATCGTTAGTGAAGTTGATAGCTTTGGAATCAAGCAGATCCTGGACTTTGTGCTTGAAAGCTTTGCAATGGTCAATATCATGGCCCGGGGCGCCTGAGTGAAAATCACAATGAGCATTCGCATCATAGCCAGGAGGCGGTGTACCAGTGAGAGGAGCCAGAGTCCTCTTCTGAACCAATTGTAACTGCAGTAGATGTTGTAACAACTGAATACGACATTGGAGGATTCGCGAACTGTCTATCAGGCATTCTGCGTCTAGCAGCATAAGATCGCGGAGCATTGACTTGTTGCTGAGTTGTGGCCGGGATATTTACTGTAGCAACTTATTGATGATGACGGAACTGAGCTCTACCTTTTCCCTTGTGAGAAATAGCATTTGCGTCCCCTTCCCTTCTCTTAGGGTTCGCTAAATATGGTTTCTTTGTTCCTCCCGAAAAGGATCCACCACCATTTGGAATCTTTCCAGACTTAATTCCACTTTCGACTCTCTCACCAGCAATTACCAGATCCAAAAACCCTGCAGACATGCAGCCTATCAACTTCTCAAAGTACACACCAGGCAGCGAGGCCATGAACAGGTCGATCAACTCCCTTTCGACCATAGGGGGTTGTACCCTTGCAGCTAGATCCTGCCACCTCTAGGCGTATTCCTTGAAGCTCTCAGTACTTTTCTGCGACAAGCTCTGCAATTGTACCATGTTTGGAGCCAAATTATTATTATACTGATAGTGACGCATAAAAGCTCTAGCCAATTCTCTCCAGCTGCGGATATGAGTTCTCTCAAGTCCCATATACCACTCCAAAGATGCCCCTGCCAGACTGTCTTGGAAAAAATGCATTAGCATCTTTTCATCGTTGGAGTAAGCAGACATCTTCCTGAAATATGCCCGAATATGCACTCTTGGACAGGTCGTCCCTTTATATTTGTCAAAATTGGGCACCTTGAATTTGGGAGGAATCCTGACCCCAGGAACTAGACCAAGATCTGACATATCAAGACCCAAAGTGTTCTGATTCTCAAAAGATTTCATCTTCTTCTCAATCAGTTTAAACCTTCGGTCAGCTTCAGTCGGTAAACCACCCTTCATACCTCTCATGGAAAACACATCATCTTGGTTATCTTCCCAATGAGGGCCAGCAGCCCCATGCACAGCACACACACTTCCATTACCAGCAATATTACCATTCTCATTCACATCTCCTCCGCCCGGAGGTATGACAACAGTAGGGATACCCTGTGGGACAGATCCACCGATCGGTGGAGGAATAACACCAGCTCCTCCATGCAAAATGCCCTCTTCGTCAACCCGTGCTATCAACGGCTGGACCAAAGTTCTTAACTGTTCCTGTCCACTAGCAACAGTCTGCATCAACTCCATGAATTGAGCCATGCGAGTCCTGACCTCTTGCAACTTGGCTTGAACTTGATCCATTACTCTTTGTTGATTCCTTCGAGTCGAATACCTGTGGAAACTGAACTCCTCAATCCTGTTACTATGAATAAAACCAAGCAGAGTAGGAATAGAAGCCACTGAGAACACCTGCAATGCAAAATGAAAATGCAAGATGAAAAAATGCAAACATGTATATATGCAACAGGGAAATCCCCCCCCCCCCCCCATTCTAGTTCCGAGAATAACAGGACAACGATGGAGAACCCACAAACAAGCATAGAGCAAGAACCTCCTATATAAAGATGAACATCCAAACAGGCAGCGTACAGGCATAACACTGAGTACAAACAGAATGACCTCAACCAACAAGCCTGGTGATGGTCAACACATCAATATAGTAAAATACAAAGAAAAGTGAAAGATAACAATCAAGTGCAACTCCGAGACTGAAAATCATCTAGCAACTCCTGCGTCTCATGATGGTTTGGTTTGAAAAGCAAACCCTGGATAAGTGACTCTTGTTGTATGATAGTGTTCTGCAAATTCTCAGCATAGTCTTCCTAGGCTCACTCACCGAAGACTTCCTCAAGCTTGCACCTCTTCGAATCAGCCCTAGCTCTGAAATCCTCCAAGGTTGCAAGCGCTTCATGCAGCTTACCATCACTGTATCGTCTGAACGAGGCTTCATTTGAAATCCTCTCATCTTTCGCTCTGATCTGAGCCTTCAGCTTGGCAACCTGTTATTTCAACCCATCTTCATGTGCTTTGTTATTGGTGAGAGTTGCATTCCAATGCTCGTTGAACTTCGAAATCTCCAGATAAGCTTTGTCTAACTCTTTCTTCTTGGAAGCGAGAACATCACTAACAGCTTTGAGATCCAAACCCAAACGCTCTCGAGAACTAGTTTGCTATGTCAAATCTGTACCCAATCTATTCATAAGCTCAGTATGCCTCTTCAAGGAATAGGTTGCTTCATTCTTCTCGCTCTGCAGCTGGGCAATCTCTTTCTCCAACTCTTCATTCATTTTCCGAAGTTCTTCTTTCTCGAACCACAACTGGTTATACTTCTATATGTCCACAGTGGTAGGCTCCTCAATCATAAGAGGATACAGAGGCTCAACAGAAGAAAACGGCATCAGGAACTTTGCAGTTCTATCATGAATCCAAGCCAGATAAGGGTCATAGGCTCGACTGTTGCTTTTCCCCAATAATGCTTTCCCTTTCCGGTGAATATTGTTCCAAGCATGCTCAAGTCTGGCTAAAGCATCACCCTCCAATAATCTGATGAGATACATAGATTCCTGTATCTCCCCTTCCTCCGGAGGACCTCTCAGCGCGTATCCAAACTGCCTAACCAACAAGGATGGGTTATAGTTGATGCACCCTTTCCTTCCGACCAAAGGGACGTTAGGAAATCCACTGCAACTATAGATGATCTCTGTACCAAGCATATACCTATCAAACCATGTAAGGTTCTCTGCCGACAAACCCATCAACCTCTCTGGCCATTCCAATGTACCAGTAATATCAACAAACGGACCGGTCTTGGGCATATGACTAGCAAACCACCTGTACAGCAAAGGAATATAGCAAGACACATTCTTTCCCCTTCGGTTCTCATTCTTATAGTGGATAGAATGATAGACGTCTCCAAGAAGAGTAGGTACCGGATTCCCTGAAGCAAAAATGTAGAAAGCATCTAAATCTACAAAATCCGGCAGATTAGGGAACAATATGATACCATAGATACAGAGAGCTAGAATGGCGCTAAACACAATCCAACAACCATCCTTGACAAACTGCCGAGCCTTATCAACCAGGAAACCCAGGTACCCCATTCCACTTGGTCAACTTCCCCTCTAACTCTGAAACCTCCACATGTAATGCACCAGCCAGCTTAGCCAGATCAGGCTTAGCATCAATGTGGTAGAACGACATCTGATCAAGAATAGGCACATCCAAATACATAGAATACTCCTCCAGGGTAGGTGCCAGGATATAATCAGGAAAAAGAAACACCTCAGTCGCGAGTCATAGAACTGCAGAAGAGCACAAAGACCATTCATCTCGTACACTGAAGGGTTGCAGACAACACTAAGAAGTTTCGCATAAGACTTCCTGAAGTCTCCCATCACCTCCCTATCAGCCATGGTCGTCAAACTCAACAAAGAACTAATATTAGGAGTTGGAAGCTTGTATGCCACTGTCCTCTTCAAAGGTTCCATGTCAGAAATAAGGAATAAGATCACTAGAATCGAGGAAGAAATATGCACCTGCAACATAAATACATGTTAATGAAAATGCAGATGAAAATGCACATGTAAATGCAAACAGGGGATCAAGATTGTTGTGCTGTTGATCGAGAAGAACCAGCGCTTTGCTTTAGCAAGAACACGACACTGTCACAGATAGGAACCCCTTGTATCAAGAACACAAATTCACACTGCAAAGAAAACCGGGTAGTCTGAAAGTCAAGGTTTCCTGCATAACCCAATCCCTCTCACAGGTATGGACCTATCCACTGATAAGGTTCGGCATTCTATGCGTTCATCAACGTCACAGACTTTCAAGAAATGATGATACGTTCACCATTTCTGGTTTGGCATCATAGTATCCCGAAGAGGTCTTACTTAGCTGAATCACAAATGATCGGTCCCCAGAGTCGACAATCCTCAGATCCAAAACCCTTCGAGCCCAAAGGGCCAGAAAAGAAATCATCAAAGAGAATCTCGTCTGAGCGCAAATTTCATGGTGAACTAGTACATGCAAAGCATGCACGCCCACCACTACTTTCCACTACTAATGCTATGTTTGTACTCAAGCCCAGGTCCGACTTATCTCTCAATGGAACATTTCCCCCCCCCCCAACAACACAACAAAACTGATATACAATGCTGAAAAATAAATGCGGGAAAATAAAGTACATATACACAACACACCCAAAAGATAAATAAACAAGCGCAAGGATTGACTCGCATAGGGGATGTTCCTGTCCCCAGCAGAGTCGCCAGCTGTCGCAACTGTGAAAACACCCGGCGGAAAACAGAAGAGTTGCCACCTTTCGTTATTTATCCCAAAGAGGGGGAAAGGAAACGATCGGAAAAACCTAACTAAAAAAGGAAAAGACAGCCATCGTAACCAAGTCCTGGATTCGGGAGTCGGTTACGCAAGGGGAAGGTATGAGCACCCCTCACGTCCGTCGTACTCGACGAGATCCACGCTTATTGTCTATCTAAGGGTGTGTTTATCTATCTAGCTAAAGGCTCATAGGACAAAAAGAAAAGAAAAGAGACTCGGCAGAGCATCGCCGCTCTGTGCCTACGTATTCCCTCGTGCAATGGGAAAGTCAGAGTCAACGTAGTTTGGCTAACTACGGGAAAAAGGGGGGAAAGGTTGCTCGCCGAGACATCGCGTCTCGTGCGTATGTATTCTCATCTAGTATGAGAAACCAGAGCAAACGTAATTCGGGCCAATGAGAACATCGGATGGTTTAAAATGTTTTACCTGAGTAGGGTTAAACCTTCGTTCTAGCAGTTAGAGACAATGCCTGTTTGTGGTAGAATCAAAGCTTAACAACACTCTTTTTTATGAAAAAGGTTTTCCATCATTAAGATCCCGAAGGATGAAAAAGGTTTGAACTTTGTTTTTGAAGTCTTTTAGAGAAGAAGTGTTTTGAGTTTGATTTGTAACTCAGGTTGCACTAAAGACTATGACCTAGGAGCGAATGTGTCGCATATCACCCAAAGGGTGTACACTAAACACTCTAGGCCATTGAGAGGAAGCCCCTCACTCACCATTTCCCAAGTAGCTTAAGGCTCATAGCGTACAACATTCATTAAACTTTATTAAATTTTTTGAAATTGTTTGAAGATGAGAAGAGAAAGGACAAAGTAAAGGGAGACTAACTCAAACCTAGTAGTTTTCATGCAAAATGGTCCTATGATTGAGGTAAAGGGGATACTACCTAATGCTAGCATGCATGGCTTCCACCCTAAAGTCTATCATAACCTCAAAAGAGATTAGAGATCCTATGGGGAGCATGGCAAAGAAAGAGAAGAGAAAAGAAAACGGAAATGCAAGTATGCAAACACGTAATGCACAAGTAGAATGAAGTGAGGGAGGAAAATAGTGTGGGGCAGCAGCCGCCACAAGCGCGTCTCAACCTCAAGCATGTATATGAAAGGCAAGAACATGCAATAAGGGCAAGCAAAACATGAATATGCAAGCAGATCATTGTTAGAACACAGATTGGTTCTTAATAATATCTCTATGTTTTGATGATAACTAGTATGAAATTTTGTATTTAAGAATTATATACTCTAAAATTTGCTTGAGAATTTTTACTGCAGATAGTAAAGAAATTAACACTCCAGAAGCAAATCATAATTGAAAATTAGAAATTAGCTAGACTCTGAAGCGCCAGATGCATCCATTAGAAGATTCTGATTGCTGCCAACAAAAGATCCTGAGCGTAGCCTCCAGAAGATTCTGAAGCAGAAGCTCCAGAAGGATCTGAAGCAGAAGCTCCAGAAGGATCTGAAGCAGAAGCTCTAGAAGAATCTGAAGCAAGTCAGAAGCATCTAAACCAAAGAAGAATTCTGTATGAAGAGTTTTTCAAAGCATAGTTTCTACAGAAGATTCTGAAAGTACTAAAGCTGCCAGTACTGAAGTTCTGTCTCAAATATGCTCTGATCTTAAACACGCTAAAAGCACACCTGCTGCAGAAGACTCTGATTCAGCAAAACTCTGATCACCATCAGAAGGCTCTGATCTATTTAGACTCTGATGAATTTGCTGAAAACTGAAGAAGAATTATTCAAAGTTTATATCCGTTAGAGTGAACCAAACGTCTCTTTCCTCATTTATGCTAGACACAAGAACACAGACAAAAAGGATTTTTCTGTGCTTTCTTTTTCTAGGAAAGGTCACTTGATGTGAAGACAAAAAGGCTCAGACCTTTTGGACACTCTTCTCAACGTGAAGCTCACCTTGCATCAGCTGCCTATAAAAGCAAGACTTCACCAATTTCTTCAGTTGACGAATTATTGAAAAGAAATCAACATTCAAGCTCTCATACTATTTCATATTCTTTCTAAGAATTCATTTCTTTGTTCTTAATAGTGAAGTGTAAAATCACAGTTGTGATAAAGCTTTATAGAAGCATTCTTAAACACTTGTATTTGTATTACATTGGATTGTAAACCTTAAGAAGATCCAGTTAGGATCAGTAGTTCTTGAGAAGACTTTGAACAGTTGTTCTAAGTGCTTACTATTGTAATCAGTTGATTAAATAGTGGATTAAGTCCTTGATTGAGAAAGGCAAATCACTCTAGGAAGGGTGGACTGGAGTAGTTGAGTTCAACGAACCAGGATAAAAATACTTGAGCTTTTATTTCTAAGTTTTAATCTTCATACTTATTCAACCCCCACTTCTAAGTATTATCTCACCTTCAATCATCACTTTGAACAACACATACAATGTGTATCCAAGCGGAAAACAAAATGCGTGTCAACGTAGTCCTGATTAAACAATCAAAACAACGACAAAATGTCTAAAACATTTCACTCCTGATACATCATATTGATCTACGATGATCCGATATGAAACGGTACTCAAACAAACAAGAAAAACAGCAAAACAGACCTGCTAGCACAGTGTTAATCGGTTAACGCCAGAGGTTAACCGATTAACCACTTAAAAATGTTTGAAAATCTGGAAATTTGTACATGTTAATCGATTAACACCAAGCGTTAACCGATTAACACCTTGAAAACTTTGAAAAATTTGAATATCTGTAATGGTTAATCAGTTAACCAAATGCGTTAACCGATTAACACTGTGCCAACAGTAGAAAAATAGCAACAGAGCAGTATGTTCAACAAATAAGCACTTATCCGATCAACCGGATGATCGCATAATCACTTAATAACGAAATTAAACCAGTAAATCATGATTTGAACAACATGTAAACAGATTAACACAACCAAATCATGAATCAAACGGATCAAATTAACCAAAAGTTAATCAAAGATGAAAATTCACATGATTATGCAAAATAAGCTAAAAACAGATTCAGATCAAGAATTTCCAACCAACGAAGCGGAAATTTGCTCCGGTTAGTGTTGATTCGTAGGAAATAAGCATATCGGAGCAAGAAAACCGTAGATTCTTCGAGATCCAAATGTGTTCTTGTTGTAGGGGTGAGGATTCACCAAGATCAAACCAAAATAAGCCAAATAATCACTTCCAAGTTCAGATCCAATTTTCGTGATTGGATGAAGAAATTGATTCAATGGAGAGAATGGATGAAGGTTTTGTTCTTAGAAATCAAGGATTCCAATGAAGAATCAATGATTTCAATGAGAAGAGCTTTGGTGACGGTTTTGGAGTTGCAAAAATTAAGAGAGAATTGAGATGAATTCTGAAAATGAGAGTGAAAAATGAAGATTAGATTCCTTTGGTTTGGAGTGGATCACTTAAATATCACTTAGGCTTGGATCCAAATGTAAGGTTTGGAATATGGTTTGTGAAACTTGGTTTGGAATGAGGAATGGGCATTTGGAGGGAAAGTGAAATTAACCATAATTCAAATATGTTCTAGATCTTTCCCAAAGTGAAAATCAGATTTGCACATGACCAAAATTGGACCCCAAAGTGGCTTGCATTGAAAATTCACGTGCAGAGGCAAAATATGCACTGGTTAATCGATTAACCATATAGGTTAATCGGTTAACACCTTCAAAACTTCAGATTTGACCTGATTTTGACTTGGTAAATCGATTAACCATATGTGTTAATCGATTAACACCTTCAAAATTTGAATTTTGGCGCCTTTTGGAGGGAAATCTGCCCTTTTGTCTGTTTCCAACTGTTTTGACCTCTGTTCAACTTCTAAAACTTGCTCTTGAATATCATAACCATGAAAATGCTTGCGATAACCTGAATGCTTCTTTCTGAGCTGAAAATACCCTGCAAAATAAAATAAAATCGATCGCCCGACCGCTGGGAAAAATAAATGCTAGAGCCTTTGATGCTCGTTCAAGTTCATGCACTGAGATGAAAAATGTGCCACGGGAAAACCTTCATCCCTTGTCTCAAGAACGAATGCTATGCAAATGCAAAAAAAATGCGAAAATGCAAAGAAACAAAAGCCAAACGCTGCCAAAACGAAAAGACAAATTTTGGGGTGTTACAGCACCAAAGAGGTTGGACTTAGGCAATTGGGCCGTTCTGGGAGCCGAAGTTGGTTGAGTCATGCCTAGCCATTGGAGCAGTCCAGAACAAGTTGTTTTATAAAGATGAGGTTAGATCAATTTAATAACTTTTTTTCAAATAGTTTCATAAATTAATAACAATGTATTCTATTGCTAAATTTTCATTATTTTTTGGTATAAATCAAGTATTTTCTTTTTAATTCCCCGAGCCTTGTGTGCCTAAGGCTGAATTTGAAACCCAGAATCTATGGTTAAACTGGAAGTGACCCATCCATCTCATCCAAATGTTTTTGTGTGAATTCTCATGATTTAATTTAATGAATTTTTTTAGTTCATGTATATATTCAATTAATACTTCAAAATTGTTTTCTTGATCGAGACATTTCTAAATATGTAGAACTCAACCATAGAATAAGGTGGTGAAGTTGAAAATTTTACTTGAAAGAAAAAAAGGTCACTATCCTATAGCCTCTGCCTTTAAACACTCACTAATGAACACACTCATTTCCAAAAACTAAAAGCCTAAAACATTCAGTTCCAAATTCTAGCTATGGATAACAACAACCCTCGTAATGGCATTGAAAAAAACCACCGTGATGGAAAGAAACCAAAGCTTACTCACTCCATTATAGAACACAAGATCTGGCACAAATTCTTCCACCACCAAACCGTCGACGCCAGAATCAACAACGACCATTTTGGAAGTTATCCCCGCTCCATCCTCGTCTCTCAAAACTCTTGGCAGCTCTGATTTCTTTGACAACCAGACGACTTCTTCTCCAACAAACTCCGAAAAGGAATTATCAATTCTCGTATTATCGTCAAAGACCTCATCAATGCTGACGACATTAAAGATATCTCACTTTTTGATAATGCTACAACCACCACCACAATCGTTCTCCAACAAATCAGACACCATTTCGCCTATGGTTTACCTACTGAGAGTCCTTAGGTTGGGAAGCAAGATTATAGCCCTCAACTTGTGGTACCTTCGATCTTGGAGTTCGTGAATTGATTTGAAGGTGGAATTGAAGGGATTATGAGGATGAATCATGATATGGTTCTGAAAATGGGGATTATGTTAAAGGAATCATGGGGAACAATTCTTAGTTCCCCACCTGAAATGTGTGTCGATATGTTTATGGTGGGGTTCCCTTTAAAGCTTTGAGTGACAAGTGGCGATGATGCTTTGAGGTTGAGGTTTTTGTTGGAATAAACTCAATTTTGGAGAATTCTGAACCAATCTTAATGAACAATATTTAATCAGCCGATCCAATTCCTCTCTTGTTCTTCACTCTTTACTCGAGTAAATCACTCACACCTTAATTACAAGAATGATTCTACACAGCAATTGTTAATGGAAGAAGAATGAAAAATTGAATTAGGAAGAAAATGGAATTAGGATTTGAACCAAATATGCAAGAGAATTTATGTAGAGTTTCTCTCTGCTATTCAAAACTAAATATTATTCTTTACAACTGCAAATTGTTATTCAATAATAGGGGTTACTCTATTTATAGATTTTGGGTTTGTTTTCTCGTTAAGAAAAATCCAAAAATCCAAAGCCTAAAATACCTAATTCTACTAACACTACAAAATTAGGCCTAATTCGAAATCCATGTCGAGGCTAACTTCTTTGACACTTCGGCAACTACACAACTCAAATACATTAGATTATTTTGACACTACCATGTTTCTGTTGAGCAACCTGTTTCGACATAAGGAATTACATTCTCAACAGACCACCTAATTCATTGTGTTTTAGCTATCTATATTCATCATAGACCTTAACTTCTTGAACATTTCGACTTGCACTCCTTTCCTCATGATATCTGCAATCTGATTCTCAGTTTTGCAGTGTTCAAAGTTCATCTTCCCTTCTGCTACCTGATCTTAAAGATAAAGGAACCTCATTTTAATGTGCTTGCTTCATCCATGTGCTATTGGATTCTTCACTAGATTGATAGCTGCCATGTTATCGATCTTTATGGTAATTGCTCCATGAATCTTTGTTGTAATCTCTTCGACCAGGTTCACCATCCATGTTGCTTGGCATGAACAGAGAGAAGCAGTTATGTGCTCTGCTTCACATGATGATAGTGCCACTACTGATTCTTTTCTTGAATTCTAAGAAAATAGTGCACCACCTAGCATAAACACATAACCAGTTGTGGATTTTCGATCCTCAGCATCACTACACCAGCTTGAGTCGGTGTAACTCAATAGCTTGCACTCTTTTTCTTCATCAATTACAGGAAACAAAATGCCACAGTCGAGAGTTCTTTTCAAATACCTCAGTATCCTTTTCATTGCTGCTAGGTGAGATACCTTTGGCTTATGCATGAATATACTCACCAAACCTACAGTGTATGCTAGATCGGGCATTGTGTGACAAAGGTATCTTAATGACTCAATAAGTCTTTTGTACTGAGTTGGGTCGACATCATCTTCATCTGATTCTTTCGACAATTGCAGTCTTGGTTCTGCAGGTGTCGAAGTCGCATTGAAGTCTTCCATCTCAAATCTTTTGAGTATTTCACTTGCATATCTTCTTTGATGCATCATCAAACCTCTATTACTCTTATAGAATTCGATACCAAGGAAGTAAGAAATGTTACCCAGATCAGACGTTTTGAACTCATTGTTAAGCTCACCTTTAAAGTCTTCGATCTCTTTCTTGCAGCTACCTGTTATCAAAAGGTCATCGACATAGAGACATAGTATAAGCAATTCACTCTTCCTTCTTCATACATAAACTCCATGTTCAGTTGTGCACTTCACAAATTCCTTCTCCCTTAGAAAACTATGTCTTTTTATTCCAAGCTCTTAGAGCTTGTTTGAGTCCATATATGGCTTTATGCAGCCTATATACTTTTCTCTCTTGACTTTGTTTCACAAACCTAACTGGTTATGCATCATAAACTTCTTCATCTAAGGGGCCATTTAGAAATTCACATTTCACATCCATCTGACACATGTACCAAGTGTTCATGTTTGCTAGACCAACAACCAACCTGATTGTTTCGATTCTAGCAACTGGTGCAAAGACTTCGTCGAAATCAATTCCTTCTTTCTAAAGAAATCCTTTTCCTACAAGTCTTACCTTGTGTCGAATTACTTCTCCTTTGGGATTCAACTTCACCTTGTATACCCACTTCACATCGATTGCCTTCTTGCCTTGAGGCAATTCGACAAGTTACCAAGTGAACAAGTGTTGTTAACTTCGATGGACTCTAGTTTTTCATTCATTTATTTCACCCACTTCGAATCTTTCAATGTCTCAACTGCATTGACTAGTTCGACATTTGCGTAGAAAGCATAATGTACCAGCTCACCTTCTTCATTGACCACATCATCTAATGTAATCACACATTCTTGCAACCTTCCAGACATGTGTCTTGTTTGTTGAGGTCTGCTTGGGTCTGCTTCACCTATGACTTCTTCATGTTGAACTTCTTTTTCAACTTCACTAGTTGGTTCTTCATATAAGATTCTCACTGAATCCTTCTTAACATTCTCAGTTCAATCACATTCCTTAAGCTCATATATGATCACGTCCTTACTGATCACAACTTACTTGTTCACTAGGTCAAATAATTTGTATTCTCCAGTCCAATGATATCCTATTAGGATCATTCAATGAACCAGGATAAAAATACTTGAGTTTTTATTTCTAAGTTTTAATCTTCATACTTATTCAACCCCCCCCCCCCCCTTCTAAGTATTATCTCACCTTCAGTTGGCAACAGAGCTCTGGTTCTGTGTGTGCTACCACTTAACAGTGACAGTAAAGATCCATAGAGAAATACTTTGATATATATTTAGTTGTTACTATGGCTGATAATACAATGTCTAACATTAACAACAAATATGAAGAAAGGGACAGAATCAGCACCAAACCCCCTATGTTTGATGGGGAGAAATTTGATTATTGGAAAGACAGAATTGAAAGTTTTTTCCTTGGATATGATGCTGATTTATGGGATCTGGTCATAGATGGATATGTTCATCCCACTGATGGGAATGGCAAGAAGATAGACAAAAAATCTATGACAGATGCTCAGAAGAAAGAATTTAGAAATCATCACAAGGCCAGAACAATATTGTTGAATGCAATATCCCACACTGAGTATGAAAAAATTACAAACAGGGAAACTGCATTTGATATGTTTGAATCCTTAAAAATGACTCATGAGGGAAACTCTCAAGTCAAGGAAACAAAAGCTCTGGCTCTGATCCAGAAGTATGAAGCCTTCAAGATGGAAGACTCTGAATCTGTTGAAGCTATGTTCTCCAGATTTCAAATACTTACAGCTGGACTAAAGGTTCTGGACAAAGGATACTCTACTGCTGATCATGTGAAAAAGATCATCAGAAGCTTACCCACCAGATGGAGACCTATGGTGACAGTGCTGAAGATGGCTAAAGATCTGAACAAGATCTCCTTGGAGGAATTGATCAGTTCACTAAGAAGTCATGAAATAGAACTTGAGGAAGATGAACCTCAAAAGAAAGGTAAATATATAGCTTTAAAATCTAATAAATCTGCTAAAGCATTGCAGGTAATAGAGGAAAGCTCTGAAGAATCCTTATCTGAAGATGAAGATGAACTATCCATGTTGTCCAGAAGAATAAACAAACTCTGGAAGCATAAAGGAAAGAAGTTCAGAAACTTCAAGAAGCCTGACCAAAGAAAAGAATCTTCTGGACACAGAAGATCTGGCAAAAAGGAGGTTGTCTGTTATGAATGTAAAGAACCTGGACATTACAAAAATGAATGTCCAAAGGTGCTGAAAGAAAAGCCTAAAAGAAAATTTGATAAGAAGAAAAAGGTTCTGATGGCCACCTGGGATGATTCAGATACATTTGAATCTGAATCTGAGTCAGAAGAAGAATGTGCCAATGTAGCTTTGATGGCAGACATAGAAGATCAGGAGGAAGGAACTTCAGGATCTGAATCTGACTCTGAATCTGACTCTGACGCTGAAGAGGTAATGGCTAAACTTACTAAAGAAGAACTTATCAAAGTGTTATCAGAAGTTCTGAAAAGCTATAACAATATTAAGCTCAAATACAAGAAGCGTCAAAGCAATCTTGTATCTGAGAATAATATTCTCAAATCAGAAGTAGCTGAGCTAAATGAAAAGAACTTAAAATTGAAAAATGATTCTGAATTAGCTCAACAAAACTTTGATTCTGAAACTGAATCTGAATGCAAAAACATTTTGGAAAAATATGATTATAGCTTTTAGAAGTTTCTTGCTAAAAGCATAGATAGAAGCAAAATGGCTTCTATGATCTATGCAGTTAGCAGAAATAACAGAAAAGGTATTGGATATGAATCCCCCTCTGGAAAGGATTTAAATCCAAAACCTGCTGATAAAATTATCATCAAGAAAACTCCGTTATATTCACACTTTAAATTTGGTCACTTGAATGATATTGAACAAACACGCTCTGAAAAGAATATTCATGTGTTTAAATCTAAGGCTAGTCAGAATAAACCTTATGTTGAAAAACAAAAGTTTAGACAAACCTTCAGAACCACTAACCCTAAAGGACCCAAGAAGATCTGGGTACCTAAAAGTAAAATAATTCCTGTTGCAAATGTTCTTAGCAGCAAGGTCAGGACACCAATCATGGTACCTGGACTCTAGATGCTCACGACACATGACAGGAGAAAAGTCTATGTTCCAAAGCCTGGAGCTTAGATTTGGAGGTGATGTGAAATTTGGAGGGAACCAGAAGGGCAAGATCATTGGATCTGGCACCATTGGAAATGGTAAACTTCCCTCTATTACTAATGTTTTACTTGTTGAAGGGTTAAAGCATAACTTATTGTCCATAAGTCAATTAAGTGACAATGGTTATGATATTACCTTTAATCAAAAATGTTGTAAAGCTATTAGTCAAAAGGATGGCTCTATCCTATTAGTGGTAAGAGGAAAAACAACATTTATAAAATAAATCTTTCAGAACTTAAAGTTCAGAATGTTAAATGCCTTTTGTCTGTTAATGAAGAGCAATGGGTCTGGCACAGAAGATTGGGGCATATTAATATGAGACGTATATCTCAGATTAATAAACTTAATCTTGTTAGAGGACTTCCTAATCTGAAGTTCACCTCAGATGCTCTTTGTGAAGCATGCCAAAAAGGGAAGTTTTCAAAATCATCTTTTAAATCAAAAAATGTTGTTTCTACTTCCAGACCACTAGAATTACTTCATATTGATCTGTTTGGACCAGTGAAAACTGCATCCATCAGAGGCAAGAAGTATGGATTAGTCATTGTTGATGACTATAGTAGATGGACATGGGTAAGGTTCTTAAAACACAAGGATGAGTCACATTCTGTGTTCTTTGACTTCTGCAAGCAAGTCCAGAATGAAAAAGATTTCAAAATTATAAAAGTCAGAAGTGATCATGGTGGTGAATTTGAAAATAAATATTTTGAAAAATATTTTAATGAAAATGGAATTGCTCATGATTTTTCCTGTCCTAGAACTCCGCAACAAAATGGGGTTGTAGAGAGGAAAAACAGAACTCTGCAAGAAATGGCCAGAACCATGATCAATGAGACAAATCTGGCAAAACACTTTTGGGCAGAAGCAATCAACACAGCCTGTTACATTCAGAAAAGAGTGTTTGTAAGACCTCTTCTGGAGAAGACTCCATATGAACTGTGGAAGAACAGAAAGCCCAACATTTCATATTTTCATCCTTTTGGATGTATTTGTTATACGTTAAATACTAAAGAAAATCTGAACAAGTTTGATTCCAAAGCACAGAAGTGTTTCATGCTTGGATATTCTGAACGCTCTAAAGGCTACAGAGTATACAACACTGAGACACAGATTGTGGAAGAATCTATTCATGTTAGATTTGATGATAAGCTTGGCAATAAAAAGCCAAAGCAGTCTGAAAACTCTGCAGATAGAGAAGTAGTCTTTACAGAATCTGAAGTCCCAGAGGCAGACAAAGCTCAAGTGAAGAAACCAGAAGCAACGCCAGATGCTATTCCTTTAACTTCTCAGATGAACAATCTAAACATTTCTGAAGAATCAACTGTTAGAGGATCATCATCCAGAATTAAAGCTTCTCATCTAGAGAATGTCATTATTGGAAAGAAGGATGATCCCATCAGAACAAGATCCTTTCTAAGATCATCTGAAGCATCACTATTTGGACTGGTGTCAGAAATTGAACCATCTTCTGTAGATGAAGCTCTGCAAGACAATGATTGGATTATTGCCATGCAAGAAGAGTTAAATCAATTCACCAGAAATAATGTGTAGGATTTAGTTCAAAGACCACAAGGATTCAATATAATTGGAACAAAATGGGTCTTCAGAAATAAGCTAAATGAGAAAGGAGAAGTTGAAAGAAATAAGGCAAAGCTTGTTGCTCAAGGGTACAGTCAACAAGAAGGTATTGATTACACTGAAACTTATGCTCCAGTGGAAAGGTTAGAATCTATACGCCTTCTTATTTCATTTGCTGCACAAAATAACATCACTCTGTATCAGATGGATGTTAAAAGTGTCTTTCTAAATGGTATTATAGAAGAAGAAGTTTATGTCCACCAACCTCCTGGTTTTGAAAATGAAAAATTTCCAGATCATGTTTTCAAATTAAAGAAATCTCTATATGGTTTAAAACAAGCTCCCAGAGCTTGGTATGAGAGATTGAGCAATTTTCTTTTGGAGAAAAATTTCATCAGAGGGAAAGTGGACACAACACTCTTTTGTAAATCAATTAAGAAAGATCTTCTAATTTGTCAAATTTATATGGATGATATAATATTTGGATCTACCAATACTATGCTGGGAAAGGAGTTTGCTACATGTATGCAGGCAGAATTTGAAATGAGCATGATGGGAGAACTGAGATTCTTTCTAGGAATCCAAGTCAATCAAACTCCAGAGTGCACTTACATACATCAGACCAAATATGTTAAAGAACTTCTGAAGAAATTTAACATGACTGATAGTAAGCTGGCAAAGACTCCCATGCATCCAACTAGCTCACTTGGCAAGGAAGAGGTAAGTAAGAAAGTAGATCAGAAGCTCTACAGAGGTATGATAGGATCTCTTCTTTACTTAACTGCTTCTAGACCTGACATATTGTTCAGTGTATGCTTGTGTTCTAGATTCCAATCAGATCCTAGAGAATCACACTTGACAGCTGTCAAGAGGATTCTAAGTTATCTGAAAGGTACTTCTAATGTGGGTTTGTGTTACAGAAAATCTAATGATTTCAAATTAGTTGGATTTTGTGATGCTGACTACGCTGGAGACAGAGTGGAAAGGAAAAGTACTTCTGGAAGTTGTCAATTTCTAGGAAGAAATCTAATCTCTTGGTACAGCAAGAAGCAACCCACAATTGCACTTTCAACCACAGAGGCAGAATATATTGCTGCTGCTGGATGTAGCACGCAGATGCTCTGGATGAAAAGTCAACTAGAAGATTATCAGATATTTGAAAGTAACATTTCTATCTTCTATGATAATACTTCTGCTATATGTTTGTCTAAAAACCCCATTTTACACTCTAAGGCAAAACATATAGAAATTAAGCATCATTTCATCAGAGACTATGTTCAGAAGGGAATCATAAATTTTAGGCTTTGTTGATACAGATCATCAATGGGCAGATATTTTTACAAAACCCCTTGTTGAAGATAGATTCAAATTTATTCTGAAAAACATTGGTATGGATTTTTGTCCAGAATGATATTTGTCAGAAGAAAATTTTACAAATGCAAAAATGCCTAATGCTCTGAAGTATTTCTTCTGATTGATTATTTATTTTCTTTAAATTTTTTTTTGTGAAACTCTGAACTAACATTCCTTAGAGAATCTGAACGTTGGTTAACGTTTCATTTCTCAAGAGAATTCAGAACACATGCACGCAAACACGTGTCACTCCAAATCTGCAAAGGTGGCGTGTACACTACTGAAAAGACGTTTGAGGTGAAGTTTGAATAGTGAAAATCTTGATTTTCCCCCCAAATTGTCAGAAGCAATAAATGCTTGAAATGATTTTATTCTTTTTCATTTAATGCTTTGTTCAAACGTGCCAAATTCTGACTGTTTGTATGCCTATGTGTTTTAGTATAAATACATCTCTTCTCTCCACATTCACACTTTTCACATCTCAGACATTTTATGCATTTCCATCTTCTCTTCTCTCTGCATAAAAACCCTAAGCGTGTGACAAAACCATCTTCAATGGCAACTTCATCATCAACTGCTGCACAATTTCAATCTACAATGGCTGCAGTTACCTCTGCTAACATGGGCGTAACTCCTTATTCTCCACCAAAAAGAACTTTGCTCACACCTGTTGAAAAGCTGGAAGTTCTGTGTGAATCAATGGTAGAATTTGATTCACTTGCTGAGAATGGATTTGAGTTTCGTTCCATTATAGGTGCTCAAGGATGGGTGAAGTATTTTGATAGACTTTTTGGACCAGTTTACCCCCTTCTTGTGAAAGAGTTCTGGATCCATGCTTCAGTTTACCCTAAGTTTATTTTATCTTCTGTTCTGGGAAAAGAGATAATTATAACAGAAGATCTGATTAGGAAACTCATTGGCTATGAGGAAACAGATGGAGTATCACACTTGCCAGATGGGCGTGTGGATATGGATGAAGTGTATGAAGAAGTGATGACTGCTGGACAAGCTTCTAATAAGTTCAAGGATTTGAAGCCTGACTACAAGATCTGGGCTAAGATCTTCATGGGATGCATTCATCATAGGAAGTCAACAAACTCTCCAGACTATGTCAATAATGAACAGCTCTACTTTATGTATTGCCTCAGTCAGAGCACCAAGGTAGATCTTCCATATATTCTCTTTATGCATCTTTGGAATCATATAAATGCCTCTAGAGAATATGTGAAAGAAAAAGGTCAGAAGATCAGAACCTGGATTCCTTTTGGAAGGTTAATCTCAGATCTTCTAACTGAGAATGGACTTGTAACTGCTCTGTACACTGCTGGAGTCACAGAGGAATTGGAATTTATTTTGGGAAAGCCTCTGAATGCCAAAAGTCTTCAGAGACTTAAAATAGTGGATGAACTCACAACAGCTCCCAAGAAGCTGAACATTTCTGAACTGAGTCAGAAGAGAACTCCTATAGATGATTACCCTCTGTTCTATGCTGAAGAACCAAGGGAAATTGTTGTAATGTATATTGATGAGTGCATGAAAGAAGGAAAGCCTATTCCTGCTGACATTATAAAGAGAGCAAGACAACCATTGCCTGTTGTAGAAGAAGAAGAAGAAGAAGAACCACCAAGAAAAAGGACTCAACCAGAAGCAAAAGTTGCACCTGTTCAGAAGAAGCTCAAGATTGCTGAGAAGCCACAGAAGCTACTAAAGAGGAAAGAATCCGGAGACACTCCTTATGTACCAGCTAAAAGAATCAAGATTAAAGGTACTAAAACTTCTGTATCTTCTGCAAATCCTATTGTTATAAATGATTCTAATGTTAAGTCTATTCCAAAACCACCCTCTATACAAAATAAATCTGTTACTGCTCCACCTCATGTTTCTACTCCATCTCCACAAAAATATTCTACCCCAATTTCCATCTCACCACAAAAACAATCATCTGTTCCAACACCAACAACAACAAAAATTCAGACTCCACAACCAAAAGTTCCAACCAAACAATCTGTACCACAAAAACAACCATCAGAAAAACAACCCACAGAAAAACAACAAACAAAAAAACCATATGCACAACAACAGCCATCTGAACAACAACACCAACCTCAAGAAAAACAACCAGAAAAATCATCTGAACCTCTACTAGAAAAAGACTCTGAACATCAACCACCAAAATCATCTGAACCTCAAACACAACAACAAGAGAAACAACCACAATCAGATAATCCACCATCCATAACATCTGAACTCACTGACTCTGTTCCAGTTTCATCTGAACCAGTAAAAATTTCATCTGATCCACCCACCTCAGAACCCCCATCAACCTTCTGAAAATCCATCAGAATCAACCAACATCCATGAGATAGAAGTTCTTGATGTTACACCTCTGAAAACTGTTTTTCAAGTGTCTTCTACTTCTTGCACTCCAACCACTTCATCAAACTCCTCAGAATCTGACATTTATCCAGATTTTCTAATCTCTCCTTCTCACAGAGACTCTGAGGTAAACCAACCAGAACCCCCTGTATCATCTAAAGTTCCTATTCCAGATCCTACTCCCACACTTAATCCAGCATCTGAAATCCTAATTCCAAATCCCAACCCAACATCTAACCCAAGATCATCTATTTCATGTGCACAACTCTCATCCCTGTTTCACAATCTTTCCTATGGTTTCAAACTTAAAGACTTTTATGACAGAGTTGAACCATCTGACCCTATCACTCCCTTGAAACCCAAACTTACAATCACCCTACCATCTGTGCTTCTCACCTATATTCAACCCATGTCAGATGTAGGTTCATTAGCAACAATATCATATTCTGCTAAATCTGCCAAAGCTGTTACTTCAGCTACACCTGTTTCATCTGATAAAACTGCTGCTTCTGATGAACCTGCAAAATCTGCTTTCCAACCTTACTCAAATAAACCCTTTGATGTGGTTTCTTATCACACCAGAGCAAAACCAAATATGTTAAATGCTTTAAACAGATCCAAACCCAAAGCCCCTGAAATTCCTTTCATACCATACTACCCTCCTCCTCTGATCTCCATTCAGAAATCCATCTTTCCACCTACTCCCCAACCAAAACCAATAACATTAGAAACTCGGTTACATCTCAAACCTAGACTTAATGTTAATCATTTATTTCAATCTTTTTTGCAAGAAATACAGTTGTATTTAGGTACTGTACAGAGGAAGTGTTCAGCAACAATGGATGCCCAAGAATCTGATGTCATTTGGAATGGATTCATCAGCATATTCAACACTGTAGCATCAAATCTGAAGAACATATCTTCTGATGATGCGAAGCTCAGATTTGCTGAAGCTGCAAGAAATTTATTCTGGACTGTCAAGAGATCTGGACCACTACTTCTTACAGATGCTCCTCCATCATCAGAAGAAACTACTGACTCTGCATCTGAAGACAACCCTTTGGCCATGACTCTGGTAGAACTTCCTTCTGGCTCTAATGCTCCAAGCTCTACAGACCCTATGGAAATTGACTCTGTTCAAGCTCCAGAAAATGATCAACCCTCTTCATCTGAGATTAAGAAAGAACATCCAAATTTTGAGGATAAAATTGTTGCTCTGGAAGCTGGTCAATCAGAGATCAAGTCTTGGATGGCCAAACAGGATAAAAAGTCTGAAGACATGACAGAGTGGATGTCAAAACAGGATCAGAAGAATGAAATAATGGCTAAGTGGATGTCAAAGCAAGAACAGTCCTCCTCTGAGATCACGGATCTGTTGAAGATGCTTTTGTCAAAACACTCTTAGTTTTTCATTCTGTTGTTTTTGCATCTGATGTTTGCTTATGTATTTTAAATATCTTCTGTTGCATGTACTTTTTCTCTGAATTGAATTGAATGAAATCTCAAAGTTTTCTCCACATGATTTATCTTCTTTACTGTTTCCTTTTATTTGTTTTTTAAAAGTTTTTACTTTTTGCTTATGACAAAAAAGGGGGAGAAAATATAGATCTGAACTGTTTAATTTAACTTCACCATAATGAAACTTCAGACATATCCATTTCATCTAACATTAAATCTAAGTATTTCAGAACATTTGATAAGTACACTCTGTAAAAGAAACTCTGAGACTCTCAGATCATTTGACAATTATCAAACTCTGACTCTGAAATTTGCAAAACACTCTGACTCTCAAATGTTAAAAGAACAATCAAGATCTAACTCTGAAAATTACTCAAGACAAAAGGGAAGTTTCTATTCCTTATTTGTATTTAATTCAGGGGGAGATTCATCATCTCAGGGGGAGTTATAATTATTTTCTTTTCTATTAAACAAAATTTCTGATGTTTTTGTCATCATCAAAAAGGGGGAGATTGTTAGAAAACAGATTGGTTCTTAATAATATCTCTATGTTTTGATGATAACTAGTATGAAATTTTGTATTTAAGAGTTATATACTCTAAAATTTGCTTGAGAATTTTTACTGCAGATAGTAAAGAAATTAACACTCCATAAGCAAATCAGAATTGAACATAAGAAATTAGCTAGACTCTTAAGCGCCAGATGCACCCATTAGAAGATTCTGATTGCTGCCAACAAAAGATCCTGAGCGTAGCCTCTAGAAGATTCTGAAGCAGAAGCTCCAGAAGGATCTGAAGCAGAAGCTCTAGAAGAATCTGAAGAAAGTCAGAAGCATCTGAACCAAAAAAGAATTCTGTATGAAGAGTTTTTCAAAGCAGAGTTTCTATAGAAGATTCTGAAAGTACTAAAGCTTCCAGTACTGAAGTTTTGTCTCAAATATGCTCTGATCTTAAACACGCTAAAAGCACACCTGCTGCAGAAGACTCTGATTCAGCAAAACTCTGATCACCATCAGAAGGCTCTGATCTATTTAGACTCTGATGAATTTGCTGAAAACTGAAGAAGAATTATTCAAAGTTTATATCCGTTGGAGTGAACCAAACGTCTCTTTCCTCATTTATGCCAGACACAAGAACACAGACAAAAAGGATTTTTCTGTGCTTTCTTTTTCTAGGAAAGGTCACTTGATGTGAAGACAAAAAGGCTCAGACCTTTTGGGCACTCTTCTCAACGTGAAGCTCACCTTGCATCAGCTGCCTATAAAAGTAAGACTTCACCAATTTCTTCAATTGACGAATTATTGAAAAGAAATCAACATTCAAGCTCTCATACTATTTCATATTCTTTCTAAGAATTCATTTCTTTTTTCTTAATAGTTAAGTGTAAAATCACAGTTGTGATAAAGCTTTATAGAAGCATTCTTAAACACTTGTATTTGTATTACATTGGATTGTAAACCTTAAGAAGATCCAGTTAGGATCAGTAGTTCTTGAGAAGACTTTGAACAGTTGTTCTAAGTGCTTACTATTGTAATCAATTGATTAAATAGTGGATTAAGTCCTTGATTGAGAAAGACAAATCACTCTAGGAAGGGTGGACTGGAGTAGTTGAGTTCAACGAACCAGGATAAAAATACTTGAGTTTTTATTTCTAAGTTTTAATCTTCATACTTATTCAACCCCCCCTTCTAAGTATTATCTCACCTTCAATCATCACTTTGAACAACACATACAATGTGTATCCAAGCGGAAAACAAAATGCGTGTCAACGAAGTCCTGATTAAACAATCAAAACAACGACAAAATGTCCAAAACATTTAACTCCTGATGCATCATATTGATCTACGATGATCCGATGTGAAACGGTACTCAAACAAACAAGAAAAACAGCAAAATAGACCTGCTAGCACAGTGTTAATCGGTTAACGCCAGAGGTTAACCGATTAACCACTTAAAAATGTTTGAAAATCTGGAAATTTGTACATGTTAATTGATTAACACCAAGCGTTAACCGATTAACACCTTGAAAACTTTGAAAATTTTGAATATCTGTAATGGTTAATCAGTTAACCAAATGCGTTAACCGATTAACATTGTGCCAACAGTAGAAAAACAGCAACAGAGCAGTATGTTCAACAAATAAGCACTTATCCGATCAACCGGATGATCGCATAATCACTTAATCACGAAATTAAACCAGTAAATCATGATTTGAACAACATGTAAACAGATTAACACAACCAAATCATGAATCAAACGGATCAAATTAACCAAAAGTCAATCAAAGATGAAAATTCACATGATTATGCAAAATAAGCTAAAAACAGATTCAGATCAAGAATTTCCAACCTACGAAGCGGAAATTTGCTCCGGTTAATGTTGATTCGTAGGAAATAAGCATATCGGAGCAAGAAAACCGTAGATTCTTCGAGATCCAAATGTGTTCTTGTTGTAGGAGTGAGGATTCACCAAGATCAAACCAAAATAAGCCAAATAATCACTTCCAAGTTCAGATCCAATTTTCGTGATTGGATGAAGAAATTGATTCAATGGAGAGAATGGATGAAGGTTTTGTTCTTAGAAATCAAGGATTCCAATGAAGAATCAATGATTTCAATGAGAAGAGCTTTGGTGAGGGTTTTGGAGTTGCAAAAATTAAGAGAGAATTGAGATGAATTCTGAAAATGAGAGTGAAAAATGAAGATTAGATTCCTTTGGTTTGGAGTGGATCACTTAAATATCACTTAGGCTTGGATCCAAATGTAAGGTTTGGAATATGGTTTGTGAAACTTGGTTTGGAATGAGGAATGGGCATTTGGAGGGAAAGTGAAATTAACCATAATTCAAATATGTTCTAGATTCTTCCCAAAGTGAAAATCAGATTTGCACATGACCAAAATTGGACCCCAAAGTGGCTTGCATTGAAAATTCACGTGCAGAGGCAAAATATGCACTGTTTAATCGATTAACCATATAGGTTAATCGGTTAACACCTTCAAAACTTCAGATTTGACCTGATTTTGATTTGGTAAATCGATTAACCATATGTGTTAATCGATTAACACCTTCAAAATTTGAATTTTGGCGCCTTTTGGAGGGAAATCTGCCCTTTTGTCTGTTTCCAACTGTTTTGACCTCTGTTCAACTTCTAAAACTTGCTCTTGAATATCATAACCATGAAAATGCTTGCGATAACCTGAATGTTTCTTTCTGAGCTGAAAATACCCTGCAAAATAAAATAAAATCGATCGCCCGACCACTAGGAAAAATAAATGCCAGAGCCTTTGATGCTCGTTCAAGTTCATGCACTGAGATGAAAAATGTGCCACGGGAAAACCTTCATCCCCTGTCTCCAGAACGAATGCTATGCAAATGCAAAAAAAATGCGAAAATGCAAAGAAACAAAAGCCAAACGCTGCCAAAACGAAAAGACAAATTTTGGGGTGTTACAGCACCAAAGAGGTTGGACTTAGGCAATTGGGCCGTTCTGGGAGCCGAAGTTGGTTGAGTCATGCCTAGCCATTGGAGCAGTCCAGAACAAATTGTTTTATAAAGATGAGGTTAGATCAATTTAATAACTTTTTTCAAATAGTTTCATAAATTAATAACAATGTATTCTATTGCTAAATTTTCATTATTTTTTGGTATAAATCAAGTATTTTCTTTTTAATTCCCCGAGCCTTGTGTGCCTAAGGCTGAATTTGAAACCCAGAATCTATGGTTAAACTGGAAGTGACCCCTCCATCTCATCCAAATGTTTTTGTGTGAATTCTCATTATTTAATTTAATGAATTTTTTTAGTTCATGTATATATTCAATTAATACTTCAAAATTGTTTTCTTGATCGAGACATTTCTAAAGTATGTAGAACTCAACCATAGAATAAGGTGGTGAAGTTGAAAATTTTACTTGAAAGAAAAAAAGGTCACTATCCTATAGCCTCTACCTTTAAACATTCTCTCTAAAAATTATTATCATTTAAGAAGCTAATTTATTTTCTATTGGCTATGCTTTATAACCCTAAAAACTATCAACTTATTAGTATTAGTTATAAATTTATATGATGTAAATTAACTTATCATTTTTATTTTTATTTATAAACAAAACTTAAAGATATACTTCAAAGTCTTTCACAATTAACTAAAATGAAATACAATAAATAAAAAAAAGAAATATTATGATTACATGTCAATATAAAAAAGAAACAGTAATTCACCTGCTAAACTGTCATCGCCGCTCATTCATGGACACATTCTATCCACTCACTAATGAACACACTCATTTCCAAAAACTAAAAGCCTAAAACATTCAGTTCCAAATTCTAGCTATGGATAACAACAACCCTTGTAATGGCATTGAAAAAAACCACTGTGATGGAAAGAAACCAAAGCTTACTCACTCCATTATAGAACACAAGATCTGCCACAAATTCTCCCACCACCAAACCGTCGACGCCAAAATCAACAACGACCATTTTGGAAGTTATCCCCGCATCATATTGATCTACGATGATCCGATGTGAAACGGTACTCAAACAAACAAGAAAAACAGCAAAATAGACCTGCTAGCACAGTGTTAATCGGTTAACGCCAGAGGTTAACCGATTAACCACTTAAAAATGTTTGAAAATTTGGAAATTTGTACATGTTAATTGATTAACACCAAGCGTTAACCGATTAACACCTTGAAAACTTTGAAAATTTTGAATATCTGTAATGGTTAATCAGTTAACCAAATGCGTTAACCGATTAACATTGTGCCAACAGTAGAAAAACAGCAACAGAGCAGTATGTTCAACAAATAAGCACTTATCCGATCAACCGGATGATCGCATAATCACTTAATCACGAAATTAAACCAGTAAATCATGATTTGAACAACATGTAAACAGATTAACACAACCAAATCATGAATCAAACGGATCAAATTAACCAAAAGTCAATCAAAGATGAAAATTCACATGATTATGCAAAATAAGCTAAAAACAGATTCAGATCAAGAATTTCCAACCTACGAAGCGGAAATTTGCTCCGGTTAATGTTGATTCGTAGGAAATAAGCATATCGGAGCAAGAAAACCGTAGATTCTTCGAGATCCAAATGTGTTCTTGTTGTAGGAGTGAGGATTCACCAAGATCAAACCAAAATAAGCCAAATAATCACTTCCAAGTTCAGATCCAATTTTCGTGATTGGATGAAGAAATTGATTCAATGGAGAGAATGGATGAAGGTTTTGTTCTTAGAAATCAAGGATTCCAATGAAGAATCAATGATTTCAATGAGAAGAGCTTTGGTGAGGGTTTTGGAGTTGCAAAAATTAAGAGAGAATTAAGATGAATTCTGAAAATGAGAGTGAAAAATGAAGATTAGATTCCTTTGGTTTGGAGTGGATCACTTAAATATCACTTAGGCTTGGATCCAAATGTAAGGTTTGGAATATGATTTGTGAAACTTGGTTTGGAATGAGGAATGGGCATTTGGAGGGAAAGTGAAATTAACCATAATTCAAATATGTTCTAGATTCTTCCCAAAGTGAAAATCAGATTTGCACATGACCAAAATTGGACCCCAAAGTGGCTTGCATTGAAAATTCACGTGCAGAGGCAAAATATGCACTGTTTAATCGATTAACCATATAGGTTAATCGGTTAACACCTTCAAAACTTCAGATTTGACCTGATTTTGATTTGGTAAATTGATTAACCATATGTGTTAATCGATTAACACCTTCAAAATTTGAATTTTGGCGCCTTTTGGAGGGAAATCTGCCCTTTTGTCTGTTTCCAACTGTTTTGACCTCTGTTCAACTTCTAAAACTTGCTCTTGAATATCATAACCATGAAAATGCTTGCGATAACCTAAATGTTTCTTTCTGAGCTGAAAATACCCTGCAAAATAAAATAAAATCGATCGCCCGACCACTAGGAAAAATAAATGCCAGAGCCTTTGATGCTCGTTCAAGTTCATGCACTGAGATGAAAAATGTGCCACGGGAAAACCTTCATCCCCTGTCTCCAGAACGAATGCTATGCAAATGCAAAAAAAATGCGAAAATGCAAAGAAACAAAAGCCAAACGCTGCCAAAACGAAAAGACAAATTTTGGGGTGTTACAGCACCAAAGAGGTTGGACTTAGGCAATTGGGCCGTTCTGGGAGCCGAAGTTGGTTGAGTCATGCCTAGCCATTGGAGCAGTCCAGAACAAATTGTTTTATAAAGATGAGGTTAGATCAATTTAATAACTTTTTTCAAATAGTTTCATAAATTAATAACAATGTATTCTATTGCTAAATTTTCATTATTTTTTGGTACAAATCAAGTATTTTCTTTTTAATTCCCCGAGCCTTGTGTGCCTAAGGCTGAATTTGAAACCCAGAATCTATGGTTAAACTGGAAGTGACCCCTCCATCTCATCCAAATGTTTTTGTGTGAATTCTCATTATTTAATTTAATGAATTTTTTTAGTTCATGTATATATTCAATTAATACTTCAAAATTGTTTTCTTGATCGAGACATTTCTAAAGTATGTAGAACTCAACCATAGAATAAGGTGGTGAAGTTGAAAATTTTACTTGAAAGAAAAAAAGGTCACTATCCTATAGCCTCTACCTTTAAACATTCTCTCTAAAAATTATTATCATTTAAGAAGCTAATTTATTTTCTATTGGCTATGCTTTATAACCCTAAAAACTATCAACTTATTAGTATTAGTTATAAATTTATATGATGTAAATTAACTTATCATTTTTATTTTTATTTATAAACAAAACTTAAAGATATACTTCAAAGTCTTTCACAATTAACTAAAATGAAATACAATAAATAAAAAAAAGAAATATTATGATTACATGTCAATATAAAAAAGAAACAGTAATTCACCTGCTAAACTGTCATCGCCGCTCATTCATGGACACATTCTATCCACTCACTAATGAACACACTCATTTCCAAAAACTAAAAGCCTAAAACATTCAGTTCCAAATTCTAGCTATGGATAACAACAACCCTTGTAATGGCATTGAAAAAAACCACTGTGATGGAAAGAAACCAAAGCTTACTCACTCCATTATAGAACACAAGATCTGCCACAAATTCTCCCACCACCAAACCGTCGACGCCAAAATCAACAACGACCATTTTGGAAGTTATCCCCGCTCCATCCTCGTCCCTCAAAACTCTTGGCAGCTCTGATTCCTTTGACAACCAGACGACTTCTTCTCCAACACACTCCGAAAAGGAATTATCAATTCTCATATTATCGTCAAAGACCTCATCAATGCTGACGACATTAAAGATATCTCATTTTTTGATAATGCTACAACCACCACCACAATCGTTCTCCAACCAATCAGACACCGTTTCGCCTATGGTTTACCTACTGAGAGTCCTTAGGTTAGGATGCAAGATTATAGCCCTCAACTTGTGGTACCTTAGATCTTGGAGTTCGTGAATCGATTTGAAGGTGGAATTGAAGGGATTATGAGGACGAATCATGATATGGTTCTGAAAATGGGGATTATGTTAAAGGAATCATGGGGAACAATTCTTAGTTCTCCACCTGAAATGTGTGTCGATATGTTTATGGTGGGGTTCCCTTTAAAGCTTTGAGTGACAAGTGGCGATGATGCTTTGAGGTTAAGGTTTTTGTTGGAATAAACTCAATTTTGGAGAATTCTGAACCAATCTTAATGAACAATATTTAATCAGCCGATCCAATTCCTCTCTTGTTCTTCACTCTTTACTCGAGTAAATCACTCACACCTTAATTACAAGAATGATTCTACACAACAATTGTTAATGGAAGAAGAATGAAAAATTGAATTAGGAAGAAAATGGAATTATGATTTGAACCAAATATGCAAGAGAATTAATGTAGAGTTTCTCTCTGCTATTCAAAACTAAATATTATTCTTTACAACTGCAAATTGTTATTCAATAATAGGGGTTACTCTATTTATAGATTTTGGGTTTGTTTTCTCGTTAAGAAAAATCCAAAAATCCAAAGCCCAAAATACCTAATTCTACTAACACTACAAAATTAGGCCTAATTCGAAATCCATGTCGAGGCTAACTTCTTCGACACTTCGACAACTACACAACTCAGATACATTAGATTATTTTGACACTACCATGTTTCTGTTGAGCAACCTGTTTCGACATAAGGAATTACATTCTCAACAGACCACCTAACTCATTGTGTTTTAGCTATCTATATTCATCATAGACCTTAACTTCTTGAATATTTCGACTTGCACTCCTTTCCTCATTATATCTGCAATCTGATTCTCAGTTTTGCAGTGTTCAAAGTTCATCTTCCCTTCTGCTACCTGTTCTTAAAGATAAAGGAACCTCATTTTAATGTGCTTGCTTCATCCATGTGCTATTGGATTCTTCACTAGATTGATAGCTTCCATGTTATCGATCTTAATGGTAATTGCTCCATGAATCTTTGTTGTAATCTCTTCGACCAGGTTCACTATCCATGTTGCTTGGCATGAACAGAGAGAAGCAGTTATGTGCTCTGCTTCACATGATGATAGTGCCACTACTGATTCTTTTCTTGAATTCCAGGAAAATAGTGCACCACCTAGCATAAACACATAACCAGTTGTGGATTTTCGATCCTCAGCATCACTACACCAGCTTGAGTCGGTGTAACCCAATAGCTTGCACTCTTTTCCTTCATCAATTACAGGAAACAAAATGCCATAGTCGAGAGTTCTTTTCAAATACCTCAGTATCCTTTTCGTTGCTGCTAGGTGAGATACCTTTGGCTTATGCATGAATATACTCACCAAACCTACAGTGTATGCTAGATCGGGCATTGTATGACAAAGGTATCTTAATGACCCAATAAGTCTTTTGTACTGAGTTGGGTCGACATCATCTTCATCTGATTCTTTCTGTAACAGCCCAAATTTCATTAAATAATTAATTGTAGTAATTAATTTATTTAGTGGGATTTTATCAATGTTGGAAATTAATTTTTATTAATTGGGATTAATAGAGAATTAAGAAGGAATTGGAGAGGAAGGAAAATGAAGGAAATATATAAGAGAGAAAGAAAAGAAAAGAAAGATAGAAAACATTTGGAAAGAAAGAGGAAAGAAGAGGAAAGGAGAGAAAGAGAAGAGAAGAAGAGGAAAAGTGGAAATCATCAAGAACCAACATCAAAGCTCCGATTAATCGAGGTAAGGGTGAGAAATGTTTCTATTTGATCATTGTATGATGTTATGTATGTTGGGTTGGGGTTTGGTAGAGTTTTCATCACTTTCCAATTAGGGCAAAAGTTGGAATAATCGGTAGATTGATGATTTAATCGGTTGAAACTGAGCAATAATGCCGTAGAATAGTTGGGTAACATGTGTTGATGCTGTTTGTACTGATTTTGTTGTGTGAGAAGTTGGATGATGGTGGATGGTGGAGGTGGAACAGAATAGGGTTCTGTTCTGCGCAGGTTCGCTGGCTCTCGCCAGGCGAGCGAAGGCGAAGCTTCGCCGGGCGAAGCCTAGCGAATGTTGGCGAATAATTATATTTATGTCCCAGTGGACTTCGCTGGTGGGTTCGCCAGGCGAAGTTGAGTAGCGAGGGTTCGCCCAGCGAAGGTGCTGGCGAATGGTGGCGAATGAAGTCAGTAGCTACTGACTTGGGCTCGCTGGGAAGTCTCGCCAGGCGAAGCCTAGCGAGTGTTCGCTGAGAGAGTTCGCCAGGCGAAGGCCAGGCGAAGGTTCGCTGCGAGGGTTCGCCAGGCGAATGGAGGCGAATGTGACAGCATTTTTCCTTTGCTGTGTTGTTCATGTGGAGATGGTTTGGTTGCCTCTCAGAGGTCAATACCTCTATGATATGATATAGATATGATCTATTGTGATGATGTGTCTTGTGGGTAGCCTACGGGCGTGAATCCTAGTTTGAGGTGCGATGCGTATTAATTGTGATAAATAGAAATACATGTGAATACAATGATGAATGTATGTGTATTGTCTAATGAACTTGCGAATGTTTGATGTGTATACAATTATGTGATGAGTATGCATGAGAACATGGTGGATATGTGTGCATAACTCATAATTGTATGATTGGTATTGTGATGTGTATACCTTGTATGAGATGGCATGAGATAAAGAGTAAACATACTATGAAAAATGTGTTGTGGATGCATATTGTTTATGTGCGATTGTATGTTAAAATATATGAAGAATGCATGAGAGCATAATGATGGGTGTGCGTGCATTGCTTGCTAAATATGATGTTGTATCGAATTATGAATACATCGATGAATGTTATGTGAATATGTTGTGTGTGCAATCATAATGTAATTCTTGAAGAGATGAATTATTTGAATGCATGATATTAAGATGTCGGTCTTAAGTGCATTTGTTGTGGTTGATTGTACATGCATCATTTAGTCAAGAGGCAATGTCTGTTAGTTTCGTGGAAACTAGTGGCTTGTCCCAAACCTAGAAGAGTGGGTTTGAAGGCTTAGAGGACGGGCCTTTGTGGTTATCGGTCTAGAAGAGTGGACCCGGTTTAATGTAAAAACCGAAAAAAGATAATGGGTTATCGGTCTAGAAGAGTGGACCCGGTTTAATGTAAAAACCGAAAAAAAGATAACGAGAGTCGGTACCGCATTGCATGAGTTGCATTGAGTTATTGAGTCACATTGATATATGACATATGCATGAAGAGATGCTTATGTGTGAATGATGAGATTGTGGAAATTGTAAGTGTATGCATAATGTGGAAATGCTTTGTGAATATCCAGGTTTGTCTATATATGTGTGGTAAATATATATGACTAAGAGAATGAAGTATGGTGAGAAATGTGAATATGTGTTATATGACTACCTATATATATATATAATCTTATGCTTTGATTATTATGGTTATATTTCTCACCCTTCTGCTGTTTTATAATGCTCTATGAGGCATTGCAGATTAGGATGCTGGAGTCCTTTTGTGAAGTTAGTCTTCATTCTTTTGAGTCGGCTGCTCTGATATGTAACACCGGGTAGTTAGACTAGTATAGTCATTCTTTTGTGATACATTGCGATGTATCAGCTGATGTGGTTTTGTAATCTAACTGATATGATGCATTAATCTGGATGACTTATGTGCATTTGAATTAACATTTTGGAACTGATCAAATGATGTTATTTTCCGCTCAAATTGAATGTTGAAATGTGAATTCTAAAACTACGAAATTGTTACATATTTTATGGAGCAAAATGTTAAAGAGTTTCGTTGGTGAAATTGTGGCATTCTTCTTTTATACCTTATTATAAAATCTTTTTACTCTGATAATTTGTATGTGCTTAATTGTTTTATATGCATTTATTCGGGGTGTAGAAGGGGGTGTTACAATAGTGGTATCAGAGCAGGTCGGTCCGTCCGGCCAAGTTGTTAGAGTGTTTTTCCCTGTGTGTTATTGATAGGCGTGTGTTGCATTATCAATATTGGTTGTTCTTATGTGGTTCTGTTGCTGGAATTAGTAAGATGGTTGCAGGAAGGAACGACGAAGCGATTGCGGAGGCATTGACGAGATTGGCTGGGGCAATTGGGCAGAATCCTCAGGCCAATGTGAATGAGAGGAATCATGCTGATGATGGATTCCGTGCTTTGGGGAAATTCCAAAAGAATAACCCTCCGGTCTTCGAGGGAACTCATGAACCGGACAAGGCACAAATTTGGTTGAAAGCCGTAGAAAAGATTTTTCGAGTTATGAATTGCTCGGATGCCCAGAAGGTGCAGTTTGGGACTCATATGCTCGAAGAAGAAGCTGAAGATTGGTGGGGTAATACTCGCCAAAGATTTGAGGAAGATGATATTGTGATTACTTGGGATTTGTTTAGAGAAACCTTTCTGGAGAAGTATTTTCCAGAGGATGTGCGGGGGAAGAAAGAGATCGAATTTCTTGAGTTGAAGCAAGGTAATTCGACGGTTGCTGAGTATGCGGCGAAATTTGAGGAGTTGATCAAATTTTGTCCTCACTATAATACTGGTAATGCTGAGAGGTCTAAGTGCCTCAAGTTTGTAAACGGTTTGAGACCCGAGATTAGACAAGCTATTGGATATCAGGAAATCAGACGGTTTTCTGAGTTGGTTAACAAGAGCAGAATTTATGACGAAGACAGTAGGGCTAGGTCCAGCCACTACAAGAGTCTAAGTGACAAGAAAGGAAAGGGACAATTCAGAGGAAAACCTTACGTGACTCCTGCTGATAAGGGGAAACAAAAGGTTGGTTTTGGCAAGAGGCCAAGTGGGGGAGTTTCTACCCTGGTTAGGTGTTACAATTGTGGTGAAGCGGGGCATCGTGCTCCGGAGTGCAAAAGTGTTGATCTGAAGTGTTTTAAGTGTGGCAAGCCAGGCCACAAGGCTCTAGAGTGTAGAAGCGGTGCGGGTGTTACTTGCTATAACTGTGGTGAGCGAGGGCACATCAGTACCAAGTGCGATAAGCCGAAGAAGAATCAAGGGAGCGGGAAAGTGTTCGCTCTATCTGGATCTGAGACTGCTAGCGACGATCGATTGATCCGAGGTACGTGCTTCATTCATGGTACACCTTTGATCGCTATAATTGATACCGGAGCTACGCATTCTTTTATTTCTTTGGATTGTGTTAGAAGGTTAAATCTTGAGTTGTCTGTGATTGGTGGCGGTATGGTTATTGATGCTCCTGCTATGGGTTCGGTAACTACACCGTATGTTTGCTTGAATTGCCCGTTGAGTATTTTCGGTAGAGATTTTGGGATTGATTTAGTGTGTCTTCATTTGGATCAACTGGATGTCATTCTTGGAATGAATTGGTTAAAATTCAATCGTGTGTATATTAACTGTTTTGACAAAACGGTTATTTTTCCCGACCCGGATGTTGAAAGGGAATTGTTTATGACGAGGAAACAAGTGAAAGAATCGGTGCAAGATGGGGCTAAGGTATTTATGCTTATGGAAACTTTGAGGACTAGTGAGAGTGAAGGGATTGATGGTTTGCCCATTGTTAGAGATTTTCCGGAAGTATTCCCTGATGAGATAAAGGATTTACCGCCGGAGCGAGAAGTGGAGTTTTCGATAGATTTGATTCCTGGAACTAGTCCGATATCGATGGCTCCATATCGTATGTCGGCCTCAGAGTTAAAAGAGTTGAAGAGTCAACTTGAGGATTTGCTTGAAAAGAGGTTTATTCGTCCGAGCGTGTCACCGTGGGGTGCACCGGTGTTATTGGTTAAGAAGAAAGAGGGTTCTATGAGGCTCTGTGTGGATTACAGACAGTTGAACAAGGTGACTATTAAGAATAAGTATCCACTTCCAAGGATTGATGATCTGATGGATCAGTTGGTTGGTGCAAGCGTGTTCAGCAAGATTGATTTGAGATCTGGGTATCATCAGATCCGCGTGAAAGCTGAGGATATTCAGAAGACGGCCTTCCGAACGAGGTATGGACACTATGAGTATTCTGTGATGCCATTTGGTGTGACTAATGCACCGGGTGTATTTATGGAGTACATGAATAGGATTTTCCATCCTTATTTGGATAATTTTGTGGTGGTGTTTATCGACGACATCTTGGTTTATTCGAAGAGCGAAGGAGAGCATGTCGAGCATCTGAAGATCGTGTTATCTGTGCTGAGAGAGAAGCAGTTGTTCGCGAAGCTTTCTAAGTGTGAATTTTGGTTGAAGGAAGTTAGTTTCCTTGGTCATGTGATTTCTAGTAGTGGTGTTGCGGTTGATCCGTCGAAGGTTGAAGCGGTGTCGCAATGGGAGACTCCGAAGTCAGTTTTTGAGATCAGAAGTTTTCTTGGTTTAGCCGGTTATTATCGGAAGTTTATTGAAGGATTTGCTAAGTTATCGTTGCCGTTGACACAGTTGACTAGGAAAGGTCAAGCCTTTGTTTGGGACGGCAAGTGTGAAGCGAGTTTTCAAGAACTTAAGCGAAGGTTGACGACAGCTCCTGTTTTGATTCTGCCAAATCCAGAAGAACCATTCGTTGTGTATTGTGATGCTTCTTTGATGGGTTTAGGAGGTGTGTTGATGCAGAATAACCAAGTTGTGGCTTATGCTTCGAGGCAACTCAAAGTGCATGAGAAGAATTATCCGACGCATGACTTAGAGTTGGCCGCCGTTGTGTTCGTGTTGAAGCTTTGGAGGCATTATTTGTTTGGTGCGAGGTTTGAAGTGTTTAGTGACCACAAGAGTTTGAGGTATCTTTTTGATCAAAAGGAATTGAATGCGAGACAAAGAAGATGGCTTGAACTTTTGAAGGATTATGATTTTGGCTTGAATTACCATCCGGGTAAAGCGAATGTTGTAGCGGATGCATTGAGTCGGAAATCATTGCATATGTCGGCGTTGATGGTGAAAGAGTTAGAATTGGTCGAGCAATTTCGAGATTTGAGTTTGATATGTGAGAGAACTTCTTTTGGATTTAAGTTGGGTATGTTAAAGCTTACGAGTGGTATTTTGGACGAAATTCGAGAAGGACAGAAATCGGATTTGAGCTTAGTTGATCGGTTGACTTTAATCAACCAAGGCCAAGGTGGTGATTTTCGGATTGATGAGAATGGTATTATGAGATGTCGGGACCGAGTTTGTGTTCCGAACATGGTTGAGCTTAAGAAGAGCATCCTTGAGGAAGGACATCGTAGCGGATTGAGTATTCATCCGGGTGCTACTAAGATGTATCAGGATTTGAGGAAAATATTTTGGTGGCCTAGTATGAAGAAGGATATTGCGGAATTTGTGTATTCTTGTTTGACTTGCCAGAAGTCGAAGATTGAGCATCAGAAGCCATCGGGTTTGATGAAGCCGTTGTTTATTCCTGAGTGGAAATGGGATAGTATCTCCATGGATTTTGTATCGGGTTTGCCGAGGACGCCGAGTAATTTTGAGGCTGTTTGGGTTATCGTGGATAGGTTGACTAAATCTGCTCACTTTATTCCTATGCGTATGGATTACCCTTTGGAGAAGTTGGCTAAGTTGTATATTGAAAGGATTGTGTGCCTGCATGGTATTCCGCTGAGTATTGTTTCGGATAGAGATCCGCGGTTTACTTCGAGATTTTGGGAGAGCCTGCAGAGTGCTTTGGGTACTAAGTTGCGTTTGAGTTCAGCGTATCATCCTCAGACTGATGGTCAGACGGAGAGGACGATTCAGTCGCTTGAAGATCTTTTGAGAGCTTGTGTATTGGAAAAAGGAGGAGCTTGGGATAGCTACTTGCCTTTGATTGAGTTTACCTACAACAACAGTTTCCATTCGAGTATTGGTATGGCACCATTTGAGGCGTTGTATGGTAGGAGGTGTAGGACACCATTGTGTTGGTTCGAGTCCGGAGAGAGTTCTGTTGTTGGACCCGAGTTAGTTCAACAGACTACTGATAAGATCAAGATGATTCAAGAGAAGATGAGAATTACTCAGAGTCGTCAGAAGAGTTATTACGACAAGAGGAGGAAGGCACTTGAATTTCAAGAGGGAGATCATGTGTTTCTTCGAGTCACTCCGATGACAGGTGTTGGTAGGGCACTGAAGTCGCGCAAGTTGTCGCCGCGTTTCATTGGTCCTTATCAGATTTTGCAAAGGATAGGAGAAGTGGCCTATCGTGTGGCTTTACCACCGTCGCTTGCTAATCTTCATGACGTATTCCATGTATCTCAGTTGAGGAAATACATTGCGGATCCGTCTCATGTAGTCCAAATAGATGATGTGCAGGTGAAAGATAACCTGACTGTTGAGGCATCACCTATGCGGATTGAGGATCGGAAATTGAAGCAGCTTCGAGGTAAAGAGATTGCTTTAGTAAAGGTCGCTTGGGGAGGACCGGCTGGTGGAAATGTTACTTGGGAGCTTGAGAGTCGGATGAAGGAGTCTTATCCAGAACTGTTTGAATCAGGTAACATTTTCGAGGACGAAAATTCCTAAAGTGGGGGAGAGTTGTAACAGCCCAAATTTCATTAAATAATTAATTGTAGTAATTAATTTATTTAGTGGGATTTTATCAATGTTGGAAATTAATTTTTATTAATTGGGATTAATAGAGAATTAAGAAGGAATTGGAGAGGAAGGAAAATGAAGGAAATATATAAGAGAGAAAGAAAAGAAAAGAAAGATAGAAAACATTTGGAAAGAAAGAGGAAAGAAGAGGAAAGGAGAGAAAGAGAAGAGAAGAAGAGGAAAAGTGGAAATCATCAAGAACCAACATCAAAGCTCCGATTAATCGAGGTAAGGGTGAGAAATGTTTCTATTTGATCATTGTATGATGTTATGTATGTTGGGTTGGGGTTTGGTAGAGTTTTCATCACTTTCCAATTAGGGCAAAAGTTGGAATAATCGGTAGATTGATGATTTAATCGGTTGAAACTGAGCAATAATGCCGTAGAATAGTTGGGTAACATGTGTTGATGCTGTTTGTACTGATTTTGTTGTGTGAGAAGTTGGATGATGGTGGATGGTGGAGGTGGAACAGAATAGGGTTCTGTTCTGCGCAGGTTCGCTGGCTCTCGCCAGGCGAGCGAAGGCGAAGCTTCGCCGGGCGAAGCCTAGCGAATGTTGGCGAATAATTATATTTAAGTCCCAGTGGACTTCGCTGGTGGGTTCGCCAGGCGAAGTTGAGTAGCGAGGGTTCGCCCAGCGAAGGTGCTGGCGAATGGTGGCGAATGAAGTCAGTAGCTACTGACTTGGGCTCGCTGGGAAGTCTCGCCAGGCGAAGCCTAGCGAGTGTTCGCTGAGAGAGTTCGCCAGGCGAAGGCCAGGCGAAGGTTCGCTGCGAGGGTTCGCCAGGCGAATGGAGGCGAATGTGACAGCATTTTTCCTTTGCTGTGTTGTTCATGTGGAGATGGTTTGGTTGCCTCTCAGAGGTCAATACCTCTATGATATGATATAGATATGATCTATTGTGATGATGTGTGTTGTGGGTAGCCTACGGGCGTGAATCCTAGTTTGAGGTGCGATGCGTATTAATTGTGATAAATAGAAATACATGTGAATACAATGATGAATGTATGTGTATTGTCTAATGAACTTGCGAATGTTTGATGTGTATACAATTATGTGATGAGTATGCATGAGAACATGGTGGATATGTGTGCATAACTCATAATTGTATGATTGGTATTGTGATGTGTATACCTTGTATGAGATGGCATGAGATAAAGAGTAAACATACTATGAAAAATGTGTTGTGGATGCATATTGTTTATGTGCGATTGTATGTTAAAATATCTGAAGAATGCATGAGAGCATAATGATGGGTATGCGTGCATTGCTTGCTAAATATGATGTTGTATCGAATTATGAATACATCGATGAATGTTATGTGAATATGTTGTGTGTGCAATCATAATGTAATTCTTGAAGAGATGAATTATTTGAATGCATGAGATTAAGATGTCGGTCTTAAGTGCATTTGTTGTGGTTGATTGTACATGCATCATTTAGTCAAGAGGCAATGTCTGTTAGTTTCGTGGAAACTAGTGGCTTGTCCCAAACCTAGAAGAGTGGGTTTGAAGGCTTAGAGGACGGGCCTTTGTGGTTATCGGTCTAGAAGAGTGGACCCGGTTTAATGTAAAAACCGAAAAAAGATAACGGGTTATCGGTCTAGAAGAGTGGACCCGGTTTAATGTAAAAACCGAAAAAAAGATAACGAGAGTCGGTACCGCATTGCATGAGTTGCATTGAGTTATTGAGTCACATTGATATATGACATATGCATGAAGAGATGCTTATGTGTGAATGATGAGATTGTGGAAATTGTAAGTGTATGCATAATGTGGAAATGCTTTGTGAATATCCAGGTTTGTCTATATATGTGTGGTAAATATATATGACTAAGAGAATGAAGTATGGTGAGAAATGTGAATATGTGTTATATGACTACCTATATATATATAATCTTATGCTTTGATTATTATGGTTATATTTCTCACCCTTCTGCTGTTTTATAATGCTCTATGAGGCATTGCAGATTAGGATGCTGGAGTCCTTTTGTGAAGTTAGTCTTCATTCTTTTGAGTCGGCTGCTCTGATATGTAACACCGGGTAGTTAGACTAGTATAGTCATTCTTTTGTGATACATTGCGATGTATCAGCTGATGTGGTTTTGTAATCTAACTGATATGATGCATTAATCTGGATGACTTATGTGCATTTGAATTAATATTTTGGAACTGATCAAATGATGTTATTTTCCGCTCAAATTGAATGTTGAAATGTGAATTCTAAAACTACGAAATTGTTACATATTTTATGGAGCAAAATGTTAAAGAGTTTCGTTGGTGAAATTGTGGCATTCTTATTTTATACCTTATTATAAAATCTTTTTACTCTGATAATTTGTATGTGCTTAATTGTTTTATATGCATTTATTCGGGGTGTAGAAGGGGGTGTTACACTTTCGACAATTGAAGTCTTGGTTCTGCAGGTGTCGAAGTCGCATTGAAGTATTCCATCTCACATCTTTTGAGTATTTCACTTGCATATCTTCTTTGATGCATCATCAAACCTCTACTACTCTTATAGAATTCGATACCAAGGAAGTAAGAAATGTTACCCAGATCAGACGTTTCGAACTCATTGTTAAGCTCACCTTTAAAGTCTTCGATCTCTTTCTTGCAGCTACCTGTTATCAAAAGGTCATCGACATAGAGACATAGTATAAGCAATTCACTTTTCCTTCTTCATACATAAACTCCATGTTCAGTTGTGCACTTCAAAAATTCCTTCTCCCTTAGAAAACTATATATCTTTTTATTCCAAGCTCTTAGAGCTTGTTTGAGTCCATATATGGCTTTATGCAACCTATATACTTTTCTCTCTTGACTTTGTTTCACAAACCTAACTGGTTATGCATCATAAACTTCTTCATCTAAGGGGCCATTTAGAAATTCACATTTCACATCCATCTAACACATGTACCAAGTGTTCATGTTTGCTAGACCAACAACCAACCTGATTGTTTCGATTCTAGCAACTGGTGCAAAGACTTCTTCGAAATCAATTCCTTCTTTCTAAAGAAATCCTTTTCCTACAAGTCTTACCTTGTGTCGAATTACTTCTCCTTTGGGATTCAACTTCACCTTGTATACCCACTTCACATCGATTGCCTTCTTGCCTTGAGGCAATTCGACAAGTTACCAAGTGAACAAGTGTTGTTAACTTCGATGGACTCTAGTTTCTCATTCATTTATTTCATCCACTTCGAATCTTTCCATGTCTCAACTGCATTGACTAGTTCGACATTTGCGTAGAAAGCATAATGTACCAGCTCACCTTCTTCATTGACCACATCATCTGATGTAATCACACATTCTTGCAACCTTCCAGACATGTGTCTTTTTTGTTGAGGTCTGCTTGGGTCTGCTTCACCTATGACTTCTTCCTGTTGAACTTCTTTTTCAACTTCACTAGTTGGTTCTTCATATAAGATTCTCGCTGAATCCTTCTTAACATATTCAGTTCAATCACATTCCTTAAGCTCATCTATGATCGCGTCCCTACTGATCACAACTTGCTTGTTCACTAGGTCAAATAATTTGTATCCTCCAGTCCAATGATATCCTATTAGGATCATTTGACTCGACTTGTCATCAAGCTTTCTTCTAAACTGATCTGGCACATGTCTATGTGGTATAGATCCAAACACCTTCGAATGAATTAGGCTAGGCTTGTCACCAGACTAACATTCTTTTGGCATGATTTCTTCTACCTTCTTCATCGGACATCTATTCAAGACGTATGTTACAATCGACATAGCTTATCCCCATAAATTATTAGTAGATGCCTGCCTCTCAACATACTTCTCACCATATTCATGATGGTTTCATTCTTCCTTTCTGCAGTTCCATTTTGATATAGTGTATTGTGACACCAGTTCATGCACAATCCTTTCTTTCTCACATAATACATTGAAATCTTTCGACATATACTCTCCACCACCATCAGTCCTTAGAGTCCTTAGCTTTCGACCACTTTGTCTTACGATCATAGATAAAACTTGGAAAATACCTCGATCACTTCACTTTTCTTCTTGATTAGGTAAGTCCACAGTTTTTGACTAAAATCATTTATGAATGTGACAAAGTATTTATTACCTCTAATTGAATCCACTTTGATAGGACCACACACATCAGATTATATGACTTTAAGAATTTCCTTCGACTTGCTTCCTACATCCTTGCTGAAGCTATTCTTGTGTTGTTTCCCCTAAACACATTCTTCACACACTTCACTTAGAATGTCGATTTTTGGTAATCTCGAAACCATATTTCTTCTCTTCAAATCTATAATGTCTTTGAAATTGAAATGGCCAAGTCTATAATGCCATATCCATTCATCTCTGTTGGCTGCAGTTGCAAGGCACTTATGCTCTGTCACATTAAGTTCAATCTTGAATGTTCTATTCTGAGACATTGGTGCCTTCAAGGTTAACCTACCACCTGAGTCGAGAACTCTCATCATCTTGTCTTCAATTGACACTTTGTAATTATTTTCGACTAATTTCCCTATACTGATCAAATTTCTCTTCATGCCTGGTATGTACAACACATTGGAAATTACTGACCTTTTTCTATCTTTCGTCATAATCAAAACAACATCAATACATTCAACTACTAGAGTATTGTCATTTGCAAATTTCACCATATTCTTCATTGAGGGCTTTATGTTAACAAACCAATCTTTCCTTTCAGACATGTATGATGAAAATCCTGAGTCTAAGTACCACCGGTCCTTGAATCTCTCTTCATCTCTCGTTATAACCATCAACAACATCTACTCTTCTTCTTCTTCTTCTTCTTCTTCTTCTTCTTCTTCTTCTTCTTCTTCTTCTTCTTCTTCTTCTTCTTCTTCTTCTTCTTCTTCTTCTTCTTCTTCTTCTTCTTCATGTTTCACCAACTTTTCATCAGTTTCTTGATTCTTCTTCTTTTTAGGATAATCACTAGAATATGACCATACTTCTGACAATTGTATCACCAAAATGTTACTTTTGTCAGGTTTTCAACCACTACATATTCCTCTACCTACACCACTCTCTTTGGTTTCCTTGGTTCCAGGGTTTTCTCTGATTCGAACAGTTTACTTCTTGCTAATTTTGACCAGTCAAATTGTTGTAGCCTCATTTGCCTTTGTTTCCAACCTCCTTTGCCTTTCTTTTCTTTTGCTAATTGCGCCTACAAAGTCACATCACTCTTCGACTTTCTTGCAGTTCTTTCATCCATTCTTTGTTCATGAGATTCAAGCGTCCCTTGAAGCTCTTATTTTGTCAATGTTGACAAGTCTTTCGAATCTTCTATGGCTACTACCACGTAGTCGAACTTTGGAGCCAATGACCTCACGATCTTTGCGACAATTGATCTTGATGTCAGTTGTAACACCCCATTTAAATTATTCAGTCGCTTTGTTATTTTCTGTGAGGTGTAGTTGTGTGGTGTCCTTAATTAAGGGTATGAGGTTAGGAGTAAGGGAGAGAGGTGACCTTAGTTGGGGTACTGTGGACCTAGATAAAGGAGTAAGTTAATTATGATATCGAGAGCATTATAGTGATTAATATTATTCCAACTATTATTAATAATAATGTTAATGAGATTATCATTATTATTATTATTATTATTCGTATTAATAATATTATTTGGTGGAATATTATTATTATTATTCATATTATTACTATTAGTATGAATATTATTATTAGTGGGAGAATAATATTATTATTATTATTATTATTATTATTATTATTATTATAGGATTTAAATAATAAAATAAGAAATAAGGGATTAAAGGAAATAGAGAAGTTTTTTTGGGAAAGAGAATTAGAACACGATAAACTGCCAGAGAAAAGTTTTGGGAGAAAAAGTGAGAAGAAGAACAAGGAGGAAGAGAAGGAAGCTAGGGATGTCAATCCTTCAAAATTCTTCAACGATTGAGCAATTAATCGAGGTAAGGGGAGAGAATGGATTTCAATATGGGTGAATTAACATGAGAGGGTAGTGAGAGGTCCTTTCTCTCATAGGAATTATGTGTTCTTGAGGATCCTTGAATCCAATTTTCGTAACTTGATTTGTTCTCAAATTTTCTGTTATTGTTGAATACTGTTTGTATGATGTTTTGTGTATCCGAAACCAGAATTAATACGGAATTCGTGTGAGAAATCCTCGATGCTGTCATAGAATACTAGTGAGTAGTAGATCTGGAAATCTGAACTTTTAGGGATTTGGGCAAATATGTAGAAATGAATGTGTTATATCGTTATTAGTACGATGTTCTAAGGTTTCTCTAAGGTTTAGGGATTTGGGTTAATTGTGGGAAATAGGGAGGTAATCGTAAGAATCTGAGGTTATGGCCAAATGGCTAAATGATATGTATAGTTGAATATTAATATGTGCTTGTAGGGAAAAACTTATGGGAAATTGAACCTTCGTGACCAGAACCTTGACATTGTTATATGTCTGACCCTAAAGGGTTAAATATTAGATAGTAAGTAACTTAAATGTCGTAGGGTGTAATTGAAGGAAAAATTGTAATATGTTGTCCCTATAGGAATAGGAATATTCAAATGTGGGTAACTCTGAAGTACTCAGAGCAATTGCAGGAAATAGTGTTTATGTGTTGCAAATGTTGTCAGATGAGCATAATAAACCATAGAAGTTGTGTCGTTATTGCCGTATAACCTTAGGAATGTTTTAGTGATGTTTTGGGTGCTTTGAGTAAGTGATTCGCAAGAATAATTGGGTGAATATCAGTTCCGCAGCGTAACAACGTCTTTCTGTCCGTCACGAATGTTCATGTTTTCGGTCGAAATTATTTTGGACGTAACTTTGGATCCGTAAGTCCGTTTTGATCCCCGTTCAAAGCGTTGGAAAGCTAATGAACATAGCTATGACATAGGATAGATAATGGAATTGTTTTCCCTATATTTTATATCTAATTATGTTTGAGAAGTCAATTGTGTATATGTTTTAGTAACGAATCATGTTCTGGTTCAATGATGTCTTGGTGTTTTGATGGATGTGGGCCAAGATGGTCGAATGTGGACAATCTTGTGCGATTGTGGTAATTCCCGAGAGGATTACGGTGAGCGGATGGCTCACTTGGATCAAGATTTATCGTGAATTATGTATGATGTATTATATTGCATAGTCGTGTTGACATACATTTCATATCATGTGTCTTGTGGAGATGGCTAGGTGGGAATCCATGATGTGTGCCTAGTTTCATCCGGACTTCAATGTGGAAGTTGTTGTGGAGATAAGTTGTAGTTCAGAGGAACGTATATACGACTTATCCGGATTTCGACGGGAATCGGGTTCTAGTGTGAACCGTATGAGATTGTGTTGGTACCACATGCATTGTGTCGAGTCAGTGAGTCACATTGCATTATTGTAATTGAATGTGGGCTATGAATGCCAAGTGATTGAGGTGGCACATGTATGTGCGTTATTTGTGCTTATTCTATGTGTGATGTGTAACTACTCCTTAGCATGTGTATTTCACCGTTTATTTATTGAATGTAGTTCTCACCCCTTTTTATTGTTGTGTCTGTGCTCTCTTGGGAGTACAGGTGACCAGGTACCTGAGTAGTGCTTGGAGGGTGTTGCTATTTGATCGAGTCTTAGGAGTCGTTCTGATACGTAACATGGGATGACGGGATTACGTTGTTATTTGACTACTTTATTTGTTTATTGTTACGTATCTTCATTTGTTGGACTTATGTTGTATGACCTCGTGTCGATGAGAATTATATTGGAGAATTGATTTGTATTCCGCTGCTTAATTGAAAACTAAATAATATTGATTATCTTAATGAAATGAAGTGACTTAGTGTGATATCCCACTGTGTTAGAGAACTCTGATGAATTTTATGAATTATTTCTTTTATATTTATTATATTACGCATACGGGGTAAAGTGGGGTGTTACATCAATGCTTCTCCACGTACATTGATTTGAATCGCCAGTTTTGTAACCCTAGTGAAGAAATCGGTTATGCTTTCAGTGTCCTCCATCTGAAGTAATTTATAGGTTCTTTTGTGAGTTTGTAACCTCACCTCTTTCATCTTTTTTGCACCTTCAAACAATTTCTCCAGAATTTTCTATACTTCTTTCGCTGATTCTACATCAATAACCTTTTCAAAATTATCTAGATCAATGCATTGATGAATTATAAAGAGGGCTTTATAATCTTTCTTCTTCAATTCTTTGTGTGTAGCCTTTTCTTCATCAGTCGCATTTTCTGCAAGCGGTGTTACTCCTTCCTTCACAAGATCCCAAAGATCTTGATAACATAAAACAACCTTTATCTGCTTACATCAATTCTCATAATTATTGTTCTTGAGAACCGGAAGACTCGCTAAAAAATGCCCATTTGGATGATTCATCGCTATCGCGTTTTGCTTCCACGAATCACAAACGAAGCTCTAGATACCATATGTTGGAATTGACCCAATCTTAGAGAATTTTGAACCAATCTTAATAAAAAAAGATTCATAGGATATGTTATATAACAATTCTGTCTTCCTTAAATTTTTGGTAACAATAGTTGTACCAATCACTCAAAACCAAAAGTTTCCCTTTACACACCGTACTATATACATGGCAGATCGCGTGGTTGTGTTCCTTTTGGAACACTTACCCCAATTGCTGCAATGCGAAGCTAGTTTGTTGTCTGGAGTGGAAGACAAAATCATATCCCTCCGTAATGAACTCGAAATAATAAAAACATATCTCAAAACTTCTTCTAAAGGGAAGAAGAACTCGAAATAATAAACACATATCTCAAAACTTCTTCTAATGTTTATTTAAGATATAAAAAGTGATTTATGTCTAATTGGGGCTCAACATACTTATTGTCTTTTCAGGCTTCTAACTCCACTTGGGATTCAACCCTTCAAACACCTGCTCATTGGTAACTTGTTTTTCTCTTAATTTACATGCATCATTCCATGTGATCTTTTTCTATTAATTTACATGACATAAGGACTTGTGAGATTGTTTGAAAGAGCTTATGAAAAATGCTCTTGTCCCGAGTCATGACATGTCTATAATCTGTTTTTAGCTTTTTTTCATTAATTCTCTAGGATTACTTATGAAAACTTCTTATTGCTTATATGAATGAAGTTGACTTTGTTTTATCTTTTTTCATAGAAATATCTTATACATAAGTATTTATATGATAGGCTTGATTAAGTGGTTTACCAACCATGCCTAAGTATTTGAAATGCAGCTTTCTTATGTATTTCATTTTTTGGATTTTCGATATTGCAGGTTTCTGAGATTCTTAATGTAACTCCAGAAACCTGGTTCTTGTTCCTCAAGGTGGAAACACTGGTCTTGTAGGTGGAAGTGTGTCCGTCTTTGATGAAGTATACTCTTTAACTCTTCCTCTTGCCAACGAAACACTCGACATTACATTAAAGGAGACATGTTATACTATTTTGGCATATCCTATTGTACATTGACAGATTTTTTATTGTCTAATGCTGCAGGTGATTGTTAGTCTTAGTTCAATGAACAAGATCGTATCTTTTGACAAGCTTGTCTTTATATACTTGGTGTGAAGGGTGCCAGCAAAGATTCTCCCCGTGCAAATTCTAGGCTACTAGTCACCATTGTAGCCGGTTCAGCACTCGCTAGGGAACTATCACTCATGTCTGCAATTGCAGTTGGGCAGCTAGTTAAGAGTCACATGAAATACAACAGATCTAGCAGGGATATCTCCAAAATTGTCTCATGAGCTGGCTAAATACAACAAAATAATAAACATGTAGAGGGGACCGACGCCTCTAATAGGGACAAAAACGACCAAAAAGAGAGGTATATAGTTATAGTTGACTTTCAAAAGAACTATTGGTGGTGGCGGCTAAGGTTGAATAATAAAATGATGATTGGCGCCTTTTCAATAATACATCCAGCTCAACAAGAGCATGTGGTAAGAACCAAATAAGAAAAGCTTGACCACCTAGTCCGTGTGAGACATTGTCTTTTATGAGATTGTACAAAAGGGTTAACTCAAAAAATGGAGAAAAATAAATAGGTAAACTTTGGCTTTAATTATATTCTTTTTGTTTTGTTTTAATTATTATGTACTGTGTTATTATGACATTGAAAGCTATTGTAAAATATTTCACTGATAGAACTAAAAGTTCTCTTTACAATGTTGCAACTACATGCTTTAAATAAGAGAGAATAGAAAACCTAATGAGTTTTGACTAATGGGCCTCATTACTAATACTACTAATTACTATTTACAGTCTAATATTTACAACACTCCCCCTCAAGCTGGTGAATGGATATCTATCATTCCCAGCTTGCAAGTAAGTTGTTTGAATCTTTCTGTTGGTAAGCCTTTTGTTAACACATCTGCGAGCTGATGCCCAGAAGGAACGTAAGATGTAGTTATCAGCCCACTATCCAACTTCTCTTTGATAAAATGTCGGTCAATCTCAATGTGTTTAGTCCTGTCATGCTGAACAGGATTATGAGCAATACTAATAGCCGATTTATTGTCACAAAACAATTTCATAGGGCCTTCACACTGTATCTTCAAGTCTTCTAGAACTTGTTTCATCCACAATAGTTCACAAATTCCTAGTGCCATAGCTCTAAATTCTGCCTCGGCGCTTGATCGAGCAACTACACTTTGCTTCTTACTCTTCCAAGCTACAAGGTTACCACACAGAAAAGTACAATAGCCTGACGTAGATCTTCTATCACTCACTGAGCCGGCATAATCCGCATCAGTGTAAGTCTTCATAGCTAAATTCTCACCTCTTTTAAACAAAAGTCCTCTCCTGGAGTTGCTTTAAGATATTGTAGGACGCGGTCTACAGCCTGCAAATGTCTCACCCTCGGATCATGCATGAATTGGCTCACCACACTGACTGCATATGCTAAATCTGGTCTAGTGTGTGCCAAGTAAATCAATTTTCCCACTAATCTCTGATATTGACCCTTGTCAACTTTGTCACTTTCCTCCTCAAAGCTTATCCTGTGATTTTGTTCAATGGGAACACTTGCAGGTTTGCATCCAAGTTTGCCTGTTTCCTGCAAAAGATCAAGAACATACTTCCTTTGAGAGATAAAGATGCCTTGCTTTGAGTAGGCTACCTCAATTCCCAAGAAATACTTGAGTTGTCCAAGGTCTTTCATCTCAAACTCCGCCGATAATCTCTCTTTGAGCAAATGTCTCTCAGTCAAATCATCTCCTGTAACAATAATATCATCAACATAAACAAGAAGTACAGTCAATTTTCCTTCCTGTGAATGTTTAAAAAATAAAGTGTGGTCTCCTTGACTTTGCTTATAGCCCAAACACACCATTGCCTTTGTGAATCTTCCAAACCATGCCCGAGGGGACTGCTTTAGTCCATATAAGACTTTCTTCAATTTACACACCTTGTTAGCTTCATTTGTTATGCCAACACCCGGTGGAATCTCCATATACACTTCTTCCTCTAAGTCTCCATGCAAGAATGCATTTTTAACATCAAACTGTTGCAATTCCCATCCACATGAAGCAGCAAGAGATAGTAAAATTCGAACAGTGTTCATTTTTGCCACTGGGGCAAATGTCTCCTCATAATCAATACCATATGTCTGAGTATAACCTTTTGCCACTAGTCTTGCCTTGTACCGATCAAGTGTGCCATCAGATTTATACTTTACGGTATAGATCCATCTGCATCCAACCGGCTTTTTGTCTTTTTGCCTTTCAATAATCTCCCAAGTACCATTTTTTTCAAGTGCTCTCATTTCCTCATCCATAGCTTGGACCCAATTTCTATTTTGCAATGCTTCTTCAACTGATAATGGGATTTTCACAGAATCAACAGCTGCAATAAAACTTTGATATTGTGTGGAAAGATGTTTAGTGGAGACATATTGAGAGATAGGGTGTCGATATAAGGAGGGACAAAATCTTTTATCCTTCCTCAAAGCAATGGGTAAATCAACTGGATTAGTGTCACAAGTATCAGAAATAAAACAATCATCATTTGAGGAATCATTTTCAGTACTTACCTCCGGTTCAGACGATTGAATTTGTTTCTGGAGAAGGTCAGATTTACTTCTTCTCTGATATACTAGAGTTGGTGCTGAAGGTGCTGATTCCTGTGGAACATAAGGCATTGAAGGACCAGGAACAATTACTGACTCAGATTCAGGTGTTGAACTAGGACTCAAACTCAAACTAGGTGACAACTCGGGTTCAAGAGAGGGAACACTGACAGGTGTTCTCGGGAGGCTAGGACCAAGGATCAGAAACTCGGACTCAGACTCTAAGTCACTCATGTTCTCCCCCTGAGACTGAGAATGAGTGAAGTATGACACATTTTCATGAAAGGTGACATCTTTGGAGACAAAGAATTTCCGACTCGGAGGATGATAACATTTGTACCCTCTTTTATTGGATGCATAACCCAGAAAGATACATCTAAAAGCACGGGGATCCAACTTGTTGCGATATTGTTTGTGAACATGAACAAAAGCAACACAATCAAACACGCGAGACTCAAGATTATGTAAGATAGGAACAGAGGGAAAACGTGAGAGCATAAATTGAGCAGGACTAATATTACCTAACACTCGAGATGGGACCCGATTAATCAGATAGGCAGCAGTAAGAACTGCCTCCCCCCAATAAGAGGTGGGAACAGACATTTGAAACAGGAGAGATCGAGCAACTTCAAGTAAATGACGGTTTTTTCTTTCTGCGACACCGTTTTGTTGTGGGGTGTCAACACATGTGAATTCATGAAGAATGCCATGTTTACTAGTGAAGTTGGAGAAGGTATGATTGACATATTCTTTACCATTGTCAGAACGAACTCTTTTTATACATTTCGCAAATTGTGTTTGTACCATATTATAAAATTGGATAAATATTTGTGGTACTTCGGATTTAGTATTCATCAAGAAAATCCAAGTTACCCGAGTACAATCATCAATAAATGAAACAAACAATTTTGCACCAAAAATATTAGAGGTAGGGGCAGGTCCCCAAACATCAGAATGAATCACATCAAAAGGTTCAGCACTTTTATTAAAACTGGAAGGAAAAATTACACAATTGTGTTTTGCCAACTGACAAACGTCACACTTAAAAGACTCAACAGAATGGTTTAAAAACAATGACGGAAACATAGACTTAATGATATAAAATGGAGGGTGACCGAGACGCTTGTGCTGAAGCCAAATGTGTGAGGCTGAAGAGGAAGACTGAGACTGGAGACAGGAGGACAACACCTTTGGATGGTCATCAGAGAAGTAGTATAACCCTTCCTTTTCCTTAGCAATTCCAATCGTCTTCCCCGTGGTAAGGTCCTGAAAAATACAATGGGACATAAAAAACGTTACTTTACAATTTAGATCACGGGTAAGCTTATGGATGGAAATCAAATTGTGGGAACATGAAGCACGGATTGCAATTGAAATGGAGGTTGCAAGTCAATATTTCCAGTGCCAACAACACAAGCCTGAGAGCCATCAGCAACAGTGATATAAGGAATACTCGAAGGTGTCGTATAAGAGCATAATAATGTGGAATCAAATGTCATATGATTAGTAGCACCAAAGTCAAGAATCCACGCATTCTTAGGGATATTACCACAAACAGTAAAAGATCGGGAACACAAACTCTTACCGGTAACTGCTAGAGACCCAGAACCAGAAGGCTTACTCATGGAGTCAAGCATAGACTTCAACCGTTCCACGTCATTCTGGCTGAAGGAGGAAAGATCAGTTCCCTCTTTTTCAAATCTGTCAGTATCATGGGCATGTGTGACAACATGTGCCTGATGCTGGTGCATGTTGCGAGAACTACCTCCTCGGCTAAGAACCTGTTCCCTTCCATGTAGTTTGAAACACCTATCCTTTGTATGCCCTGATCGGTTGCAATGCTCACAATAGAATTTGTCACGACCATTCTTAGATGATGACGATGGTGGTCCTTGTCTTGTTGTTTTTCTAGCTACTAGTGCTGACACATCTGGGGGCTGTTCATGAAGCATAGTTTGACGACGGGTCTCCTCACTACGAACAGTGTAAAAAACTTCATTAAGATCAGGAAATTTTTCCTTTACCCAAAATCTGCACCCGAATGGGGTCAAATTCAGCATTAAGGCCGGCTAAGAAATCAAAGATCCTATCCCGCTCAACAACAGTATTCAAGGTGGCAGTATCCTTGCTGCACTCCATCTTCAAATTCTGATATTGATCCAACTCAATCCAAAAACCATTGAGAACTCCAAAGTAATCGTTGACCGAAAGACTTCCCTGCTTAGTGTTGAATATTTTCCTCTTTAAATCATAACAAGCAGACATATCTTGTTTCATGGAATAACTTCGACGAAGATAATCCCAAACTGCCTTTGCACTTGAGAGATACATGCAATTTCTACTAATTTCTGGAGATATGGAGTTCCAAAGCCAAGTAATAATAGCAGAATCATCTTTATCCCAGGAAGAGAAATTAGGAGCAGTAACCAGAGGAGGATTGCCTTCAATATGATCTAGCATGTCACAACATTTTAGAGTGTGTCTGATGAACTGAGACCATTGAAAATAATTTTTTCCGGTAAGCCAGTAACCTTTTTGAACGACAAAATCCTTAGCATTAAATGGGACTGGTGGATTTGTGGGAGGTGGAGGCGGAGGTGGTTGTTGGTTAATAATCTCGGCCATTGAAGGGACAATCGAGAGGAACAAACAGCAGATATGTATTGAATCACAAAGAAAAAATACAAAGAAACCAAAAAACAAGCAGTAGGGTTGCAATAGAACTGCAATAGAATGAAAAAACAGCAATGATCCAAACACCCAAAAAAAAAAACTGCAAGGATGACCGGCAGTGAAAAAAAAGAAAAAAAACACCGTTACAACGGCGGCTAGGGTTTATGCGGAAGCGAGACCCCAAAAAACAGGAGTTGTGATACCATATTGTAAAATATTTCACTGATAGAATTAAAAGTTCTCTTTACAATGTTGCAACTACATGCTTTAAATAAGAGAGAATAGAAAACCTAATGGTTTTGACTAATGAGCCTCATTACTAATACTACTAATTACTATTTACAGTCTAATATTTACAACAAAAGCTATTGCCTCAGAATCAGTATTTTAGTGTGTGAGTGTGGAGGAGTATTTTGCTTTATTGTTGTAATCTCCAAGTTCTGGTAAGTTTGTAAATTTAGCAAGAGCCGAGAACATCAATGGAATGTAAAGTTGTTGATAATAATCTCTGGTTTGGTCGTCACTCAATACTTTTGTCTTTTCAGTTGTCTGTTGGTGGTTGGCACTTAATTATGGAAGTAAATTCTATTTTCTAGTCTCATGGCTTCTAATTATGTTCATTCAATCCAAGGTGTATAAATATCTTCAGCTGTGTCTCTATAGGGAATAGCGTGCAAAGACCCCTGGAATGAGGTATAATAAATTTGAAAGATAAAATGATCTGCTAAAGGAATGTTATGTAGATATTTAAGACTTTGGTGTAGGAATTCTAGAAGCATCATCCTATTGATAGATACAGCATAATTGTTTACTCAATTATTCTAATGAATCAGTGTTGAGAGGTGTGCTATATCTATATTTATCCATCACATAACCTTTTAACCCGACCTCCTTGAAAATAATCCGTTGCTTATATAGATGAAATGAATGGGTGTTTAATAACCTTTTGTGGTACATTAAGTGCAGAAGTTCACCAGAGAATAGTCATTTGTTACTAACCTTTGGCTTGCACATTAGTCTATTGATTTTCATTGTGATTAACTTAGCTGTTATATACTTTTTAGTAACATCAGGTGGTCCAATAAGTATATCGTATATAGTCTTTTCCTAGCATATCATATTTATTAATGTAAATTGGCCACAATTTTAATTTGATACCCACGGTTTACTTTTTTTGATACCCACGGTGAGCCCTTTATTAATGGGCAAGCTGCTCCTTATGATCCCAAGTACCATGAAGAGTGGGTCAGGAACAATGCCCGTGCAAATGAAAAATACGTGTCATAACCTTATTTCTGCACGTCACACGTATGCTCAGTAATCTATTCCGTGCAGCTAACTTGGATAACTAAATTTTGTTGTTTCTTAAAGCAAGGTATCTCATTTATCATCAATGTGCATCTCCGTTGTGATTATTCTGTTTTTGACTATTGTTTCTTTCGAATATATGATGACTCTTAGCAACTCTATTAAATTTCGTTCTCGTTGTATACTATGTCCCAGATCATCTTACACATTATTCTTGATGGAGGGCCCACCGGTATGTTGATAGCTGTCACTGGTGCAAGCCATGTCACGTGTGGATCTAGAGGAACTGGAGTACCCACAAGAATTTCAAGAAAAATGCAAAAGAAAAATCAAGTAGTTATATTACATGACCCAGAAAGACAGTTCATTCGCAGTGAGGGAGAAGTTCTTGTTGCTGATTTTTTGTGGTATTCTGCAGCCAGACCCTGTAGCAATAACTGCAATGTCCATATTATTCATTTACACAATTTTTTATTCACATTTGTCTAAATTTATGCCCGGTTATTGTAGGTTTCTCCAATACATATGGATGGAAGACCGATATACATTGAGGATCGAAGACCAAGCACTAGCAGCGCCGCTCGAGGAGGAAGTAAGGTCCATTTTTTTGCCTCAATTTCTTAATCTTTCTAATGTTATGAGAGTTTTACCTGTTAGTCAGAAAGCTTTGGAATTATTGATTGCTAGTTGTTACTTCCATTGCTTAAGGGACCATGTGCGTCTCACGTGTGTGCAGTAGCTTTAGTGCTCTTATTATTAGACCTGTGGCTGTTCTTACCGGGTCTCATTTGTGTGTGCATGCCATATTAGTTTTACAGGGGACTGATTGTTATGGATGTACATGCTAATGTGCTGGTTGTTGTGATGGCTTTACCAACCTGGGGAATCTTGTTTGAAACGGAAATATGGATGGGTTGGGGAATGTATCAGAGTCCGAGTGTGATATTACAATGTGGGTGCTGCTTGATAGTGATACCTTGTAGGGAGCTGAAATTTTATCATTAACCGTTTTTGCTCTGAAATTTATGTGGGCATATTTCTGGGTTCCATTTGGTCTCATGAGATTATGCAGGGTAGGAGGTGACTAATAAAGGAAAGCATATTTTTCTTGACATTTTGTTACTGCTATTACATCCACCAAAGGAATTGTTAAGAGTCCCATCCAAAGGTGTTGTCCTCCTGTCTCCAGTCTCAGTCTTCCTCTTCAGCCTCACACATTTGGCTTCAGCACAAGCGTCTCGGTCACCCTCCATTTTATATCATTAAGTCTATGTTTCCGTCATTGTTTTTAAACCATTCTGTTGAGTCTTTTAAGTGTGATGTTTGTCAGTTGGCAAAACACAATCGTGTAACTTTTCCTTCCAGTTTTAATAAAAGTGCTGAACCTTTTGATGTGATTCATTCTGATGTTTGGGGACCTGCCCCTACCTCTAATATTTTTGGTGCAAAATGGTTTGTTTCATTTATTGATGATTGTACTCGGGTAACTTGGATTTTCTTGATGAATACTAAATCCGAAGTACCACAAATATTTATCCAATTTTATAATATGGTACAAACACAATTTGGGAAATGTATAAAAAGAGTTCGTTCTGACAATGGTAAAGAATATGTCAATCATACCTTCTCCAACTTCACTAGTAAACATGGCATTCTTCATGAATTCACATGTGTTGACACCCCACAACAAAACGGTGTCGCAGAAAGAAAAAACCGTCATTTACTTGAAGTTGCTCGATCTCTCCTGTTTCAAATGTCTGTTCCCACCTCTTATTGGGGGGAGGCAGTTCTTACTGCTGCCTATCTGATTAATCGGGTCCCATCTCGAGTGTTAGGTAATATTAGTCCTGCTCAATTTATGCTCTCACGTTTTCCCTCTGTTCCTATCTTACATAATCTTGAGTCTCGCGTGTTTGGTTGTGTTGCTTTTGTTCATGTTCACAAACAATATCGCAACAAGTTGGATCCCCGTGCTGTCAGATGTATCTTTCTGGGTTATGCACCCAATAAAAGAGGGTACAAATGTTATCATCCTCCGAGTCGGAAATTCTTTGTCTCCAAAGATGTCACCTTTCATGAAAATGTGTCATACTTCACTCATTCTCAGTCTCAGGGGGAGAACATGAGTGACTTAGAGTCTGAGTCCGAGTTTCTGATCCTTGGTCCTAGCCTCCCGAGAACACCTGTCAGTGTTCCCTCTCTTGAACCCGAGTTGTCACCTAGTTTGAGTTTGAGTCCTAGTTCAACACCTGAATCTGAGTCAGTAATTGTTCCTGGTCCTTCAATGCCTTATGTTCCACAGGAATCAGCACCTTCAGCACCAACTCTAGTATATCAGAGAAGAAGTAAATCTGACCTTCTCCAGAAACAAATTCAATCGTCTGAACCGGAGGTAAGTACTGAAAATGATTCCTCAAATGATGATTGTTCTATTTCTGATACTTGTGACACTAATCCAGTTGATTTACCCATTGCTTTGAGGAAGGATAAAAGATCTTGTCCCTCCTTATATCGACACCCTATCTCTCAATATGTCTCCACTAAACATCTTTCCACACAATATCAAAGTTTTATTGCAGCTGTTGATTCTGTGAAAATCCCATTATCAGTTGAAGAAGCATTGCAAAATAGAAATTGGGTCCAAGCTATGGATGAGGAAATGAGAGCACTTGAAAAAAATGGTACTTGGGAGATTATTGAAAGGCAAAGAGAAAAAAAGCCAGTTGGATGCAGATGGATCTATACCGTAAAGTATAAATCTGATGGCACACTTGATCGGTACAAGGCAAGACTAGTGGCAAAAGGTTATACTCAGACATATGGTATTGATTATGAGGAGACATTTGCCCCAGTGGCAAAAATGAACACTGTTCGAATTTTACTATCTCTTGCTGCTTCATGTGGATGGGAATTGCAACAGTTTGATGTTAAAAATGCATTCTTGCATGGAGACTTAGAGGAAGAAGTGTATATGGAGATTCCACCGGGTGTTGGCATAACAAATGAAGCTAACAAGGTGTGTAAATTGAAGAAAGCCTTATATGGACTAAAGCAGTCCCCTCGGGCATGGTTTGGAAGATTCACAAAGGCAATGGTGTGTTTGGGCTATAAGCAAAGTCAAGGAGACCACACTTTATTTTTTAAACATTCACAGGAAGGAAAATTGACTGTACTTCTTGTTTATGTTGATGATATTATTGTTACAGGAGATGATTTGACTGAGAGACATTTGCTCAAAGAGAAATTATCGGCAGAGTTTGAGATGAAAGACCTTGGACAACTCAAGTATTTCTTGGGAATTGAGGTAGCCTACTCAAAGCAAGGCATCTTTATCTCTCAAAGGAAGTATGTTCTTGATCTTTTGCAGGAAACTGGCAAACTTGGATGCAAACCTGCAAGTGTTCCCATTGAACAAAATCACAGGATAAGCTTTGAGGAGGAAAGTGACAAAGTTGACAAGGGTCAATATCAGAGATTAGTGGGAAAATTGATTTACTTGGCACACACTAGACCAGATTTAGCATATGCAGTCAGTGTGGTGAGTCAATTCATGCATGATCCGAGGGTGAGACATTTGGAGGCTGTAGACCGCGTCCTACAATATCTTAAAGCAACTCCAGGGAGAGGACTTTTGTTTAAAAGAGGTGAGAATTTAGCTATGAAGACTTACACTGATGCGGATTATGCCGGCTCAGTGAGTGATAGAAGATCTACGTCAGGCTATTGTACTTTTCTGTGTGGTAACCTTGTAGCTTGGAAGAGTAAGAAGCAAAGTGTAGTTGCTCGATCAAGCGCCGAGGCAGAATTTAGAGCTATGGCACTAGGAATTTGTGAACTATTGTGGATGAAACAAGTTCTAGAAGACTTGAAGATACAGTGTGAAGGCCCTATGAAATTGTTTTGTGACAATAAATCGGCTATTAGTATTGCTCATAATCCTGTTCAGCATGACAGGACTAAACACATTGAGATTGACCGACATTTTATCAAAGAGAAGTTGGATAGTGGGCTGATAACTACATCTTACGTTCCTTCTGGGCATCAGCTCGCAGATGTGTTAACAAAAGGCTTACCAACAGAAAGATTCAAACAACTTACTTGCAAGCTGGGAATGATAGATATCCATTCACCAGCTTGAGGGGGAGTGTTGTACATATTAGACTGTAAATAGTAATTAGTAGTATTAGTAATGAGGCCCATTAGTCAAAACCCATTAGGGTTTCTATTCTCTCTTATTTAAAGCATGTAGTTGCAACATTGTAAATGGAACTTTTAATTCTATCAGTGAAATATTTTACAATAGGAATGAATGGCAACATTGGGTATTGCCAAAAAATTCATGGGAGCTACAACATTACTTGTTTTGTAGTTTGTTTTTATTCTTGTGCTTTTGTGAAGAACTGTATCTTGTCCTTGACCTCCTCTTATACTGGTTTTCTTTCTTCAATGAAACTATTTGAAAATGATGTCTTTGTAAAGCATTTTATATCAATTTGATCTAGTAATAAAAAGTGTCCCCTTGCACTATTAAGGAATGAAGTTACTGAACATCATTCGGTTGTGTGGAACATCAGGAGGAAGCTAGTGTTACTTTATGACAGAGAATGAATTTATGGTGTTTAACATTCTTTCAAATTTTTTACAGGTTCTGTGATGGCACTAATTGGTTCTATGATGTCAATGATAGTTGTAAGTTCACTATTCAGGTTTATTTTTCTTATCATGTAAAGTTTAAACAGAAAGCACTGCACTGAGGTCGTGATTTGGGGAGCGGAGAGCAAAATAGTTCAATACAATATTATGGAGTGCAAGATTTGTAGACAGTGTATTGAATTTCTAGTGTTATCGTAACTTTGTTGGTTATTATGTTAACATGCTTAGATAATTGTGAGTTCTCTTTGATGAGGTGAGATATTGTTAGAATAATATAAAATTGTGTTAGAAAAGATCCACCTACGTCCTGCAGCGCAAGTAACTTCTTCTACATGGCTCCCAAGCGCATCCTCAAGGAGCTCAAGGACATGCAAAAAGATCCACCTACGTCCTACATCGCAAGTAACTTTTTGTTGATATGAATTTGTGATTTAATTTGATATTCTTATGAATTTAAATTAAGCATAGAAAATTTTAGAAAAATAAATATATAGAGATTAATTTGTGATTTTATGCGATACTTCGGCAAATTGTTTTTCATCTTAATCTTTTATTATGACTTTTAAAAACTTCAAATTTTAATTTTAGAAAAATTAATTTAATGATACTTGTACATTATCCAAGCGCAATCCAATCTGCAATTCTTCTTTTCACTGATGCATCCCAACTTTTTTCATATTTTATCCATGTAGTAGATCTTCTTGATTGTTGTATTATTTTAAATGTTTCTTTTGACTATTCTTGAACAACCAGTTGTGATGTTGAAATTAAAAGACTGCTATTATAAAAATGTTTAGGGATTATCTTTCATATTGCTTCTGGAACTTGTTTCTATTGCAAATCATAACTTGTTATTGTTTTTCTTTGTGGATTAATGCATTGTTGTTGTGTAACTTGCAGGATGTCTTGGATGGCAAGTACGATAACCTTTCAGAGGAGTAATTTGTTATTTTGAATTCCTTCACTACTGGTTTCCTGCGGATTTTGACAAAACTTCCGCAGGAAACATGTTACCTGCGATTCTACCTGCGATTTTTCGTTTAAAGCTAAAATCTCCGTCGGTAATTAGTTGAACAGGTAAAGTCGCAGGAGAAAGTCGCAGTAAATAGTCGCAGGAAATAGTTGCAGGTAAAACAGCTATATTCGCAGGAAAAGTCACAGCAAACTGATAATCCGTAGGTCAGTTCGCAGGTAATTTCTCTCTCATGTTTTTAATTTTTATTATTAGTTGTGTTTAATTCATATTTAAAATAATATAATTAATGTTAAATATGAAAGTAATAATAATATAAAAATAAAAATCTAATTTGAATAAGTCAATGCAACACTAATCACATTCAAATTTTTAAAGTCAATAACAAGTACTTCTAGAGTTACATTAGTAAAAATGACATAATCAAGTTATTAATAACCACTTGTCCAACCAAATTAATAAGAAAAAACAATGCAATTTCAAACTAGTTAACAAGAAAAAGTAATCCAAATCAAAATTCACTACTAATGTGTTCACTAATGTCTTCATCTGATTCATCAACATCATCTTCACTTGGATTATCAGTTAACTATTGGCTTGGGGTGGATGAGAAGAAGATGCAGCAAATCCTAAATGATTCATTAATAATGAAAGCTCTAGATGATAGATTTCCAATGTAGGAAAATGCACATTTACAGTTTGGGCTGGCAATTTGACTGTTACTGCATGAAGGAGGTGAACAACCATTTGTTGGTGTTGAATACAAGGGAACGACTTGAGGAGCTTTGCAGTAAACCTGATTAGAAACTCCATTTTCAAGACAAATCTTGTTTTGAGCCAATCTGCAAAAACATTCGATAAATTTCTCAGAACGAAAACCAGTGTCAAGTAGTTCGAGTCCATCCAAAAAAACGACATCATATGTATAATGAAGCTTACCTCAAGTCGAAATTCAATTTCTGGTTTCCCATCTCGAGGTCGGTAATACCATTGTTTTGCAAATCAATGAGTTGCAGACTTCTTCTGTAGCCACTGCTAAGATTTAATGTGCCACTGAGCTGGTTGTCCTTCAGTATTCTGTTAGACAAATTTCAGTAACTATGCATAAGCTGATTTTCATGAAAAACTTATTGAAATAAGCTCAAAATATAAACTGGTCTAATGTGAGAAGGATGGAGAAACATACATTGTCGTCAGATCTGGCAGACTAGAAGCATAAACCCATGAAGGAATATCAGAAGAATTGAAATTATTGTCACTCAGATCCCTGAAAACAGTTTTTTCTTAAGAATCTGCAAATTAAAATCACTGCATAATGCATGATTTATGTGCCTATGGTTTACATATAGTTGTTGCATGAAATTAATCATGCATTTCTTGTAGATCATATAATTATAATTAAGTATTCGATCTCCTTTTAAAGCGATAAATAAAGTACAACGTAACGTCCGTGTTATACTACTTACACGTATGTGAGACGAGTCATTCCAGTAAAATCCGGCAGAGAGTCGTTCAGTTCATTGTGAGATAAATAGCTGCAAAAATATATTCAATATAAAAAATTGATTCTTTAGAAAATGAGTTAGTGATAAATATGAAGCTTAACAAGTCGTGGTTCTTTGATTTTCTTACATTTCGCTTAGTTTTTCGAGATTGTTCAAACTGTTAGGCACTCTCCCGCTTAACCGAATCTTGTCAAAGCGTTTGTATACAAGAGAGAATATTCAATTCAGCCAAAGAAATTCAGAGATAACATAAATTGTGAGATTGTAAGTGAAGCCACAATATACTTACACAACTTCCACTTTGCTCAGAAGGCTTAGGCTGCCAGGAATACTGTCGGATAGTTGATTGTGGTCGAAAAGCCTGGCAAATACAAATCGTCCTTATAAATTTATAGACATTTACAAAAAATTTAAATAGAATAATTCAAAAATTACGAAATACATTTTTGCTCTGTTTGTTGCATTGGGCAAATTAACCATCAATCTACAAAAGAAATTAAGAAGCAAGTCCACGAGTTAGAATAAATCTCATCTATAAAATATAAAATGCATGAAATTGATATCAAACATATCATGTTATTTACCTTTGCAGAAGCCTCCTAATAATAGCCTCATCAAGATCAAAATGCCTGTTTGTGGCAAGAACAAGTACACGCTCTTTATCTTTTGTACGCAGACCATCCCAATTTACCATAAACTCATTCTTCATTTTACGCATAGCCTCGTGCTCACCAGGATTTTCACGTCTCCCTAACATACTATCAACCTGGCACAAGTACCACAACAATAATACACAGATAACAATAGATGAAAGAAGTGGAATACAAATGAAATGTGAAAATGATCTGCTTATTAATGTGTACAGAGGGAATTACAGAGAATGACGGAAACCTTGACTACCATAGAGTTTATGCTCCTATAGGAAGTTATTGCCTCCTATCCATAACTAACTTAAGTAAAATCCAAGATGCCTTCACATTCTCTTACTCAACCCGTTATACCAAAGACGCTTACAACTACTGATCCAAGGCATGCCACTTAAAATATACTAAACATTTTTTGGATCCATTATTCTATCATATTCTAATAAACTAAAAATATTTAAATAAATGTCACATCAAACCAGATAAAAGAATGAGTTTAAAACTCTTATGTCACAACAAATTGTGAAGTACTATTCACCGGTTTCCACAACAAATTGTGAAGTATTATTATTATTATTATTCACTATCTTAATGTTGAAGCAAAGATTTCATCAATGAGAACAAGTGCCAAATAGACTATCAGGGTCAATGCTCTTCCCTGTCACTTGCAAAACATATTGTGCTAAGCACTGCTTATTAGCCATCTTTGCAGACAACCATTCAGCTTGTAGATCTTCATTGTAACTTAAGCTACCAAATATTGGCTAAAAGAGCTGTTAACAACATCAAAAACATACCCTTCAATTATTCTAGCAGTACCACTCAGAGCACGCCAAGTTGTCAGTGCAGCAAAAGGAATGGCACTTGCTTCCTACAAAATGAAAAATTAAGAAAAAGCATGGCTTCATCCAAAGTAAATAAAGAGGGAAATTCATGGTTGGTTGTTAAATTAGAAAGCACTAATAATATTGTACAATATCATGTACTAATGGCTGTGATGGTAAAACTAATGAATTGGACATAACTAGTCAATCATCTAAAACTATTAAGAAGTAATTCTAAATGCTGACGGCACTAACCAGAAAAGAAGAAAACCAATTAACCATATGGTTAAACGAAACATAAGAAAATAAAACATAATAATCAACTTATCAAGTAACCTTCTGCAAGTAGGAAAATAAAACATAATAATCAACTTATCAACTTATCAATTTAATTTGTTTACTAAATGACTTATCCTATAACAGCATAATGGTGTATATATACATATATTATGACTAATGATTTTAGTTCACATATATAAAATAGGATTTAGTGTATTGCAGGTTTATTATCCTATATCTATGTTCCTTTGGTATTAATGAATTGCAGCCACACCTCAACAATATATATCTCTACACTATATGCCTACCTAACATATAAAAATCAATATATTATGCCATTAATCTTACACCATATTAATAGCAGTGAACCATATATCTTACACCATATTAATAGTAGTGAACCATATATTACAACTGCACCAATTCACCGTGTATCAATAAGAAGGAAGCACCTCATGTAATCATGTTAATTGGCTGATGTAAATGCCAAAAGTAATCCTTATGATGTGTTTGATACACACCAAAGCACGTCACAAACAGAAGCCAAGACGCTCGGAAAAGCGACATTGATAAGAGCCAACAAGCCTGCAATAATCGACACCAAAACCTCTTGTTAGAACACAGATTGGTTCTTAATAATATTTCTATGTTTTGATGATAACTGTTGTAAATATTAGACTGTAAATAGTAATTAGTAGTATTAGTAATGAGGCCCATTAGTCAAAACCCATTAGGGTTTCTATTCTCTCTTATTTAAAGCATGTAGTTGCAACATTGTAAATGGAACTTTTAATTCTATCAGTGAAATATTTTACAATATGGTATCAAAGCCTGGTTTAAGATCCGGTGGGCCACCTTCTATGGTTTCCGCTATCGGACCACCCACCATCTATTTCCACGCTTCAGTTGTCCAGTCCTAAGCGTGAGGGGGTGTTTTAAGAGTCCCACATCGGACAATATATGGCATGAACATGTGTTTATAAGTGGGGGCAATCCTCACTCTACCAGCCGGTTTTGTAGGGTTGAGTTAGGCCCAACCACATTTCTTAACAATAACTATTATGAAATTTTGTATTTAAGAATTATATACTCTAAAACTTGCTTGAGAATGTTTGCTGCAGATATTAAAGTAAATATCACTCCAGAAGCAAATTAGATCTGAACATAAGAAATATGCAAGGCTCTGGAGCGTCAGAAGCATCTCTTAGAAGACTCTGAACGCTGCCATCAGAAGATTCTGAGCGCTGCCTCCAGAAGGATCTGAAGCAGGAGTTACAGAAGAATCTGAAGCAAGCCAGAAGCATCTGAAGCAATGAAGAATTCTGTATGAAGAGTTTTCAAGCACAGTTACTTCAGAAGACTCTGATAGTACTAACGCTGCCAGTACTGAGGATCTGACCCAAAACTCTGCTCTGAACTTATACACGCTGAAAGCACACTTGCTGCAAAGACTTAGATTCAGCAAAACTCTGATGAACATCAGAAGGCTCTGACCAAATTAGACTCTAATGATTCCTGCTGAAAATTCTTGAAGAAGAATTCAAAGATTATGTCCGTTGGAATATCCAAACGACTCTTTTCTTATTTATGCTAGACACAAGAACACAGACAAAAAGGATTTCTCTGTGCATTCTTCTTCTAGGAAAGGTCACTTGATGTGAAGACAAAAAGGCTCAGACCTTTTGGTACACTCTTCTCAACGTGAAAAGCTCTTGGATCACTGTGCCTATAAAAGCAAGTCTCCACTCATCTTCTTTAGTTGACGAAACACTTGAAAAGAATTCATTAACAAAGCTCTCATACAAATCATATATTCTTGCTAGAATTATTTCATTGTTCTTAATCTTAAGTGAAAAAAGCATAGTTGTGATAAAGCTTTATTAGAAGCATTTTCAACACTTGTATTTATTATTACATTTGATTGTAAGAGAACCTTAAGAAGATCCAGTTAGGATCAGTAGTTCTTGAGAAGACTTTGAACAGTTGTTCTTAGTGCTTACTATTGTAATCAGTTGATTAAATAGTGGATTAAGTCCTTGTTTGAGAAAGGCAAATCACTCAAGATAGGGTGGACTGGAGTAGTTGAGTTCAACGAATCGGGATAAAAATATTTGAGTTTTTACTTCTAAGTTTTTATCTTCATACTTATTCAACCCCCCTTCTAAGTATTTTCTCACCTTCAGTTGGCATCAGAGCTCCGGTTCTGTGTGTGCTACCACTTCACAGTGACAGAAAAGATCCAGTGAGAAAAACTTTGGTATATATTTGGTTGTTACTATGGCTGATACTTCAATATCTAACATTAACAACAAATATGAAGAAAGGGACAGAATCAACACTAAACCCCCTATGTTTGATGGAGAGAAATTTGATTATTGGAAAGACAGGATTGAAAGTTTTTTCCTTGGTTATGATACTGATTTATGGGATTTGGTCATAGATGGATATGTTCATCCCATTGATGGGAATGGCAAGAAAGTACTAGAAAATCTATGACAGAAGCCCAAAAAAAGGAATTTAGAAATCACCGCAAGGCTAGAACAATATTGTTAAATGCAATATCTCACACTGAGTATGAAAAGATCACAAATAGAGAAACTGCATTTGACATGTTTGAGTCCTTGAAGATGACTCATGAGGGAAACTCTCAAGTCAAGGAAACAAAGGCTCTGACTCTAATTCAGAAGTATGAAGCCTTCAAGATGGAAGAAGCTGAATCTGTTGAAGCCATGTTCTCCAGATTTCAAATACTTACAGCTGGACTAAAGGTTCTGGATAAAGGTTATTCTACTGCTGATCATGTGAAGAAGATCATCAGAGCTTACCCACCAGATGGAGACCTATGGTGACTGCACTGAAAATGGCTAAAGATCTGAACAAGATCTCCTTGGAGGAACTAATCAGTTTACTAAGGAGTCATGAAATTGAACTTAAGGAAGATGAGCCTCAAAAGAAAGGTAAGTCAATTGCCTTAAAATCTAATAAATCTGCTAAAGCGTTGCAGGTAATAGAGGAAAGCTCTGAAGAATCCTCATCTGAAGATGAAGATGAATTATCCATGTTGTCCAGAAGAATAAACAAACTCTGGAAGCATAAAGGAAAGAAGTTTAGAAACTTCAGGAAGTCTGACCAAAGAAAAGAATCTTCTAGACATAGAAGATCTGGCAAAAAGGAGGTTGTCTGCTACGAATGTAAAGAACCTGGGCATTACAAAAATGAATGTCCAAAGCTGTTGAAAGAAAAGCCTAAAAGAAAATCTGATAAGAAGAAGAAGATTCTAATGGCAACCTGGGATGATTCAGATACATCTGAATCTGAATCTGAGTCAGAAGACGAATGTGTCAATGTAGCATTGATGGCAGACATAGAAGATCAGGAGGAAGGAATTTCAGGATCTGAATCTGACTCTGACGCTGAAGAGGTATGGCTAAACTCATTAAAGATGAACTTATCAAAGTGTTATCAGAGGTTCTGAAGAGCTATAACAATATTAAGCTCAAATACAAGGAGCGTCAAAGCAATCTTGTATCTGAGAATAATATTCTCAAACCAGAAGTGGCTGAGCTAAATGAAAAGAATTTAAAAATGAAAAATGATTTTGAATTAGCTCAAAAAGACTCTGATTCTGAAACTGAGTCTGAAAGCAAAAATATTTTGGAAAAATATGACTACAACTTTCAGAAGTTCCTTGCTAAAATCATAGACAGAAGCAAAATGGCTTCTATGATCTATGGAGTTAGCAGAAATAACAGAAAAGGAATTGGATATAAATCTTCCTCTGGAAAGGATTTAAATCCAAAACCTGTTGATAAAATTATCATCAAGAAGACTCCTTTATATTCCCATTTTAAATTTCGTCACTTGAATGATATTGAACACACTCGTTCTGAAAAGAACAGTAATGTGTTTAAATCTAAGACTAGTCAGAATAAACCTTATGTTGAAAAACAGAAGTTTAGACGAACCTTCAGAACAACTAACCCAAAAGGACCCAAGAAGATCTGGGTACCTAAGAGTAAAATAATTCCTGTTGCAGATGTTCTTAGCAGCAAGGTCAGGACGCCAGTCATGGTACCTGGACTCTGGATGCTCACGACATATGACAGGAGAAAGGTCTATGTTCCAAAGTATGGAGCTTAGATCTGAAGGTGATGTGACATTTTGAGGGAATCAGAAGGGCAAGATCATTGGATCTGGCACTATTGGAAATGGTAACCTTCCCTCTATTACTAATGTTTTACTTGTAGAAGGATTAAAGCATAATCTATTGTCTATAAGTCAATTAAGTGACAATGGTTATGACATAATCTTTAATCAAAAATGTTGTAAAGCTATTAGTCAAAAGGATGGCTCAATCCTATTTAGTGGAAAGAGGAAGAACAACATTTATAATAAATCTTTCAGAACTTAAGGTTCAGAATGTTAAATGCCTCTTGTTTGTTAATGAGGAGCAATGGGTCTGGCACAGAAGATTGGGGCATATTAATATGAGACGTATATCTCAGATTAATAAACTTAATCTTGTCAGAGGACTTCCTAAGTTGAAGTTCACCTCAGATGCTCTTTGTGAAGCATGTCAAAAAGGGAGGTTTTCAAAATCCTCTTTTAAATCAAAAAATGTTGTTTCTACTTCCAGACCATTAGAATTACATCATATTGATCTGTTTGGACCAGTGAAAACTGCATCCATCAGAGGCAAGAAGTATGGATTAGTCATTGTTGATGACTATAGTAGATGGACATGGGTAAAGTTCTTAAAACACAAGGATGAGTCACATTCTGTGTTCTTTGACTTCTGCAAACAAGTCCAGAATGAAAAAGATTTCAAAATTATAAAAGTCAGAAGTGATCATGGTGGTGAATTTGAAAACAAATATTTTGAAAAATATTTTAATGAAAATGGCATTGCTCATGATTTTTCCTGTCCTAGGACTCCACAACAGAATGGGGTTGTAGAGAGGAAAAATAGAACTCTGCAAGAAATGGCCAGAACTAATCTGGAAAAACACTTTTGGGCAGAAGCAATCAACACAGCCTGTTACATTCAGAACAGAGTGTCTGTAAGACCTCTTCTGGAAAAGACTCCCTATGAATTGTGGAAGAACAGAAAACCCAACATTTCATATTTTCATCCTTTTGGATGTATTTGCTACATGTTAAATACTAAAGAAAATCTGAACAAGTTTGATTCTAAAGCACATAAGTGTTTCATGCTTGGGTATTCTGAACGCTCTAAAGGCTACAGAGTATACAATACTGAAACACAGATTGTGGAACAATCTATTCATGTTAGATTTGATGATAAGCTTGGCATTGAAAAGCCAAAGCAGTTTGAAAGTTCTGCAGATAGAGAAGTAATTCTCACAGACTCTGAAGACTCAGAGGCAGACAAAGCTCAAATGAAGGAACCAGAAGCAACGCCAGATGCAATTCCTTTGACTTCTTAGATGAATAACTTAAACATTTCTGAAGAATCAACTGTTAGAGGATCATCTTCCAAAATCAAAGCTTCTCATCCAGAGAATGTTATCATTGGAAAGAAGGATGACCCTATCAGAACAAGATCCTTCCTCAGATCATCTGAAGCGTCATTATTTGGATTGGTGTCAGTAATTGAACCAACTTCTGTAGATGAAGCTCTGCAAGACAATGACTGGATTATTGCCATGCAAGAAGAGCTAAATCAGTTCACTAGAAATGATGTGTGGGACTTAGTTCCAAGACCAAAAGGATTCAACATAATTGGAACTAAATGGGTCTTCAGAAACAAGCTTAATGAAAAAGGAGAAGTTGAAAGAAATAAGACAAGGCTAGTTGCTCAAGGATACAGTCAGCAAGAAGGAATTGATTATACAGAGACTTATGCTCCTGTTGCAAGGTTAGAGTCTATTCATTTACTCATTTCTTTTGTTGCACAATATAACATCACTCTATATCAGATGGATGTTAAAAGTGCCTTTCTAAATGGTATTATAGAAGAATAAATTTATGTCCACCAACCTCCTGGTTTTGAGAGTGAAAAATTCCCAGAACATGTTTTCAAACTAAAGAAATCTCTGTATGGTTTAAAACAAGCTCCCAGAGCTTGGTATGAGAGATTAAGCAATTTTCTTCTGGAGAAAAATTTCATCAGAGGCACAGTGGACACAACACTCTTTTGCAAAACATTTAAGAAAGATCTTCTAATTTGTCAAATATATGTGGATGATATTATATTTGGATCTACCAATACTATGCTGGGAAAGGAGTTTGCTCAATGTATGCAGGCAGAATTTGAAATGAGCATGATGGGAGAATTGAGATTCTTTCTGGGAATTCAAGTCAACCAAACTCCAAAGTGCACTTACATTCATTAGACCAAATATGTTAAAGAACTTCTTAAGAAATTTAACATGACTGATAGTAAGATGGCAAAGCCTCCCATGCATCCAACTAGTACACTAGGCAAGGAAGAGGTAAGTAAGAAAGTAGATCAGAAACTCTACAGAGGTATGATATGATCTCTTCTCTACTTAACTGCTTCTAGACCTGACATTTTGTTCAGTGTATGCTTATGTGCAAGATTCCAATAAGATCCTAGAGAATCACACTTAACAGCTGTTAAGAGGATTCTAAGGTATCTGAAAGGTACTTCTAATGTGGGTTTGTGTTACAGAAAATATGATGATTTCAAATTAGTTGGATTCGGTGATGCTGATTACGCTGGAGACAGAGTGGAAAGAAAAAGTACTTCTGGAAGTTGTCAATTTCTAGGAAGAAATCTAATCTCTTGGTACAACAAGAAGCAACCCACAATTGCACTATCAACTACAGAGGCAGAATATATTGCTGCTGCTGGATGTAGCACGCAGATGCTCTGGATGAAAAGTCAGCTAGAAGACTATCAGATATTTGAAAGTAACATTTATATATTCTGTGATAATACTTCTGCTATATGTTTGTCTAAAAACCCCATTTTACACTCTAAGGCAAAACATATATAAATTAAACATCATTTCATCAGAGACTATGTTCAGAAGGGAATTATAAACTTAGCCTTTGTTGATACAGATCATCAATGGGCATATATTTTCACAAAACCCCTTGTTGAAGATAGATTCAAATTTATTCTAAAAAATATTGGTATGGATTTGTGTCCAGAATAATATTTGTCAGAAGCAAATTTTTCAGATGATAAATTTTTATCACTCTGAAGTATTTCATCTGTTGCTTATTAGATTTATGTTTATTTGTGTGTATCTGAACTAACCAATCTCAGAAGATCTGAACGTTGGCTAACGTTTCATTTCTCAAGAGAATTCAGAAGCACATGCAAGCAAACATGTGTCACTCTAATCTGAAAAGATAGCGTGTACACTACAGAAGAGACGTTTGAGGTATGGTTTGAATAGTGAAAATCTTGATTTTCCCCCCAATTTGTCAGAATCAATTAATGCTTGAAATGATTTTTATTCTTTTTCATTAATTGTCATTAATTGCTATGTGAAAAACGTGCTTTGTATGTCTGTTGAGTGCCTTAATTGTTTTCTATAAATACCACATCTCACACCCATTTCACACTTTTCACAACACAAGCAAGTTTATGCATTTCTGTCTTCTATTCTCTCTTCACAAAAACCCTAAACCCTCTTCAAAATCATCTTCATCATCTTCAATGGCAACCTCATCTTCTACAGCAGCTCAGTTTTAATCAACCATGGCTGCAATCACTTCTGCCAATATGGGTGTGACTCCATTCACGACACCTAAAAGGACTTTGTTAACGCCTGTTGACAAACTTGAAGTTCTCTGTGAATCAATGGTGGAATTTGATTCATTAGCTGAAAATGGATTTGAATTTCGTTCAATAATTGATGCACAATGCTGGGTAAAATACTTTGACAGATTATTTGGACCAGTTTACCCTCATTTGGTGAAAGAATTCTGGATACATGCTTCTGTTTATCCCAAATTCATCTTGTCTTCTGTTCTGGGTAAGGAGATTATAATTACAGAAGATCTAATCAGGAAACTCATAGGGTATGAGGAGACTGATGGAGTATGTCATCTGCCAGTTGGGCGTGTAGACATGGAAGAAGTTTATGAGGAAGTCATCACTTCTGGACAGGCCTCTAACAAATTTAAAGATCTGAAGCCTGACTACAAAATCTGGGCAAAGATTTTTATGGGATGCATTCATCACAGAAAATCTACAAATTCTCCAGATTATGTGAACAATGAACATCTCTGCTTCATGTACTGTTTAAGTCAGAGAACTAAGGTAGATCTCCCTTACATTCTGTTCATGCATTTATAGAACCATATCAATGCTTCAAGAGAATCTGTAAAGGATAAGGGTCAGAAGATCAGAACATGGATTCCCTTTGGAAGGTTAATTTCAGATATTCTGACAGAGAATGGTCCGGTGACTGCTCTGTATGTAGCTGGAGTCAAGGATGAACTTGAATTCATTGTTGGAAAACCTCTGAATGCAAAGAGTCTTCAGAGACTAAAAATTGTAGAGGAACTCACATCTGCACCCAAGAAGCTGAATATTTCTGAACTCAGTCAGAAGCGAATTCTAGTTGAAAACTATCCACTGTTTTGTGCTGAAGAACCAAGGGAAATAACTGTAAGATATATTGATGCATGCAAAGCAGATGGAACGCCCATTCCTGCAGATATTCTGAAAAGAGCAAGGGAACCAATGCCTAATGGACAGTGTTCATTTTTGCCACTGGGGCAAATGTCTCCTCATAATCAATACCATATGTCTGAGTATAACCTTTTGCCACTAGTCTTGCCTTGTACCGATCAAGTATGCCATCAGATTTATACTTTACGGTATAAATCCATCTGCATCCAACCGGCTTTTTGTCTCTTTGCCTTTCAATAATCTCCCAAGTACCATTTTTTTCAAGTGCTCTCATTTCCTCATCCATAGCTTGGACCCAATTTCTATTTTGCAATGCTTCTTCAACTGAGAATGGGATTTTCACAGAATCAACAGCTGCAATAAAACTTTGATATTGTGTGGAAAGATGTTTAGTGGAGACATATTGAGAGATAGGGTGTCGATATAAGGAGGGACAAGATCTTTTATCCTTCCTCAAAGCAATGGGTAAATCAACTGGATTATTGTCACAAGTATCAGAAATAAAACAATCATCATTTGAGGAATCATTTTCAGTACTTACCTCCGGTTCAGACGATTGAATTTGTTTCTGGAGAAGGTCAGATTTACTTCTTCTCTGATATACTAGAGTTGGTGCTGAAGGTGCTGATTCCTGTGGAACATAAGGCATTGAAGGACCAGGAACAATTACTGACTCAGATTCAGGTGTTGAACTAGGACTCAAACTCAAACTAGGTGACAACTCGGGTTCAAGAGAGGGAACACTGACAGGTGTTCTCGGGAGGCTAGGACCAAGGATCAGAAACTCGGACTCAGACTCTAAGTCACTCATGTTCTCCCCCTGAGACTGAGAATGAGTGAAGTATGACACATTTTCATGAAAGGTGACATCTTTGGAGACAAAGAATTTCCGACTCGGAGGATGATAACATTTGTACCCTCTTTTATTGGATGCATAACCCAGAAAGATACATCTGACAGCACGGGGATCCAACTTGTTGCGATATTGTTTGTGAACATGAACAAAAGCAACACAACCAAACACGCGAGACTCAAGATTATGTAAGATAGGAACAGAGGGAAAACGTGAGAGCATAAATTGAGCAGGACTAATATTACCTAACACTCGAGATGGGACCCGATTAATCAGATAGGCAGCAGTAAGAACTGCCTCCCCCCAATAAGAGGTGGGAACAGACATTTGAAATAGGAGAGATCGAGCAACTTCAAGTAAATGACGGTTTTTTCTTTCTGCGACACCGTTTTGTTGTGGGGTGTCAACACATGTGAATTCATGAAGAATGCCATGTTTACTAGTGAAGTTGGAGAAGGTATGATTGACATATTCTTTACCATTGTCAGAACGAACTCTTTTTATACATTTCGCAAATTGTGTTTGTACCATATTATAAAATTGGATAAATATTTGTGGTACTTCGGATTTAGTATTCATCAAGAAAATCCAAGTTACCCGAGTACAATCATCAATAAATGAAACAAACCATTTTGCACCAAAAATATTAGAGGTAGGGGCAGGTCCCCAAACATCAGAATGAATCACATCAAAAGGTTCAGCACTTTTATTAAAACTGGAAGGAAAAGTTACACGATTGTGTTTTGCCAACTGACAAACATCACACTTAAAAGACTCAACAGAATGGTTTAAAAACAATGACGGAAACATAGACTTAATGATATAAAATGGAGGGTGACCGAGACACTTGTGCTGAAGCCAAATGTGTGAGGCTGAAGAGGAAGACTGAGACTGGAGACAGGAGGACAACACCTTTGGATGGTCATCAGAGAAGTAGTATAACCCTTCCTTTTCCTTAGCAATTCCAATCGTCTTCCCCGTGGTAAGGTCCTGAAAAATACAATGGGACATAAAAAACGTTACTTTACAATTTAGATCACGGGTAAGCTTATGGATGGAAATCAAATTGTGGGAAAGTGTGGGAACATGAAGCACGGATTGCAATTGAAATGGAGGTTGCAAGTCAATATTTCCAGTGCCAACAACACAAGCCTGAGAGCCATCAGCAACAGTGATATAAGGAATACTCGAAGGTGTCGTATAAGAGCATAATAATGTGGAATCAAATGTCATATGATTAGTAGCACCAGAGTCAAGAATCCACACATTCTTAGGGATATTACCACAAACAGTAAAAGATCGGGAACACAAACTCTTACCGGTAACTGCTAGAGACCCAGAACCAGAAGGCTTACTCATGGAGTCAAGCATAGACTTCAACCGTTCCACGTCATTCTGGCTGAAGGAGGAAAGATCAGTTCCCTCTTTTTCAAATTTGTCAGTATCATGGGCATGTGTGACAACATGTGCCTGATGCTGGTGCATGTTGCGAGAACTACCTCCTCGGCTAAGAACCTGTTCCCTTCCATGTAGTTTGAAACACCTATCCTTTGTATGCCCTGATCGGTTGCAATGCTCACAATAGAATTTGTCACGACCATTCTTAGATGATGACGATGGTGGTCCTTGTCTTGTTGTTTTTCTAGCTACTAGTGCTGACACATCCGGGGGCTGTTCATGAAGCATAGTTTGACGACGGGTCTCCTCACTACGAACAGTGTAAAAAACTTCATTAAGATCAGGAAATTTTTCCTTACTCAAAATCTGCACCCGAATGGGGTCAAATTCAGCATTAAGGCCGGCTAAGAAATCAAAGATCCTATCCCGCTCAACAACAGTATTCAAGGTGGCAGTATCCTTGCTGCACTCCATCTTCAAATTCTGATATTGATCCAACTCAATCCAAAAACCATTGAGAACTCCAAAGTAATCGTTGACCGAAAGACTTCCCTGCTTAGTGTTGAATATTTTCCTCTTTAAATCATAACAAGCAGACATATCTTGTTTCATGGAATAACTTCGACGAAGATAATCCCAAACTGCCTTTGCACTTGAGAGATACATGCAATTTCTACTAATTTCTGGAGATATGGAGTTCCAAAGCCAAGTAATAATAGCAGAATCATCTTTATCCCAGGAAGAGAAATTAGGAGCAGTAACCAGAGGAGGATTGCCTTCAATATGATCTAGCATGTCACAACATTTTAGAGTGTGTCTGATGAACTGAGACCATTGAAAATAATTTTTTCCGGTAAGCCAGTAACCTTTTTGAACGACAAAATCCTTAGCATTAAATGGGACTGGTGGATTTGTGGGAGGTGGAGGCGGAGGTGGTTGTTGGTTAATAATCTCGGCCATTGAAGGGACAATCGAGAGGAACAAACAGCAGATATGTATTGAATCACAAAGAAAAAATACAAAGAAACCAAAAAACAAGCAGTAGGGTTGCAATAGAACTGCAATAGAATGAAAAAACAGCAATGATCCAAACACCCAAAAAAAAAAACTGCAAGGATGACCGGCAGTGAAAAAAAAGAAAAAAAACACCGTTACAACGGCTGTAACGCCCCGATTCTGAATTCCCATTAATTGTTGAGTCTTTTAATTTATTTAATTGATGTTTGTTTAAATTGAGAAATTATATATTGTTATTATGTGGTGTTTGCTTATTTTATCTATTTTACCGATTCGGAGAGTTTTCGGGGAATTAGAGTAAAAAGGGCATTTTAGACATTTAGCACTTTAGTGTAAGAATTGATTGATAAGTGTTGGAAAGAATTTGAGAGGAAAGAAATAGAGATAGAAATAGAATAAGAGAGGAAAAGGAAGAAAGATAGTAACATAAGAAGAAAAGCAAGAGAAAGAAAGGAGGAGAAGAGAAAGAGAAGAGAAAGTGGAGAGGAAAACCTAGAATCATCAAGGAATCATCACCAAAGCTTGCAATCGATCGGTAAGGGTGTGAAACTCCATCATCTCTTTAATGTGTATGATTGTATGTGTATGTGTGTGGATTTTGTAGAGTTTCTACTCTTTTTCCACTTAGGTTAGAAGTTGGTTTTGTGAGTAGAATGAGGTTTTAATCAGTTAGAACTCGGATTAGATGACGTAGTTTAGTCGGGTGATGGTTGGGTTGTGCTACTGTGACTGGTTTGGGTTTAATCGGTTGGTTGTGTGGAGTTTGGGCTTTGAGACAGCCATGGAAGTTCTGTCTTCGCAAGTTCGCCAGGCGAAAGGCAGCGAAGCTTCGCCAGGCGAAGCCCAGCGAGCTGTAGCGAAGCAAGTCAGAAGCTAATACCCTGTATTCGCTGGCAAGTTCGCCAGGCGAGGTGAGTTGGCGAAGGTTCGCCAGGCGAGTGGGTAGCGAGCCTCAGCGAGTAATTCCAGAATTACTCCCAGTGGACTTTGCTGGGGAGTTCGCCAGGCGAAGGCCAGCGAGCATTCGCTGCGTGGCTTCGCCAGGCGAAGGTTGGCGAACCTGGCAGTGTTATTTGTTTTGCTGTTTGTTCATGGCATGATGTTTGGTTGATTCAATTATGATTAATGCCTAAATGAATGATTGATGTGTGAACTGTTTCAACATGTTGTGCTGTGGGTGGCCGAAAGGCGTGAATCCTAGATTGTAGAGTAAATGATAAATCTTGAATATTTGATAATCTTGTGTATTTGCTCGAATTGAATAGAAATGCATTGATAGGCTGATATGTGTGTAAACCATGTGTGGAATGGTGCATAATGTGAATGCATGATAGATATATGCTATGTATATGATAAATGCAATGAATATGTTTGTGAGCATAGTATGCATTTTTGTATCGATTGATCCCTCGGAGGATTTGCAGAACCTCGTATGATACGATGGTTATATTTGATTCCTTGGAGAATCGGTTGCATTGTGTGATTCCTTGGAGAATCGGTCATGACATGTAATCCCGTGGAGGATTGGTTAGAGTATTTGATTCCGTGGAGAATCTGCTGAGTACTTGATCCCGTGGAGGATCTGCTGAATATTCGATTCCGTGGAGAATCTGATGAATATTTGATTCCGTGGAGAATCTGCTGAGTACTTGATCCCGTGGAGGATCTGCTGAATACTCGATTCCTTAGGGAATTTGTTGAATGAGTCGGTACCGCATTTGCATTTGCATAGGGTCGTGTGTCGGTCTCTATGAGTTGCATGAGTCATCTGTGTATGATGCATTGGTTGTGTGAATATAACTGTGTATGTTATATGTGATTGTTTGGAGGAAATATAGTGAATGTTCATGTGTATGTGTAGAGACATGATTATTTGTATATGCTTAATGTGGTGAGAACATAATTTGAGTATAACTTGTACCAATATGAGTATATGTATATATACAATTTTATGCATTAACTGTTATGATGTTGTTTCTCACCCTTCTGCTGTTTTATAATGCTCTATGAGGCATTGCAGAGTAGGGAGCTGGAGGTTCTTTAGTGAAGCGATGTCTTCATTCTTTTTGGTCAATGGCTCTGATATGTAACATCTGGGTAGTTAGGAAGCCTTTGACTCTTTTGGAGTTACATTTGTTTTGATTCTTTTGTGATACATATGTGTATGTATCTGCTGTGGATATGTTGTAAAGCATGAATTAACTGATGGTTGTATATACTTTTATGAATGAGATTAATTCAATATTTGGATGTTTCCGCTTTATTCTAAATATTGAGATGTGGGTTACCCATTGTTGCATATCTATAAAGAGCAGGTATCGTATGTGTTTAATTTCATGATAATGTGATGCGCCTCTTATATACCATGTTTTAATTAAACTCTGATGAAATAAATTTTCTTAGTGCCTAAATGATTTATTTGATTAATTTGGGGGTATAGAAAGGGGGTGTTACATTAAGTGGTATCAGAGCCAGTGTTGAGTCAGTCGTGTCTGTCTTGTTGTTGTGTTGGTTGAACGGTTGTTTAACCTTGTTGTTGATTTTTGGGAATCCTCAGAATATGGCAGGTCGTAATGACAATGCTATGGCAGCGGCGTTAGAGGCTATGGCCAGAGCTGTGCAGGGTGCACCTAACGTGAATGCGAATGATGAGTTCAGGAAGAACCAACCACCGGTGTTTAAAGGGAGATTTGATCCGGATGGTGCTCAGATATGGTTAAAGGAAATTGAGAGAATTTTTAGGGTGATGGATTGTGCTGAAGGGAATAAGGTGAGACTAGGGACTCACATGCTGAGAGAAGAGGCTGATGACTGGTGGGTCAGCATGAGGCAAGTTCTTGAGGTCGACGACGAGGAGATTACATGGGATTTATTTTGTGCTGAGTTTCTAAGGAGGTATTATCCCGAAAGTGTTAAAGGGAAGAGAGAAATGGAATTTCTGGAGTTGAAACAAGGTAATATGTCGGTGGTGGACTACACCGCTAAGTTTACTGAGTTAGTGAAGTTTCACCCTCACTATGATGCGGTTACGGCGGAATTTTCCAAATGTATCAAGTATGAGAATGGCTTGCGTCCAGAGATAAAGCAAGCGGTGGGTTATCAAAGGATACGAAGATTTTCGGATTTGACCGAGTGTTGCAGAATTTATGAAGAAGATAGTAGAGCTCGTTCTACTCATTATAAGGGTTTGAGCGAGAGGAGAGGGAAGCAGCAAGTACGAAGCGGACCTTATGTGACGCCTGCTGATAAGGGCAAACATAGGGGAAACTTTGATAGGAGACCCGGAGGAGGTTCCGGTGCGATCAAATGTTTTAAGTGTGGCGTGATGGGCCACAAGTCTTATGATTGTGGAAAGTTCAAGGCGAAGTGTTCCAACTGTGGACTCCTTGGACATGATGCAGCAGAGTGTAGAAAGAATGCTGTGAAGTGTTTTAATTGTGGCGAGGTGGGTCACATTAGCTCGAATTGTACCAAACCGAAGCAAGCTCAGGCGGGCGGAAAAGTTTTCGCATTAGCAGGTTCAGACGCTACTAATGCAGCGGATCGTTTGATAAAAGGTACATGCTTTATTAATGATATGCCTTTAGTTGCTATTATTGATACTGGAGCGACTCACTCGTTCATTTCTCTTGCGTGTGCTAAGCGGTTGGATTTGTGTATGGTTTCTTTGAGTAGTGGTATGGTTATTGGGACTCCCGCTTCGGGGTCGGTAACTACTTCTTTGGTGTGTGCAAGTTGTCCTTTGACCATGTATGGTAAGGACTTCGTTATGGATTTAGTGTGTTTGCCGTTGGAAGGTTTGGACGTAATCTTGGGTATGAATTGGTTGCAATTTAATAGAGTTCATTTGGATTGCTATCACAAGTTGGTAAGGTTTCCTTCTTTGGAAGATGGTGAAAACGAGAGTTTTCTTTCCACTAAAGAGTTGAAGAAACTTTTAGCGGACGAAGCTCAGTTGTTTGGTTTGTTTGCATCGTTGTCGGTGGAGAGCAAAGTTGAGCTCGACGTGTTTCCTGTGGTTTGTGAATTTCCTGAAGTGTTTCCGGAAGATGTTGCGGATGTGCCGCCAAAGAGAGAGGTTGAATTTTCTATTGATCTAGTTCAGGGTACTAGACCGATTTCGATGGCCCCGTATCGGATGTCGGCATCGGAGTTGGTGGAATTGAAGAAGCAGTTGAATGATTTGTTGGATAAGAGATTTGTAAGACCAAGTGTTTCTCCTTGGGGTGCGCCGGTATTGTTGGTAAAGAAGAAGGATGGTAGTATGCGATTGTGTATTGATTATCGGCAGTTGAATAAGGTGACAATTAAGAACAAGTATCCGCTTCCAAGAATTGATGATCTGATGGATCAATTGGTTGGAGCCCGTGTTTTTAGTAAGATTGATTTAAGATCCGGTTATCATCAGATTCGAGTTAAGGAAGAAGATATTTCGAAGACGGCTTTTAGAACACGATATGGTCACTACGAGTATACGGTGATGCCATTCGGAGTTTCTAATGCGCCGGGTGTTTTCATGGAATATATGAACCGTATCTTTCACGAGCAGTTGGATCGTTTTGTGGTGGTGTTTATCGATGACATTTTGATTTATTCTAAGTCTCGAGAGGAACACGAAGAACATTTAAGGATTGTGTTGCGGATTTTGAAAGAGAAGAAGTTGTATGCAAAGTTGTCTAAGTGTGAGTTTTGGTTGTCGGAGGTGAGTTTTCTTGGACATATTATTTCCGGCAATGGTATTAGTGTGGATCCATCCAAGATCGATGCGGTAATGCAATGGGAGACTCCAAGATCTGTTACGGAAATTCAAAGCTTTTTGGGCTTGGCCGGTTATTACCGAAGGTTTATCGAAGGATTTTCAAAGTTAGCACTTCCGTTAACGCAGTTGACTTGTAAAGGAAAGGCTTTTATTTGGGATGTTAATTGTGAAGAGAGTTTCATGGAATTAAAGAGAAGGTTAACAACAGCGCCAGTTTTGATTTTGCCGAATCCTACGGAACCTTTTGTGGTTTATTGCGATGCTTCTTTGTCAGGATTGGGTGGTGTATTGATGCAAGATGGGAAGGTCGTGGCGTATGCTTCTAGGCAGTTGAGAGTGCATGAAAAGAATTACCCTACTCATGATTTGGAGTTAGCGGCCGTGGTGTTCGTTTTGAAAATTTGGAGGCACTATCTTTATGGTGCAAGATTTGAAGTTTTTAGCGATCACAAGAGTTTGAAGTATTTGTTTGATCAAAAGGAATTGAATATGAGGCAAAGGAGATGGCTAGAACTTTTGAAGGACTATGATTTTGGTTTAAATTATCATCCGGGTAAGGCGAATGTGGTAGCCGATGCCTTAAGTCGGAAGTCGTTGCACGTGTCTACTTTGATGGTTAGAGAGTGGGAACTCTTGGAGAACTTTAGAGATTTGAGTTTGGTTTGTGAGTTAACGCCGAGTAGTGTGAAGCTTGGTATGTTGCATGTCACGAATGATTTCCTTGCTACGGTGTGTGAAAAGCAAAAGTTGGATTTGAAATTGGTGGATTTGATGACGAATGGAAATGAAGATTTCAAAGTTGATGAATTAGGAGTTTTGAGGTTTCGAGGTCGTATTTGTATTCCCGATGATGCAGATTTGAAAAAGATGATATTGGAAGAGGGACATCGGAGTAACTTAAGTATTCATCCGGGAGCGAATAAGATGTATCAGGATTTGAAGAAGATCTTTTGGTGGTCTGGATTGAAAAGCGATGTTGCTCGTTTTGTGTACTCGTGTTTGACTTGTCAGAAGTCTAAGGTGGAGCATCAGAAGCCTAGTGGATTGATGCAACCGTTGGATATTCCGGAATGGAAATGGGATAGTATATCGATGGATTTTGTTACGGGATTGCCGAATACGCAAAGAGGACATAATGCTATTTGGGTGATTGTTGATAGGCTTACTAAATCGGCTCACTTTATTCCGATTGATATTACTTATTCTTTGGAAAGGTTGGCCGAGATTTATGTTGGCACTATTGTGAAGCTTCATGGAGTTCCTAAGAGTATTGTGTCGGATAGAGATCCTAGATTTACTTCAAGATTTTGGGAAAGTTTGCAAGGTGCCTTGGGTTCTAAGTTGAGATTGAGTTCGGCATATCATCCGCAAACGGATGGTCAAACCGAGAGGACGATTCAATCGTTAGAAGATTTGTTGCGTGCTTGTGTGCTTGAACAAGGTGGTGCATGGGACAGTTATTTAGCGTTGATTGAATTCACCTATAATAACAGTTTCCATTCGAGTATTGGTATGGCGCCATTTGAGGCTTTATATGGTCGGAGATGTCGAACACCTCTGTGTTGGCATGAGACGGGTGAAAGGTCGGTAGTTGGTCCCGAAATGGTACAGCAAACGACGGAAAAGGTGAAATTTATTCGGGAAAAGATGAGAGCTTCTCAGAATAGACAGAAAAGTTATCATGATAAAAGGAGAAAGGATCTCGAGTTTCAAGAGGGCGACCATGTGTTTTTGAGAGTTACACCGGTTACGGGTGTGGGTCGTGCTTTGAAGTCGAGAAAGTTGACTTCTCGTTTTATTGGTCCGTATCAGATTGTCGCACGAGTTGGTGCTGTGGCGTATCGTGTGGCGTTGCCTCCGAACCTTTCGAATTTGCATGATGTATTCCATGTCTCGCAACTTCGGAAGTATGTTCCGGATCCGTCACATGTGATCCCAATGGATGAAGTGGAAGTAAGAGATGACCTTACAGTTGAAGTTTTACCGGTTAGTATTTTGGACCGTGAAGTTAAGAAACTAAGAGGTAAGGATATTGCGCTTGTGAAAGTGTCCTGGGGAGGTGCCGCGGAAGGCAACATAACTTGGGAATTGGAGAGCAAGATGCGAGAATCGCATCCAGAGTTGTTTGAATCAGGTGATATTTTCGAGGACGAAAATTTCTAAAGTGGGGGAGAGTTGTAACGCCCCGATTCTGAATTCCCATTAATTGTTGAGTCTTTTAATTTATTTAATTGATGTTTGTTTAAATTGAGAAATTATATATTGTTATTATGTGGTGTTTGCTTATTTTATCTATTTTACCGATTCGGAGAGTTTTCGGGGAATTAGAGTAAAAAGGGCATTTTAGACATTTAGCACTTTAGTGTAAGAATTGATTGATAAGTGTTGGAAAGAATTTGAGAGGAAAGAAATAGAGATAGAAATAGAATAAGAGAGGAAAAGGAAGAAAGATAGTAACATAAGAAGAAAAGCAAGAGAAAGAAAGGAGGAGAAGAGAAAGAGAAGAGAAAGTGGAGAGGAAAACCTAGAATCATCAAGGAATCATCACCAAAGCTTGCAATCGATCGGTAAGGGTGTGAAACTCCATCATCTCTTTAATGTGTATGATTGTATGTGTATGTGTGTGGATTTTGTAGAGTTTCTACTCTTTTTCCACTTAGGTTAGAAGTTGGTTTTGTGAGTAGAATGAGGTTTTAATCAGTTAGAACTCGGATTAGACGACGTAGTTTAGTCGGGTGATGGTTGGGTTGTGCTACTGTGACTGGTTTGGGTTTAATCGGTTGGTTGTGTGGAGTTTGGGCTTTGAGACAGCCATGGAAGTTCTGTCTTCGCAAGTTCGCCAGGCGAAAGGCAGCGAAGCTTCGCCAGGCGAAGCCCAGCGAGCTGTAGCGAAGCAAGTCAGAAGCTAATACCCTGTATTCGCTGGCAAGTTCGCCAGGCGAGGTGAGTTGGCGAAGGTTCGCCAGGCGAGTGGGTAGCGAGCCTCAGCGAGTAATTCCAGAATTACTCCCAGTGGACTTCGCTGGGGAGTTCGCCAGGCGAAGGCCAGCGAGCATTCGCTGCGTGGCTTCGCCAGGCGAAGGTTGGCGAACCTGGCAGTGTTATTTGTTTTGCTGTTTGTTCATGGCATGATGTTTGGTTGATTCAATTATGATTAATGCCTAAATGAATGATTGATGTGTGAACTGTTTCAACATGTTGTGCTGTGGGTGGCCGAAAGGCGTGAATCCTAGATTGTAGAGTAAATGATAAATCTTGAATATTTGATAATCTTGTGTATTTGCTCGAATTGAATAGAAATGCATTGATAGGCTGATATGTGTGTAAACCATGTGTGGAATGGTGCATAATGTGAATGCATGATAGATATATGCTATGTATATGATAAATGCAATGAATATGTTTGTGAGCATAGTATGCATTTTTGTATCGATTGATCCCTCGGAGGATTTGCAGAACCTCGTATGATACGATGGTTATATTTGATTCCTTGGAGAATCGGTTGCATTGTGTGATTCCTTGGAGAATCGGTCATGACATGTAATCCCGTGGAGGATTGGTTAGAGTATTTGATTCCGTGGAGAATCTGCTGAGTACTTGATCCCGTGGAGGATCTGCTGAATATTCGATTCCGTGGAGAATCTGATGAATATTTGATTCCGTGGAGAATCTGCTGAGTACTTGATCCCGTGGAGGATCTGCTGAATACTCGATTCCTTAGGGAATTTGTTGAATGAGTCGGTACCGCATTTGCATCTGCATAGGGTCGTGTGTCGGTCTCTATGAGTTGCATGAGTCATCTGTGTATGATGCATTGGTTGTGTGAATATAACTGTGTATGTTATATGTGATTGTTTGGAGGAAATATAGTGAATGTTCATGTGTATGTGTAGAGACATGATTATTTGTATATGCTTAATGTGGTGAGAACATAATTTGAGTATAACTTGTACCAATATGAGTATATGTATATATACAATTTTATGCATTAACTGTTATGATGTTGTTTCTCACCCTTCTGCTGTTTTATAATGCTCTATGAGGCATTGCAGAGTAGGGAGCTGGAGGTTCTTTAGTGAAGCGATGTCTTCATTCTTTTTGGTCAATGGCTCTGATATGTAACATCTGGGTAGTTAGGAAGCCTTTGACTCTTTTGGAGTTACATTTGTTTTGATTCTTTTGTGATACATATGTGTATGTATCTGCTGTGGATATGTTGTAAAGCATGAATTAACTGATGGTTGTATATACTTTTATGAATGAGATTAATTCAATATTTGGATGTTTCCGCTTTATTCTAAATATTGAGATGTGGGTTACCCATTGTTGCATATCTATAAAGAGCAGGTATCGTATGTGTTTAATTTCATGATAATGTGATGCGCCTCTTATATACCATGTTTTAATTAAACTCTGATGAAATAAATTTTCTTAGTGCCTAAATGATTTATTTGATTAATTTGGGGGTATAGAAAGGGGGTGTTACAACGGCGGCTAGGGTTTATGCGGAAGCGAGACCCCCAAAAAACAGGAGCTGTGATACCATATTGTAAAATATTTCACTGATAGAATTAAAAGTTCTCTTTACAATGTTGCAACTACATGCTTTAAATAAGAGAGAATAGAAAACCTAATGGGTTTTGACTAATGGACCTCATTACTAATACTACTAATTACTATTTACAGTCTAATATTTACAACAAAAGCTATTGCCTCAGAATCAGTATTTTAGTGTGTGAGTGTGGAGGAGTATTTTGCTTTATTGTTGTAATCTCCAAGTTCTGGTAAGTTTGTAAATTTAGCAAGAGCCGAGAACATCAATGGAATGTAAAGTTGTTGATAATAATCTCTGGTTTGGTCGTCACTCAATACTTTTGTCTTTTCAGTTGTCTGTTGGTGGTTGGCACTTAATTATGGAAGTAAATTCTATTTTCTAGTCTCATGGCTTCTAATTATGTTCATTCAATCCAAGGTGTATAAATATCTTCAGCTGTGTCTCTATAGGGAATAGCGTGCAAAGACCCCTGGAATGAGGTATAATAAATTTGAAAGATAAAATGATCTGTTAAAGGAATGTTATGTAGATATTTAAGACTTTGGTGTAGGAATTCTAGAAGCATCATCCTATTGATAGATACAGCATAATTGTTTACTCAATTATTCTAATGAATCAGTGTTGAGATGTGTGCTATATCTATATTTATCCATCACATAACCTTTTAACCCGACCTCCTTGAAAATAATCCGTTGCTTATATAGATGAAATGAATGGGTGTTTAATAACCTTTTGTGGTACATTAAGTGCAGAAGTTCACCAGAGAATAGTCATTTGTTACTAACCTTTGGCTTGCACATTAGTCTATTGATTTTCATTGTGATTAACTTAGCTGTTATATACTTTTTAGTAACATCAGGTGGTCCAATAAGTATATCGTATATAGTCTTTTCCTAGCATATCATATTTATTAATGTAAATTGGCCACAATTTTAATTTGATACCCACGGTTTACTTTTTTTGATACCCACGGTGAGCCCTTTATTAATGGGCAAGCTGCTCCTTATGATCCCAAGTACCATGAAGAGTGGGTCAGGAACAATGCCCGTGCAAATGAAAAATACGTGTCATAACCTTATTTCTGCACGTCACACGTATGCTCAGTAATCTATTCCGTGCAGCTAACTTGGATAACTAAATTTTGTTGTTTCTTAAAGCAAGGTATCTCATTTATCATCAATGTGCATCTCCGTTGTGATTATTCTGTTTTTGACTATTGTTTCTTTCGAATATATGATGACTCTTAGCAACTCTATTAAATTTCGTTCTCGTTGTATACTATGTCCCAGATCATCTTACACATTATTCTTGATGGAGGGCCCACCGGTATGTTGATAGCTGTCACTGGTGCAAGCCATGTCACGTGTGGATCTAGAGGAACTGGAGTACCCACAAGAATTTCAAGAAAAATGCAAAAGAAAAATCAAGTAGTTATATTACATCACCCAGAAAGACAGTTCATTCGCAGTGAGGGAGAAGTTCTTGTTGCTGATTTTTTGTGGTATTCTGCAGCCAAACCCTGTAGCAATAACTGCAATGTCCATATTATTCATTTACACAATTTTTTATTCACATTTGTCTAAATTTATGCCCGGTTATTGTAGGTTTCTCCAATACATATGGATGGAAGACCGATATACATTGAGGATCGAAGACCAAGCACTAGCAGCGCCGCTCGAGGAGGAAGTAAGGTCCATTTTTTTGCCTCAATTTCTTACTCTTTCTAATGTTATGAGAGTTTTACCTGTTAGTCAGAAAGCTTTGGAATTATTGATTGCTAGTTGTTACTTCCATTGCTTAAGGGACCATGTGCGTCTCACGTGTGTGCAGTAGCTTTAGTGCTCTTATTATTAGACCTGTGGCTGTTCTTACCGGGTCTCATTTGTGTGTGCATGCCATATTAGTTTTACAGGGGACAGATTGTTATGGATGTACATGCTAATGTGCTGGTTGTTGTGATGGCTTTACCAACCTGGGGAATCTTGTTTGAAACGGAAATATGGATGGGTTGGGGAATGTATCAGAGTCCGAGTGTGATATTACAATGTGGGTGCTGCTTGATAGTGATACCTTGTAGGGAGCTGAAATTTTATCATTAACCGTTTTTGCTCTGAAATTTATGTGGGCATATTTCTGGGTTCCATTTGGTCTCATGAGGTTATGCAGGGTAGGAGGTGACTAATAAAGGAAAGCATATTTTTCTTGACATTTTGTTACTGCTATTACATCCACCAAAGGAATGAATGGCAACATTGGGTATTGCCAAAAAATTCATGGGAGCTACAACATTACTTGTTTTGTAGTTTGTTTTTATTCTTGTGCTTTTGTGAAGAACTGTATCTTGTCCTTGACCTCCTCTTATACTGGTTTTCTTTCTTCAATGAAACTATTTGAAAATGATGTCTTTGTAAAGCATTTTATATCAATTTGATCTAGTAATAAAGTGTCCCCTTGCACTATTAAGGAATGAAGTTAGTGAACATCATTCGGTTGTGTGGAACATCAGGAGGAAGCTAGTGTTACTTTATGACAGAGAATGAAATTATGGTGTTTAACATTCTTTCAAATTTTTTACAGGTTCTGTGATGGCACTAATTGGTTCTATGATGTCAATGATAGTTGTAAGTTCACTATTCAGGTTTATTTTTCTTATCATGTAAAGTTTAAACAGAAAGCACTGCACTGAGGTCGTGATTTGGGGAGCGGAGAGCAAAATAGTTCAATACAATATTATGGAGTGCAAGATTTGTAGACAGTGTATTGAATTTCTAGTGTTATCGTAACTTTGTTGGTTATTATGTTAACATGCTTAGATAATTGTGAGTTCTCTTTGATGAGGTGAGATATTGTTAGAATAATATAAAATTGTGTTAGAAAAGATCCACCTACGTCCTGCAGCGCAAGTAACTTCTTCTACATGGCTCCCAAGCGCATCCTCAAGGAGCTCAAGGACATGCAAAAAGATCCACCTACGTCCTACATCGCAAGTAACTTTTTGTTGATATGAATTTGTGATTTAATTTGATATTATTATGAATTTAAATTAAGCATAGAAAATTTTAGAAAAATAAATATATAGAGATTAATTTGTGATTTTATGCGATACTTCGGCAAATTGTTTTTCATCTTAATCTTTTATTATGACTTTTAAAAACTTCAAATTTTAATTTTAGAAAAATTAATTTAATGATACTTGTACATTATCCAAGCGCAATCCAATCTGCAATTCTTCTTTTCACTGATGCATCCCAACTTTTTTCATATTTTATCCATGTAGTAGATCTTCTTGATTGTTGTATTATTTTAAATGTTTCTTTTGACTATTCTTGAACAACCAGTTGTGATGTTGAAATTAAAAGACTGCTATTATAAAAATGTTTAGGGATTATCTTTCATATTGCTTCTGGAACTTGTTTCTATTGCAAATCATAACTTGTTATTGTTTTTCTTTGTGGATTAATGCATTGTTGTTGTGTAACTTGCAGGATGTCTTGGATGGCAAGTACGATAACCTTTCAGAGGAGTAATTTGTTATTTTGAATTCCTTCACTACTGGTTTCCTGCGGATTTTGACAAAACTTCCGCAGGAAACATGTTACCTGCGATTCTACCTGCGATTTTTCGTTTAAAGCTAAAATCTCCGTCGGTAATTAGTTGAACAGGTAAAGTCGCAGGAGAAAGTCGCAGTAAATAGTCGCAGGAAACAGTTGCAGGTAAAACAGCTATATTCGCAGGAAAAGTCACAGCAAACTGATAATCCGCAGGTCAGTTCGCAGGTAATTTCTCTCTCATGTTTTTAATTTTTATTATTAGTTGTGTTTAATTCATATTTAAAATAATATAATTAATGTTAAATATGAAAGTAATCATAATATAAAAATAAAAATCTAATTTGAATAAGTCAATGCAACACTAATCACATTCAAATTTTTAAAGTCAATAACAAGTACTTCTAGAGTTACATTAGTAAAAATGACATAATCAAGTTATTAATAACCACTTGTCCAACCAAATTAATAAGAAAAAACAATGCAATTTCAAACTAGTTAACAAGAAAAAGTAATCCAAATCAAAATTCACTACTAATGTGTTCACTAATGTCTTCATCTGATTCATCAACATCATCTTCACTTGGATTATCAGTTAACTATTGGCTTGGGGTGGATGAGAAGAAGATGCAGCAAATCCTAAATGATTCATTAATAATGAAAGCTCTAGATGATAGATTTCCAATGTAGGAAAATGCACATTTACAGTTTGGGCTGGCAATTTGACTGTTACTGCATGAAGGAGGTGAACAACCATTTGTTGGTGTTGAATACAAGGGAACGACTTGAGGAGCTTTGCAGTAAACCTGATTAGAAACTCCATTTTCAAGACAAATCTTGTTTTGAGCCAGTCTGCAAAAACATTCGATAAATTTCTCAGAACGAAAACCAGTGTCAAGTAGTTCGAGTCCATCCAAAAAAACGACATCATATGTATAATGAAGCTTACCTCAAGTCGAAATTCAATTTCTGGTTTCCCATCTCGAGGTCGGTAATACCATTGTTTTGCAAATCAATGAGTTGCAGACTTCTTCTGTAGCCACTGCTAAGATTTAATGTGCCACTGAGCTGGTTGTCCTTCAGTATTCTGTTAGACAAATTTCAGTAACTATGCATAAGTTGATTTTCATGAAAAACTTATTGAAATAAGCTCAAAATATAAACTGGTCTAATGTGAGAAGGATGGAGAAACATACATTGTCGTCAGATCTGGCAGACTAGAAGCATAAACCCATGAAGGAATATCAGAAGAATTGAAATTATTGTCACTCAGATCCCTGAAAACAGTTTTTTCTTAAGAATCTGCAAATTAAAATCACTGCATAATGCATGATTTATGTGCCTATGGTTTACATATAGTTGTTGCATGAAATTAATCATGCATTTCTTGTAGATCATATAATTATAATTAAGTATTCGATCTCCTTTTAAAGCGATAAATAAAGTACAACGTAACGTCCGTGTTATACTACTTACACGTATGTGAGACGAGTCATTCCAGTAAAATCCGGCAGAGAGTCGTTCAGTTCATTGTGAGATAAATAGCTGCAAAAATATATTCAATATAAAAAATTGATTCTTTAGAAAATGAGTTAGTGATAAATATGAAGCTTAACAAGTCGTGTTTCTTTGATTTTCTTACATTTCGCTTAGTTTTTCGAGATTGTTCAAACTGTTAGGCACTCTCCCGCTTAACCGAATCTTGTCAAAGCGTTTGTATACAAGAGAGAATATTCAATTCAGCCAAAGAAATTCAGAGATAACATAAATTGTGAGATTGTAAGTGAAGCCACAATATACTTACACAACTTCCACTTTGCTCAGAAGGCTTAGGCTGCCAGGAATACTGTCGGATAGTTGATTGTGGTCGAAAAGCCTGGCAAATACAAATCGTCCTTATAAATTTATAGACATTTACAAAAAATTTAAATAGAATAATTCAAAAATTACGAAATACATTTTTGCTCTGTTTGTTGCATTGGGCAAATTAACCATCAATCTACAAAAGAAATTAAGAAGCAAGTCCACGAGTTAGAATAAATCTCATCTATAAAATATAAAATGCATGAAATTGATATCAAACATATCATGTTATTTACCTTTGCAGAAGCCTCCTAATAATAGCCTCATCAAGATCAAAATGCCTGTTTGTGGCAAGAACAAGTACACGCTCTTTATCTTTTGTACGCAGACCATCCCAATTTACCATAAACTCATTCTTCATTTTACGCATAGCCTCGTGCTCACCAGGATTTTCACGTCTCCCTAACATACTATCAACCTGGCACAAGTACCACAACAATAATACACAGATAACAATAGATGAAAGAAGTGGAATACAAATGAAATGTGAAAATGATCTGTTTATTAATGTGTACAGAGGGAATTACAGAGAATGACGGAAACCTTGACTACCATAGAGTTTATGCTCCTATAGGAAGTTATTGCCTCCTATCCATAACTAACTTAAGTAAAATCCAAGATGCCTTCACATTCTCTCACTCAACCCGTTATACCAAAGACGCTTACAACTACTGATCCAAGGCATGCCACTTAAAATATACTAAACATTTTTTGGATCCATTATTCTATCATATTCTAATAAACTAAAAATATTTAAATAAATGTCACATCAAACCAGATAAAAGAATGAGTTTAAAACTCTTATGTCACAACAAATTGTGAAGTACTATTCACCGGTTTCCACAACAAATTGTGAAGTATTATTATTATTATTATTCACTATCTTAATGTTGAAGCAAAGATTTCATCAATGAGAACAAGTGCCAAATAGACTATCAGGGTCAATGCTCTTCCCTGTCACTTGCAAAACATATTGTGCTAAGCACTGCTTATTAGCCATTTTTGCAGACAACCATTCAGCTTGTAGATCTTCATTGTAACTTAAACTACCAAATATTGGCTAAAAGAGCTGTTAACAACATCAAAAACATACCCTTCAATTATTCTAGCAGTACCACTCAGAGCACGCCAAGTTGTCAGTGCAGCAAAAGGAATGGCACTTGCTTCCTACAAAATGAAAAATTAAGAAAAAGCATGGCTTCATCCAAAGTAAATAAAGAGGGAAATTCATGGTTGGTTGTTAAATTAGAAAGCACTAATAATATTGTACAATATCATGTACTAATGGCTGTGATGGTAAAACTAATGAATTGGACATAACTAGTCAATCATCTAAAACTATTAAGAAGTAATTCTAAATGCTGACGGCACTAACCAGAAAAGAAGAAAACCAATTAACCATATGGTTAAACGAAACATAAGAAAATAAAACATAATAATCAACTTATCAAGTAACCTTCGGCAAGTAGGAAAATAAAGCATAATAATCAACTTATCAACTTATCAATTTAATTTGTTTACTAAATGACTTATCCTATAACAGCATAATGGTGTATATATACATATATTATGACTAATGATTTTAGTTCACATATATAAAATAGGATTTAGTGTATTGCAGGTTTATTATCCTATATCTATGTTCCTTTGGTATTAATGAATTGCAGCCACACCTCAACAATATATATCTCTACACTATATGCCTACCTAACATATAAAAATCAATATATTATGCCATTAATCTTACACCATATTAATAGCAGTGAACCATATATCTTACACCATATTAATAGTAGTGAACCATATATTACAACTGCACCAATTCACCGTGTATCAATAAGAAGGAAGCACCTCATGTAATCATGTTAATTGGCTGATGTAAATGCCAAAAGTAATCCTTATGATGTGTTTGATACACACCAAGGCACGTCACAAACAGAAGCCAAGACGCTCGGAAAAGCGACATTGATAAGAGCCAACAAGCCTGCAATAATCGACACCAAAACCTTTTGTTAGAACACAGATTGGTTCTTAATAATATCTCTATGTTTTGATGATAACTATTATGAAATTTTGTATTTAAGAATTATATACTCTAAAACTTGCTTGAGAATGTTTGCTGCAGATGTTAAAGTAAATATCACTCCAGAAGCAAATTAGATCTGAACATAAGAAATATGCAAGGCTCTGAAGCGTCAGAAGCATCTCTTAGAAGACTCTGAACGCTGCCATCAGAAGATTCTGAGCGCTGCCTCCAGAAGGATCTGAAGCAGGAGTTACAGAAGAATCTGAAGCAAGCCAGAAGCATCTGAAGCAATGAAGAATTCTGTATGAAGAGTTTTCAAGCACAGTTACTTCAGAAGACTCTGATAGTACTAACGCTGCCAGTACTGAGGATCTGACCCAAAACTCTGCTCTGAACTTATACACGCTGAAAGCACACTTGCTACAAAGACTTAGATTCAGCAAAACTCTGATGAACATCAGAAGGCTCTGACCAAATTAGACTCTAATGATTCCTGCTGAAAATTGTTGAAGAAGAATTCAAAGATTATGTCCGTTGGAATATCCAAACGACTCTTTTCTTATTTATGCTAGACACAATAACACAGAACAAAAGGATTTCTTTGTGCATTCTTCTTCTAGGAAAGGTCACTTGATGTGAAGACAAAAAGGCTCAGACCTTTTGGTACACTCTTCTCAACGTGAAAAGCTCTTGGATCACTGTGCCTATAAAAGCAAGTCTCCACTCATCTTCTTTAGTTGACGAAACACTTGAAAAGAATTCATTAACAAAGCTCTCATACAAATCATATATTCTTGCTAGAATTATTTCATTGTTCTTAATCTTAAGTGAAAAAAGCATAGTTGTGATAAAGCTTTATTAGAAGCATTTTCAACACTTGTATTTATTATTACATTTGATTGTAAGAGAACCTTAAGAAGATCCAGTTAGGATCAGTAGTTCTTGAGAAGACTTTGAACAGTTGTTCTTAGTGCTTACTATTGTAATCAGTTGATTAAATAGTGGATTAAGTCCTTGTTTGAGAAAGGCAAATCACTCAAGATAGGGTGGACTGGAGTAGTTGAGTTCAACGAATCAGGATAAAAATATTTGAGTTTTTACTTCTAAGTTTTTATCTTCATACTTATTCAACCCCCCTTCTAAGTATTTTCTCACCTTCAGTTGGCATCAGAGCTCCGGTTCTGTGTGTGCTACCACTTCACAGTGACAGAAAAGATCCAGTGAGAAAAACTTTGGTATATATTTGGTTGTTACTATGGCTGATACTTCAATATCTAACATTAACAACAAATATGAAGAAAGGGACAGAATCAACACTAAACCCCCTATGTTTGATGGAGAGAAATTTGATTATTGGAAAGACAGGATTGAAAGTTTTTTCCTTGGTTATGATGCTGATTTATGGGATTTGGTCATAGATGGATATGTTCATCCCATTGATGGGAATGGCAAGAAAGTACTAGAAAATCTACGACAGAAGCCCAAAAAAAGGAATTTAGAAATCACCGCAAGGCTAGAACAATATTGTTAAATGCAATATCTCACACTGAGTATGAAAAGATCACGAATAGAGAAACTGCATTTGACATGTTTGAGTCCTTGAACATGACTCATGAGGGAAACTCTCAAGTCAAGGAAACAAAGGCTCTAGCTCTAATTCAGAAGTATGAAGCCTTCAAGATGGAAGAAGCTGAATCTGTTGAAGCCATGTTCTCCAGATTTCAAATACTTACAGCTGGACTAAAGGTTCTGGATAAAGGTTACTCTACTGCTGATCATGTGAAGAAGATCATCAGAAGCTTACCCACCAGATGGAGACCTATGGTGACTGTGATGGAAAATTGCGATCTAAACGCAGCGGAAAACAAAACAATTTCCTTTAGTGATCCTTACGAATGAGCATGGTCAGTGATAGAATCATTACCTCTTTGTGGCGATTCAGATCTTTGATGCAGCGATCACAAGCGTTGATGAAGTGCAACGCCTCTACTCAGTCCACACGAACAGCTTCCGGTCACAGTGCTAGCTGCTTACGAACGGAATTATTTGAGTGAGAAAAGAGAATCAAAAACGAAATTGCATCAAGTGAAAGCTTCATCACAAGGGTTCCTTTTATAGACTCTCTTGTGGGCTGCGGGCTAAAAACCCAATTCACATGATCCATAATAATATTATATATTATTATAATAACTATTATTATAATAAATATATTTATTTTATTATTATTTTATAACCATTATAAAATAACAATAATTTATATTATCCGAATTTCTATTTTTTCACTTAAGTGCACCGTACCTTACGGTGTTCCTTTGATTTCTCTATCTCTCATCAAACTGTCCTTATGTGTGTGACCCTGTAGGATTTCGTAACGTTGGTAATTATATTAAATTATATATTTAACATAATAAACAGTAAGCGGTATCTAGCAACACATCACTGCTACCCAAGTCACGAAAATGTCATGTGATCTGACAAAACCTTTTTCGTGATAATATATGTTTGTACAATTACCCTTTTTGCCCCTATGTCTATATTGAACACAAGGCATACACTGTGTCATCCTTGTCCAGTTCAATATTGGGCCCTTAGACATTTCTCCTGTTATGCAGGATTGGCAAATTCCATCTAGGACACTCATGTCCCTCAGCATGCTTCGTGGAGTGCCCATCAACTGTCTTTATGATCATCCAGTTACGAATAATGTTTGATCAGCAATAAAGCACCCGACTCTACATCTAGGGTCCATAGTGGTTTCAGGTCGAAGGGTGGTAATACACCATTATCACCATGAGAATAACTTATGACACTTTGCATAACATACTATGTAGTATTCTCATAGCGGGTCAATCCGGTATAAATGTTACTCCTAATATTTATACCTATGTCAAGACTTGATAACTCTTTATCCATGATCCATGAGATGTGATCATCAGTCTATCTTCATAATAGTCTCAATGCTTTTAATGTTATCCCACTTTGCAATAAAGCTTGACTACGGATATTTTAATAATAATGTCTTTATGTTTAATGGGATCTCATGATTAAGTCACACTTAACATTTCATTAAACAGACTAACTATTCTAGGGACTTTATTATTCTGAAAGACAAACATAATAAAGAAATGCCTTTTATTATTAAACGAATAATCCGATACAAGTACCAAAAAGTATTGGCCTCTAGGGCTTACACCAACAATCTCCCACTAGCACTAGAGCCAATTAGGCATACCCTTAATACCCATAGATCTAGTATGACCATCATGCTTCTGTTGCGCAAGAGGCTTTGTTAATGGGTCAGCGATATTGTCAAGTGTAGGTACTCTGCATATCTTCACATCTCTCCGATCGATTATCTCTCGAATGAGGTGATAACGCCTAAGTATGTGTTTGGATCGTTGGTGAGATCTAGGCTCCTTAGCTTGTGCGATAGCACCATTGTTATCACAATATAAACCAATGGGATCCACAATGCTAGGGACTATTCCAAGTTCACTAATGAACTTCTTGATCCAAACAGCTTCCTTTGCTGCATTTGAGGCAGCAATATACTCGGCCTCAGTTGTAGAATCAGCAACTGTTTCTTGCTTTGAACTTTTCCAGCTCACAGCGCCACCATTGAGACAGAACACATAACCAGATTGTGATCTAAAATCATCCTTATCTGTCTGGAAGCTAGCATCAGTGTAACCAATTACATCAAGCTCTTCCTGACCTCCATATATCAAGAATGAATCCTTAGTCCTTCTCAAGTACTTAAGAATATTCTTGACAGCTGCCCAGTGAGCATCACCGGGATCAGATTGGTACCTACTCGTTGCACTTAATGCATACGAGACATCTGGTCGAGTACATAACATGGCATACATGATAGATCCTATTGCAGATGCATATGGAATCTTATTCATGCGATCCCTTTCTTCCTTAGTTGAAGGGGATTGTGTTTTTGATAAACACAGACCATGTTGCATAGGTATGAATCCTTTCTTGGAATCATGCATATTAAAGCGTCTCAACACTTTATCTATGTATGTACTCTGACTTAGGCCAAACAGTTTTTGTGATCTATCTCTATAGATCCTAATTCCTAATATATAGGCTGCTTCACCTAGGTCTTTCATAGAAAAACAATTCCCTAACCAAGTCTTCACTTGTTGCAAGGTAGGGACATCGTTTCCAATGAGTAATATGTCATCTACATATAATACCAGAAACACGATCATGCTCCCACTAACCTTCTTGTAGACACAAGGTTCATCTTCATTTTTGATGAATCCATATTGTTTTACGGTTTCATCAAAACGAAGATTCCAGCTTCTGGAAGCTTGCTTCAATCCATAGATTGATCGCTGTAACTTGCATATCTTTTGGGCATCTTGTGGTATGTCAAATCCTTCAGGTTGTGTCATGTACACATCCTCAAGAAGATTCCCATTAAGGAAAGCAGTTTTGACATCCATCTGCCATATTTCATAATCATGATATGCAGCGATGGCAAGTAAAATCCGAACAGATTTAAGCATCGCAACTGGTGAAAAGGTTTCATCATAGTCAACCCCATGAATTTGTTTATAGCCTTTTGCAACCAGTCTTGCTTTATAGGTATGTACCTTACCATCCATGTCAGTCTTCTTCTTGAAGACCCACTTGCATCCTATAGGGTTAACTCCTATAGGAGGTTCTACCAAGGTCCAAACCTGGTTTGTGTACATGGAATCCATTTCAGATTTCATGGCTTCTAGCCACTTCTCAGACTCAGGACCAGTTATGGCCTCTTTGTAGGTCACAGGCTCATCTTGATCCATGAGTAATACATCACCCTGATCACTTATGAGATATCCATATCTCTCAGGTTGGTGACGTATCCTGCTTGACCTACGCTGGTCTTGTTCTTCTTGAGCAGGTTGCTCTTCCACAACTACTTGTGTTTCCCGCTCCAGTTCCTCCATAGGTGTTTCAATGTTTTGTGATTCTTGAATTTCTTCAAGCTCTATTTTCCTCCCACTGTTTCCTTTGGAAATAAAATCCCTTTCCAGAAAGACTCCAGTTCGAGCGACAAACACTTTGCCCTCAGAAGGATTGTAGAAGTAATATCCTCTTGTTTCTTTAGGATACCCCACAAATAAGCATTTGTCAGATTTGGGCTCAAGCTTGGTTGAAATTTGTCGTTTGACGTAAACTTCGCAACCCCAAATCTTCATGTAAGACATATGTGGTTTCTTACCACTCCATATCTCATATGGTGTCTTATCAACCTTTTTGGATGGAACACGGTTAAGTGTGTAAGCTGCTGTTAATAATGCATGTCCCCAAAAGGAGTTTGGAAGATCGACGTGACTCATCATGGATCGGACCATGTCTAACAAGGTTCGATTTCTTCTCTCAGATACACCATTCCATTGTGGTGTTCCAGGAGGAGTAAGTTGGGATAGAATCCCATACTCTTTTAGATGGTCATCAAATTCTAGGCTTAAATATTCACCGCCTCGATCTGATCGAAGAACTTTAATATTCTTACCTAGTTGGTTTTGTACTTCATTCTTGAATTCCTTGAACTTTTCAAAGGACTCAGATTTGTGTTTCATTAAATACACATATCCGTATCTACTGAAGTCATCAGTAAAAGTGATGAAGTATTGAAAACCTCCTCTGGCTGGTATGTTCAGTGGTCCACATACATCAGTATGTATGAGTGCCAAAAGATCATTAGCCCTTTCACCTTTTCCTGTGAATGGGGACTTTGTCATCTTTCCAATTAAACAAGATCTGCATGTCTCATATGATTCATAATCAAAAGAGTCCAAGAGTCCATCTTTATGGAGTTTGGAAATGCGTTTCTCATTTATGTGGCCTAATTGACAGTGCCAAAGGTAAGTTGGATTCAACTCATTAGGTTTCAACCTTTTAGTATTAATGTTATAAATTGGCATTTCAAGATCAAGGACATATAGTCCATTATTCATTTTTGCAGTAGCATAGAATATATCATTCAAATAAATGGAGCAACAATTGTTCCTTATTATGAATGAAAAACCAAACTTGTCCAAACAAGAAACGGAAATAATATTCCTGCTAATTGCAGGTACATAATAACAGTTCTCTAACTGAATTATTAAACCACTAGGTAAAGTTAAAACATAAGTTCCTACAGCTAAAGCAGCAACCTTTGCTCCATTGCCAACTCGTAGGTCAACTTCACCTTTTGCCAAATCTCTACTCCTTTTTAGCCCCTGCACATTAGTACAAATGTGAGAACCGCATCCAGTATCTAATACCCATGATGCAAAAGTAGATAAATTAATTTCAATAACAAAAATACCTGAATTTGAAGTCTCTACTCCATTATTCTTATCTTCCAGGTACTTTGGGCAATTTCTCTTCCAATGTCCGGTCTTACCGCAATGGAAGCAAGTGCCCTCCTTTGCTATTCCTCCACTAGGCTTCAAAACAGGAGGAGTGGGTTTGGGTTTGGCAACTTCCTTGCCTTTCCCTCTACCACCCTGTTTGATGGGCCTCTTGTTCTGTTTCTTTCCATTACTGACCATCAGAATGAATTTCCCTTTTGTCTTCATATTCTGCTCAGCAGTTCTCAACATGCCTAGCAGTTCTGGAAGACTTTTGTCCAAGTCATTCATATTGAAATTCAGGACAAACTGACTGAAGCTCTCTGGCAACGATTGCAAGATCAGATCAATCGCAAGTTCTTTTCCAAGGGGAAACCCTAATCTGTCAAGGTTCTCCACATACCCAATCATCTTGAGTACATGGGGACTTACAGGGGCTCCCTCAGCTAACTTGTTGTTAAAAAGGGACTTTGAAACCTGAAACCTCTCATTTCTTGCTTGCTCTTGATAAAGCGTTTTCAGATGTCCGATCATATCGAACGCAGACATGTTCTCGTGTTGCTTTTGCAACTCAGAGTTCATGGTAGCAAGCATGAGGCAAGCGGTTTCATTGGCATCATCGAAATGCTTCTTATAAGCATCTCTTTCTGCCTTTGGTGCAGAACTAGGAGGTTCCTCCTCAGGAACTGGTGTCTCCAAGACATACAGCTTCTTATCGTGCTTGAGGACAATCCTCAGATTACGGAGCCAATCCAGGAAATTTGTCCCAGACAATTTTTCCTTATCTAGGATGGATCGCAAAATATTGTTCGATGTGTTTGTTGTCATGGTAATCTACAAGAGAAATATGAAAATATAAGTATCATTAAAACAACATATTTAATTAGGCCTTTAATCAAATATGCTCCCACTATTTTATTCAAAACAAATGACCCTCATCATTTGATTCGGAAAATCCCGTTGGAAGACTTTCTAGTGGGTCGAGATCCATGTTTCACTTTGTTTTAAGTCAGCGTTAGGCTGATTACACAAAACTAAGTTATTTAGGTAGGAACTCCTTCCAATTGTATCTCATACAACTCTCGAATATTTTCAATTGGGTGAATAACTCCTTATTCTGATCCATCACATGAATCATTCCCAATTCTTGCTTCTAAACATATATAATCTTATTATAATTTGTTTAGTTAAGTTTGACCCATTGTTTTAGCAATTGGATATTACAATTATCCCATCACACCTTACTAATATAGAACATGCACCTCGCGTAGGCGAAACCTACAATGCTCGATACTAGTCTTGATGAGTGCTAAAAATTGGCAAGCATAAACTTAATATTTAATTTTGAGGGAATTTGTTATTAGTTTGATCTCACCGGCTTAACATGCAAAACGTCTCTCACATGCATCAACATACAATTACATGCATCAACATACATATAAAAAAGATACAATTATGGCCCCTTAACGCAATTGTTCTCTCAAGCCAATGAGAGAACCTAAGCTAATCTAATAACGATCTAAGCTTCTCCAAGCATGATCTCCAAGGTTATCCTCCTTTAATATTGAATACTTCCTCCTTCTTTTTTTTTTTCATAACATAATATTACATTACATATAGGAAAACTCGTTTTACATACGAGGGAGTGAGATGAGAAAAGAAGTTACATAAAGAGATTGAGAGAGAGGCACGACACGCAGGCCGTATTCAAAAATCCCAAAACAATAATAAAGGAAAAACTAAGGCCATAACTGATCACCACAAATAAATAATAATAAACACACTTTTATTATTAGTTTAAAATTCCGATAATTAAATAAACTAAATTAAATTTCGGCTGATTGATCACACTTTGCAGACTTAGCCGGGGGCAATAAGTCTTGATAAACGAAAAATTTTATGAACACTTCATTGTATTTCACGTCGTTTCCTGCACAACTTTTGTGCATTTACAACCCCAACCGGAAAAGTCTGCGGCAATACAACACTTGTACTGCCATTAATCCTAATGCAACAATTTCATGCCGTCAAACACAACTCGATTGATAACTCAATATGATAGATCAACATGTCATTGCTTCACCATACTAACGTCGGATTCCGAAGCGAATGAAAATGATGATCTTTCAAAAAGAATTACAATCCTTATGTGATTGAATGGATGAAATCAAAACAGTATATCCCATATACCATCTTTGCATCAGAATTTCTTATATCTTATATAAAAGTGATCGATCTAATTGTGTAACCTATGGATGATCAATGTATCGCACAACTTCATCATACTAATGTCGGTTTCTGAAGCATAATCAACATCAATCATCCAAATCGTACACAACAGATGCCAAATTTAATTAATCGTTTATTGTTAAATTCATTCTGTGTTTTAATCAAATCAAATACAGAAAAGACGGAAATTTAACAGCTATCAGATCCATGGTTTCGTAAGTGGCTCTGATACCACTGATGGAAAATTGCGATCTAAACGCAGCGGAAAACAAAACAATTTCCTTTAGTGATCCTTACGAATGAGCATGGTCAGTGATAGAATCATTACCTCTTTGTGGCGATTCAGATCTTTGATGCAGCGATCACAAGCGTTGATGAAATGCAACGCCTCTACTCAGTCCACACGAACAGCTTCCGGTCACAGTGCTAGCTGCTTACGAACGGAATTATTTGAGTGAGAAAAGAGAATCAAAAACGAAATTGCATCAAGTGAAAGCTTCATCACAAGGGTTCCTTTTATAGACTCTCTTGTGGGCTGCGGGCTAAAAACCCAATTCACATGATCCATAATAATATTATATATTATTATAATAACTATTATTATAATAAATATATTTATTTTATTATTATTTTATAACCATTATAAAATAACAATAATTTATATTATCCGAATTTCTATTTTTTCACTTAAGTGCACCGTACCTTACGGTGTTCCTTTGATTTCTCTATCTCTCATCAAACTGTCCTTATGTGTGTGACCCTGTAGGATTTCGTAACGTTGGTAATTATATTAAATTATATATTTAACATAATAAACAGTAAGCGGTATCTAGCAACACATCACTGCTACCCAAGTCACGAAAATGTCATGTGATCTGACAAAACCTTTTTCGTGATAATATATGTTTGTACAATTACCCTTTTTGCCCCTATGTCTATATTGAACACAAGGCATACACTGTGTCATCCTTGTCCAGTTCAATATTGGGCCCTTAGACATTTCTCCTGTTATGCAGGATTGGCAAATTCCATCTAGGACACTCATGTCCCTCAGCATGCTTCGTGGAGTGCCCATCAACTGTCTTTATGATCATCCAGTTACGAATAATGTTTGATCAGCAATAAAGCACCCGACTCTACATCTAGGGTACATAGTGGTTTCAGGTCGAAGGGTGGTAATACACCATTATCACCATGAGAATAACTTATGACACTTTGCATAACATACTATGTAGTATTCTCATAGCGGGTCAATCCGGTATAAATATTACTCCTAATATTTATACCTATGTCAAGACTTGATAACTCTTTATCCATGATCCATGAGATGTGATCATCAGTCTATCTTCATAATAGTCTCAATGCTTTTAATGTTATCCCACTTTGCAATAAAGCTTGACTACGGATATTTTAATAATAATGTCTTTATGTTTAATGGGATCTCATGATTAAGTCACACTTAACATTTCATTAAACAGACTAACTATTCTAGGGACTTTATTATTCTGAAAGACAAACATAATAAAGAAATGCCTTTTATTATTAAACGAATAATCCGATACAAGTACCAAAAAGTATTGGCCTCTAGGGCTTACACCAACAGGCTGCCTTTAGAAAAATTAATTTAATGATACTTGTACATTATCCAAGCGCAATCCAATCTGCAATTCTTCTTTTCACTGATGCATCCCAACTTTTTTCATATTTTATCCATGTAGTAGATCTTCTTGATTGTTGTATTATTTTAAATGTTTCTTTTGACTATTCTTGAACAACCAGTTGTGATGTTGAAATTAAAAGACTGCTATTATAAAAATGTTTAGGGATTATCTTTCATATTGCTTCTGGAACTTGTTTCTATTGCAAATCATAACTTGTTATTGTTTTTCTTTGTGGATTAATGCATTGTTGTTGTGTAACTTGCAGGATGTCTTGGATGGCAAGTACGATAACCTTTCAGAGGAGTAATTTGTTATTTTGAATTCCTTCACTACTGGTTTCCTGCGGATTTTGACAAAACTTCCGCAGGAAACATGTTACCTGCGATTCTACCTGCGATTCTACCTGCGATTTTTCGTTTAAAGCTAAAATCTCCGTCGGTAATTAGTTGAACAGGTAAAGTCGCAGGAGAAAGTCGCAGGAAATAGTTGCAGGTAAAACAGCTATATTCGCAGGAAAAGTCACAGCAAACTGATAATCCGCAGGTCAGTTCGCAGGTAATTTCTCTCTCATGTTTTTAATTTTTATTATTAGTTGTGTTTAATTCATATTTAAAATAATATAATTAATGTTAAATATGAAAGTAATAATAATATAAAAATAAAAATCTAATTTGAATAAGTCAATGCAACACTAATCACATTCAAATTTTTAAAGTCAATAACAAGTACTTCTAGAGTTACATTAGTAAAAATGACATAATCAAGTTATTAATAACCACTTGTCCAACCAAATTAATAAGAAAAAACAATGCAATTTCAAACTAGTTAACAAGAAAAAGTAATCCAAATCAAAATTCACTACTAATGTGTTCACTAATGTCTTCATCTGATTCATCAACATCATCTTCACTTGGATTATCAGTTAACTATTGGCTTGGGGTGGATGAGAAGAAGATGCAGCAAATCCTAAATGATTCATTAATAATGAAAGCTCTAGATGATAGATTTCCAATGTAGGAAAATGCACATTTACAGTTTGGGCTGGCAATTTGACTGTTACTGCATGAAGGAGGTGAACAACCATTTGTTGGTGTTGAATACAAGGGAACGACTTGAGGAGCTTTGCAGTAAACCTGATTAGAAACTCCATTTTCAAGACAAATCTTGTTTTGAGCCAGTCTGCAAAAACATTCGATAAATTTCTCAGAACGAAAACCAGTGTCAAGTAGTTCGAGTCCATCCAAAAAAACGACATCATATGTATAATGAAGCTTACCTCAAGTCGAAATTCAATTTCTGGTTTCCCATCTCGAGGTCGGTAATACCATTGTTTTGCAAATCAATGAGTTGCAGACTTCTTCTGTAGCCACTGCTAAGATTTAATGTGCCACTGAGCTGGTTGTCCTTCAGTATTCTGTTAGACAAATTTCAGTAACTATGCATAAGCTGATTTTCATGAAAAACTTATTGAAATAAGCTCAAAATATAAACTGGTCTAATGTGAGAAGGATGGAGAAACATACATTGTCGTCAGATCTGGCAGACTAGAAGCATAAACCCATGAAGGAATATCAGAAGAATTGAAATTATTGTCACTCAGATCCCTGAAAACAGTTTTTTCTTAAGAATCTGCAAATTAAAATCACTGCATAATGCATGATTTATGTGCCTATGGTTTACATATAGTTGTTGCATGAAATTAATCATGCATTTCTTGTAGATCATATAATTATAATTAAGTATTCGATCTCCTTTCAAAGCGATAAATAAAGTACAACGTAACGTCCGTGTTATACTACTTACACGTATGTGAGACGAGTCATTCCAGTAAAATCCGGCAGAGAGTCGTTCAGTTCATTGTGAGATAAATAGCTGCAAAAATATATTCAATATAAAAAATTGATTCTTTAGAAAATGAGTTAGTGATAAATATGAAGCTTAACAAGTCGTGTTTCTTTGATTTTCTTACATTTCGCTTAGTTTTTCGAGATTGTTCAAACTGTTAGGCACTCTCCCTCTTAACCGAATCTTGTCAAAGCGTTTGTATACAAGAGAGAATATTCAATTCAGCCAAAGAAATTCAGAGATAACATAAATTGTGAGATTGTAAGTGAAGCCACAATATACTTACACAACTTCCACTTTGCTCAGAAGGCTTAGGCTGCCAGGAATACTGTCGGATAGTTGATTGTGGTCGAAAAGCCTGGCAAATACAAATCGTCCTTATAAATTTATAGACATTTACAAAAAATTTAAATAGAATAATTCAAAAATTACGAAATACATTTTTGCTCTGTTTGTTGCATTGGGCAAATTAACCATCAATCTACAAAAGAAATTAAGAAGCAAGTCCACGAGTTAGAATAAATCTCATCTATAAAATATAAAATGCATGAAATTGATATCAAACATATCATGTTATTTACCTTTGCAGAAGCCTCCTAATAATAGCCTCATCAAGATCAAAATGCCTGTTTGTGGCAAGAACAAGTACACGCTCTTTATCTTTTGTACGCAGACCATCCCAATTTACCATAAACTCATTCTTCATTTTACGCATAGCCTCGTGCTCACCAGGATTTTCACGTCTCCCTAACATACTATCAACCTGGCACAAGTACCACAACAATAATACACAGATAACAATAGATGAAAGAAGTGGAATACAAATGAAATGTGAAAATGATCTGTTTATTAATGTGTACAGAGGGAATTACAGAGAATGACGGAAACCTTGACTACCATAGAGTTTATGCTCCTATAGGAAGTTATTGCCTCCTATCCATAACTAACTTAAGTAAAATCCAAGATGCCTTCACATTCTCTCACTCAACCCGTTATACCAAAGACGCTTACAACTACTGATCCAAGGCATGCCACTTAAAATATACTAAACATTTTTTGGATCCATTATTCTATCATATTCTAATAAACTAAAAATATTTAAATAAATGTCACATCAAACCAGATAAAAGAATGAGTTTAAAACTCTTATGTCACAACAAATTGTGAAGTACTATTCACCGGTTTCCACAACAAATTGTGAAGTATTATTATTATTATTATTCACTATCTTAATGTTGAAGCAAAGATTTCATCAATGAGAACAAGTGCCAAATAGACTATCAGGGTCAATGCTCTTCCCTGTCACTTGCAAAACATATTGTGCTAAGCACTGCTTATTAGCCATCTTTGCAGACAACCATTCAGCTTGTAGATCTTCATTGTAACTTAAGCTACCAAATATTGGCTAAAAGAGCTGTTAACAACATCAAAAACATACCCTTCAATTATTCTAGCAGTACCACTCAGAGCACGCCAAGTTGTCAGTGCAGCAAAAGGAATGGCACTTGCTTCCTACAAAATGAAAAATTAAGAAAAAGCATGGCTTCATCCAAAGTAAATAAAGAGGGAAATTCATGGTTGGTTGTTAAATTAGAAAGCACTAATAATATTGTACAATATCATGTACTAATGGCTGTGATGGTAAAACTAATGAATTGGACATAACTAGTCAATCATCTAAAACTATTAAGAAGTAATTCTAAATGCTGACGGCACTAACCAGAAAAGAAGAAAACCAATTAACCATATGGTTAAACGAAACATAAGAAAATAAAACATAATAATCAACTTATCAAGTAACCTTCTGCAAGTAGGAAAATAAAACATAATAATCAACTTATCAACTTATCAATTTAATTTGTTTACTAAATGACTTATCCTATAACAGCATAATGGTGTATATATACATATATTATGACTAATGATTTTAGTTCACATATATAAAATAGGATTTAGTGTATTGCAGGTTTATTATCCTATATCTATGTTCCTTTGGTATTAATGAATTGCAGCCACACCTCAACAATATATATCTCTACACTATATGCCTACCTAACATATAAAAATCAATATATTATGCCATTAATCTTACACCATATTAATAGCAGTGAACCATATATCTTACACCATATTAATAGTAGTGAACCATATATTACAACTGCACCAATTCACCGTGTATCAATAAGAAGGAAGCACCTCATGTAATCATGTTAATTGGCTGATGTAAATGCCAAAAGTAATCCTTATGATGTGTTTGATACACACCAAGGCACGTCACAAACAGAAGCCAAGACGCTCGGAAAAGCGACATTGATAAGAGCCAACAAGCCTGCAATAATCGACACCAAAACCTCTTGTTAGAACACAGATTGGTACTTAATAATATCTCTATGTTTTGATGATAACTATTATGAAATTTTGTATTTAAGAATTATATACTCTAAAACTTGCTTGAGAATGTTTGCTGCAGATGTTAAAGTAAATATCACTCCAGAAGCAAATTAGATCTGAACATAAGAAATATGCAAGGCTCTGAAGCGTCAGAAGCATCTCTTAGAAGACTCTGAACGCTGCCATCAGAAGATTCTGAGCGCTGCCTCCAGAAGGATCTGAAGCAGGAGTTACAGAAGAATCTGAAGCAAGCCAGAAGCTTCTGAAGCAATGAAGAATTCTGTATGAAGAGTTTTCAAGCACAGTTACTTCAGAAGACTCTGATAGTACTAACGCTGCCAGTACTGAGGATCTGACCCAAAACTCTGCTCTGAACTTATACACGCTGAAAGCACACTTGCTACAAAGACTTAGATTCAGCAAAACTCTGATGAACATCAGAAGGCTCTGACCAAATTAGACTCTAATGATTCCTGCTGAAAATTGTTGAAGAAGAATTTAAAGATTATGTCCGTTGGAATATCCAAACGACTCTTTTCTTATTTATGCTAGACACAAGAACACAGACAAAAAGGATTTCTCTGTGCATTCTTCTTCTAGGAAAGGTCACTTGATGTGAAGACAAAAAGGCTCAGACCTTTTGGTACACTCTTCTCAACGTGAAAAGCTCTTGGATCACTGTGCCTATAAAAGCAAGTCTCCACTCATCTTCTTTAGTTGACGAAACGCTTGAAAAGAATTCATTAACAAAGCTCTCATACAAATCATATATTCTTGCTAGAATTATTTCATTGTTCTTAATCTTAAGTGAAAAAAGCATAGTTGTGATAAAGCTTTATTAGAAGCATTTTCAACACTTGTATTTATTATTACATTTGATTGTAAGAGAACCTTAAGAAGATCCAGTTAGGATCAGTAGTTCTTGAGAAGACTTTGAACAGTTGTTCTTAGTGCTTACTATTGTAATCAGTTGATTAAATAGTGGATTAAGTCCTTGTTTGAGAAAGGCAAATCACTCAAGATAGGGTGGACTGGAGTAGTTGAGTTCAACGAATCAGGATAAAAATATTTGAGTTTTTACTTCTAAGTTTTTATCTTCATACTTATTCAACCCCCCTTCTAAGTATTTTCTCACCTTCAGTTGGCATCAGAGCTCCGGTTCTGTGTGTGCTACCACTTCACAGTGACAGAAAAGATCCAGTGAGAAAAACTTTGGTATATATTTGGTTGTTACTATGGCTGATACTTCAATATCTAACATTAACAACAAATATGAAGAAAGGGACAGAATCAACACTAAACCCCCTATGTTTGATGGAGAGAAATTTGATTATTGGAAAGACAGGATTGAAAGTTTTTTCCTTGGTTATGATGCTGATTTATGGGATTTGGTCATAGATGGATATGTTCATCCCATTGATGGGAATGGCAAGAAAGTACTAGAAAATCTATGACAGAAGCCCAAAAAAAGGAATTTAGAAATCACCGCAAGGCTAGAACAATATTGTTAAATGCAATATCTCACACTGAGTATGAAAAGATCACAAATAGAGAAACTGCATTTGACATGTTTGAGTCCTTGAAGATGACTCATGAGGGAAACTCTCAAGTCAAGGAAACAAAGGCTCTGGCTCTAATTCAGAAGTATGAAGCCTTCAAGATGGAAGAAGCTGAATCTGTTGAAGCCATGTTCTCCAGATTTCAAATACTTACAGCTGGACTAAAGGTTCTGGATAAAGGTTACTCTACTGCTGATCATGTGAAGAAGATCATCAGAAGCTTACCCACCAGATGGAGACCTATGGTGACTGCATTGAAAATGGCTAAAGATCTGAACAAGATCTCCTTGGAGGAACTAATCAGTTTCTTAAGGAGTCATGAAATTGAACTTAGGGAAGATGAGCCTCAAAAGAAAGGTAAGTCAATTGCCTTAAAATCTAATAAATTTGCTAAAGCGTTGCAGGTAATAGAGGAAAGCTCTGAAGAATCCTCATCTGAAGATGAAGATGAATTATCCATGTTGTCCAGAAGAATAAACAAACTCTGGAAGCATAAAGGAAAGAAGTTTAGAAACTTCAGGAAGTCTGACCAAAGAAAAGAATCTTCTAGACACAGAAGATCTGGCAAAAAGGAGGTTGTCTGCTACGAATGTAAAGAACCTGGGCATTACAAAAATGAATGTCCAAAGCTGTTGAAAGAAAAGCCTAAAAGAAAATCTGATAAGAAGAAGAAGATTCTAATGGCAACCTGGGATGATTCAGATACATCTGAATCTGAATCTGAGTCAGAAGACGAATGTGTCAACGTAGCATTGATGGCAGACATAGAAGATCAGGAGGAAGGAATTTCAGGATCTGAATCTGACTCTGACGCTGAAGAGGTATGGCTAAACTCACTAAAGATGAACTTATCAAAGTGTTATCAGAGGTTCTGAAGAGCTATAACAATATTAAGCTCAAATACAAGGAGCGTCAAAGCAATCTTGTATCTGAGAATAATATTCTCAAACCAGAAGTGGCTGAGCTAAATGAAAAGAATTTAAAAATGAAAAATGATTTTGAATTAGCTCAAAAAGACTCTGATTCTGAAACTGAGTCTGAAAGCAAAAATATTTTGGAAAAATATGACTATAACTTTCAGAAGTTCCTTGCTAAAATCATAGACAGAAGCAAAATGGCTTCTATGATCTATGGAGTTAGCAGAAATAACAGAAAAGGAATTGGATATAAATCTTCCTCTGGAAAGGATTTAAATCCAAAACCTGTTGATAAAATTATCATCAAGAAGACTCCTTTATATTCCCATTTTAAATTTCGTCACTTGAATGATATTGAACACACTCGTTCTGAAAAGAACAGTAATGTGTTTAAATCTAAGACTAGTCAGAATAAACCTTATGTTGAAAAACAGAAGTTTAGACGAACCTTCAGAACAACTAACCCAAAAGGACCCAAGAAGATCTGGGTACCTAAGAGTAAAATAATTCTTGTTGCAGATGTTCTTAGCAGCAAGGTCAGGACGCCAGTCATGGTACCTGGACTCTGGATGCTCACGACATATGACAGGAGAAAGGTCTATGTTCCAAAGTATGGAGCTTAGATCTGAAGGTGATGTGACATTTTGAGGGAATCAGAAGGGCAAGATCATTGGATCTGGCACTATTGGAAATGGTAACCTTCCCTCTATTACTAATGTTTTACTTGTAGAAGGATTAAAGCATAATCTATTGTCTATAAGTCAATTAAGTGACAATGGTTATGACATAATCTTTAATCAAAAATGTTGTAAAGCTATTAGTCAAAAGGATGGCTCAATCCTATTTAGTGGAAAGAGGAAGAACAACATTTATAAAATAAATCTTTCAGAACTTAAGGTTCAGAATGTTAAATGCCTCTTGTTTGTTAATGAGGAGCAATGGGTCTGGCACAGAAGATTGGGGCATATTAATATGAGACGTATATCTCAGATTAATAAACTTAATCTTGTCAGAGGACTTCCTAAGTTGAAGTTCACCTCAGATGCTCTTTGTGAAGCATGTCAAAAAGGGAAGTTTTCAAAATCCTCTTTTAAATCAAAAAATGTTGTTTCTACTTCCAGACCATTAGAATTACATCATATTGATCTGTTTGGACCAGTGAAAACTGCATCCATCAGAGGCAAGAAGTATGGATTAGTCATTGTTGATGACTATAGTAGATGGACATGGGTAAAGTTCTTAAAACACAAGGATGAGTCACATTCTGTGTTCTTTGACTTCTGCAAACAAGTCCAGAATGAAAAAGATTTCAAAATTATAAAAGACAGAAGTGATCATGGTGGTGAATTTGAAAACAAATATTTTGAAAAATATTTTAATGAAAATGGCATTGCTCATGATTTTTCCTGTCCTAGGACTCCACAACAGAATGGGGTTGTAGAGAGGAAAAATAGAACTTTGCAAGAAATGGCCAGAACTAATCTGGAAAAACCCTTTTGGGCAGAAGCAATCAACACAGCCTGTTACATTCAGAACAGAGTGTCTGTAAGACCTCTTCTGGAAAAGACTCCCTATGAATTGTGGAAGAACAGAAAGCCCAACATTTCATATTTTCATCCGTTTGGATGTATTTGCTACATGTTAAATACTAAAGAAAATCTGAACAAGTTTGATTCTAAAGCACATAAGTGTTTCATGCTTGGGTATTCTGAACGCTCTAAAGGCTACAGAGTATACAATACTGAAACACAGATTGTGGATGAATCTATTCATGTTAGATTTGATGATAAGCTTGGCATTGAAAAGCCAAAGCAGTTTGAAAGTTCTGCAGATAGAGAAGTAATTCTCACAGACTCTGAAGACTCAGAGGCAGACAAAGCTCAAGTGAAGGAACCAGAAGCAACGCCAGATGCAATTCCTTTGACTTCTTAGATGAATAACTTAAACATTTCTGAAGAATCAACTGTTAGAGGATCATCTTCCAGAATCAAAGCTTCTCATCCAGAGAATGTGATCATTGGAAAGAAGGATGACCCTATCAGAACAAGATCCTTCCTCAGATCATCTGAAGCGTCATTATTTGGATTGGTGTCAGTAATTGAACCAACTTCTGTAGATGAAGCTCTGCAAGACAATGACTGGATTATTGCCATGCAAGAAGAGCTAAATCAGTTCACTAGAAATGATGTGTGGGACTTAGTTCCAAGACCAAAAGGATTCAACATAATTGGAACTAAATGGGTCTTCAGAAACAAGCTTAATGAAAAAGGAGAAGTTGAAAGAAATAAGACAAGGCTAGTTGCTCAAGGATACAGTCAGCAAGAAGGAATTGATTATACAGAGACTTATGCTCCTGTTGCAAGGTTAGAGTCTATTCATTTACTCATTTCTTTTGTTGCACAATATAACATCACTCTATATCAGATGGATGTTAAAAGTGCCTTTCTAAATGGTATTATAGAAGAATAAATTTATGTCCACCAACCTCCTGGTTTTGAGAGTGAAAAATTCCCAGAACATGTTTTCAAACTAAAGAAATCTCTGTATGGTTTAAAACAAGCTCCCAGAGCTTGGTATGAGAGATTAAGCAATTTTCTTCTGGAGAAAAATTTCATCAGAGGCACAGTGGACACAACACTCTTTTGCAAAACATTTAAGAAAGATCTTCTAATTTGTCAAATATATGTGGATGATATTATATTTGGATCTACCAATACTATGCTGGGAAAGGAGTTTGCTCAATGTATGCAGGCAGAATTTGAAATGAGCATGATGGGAGAATTGAGATTCTTTCTGGGAATTCAAGTCAACCAAACTCCAGAGTGCACTTACATTCATTAGACCAAATATGTTAAAGAACTTCTGAAGAAATTTAACATGACTGATAGTAAGATGGCAAAGCCTCCCATGCATCCAACTAGTACACTAGGCAAGGAAGAGGTAAGTAAGAAAGTAGATCAGAAACTCTACAGAGGTATGATATGATCTCTTCTCTACTTAACTGCTTCTAGACCTGACATTTTTTTCAGTGTATGCTTATGTGCAAGATTCCAATCAGATCCTAGAGAATCACACTTAACAGCTGTTAAGAGGATTCTAAGGTATCTGAAAGGTACTTCTAATGTGGGTTTGTGTTACAGAAAATATGATGATTTCAAATTAGTTGGATTCGGTGATGCTGATTACGCTGGAGACAGAGTGGAAAGAAAAAGTACTTCTGGAAGTTGTCAATTTCTAGTAAGAAATCTAATCTCTTGGTACAACAAGAAGCAACCCACAATTTCACTATCAACTACAGAGGCAGAATATATTGCTGCTGCTGGATGTAGCACGCAGATGCTCTGGATGAAAAGTCAGCTAGAAGACTATCAGATATTTGAAAGTAACATTTATATATTCTGTGATAATACTTCTGCTATATGTTTGTCTAAAAACCCCATTTTACACTCTAAGGCAAAACATATATAAATTAAACATCATTTCATCAGAGACTATGTTCAGAAGGGAATTATAAACTTAGCCTTTGTTGATACAGATCATCAATGGGCATATATTTTCACAAAACCCCTTGTTGAAGATAGATTCAATTTTATTCTAAAAAATATTGGTATGGATTTGTGTCCAGAATAATATTTGTCAGAAGCAAATTTTTCAGATGATAAATTTTTATCACTCTGAAGTATTTCATCTGTTGCTTATTAGATTTATGTTTATTTGTGTGTATCTGAACTAACCAATCTCAGAAGATCTGAACGTTGGCTAACGTTTCATTTCTCAAGAGAATTCAGAAGCACATGCAAGCAAACACGTGTCACTCTAATCTGAAAAGATAGCGTGTACACTACAGAAGAAATGTTTGAGGTATGGTTTGAATAGTGAAAATCTTGATTTTCCCCCCAATTTGTCAGAATCAATTAATGCTTGAAATGATTTTTATTCTTTTTCATTAATTGTCATTAATTGCTATGTGAAAAACGTGCTTTGTATGTCTGTTGAGTGCCTTAATTGTTTTCTACAAATACCACATCTCACACCCATTTCACACTTTTCACAACACAAGCAAGTTTATGCATTTCTGTCTTTTATTCTCTCTTCACAAAAACCCTAAACCCTCTTCAAAATCATCTTCATCATCTTCAATGGCAACCTCATCTTCTACAGCAGCTCAGTTTTAATCAACCATGGCTGCAATCACTTCTGCCAATATGGGTGTGACTCCATTCACGACACCTAAAAGGACTTTGTTAACGCCTGTTGACAAACTTGAAGTTCTCTGTGAATCAATGGTGGAATTTGATTCATTAGCTGAAAATGGATTTGAATTTCGTTCAATAATTGATGCACAAGGCTGGGTAAAATACTTTGACAGATTATTTGGACCAGTTTACCCTCATTTGGTGAAAGAATTCTGGATACATGCTTCTGTTTATCCCAAATTCATCTTGTCTTCTGTTCTGGGTAAGGAGATTATAATTACAGAAGATCTAATCAGGAAACTCATAGGGTATGAGGAGACTGATGGAGTATGTCATCTGCCAGTTGGGCGTGTAGACATGGAAGAAGTTTATGAGGAAGTCATCACTTCTGGACAGGCCTCTAACAAATTTAAAGATCTGAAGCCTGACTACAAAATCTGGGCAAAGATTTTTATGGGATGCATTCATCACAGAAAATCTACAAATTCTCCAGATTATGTGAACAATGAACATCTCTACTTCATGTACTGTTTAAGTTAGAGAACTAAGGTAGATCTCCCTTACATTCTGTTCATGCATTTATAGAACCATATCAATGCTTCAAGAGAATCTGTAAAGGATAAGGGTCAGAAGATCAGAACATGGATTCCCTTTGGAAGGTTAATTTCAGATATTCTGACAGAGAATGGTCCGGTGACTGCTCTGTATGCAGCTGGAGTCAAGGATGAACTTGAATTCATTGTTGGAAAACCTCTGAATGCAAAGAGTCTTCAGAGACTAAAAATTGTAGAGGAACTCACATCTGCACCCAAGAAGCTGAATATTTCTGAACTCAGTCAGAAGCGAATTCCAGTTGAAAACTATCCACTGTTTTGTGCTGAAGAACCAAGGGAAATAACTGTAAGATATATTGATGCATGCAAAGCAGATGGAACGCCCATTCCTGCAGATATTCTGAAAAGAGCAAGGGAACCAATGCCTGATGGAGGAAATGAGAACAAAAGGAAAAGAGGTAAATCAGAAGCAGAAGAAGTTGCTTCTCAGAAGAAGCCAAAAGTTGTTGACAAGCCTCAGAAGCTGATCAAGAGGAAAGCATCTGGAGACGCCCCCTCTGTTCCCACAAAGCGTATCAAGATTAAAGGTACTAAATCTTCTGTATCTTCTTTCTCTAAAATTGTTTTAAATGAATCAACATTCAATTCTATTCCAAAACCACCTCCTACTCAAAAACAATCTGTTCCTGCTCAATCTCATAATTCTGAACCATTAAAAATTCCTTCCTCACAAAAATTATCTGATCCTGTTTCCACTACTCCATTAAAATCCTCTGTTATTTCATCATCTGAACCAACAACAACAACAACACCAGCCAATCAAAATCCACCACCTATAACAAAACAAACAGAACAATCTGCACCACAACAACAATCAGAACAACAACAACCAGAAAAACAACAATCAAACACATCTGAACCCATACACTCTACTCCAGTGGCATCTGATCCCATTGCATCTACACAACTTATTTCTGAACCACCTACATCTGAACCACCTGCATCTGAACCTCTATCAAAGCCTTCTGAGAATCAATCAGAACCAAGCAACCCATCTGAACCAAATATCCCTGAGATAGAGGTTCTAAACGTTACACCTCTCAAAACTGTTTTTGAAGTGTCCTCTACGTCTTGTACTCCAACCACATCCTCAAATTCATCAGAATCTGATATACACCCAGATTTTCTGTCACCTCCCTCTCTCAGAAATCTTGCAGTTAACCAACCAGAACCACCTATTTCTTCTGACATTCTCATTCCCAATCCCATCCCAACACCTAAGCCAAGGACATCTGAGCGTATATCCTTTGCCTCGTGTAAACCATTTTCCTCTGACAAACTTCCCTCTGGTTTCAAATTCAAAAATTTCTACACCAGAATTGAACCATCTGACACTATCACCCCTCTTAAACCCAAGCTTTCCATCATTCTACCATCTGTTCTTCAAACCTATATAAAAGAACTGCCAGAAATGATTTCATCAGAACCTCTTTTATTTGATAAATCTTCATTCATTCCTTACTCTGATACCACATTTGATGTTGTTTCCTATGCATCAAATGCAAAACCATATTTGTTGAATGCTTTAACCAGATCAAAAACTATCATTTCATCTGATCCTCCATCCATTCCCCCTCTACCCTCGTCCTCTGATCACCATTCCAAAATTCACCATTCCACCTTCACCCCAACCCAAGCCAATCACATTGGAAACTTTTCTAAAACCAAAACCTAGGCTGGATGTTGATCATTTATTTACAAGTTTTTTGAAAGAAATAGAGATGTATTTAGGCTCTGTACAGAGGAAGTGTTTATCAACAATGGATGCAAATGAATCTGATGCTATTTGGATGAATGAATGACTATGCGTTTTTCTCCTACATGATTTATCTTTTCTGTGTTTCCTTTTATTTGTCTTTTAAAAATTCTTACTTTTTGATTATGACAAAAAAGGGGGAGAAAATAGATCTGACTGTTTAAATAAACTTTACCAAAATGAAACTTCAGACATATCAATTTTATCTAACATAAAATCTGAGTGTTTCAGAACATTTGATAAATCTGATATACTCGTTAAAAGAAACTCTGAGACTCCCAGATCATATTTAACTTATCAGACTCTAACTATGAAACAAGCAAGATTGAATGTTTAGAACATTCAGGATCTGATCCTAAAAAGAATACTCATGCAAAAAGAGAAGTTTCTATTCCTTCTTAGTATTCAACTCAGGGGGAGATTCATCATCTCAGGGGGAGTTATAATTATTTTCTTTTCTATTAAACAAAATTTCTGATGTTTTTGTCATCATCAAAAAGGGGGAGATTGTTAGAACATAGATTGGTTCTTAATAATATCTCTATGTTTTGATGATAACTATTATGAAATTTTGTATTTAAGAATTATATACTCTAAAACTTGCTTGAGAATGTTTGTTGCAGATGTTAAAGTAAATATCACTCCAGAAGCAAATTAGATCTGAACATAAGAAATATGCAAGGCTCTGAAGCGTCAGAAGCATCTCTTAGAAGACTCTGAATGCTGCCATCAGAAGATTCTAAGCGATGCCTCCAGAAGGATCTGAAGCAGAAGCTACAGAAGAATCTGAAGCAATGAAGAATTTTGTATGAAGAGTTTTCAAGCACAATTACTTCAGAAGACTCTGATAGTACTAACGCTGCCAGTACTGAGGATCTGACCCAAAACTCTGCTCTGAACTTATACACGCTGAAAGCACACTTGCTGCAAAGACTCTGATTCAGCAAAACTCTGATGAACATCAGAAGTCTCTGACCAAATTAGACTCTGATGATTCCTGCTGAAAATTGTTGAAGAAGAATTCAAAGATTATGTCCGTTGGAATATCCAAACGACTCTTTCCTTATTTATGCTAGACACAAGAACACAGACAAAAAGGATTTCTCTGTGCATTCTTCTTCTAGGAAAGGTCACTTGATGTGAAGACAAAAAGGCTCAGACCTTTTGGTACACTCTTCTCAATGTGAAAAGCTCTTGGATCATTGTGCCTATAAAAGCAAGTCTCCACTCATCTTCTTTAGTTGACGAAACACTTGTAAAGAATTCATTAACAAAGCTCTCATACAAATCATATATTCTTGCTAGAATTATTTCATTGTTCTTAATCTTAAGTGAAAAAATTACAGTTGTGATAAAGCTTTATTAGAAGCATTTTCAACACTTGTATTTATTATTACATTTGATTGTAAGAGAACCTTAAGAAGATCCAGTTAGGATCAGTAGTTCTTGAGAAGACTTTGAACAGTTGTTCTTAGTGCTTACTATTGTAATCAGTTGATTAAATAGTGGATTAAGTCCTTGTTTGAGAAAGGCAAATCACTCTAGATAGGGTGGACTGGAGTAGTTGAGTTCAATGAACCAGGATAAAAATATTTGAGTTTTTACTTCTAAGTTTTTATCTTCATACTTATTCAACCCCCCTTCTAAGTATTTTCTCACCTTCACCTCCAACTAACTCGGACTAACATCACTACAAGAGCCCAAATGCTAAATTCTCAAGCTTCTTCTGCAGTTCAGAAGCAGCTTCCTCAGAATCAAGGACCTTAGACACAGGCGGCAACTGTATGGTAGCTTCAGCTGAAACAAAGGAAGACTCAGATAAGGTAGCTGGTCCGGAAGCCTGGTTAATTGCATGTGTTGGCTTTAGTTTCCACTTCTTAATAGAACCAGTTGTGGTAAAGAAAAACATTATAAATCAAGATGGAAACCAACTCGTTATCATAAATGATCAACAGGGGGAATATTAATGCAGTCGCACTTAACAACACATTAAGACAAATCTATACAAAATCTTAAAATTCAAAACAACAAAGTAATAAGTGAAAGTCACATAAATACATTCAATAGAACTGGTTTATGACAAAACCTTAACAATCAATTAATAACTAACACAATAGATACCATTAGCAAGTGATGCCAAGTGCTACCAAGATCCTTTCTTTACAAAATTATCTACAATTCTCTCAAAGCTTCCATTTTTCATGTTTCAGGAATAATACTCAAGCATTTTGTATTTGTATTATGGAAGTAAAGAAGAACAGTAACAAGGTAAATTCAAATAGAAGTACCATATGAAAAGAAAAATATCACATGCATAACTACATTAGTAAGTTAACAATGGCCTCCAACAAAGGCCTCTAACTGCTTCAAGTATTTTAGTGCAAAAACAGTACAATAGTTCAGTTATATATTTGCGTCCTATGCTAGTACTAAAAACACTTGCTTCGGTACAGGGTCAGTTACTGAGCATAACTACCTTGGATGAAATCTGTGAAATTGAATTCTAGACAAATAGTAAGTTAACAATGGTCTCCAACACGCTGACTATCTAATAGTTAACCCTCATAAGCAAATCCTTCTGGTATGTTAAAATTGAGTTTTTTCTAACTTTATAATTTTAACTTATTTTACTCGATTCATAATTTTATATTTTACATGAATTAATTATGCATATATCTCTTACTATTTGTAATAATTAACTTTTTACTATTTGAAGTTAAAAACCATATGCAGGAACAGAGAAGGAAAAAGGGTGGAGACTAGTGTAGATATTAACTCCTAAAGGGTCATCAGTAACCTTATCTCCTTCACCCAGCTTCTTGGATATTCTGGCCTTATGATCATCAAATATGTCATTTTCTTCAACAATATCCTCAAACAACTAAAGGAAAAAGAATCAGTTACTTTGTGAAAAACTTAATTGGTTAAGTACAGTTATCAACAAAAGAACTTCCCACTGAAACTGGCAAAACAAGACCTGAGTTAGCATCTGAGAGACAGGATACCCCTCTGCAATGAAATTGTTGACTTCCTTGTTGGCTAAATCAAAATTACCACTTTTGCATGCTTTAAGAAATGCCTCAACAACCTCTGTTGGAACAATCTGAAAGATACTCCGTATTGCCTTTCCATTGAATCAAGCAACTCTAACCCTTCATTAACTAAACCTGCATGGTTGCAAGCAGAAAGTACTCGAAGAAAGGTCACACGACTGGGTTCAATGTCGGCTTTTATCATCCTACTAAAAACAACCAACGAATCTTCGCCGCAACCATTTTGCGCAAATCCAGTTATGAATGTATTCCAAGACACTACATCCCTCACATGAATAATCTCAAACAAATTTTCAGCTGATTTCATATCTCCACACTTTACATACATGTCAATCAAAGCATTACATACATACACATTAAACAAGTTGCCACTATTTCTACCTCTAATAATTTGACAATGAACCTGTTTACCTTTTTCTATAAGAGCTTCACTTGCACAAGCATTGAAAACACTTACAAAAGTTTGTGCACTAGGCATTACCCCTTCTTCAATCATTCCGCGAAAAGCTTCCAAGGCTTCATAACAACGTCCATTTTTTGCAAAACCCATGATCAATGCAGTCCAAGAAACCGTGTTCTTAATTGGAATTTCATCAAACACCTTACACGCATCATCTATTCTGGATGCTCGAGTGTATGCAACAACCATCGATGTCCAAGACACAACATCTTTCTCGAACATCGAACTAAACAAATGAAATGAAGCATCGGGTTCCCCACATTTCCCATAACCATCAATCAAAGCATTGTTGAAAATCACATTGGAGTGAAATCCAACTATAACTGCCACCCCATGAACCTGTCGCAACCATTTAACATTACCCAAACAAGAACAACAACCCACTATGCTACCAAGCGTGAACTCATCTAACATGAAACCTCCACAACCCTTTTGCATCACCCTAAAGAGTTTAACCGCTTCTTCGTAAGACCCATGACGTGTTAAACCGGATATAAATGAGTTATAGTTGACGAGGTTTTTCTGCGGCATTTCATTGAAATTTCCTCTTTTGCAGTAAAGAGAGAGCAGTGTGTTCCACGAACGTGTTGTCTTGTTGGGAAGATCATCAAATGCTTTGTGGGTACTCTCTAAGCAGCCACATTTGGAATACATATCGATGAGTCCATTAGCGAGAAAAGCGTCAAAGAAAAGGGCGGTTTTGTGAGAGTGCAAGGCTTTGGCATGCTTCAAGCTTTTCGCCGTAACACAGTTTGAAATAAGAGACGAAAGGTTCTCATTCGTGGAGCTTATAACATCGGTGTGGAACATCACCGTGTCAACTCGTTAAGAATAACATTAGTAACATGTTTCATTAGTGGAGCCTAATGTATATTTGAGTTATCGTTTAGGGCAATCTTCAAATATTATAAAATAAAATCCACTCAAGATGATTTTAAAAATATGTCTTAAATAAGAATAATATGTACTAAAATTATTTAAAAAAAAATAAATTTAAAAAATAAATAAATAATAATTTTTGACAAAATTTAAACAAAAACTATTATTATTCAATAAAGCAAAAAAAATTGCTGTAAAAATTATTTTAAAATAGGTTTGTTTTTATATTATATATATAAATCTAAAAAATCAATATGTCAATTATATTTTACAATTTTATTTAATAATATTAAAAGTATTATTAAATAAATAAACTTATATTTTTACAATTATATCATAAACTTATATTTTTAATTTTTCTAATTTTTACAACAATAAAAAATTATTAAATAAATAAACTTATATTTTACAATTATATCATAAACTTATATTTTTTATTTTTCTAATTTTTACAACATTAAAAAAGTATTAAATAAATAATTTTTCTTTAAAAAATAACAAAAAAAACTCAATTAATATTATAAAACTTTCTTAAGAAAATCTAAGATTTAATATAATATTAAAAAATGTATCAACAACATATTTTTGTTTTATAATTTTATTTATTAATAGTAAAAGCTTAATAAAAATTAGAAATAAACTAAACAATTCGCAGCAAAAGTCGAAGAAACATTTACAGCAAATTCCGCAGCAAATTCCTTAGCAATTCCTGCAATATTTCAAGAGAATTTTGTGGTTTCAATTGATAATTCCAGCGAAAATCATCGCAGTTAAATCCGCAGGAAACTTATATTTTACTTTTAAATTTATAATCGCAGCTAAAGTCTCAGGAATTCCTGCAAAATTTGCTGCTACTTTGGTTTTCGCAGGAAATAATGTTTTACAATATAAAGGCGTAGGTGAAATCACAGGTATAGCTGCGGAAATATTTCCGCCCAAAAATCCGCAAGTATTCTGTGTATTTCTAGTAGTGCTTGTTAGGTGGTTTCTCTGTGTTTTCTTAATTTGAGTTCTTTTGTTGACTTCGAAGTATGGTTTTTATGAAGGTTGGATTGCGTCAAACGTAGATCTTAAAGTGCCTCCTGAATTCGCTACTTATCTTATTCTTCTTCAAATTGCTTACTTTAAATTCATTCCATTTGCACAACTTGATGAAAGTCAGGTAGAACTTAAGCTAGTTGGTTTAACTGATGTGAAGATTGGAGAGGAGTATGAAATTGTTTTCATCAATCTTGCAGGTATCAAATTCTTTAACATTGTCTTAGTAATGTTGATTTAAGTTTAATTATATGTTATAATTAATATAGAATAATATGCAGTTTTATACAGGTATAGGCTAGGAGATGTCGTAAAGGTTATGGGGATCCATAACTTAACTCCAACAATCAAATTTATGTGTCGAAGTAATCTTTTGCTTACCATCAACATTAGGAAGAACATTGAGAATGATTTACAAGTATCAGTAGAAACTACATCCAAGTTTTCAACTGAGGAGAAAATTGAGCTGATTAACTACACTAGCTACATAGATTTATCCAAAGAACGAGATCACTATGTCATCTTTTGGAAAATCAGTGGTGAAGCAAGTGATGAATCACTTGTTGAGTGTTTGCATCTATTTGGATAAGTCTTTTATTGATCCAGGTTATGTTACTTCTAAAAATATCCAAGGTATTGATACTCATGAACTCTGAGTTGTTGAGAAAGGAATATTTCAGAAGATTCTTGAGAGCCAAGTTGAAAAAGGTGTATTTGTGACTATTCCTTCTAAGTAAAACTTTAGGAGTTAGATTTGTATGAACCTTCCTTATAGCGCTAGTTTGAGATCATAGGTTTAGGTTGGAAAGAAGACAATGAAATAAAGATGGCAAGTATAACACTGAATATGATATTGGTGTGTTTACTATGCTATAATTTGTTCACCTGCGTTAGGAGTATATTTGTGCATTTATAATACCTATTTTGAGAAAACTATTTGTTGCATCAGTAATGTGCAATTATTAGACTGTTCTCATTAGAACACTGATAACAACAATGAAAATAGAATTACTTTTGTTTTAATTCTAGAAATAGATTACCTGTGGATTTATCTGCGAATTTAGAGTCATGCAAATTTACCTACGGAATCTGATTTTTGCAATTTACCTGCAGATTTTGTTTCCTACAACTTTACCTGCGAATTTACACATTACCCACAAAGGTTTTACAAACAGCAAAGAAAGTCGCAATCCTGCGGATTTTGAGCTAAAATATGCAAAAAATCGGAGTATTTCTAATAGTGCCTGGTGACATATTAGTCTCAATTTACAAAATTTTCCCTGAATTTGGCGCGCCTATATTTCTCTGGAGTTGCAGTTTTACTACTTTTTGCTTCTTTCAGTGTCAAATTGTCTTAGAGAATTTTGCAAGATTTTTAATAGTTCTCTTTCTAAGCTTTTCCAGTAAATTGATTATTTAAAAAAACCCTTATCAGTGTTGTGGCTTGTTTAGAATCTTTGATAGAATTAAAGATGCTCAATTGTGTATTTGATGCTTCTCTCACCTAGTTAGGAATAATATTAAGTTTTTGGAGTATATTTGGAAAAGAAGGAATCAAACTCAGCATGTTTCAGGTCGGTTTACAATATTGTTCCAAATTGCGAGCCTTGTCGTCCCATACAAAGATCTCCTATTGAAGGTTTCTATTTATAAAGAGATTACATAAAACAAAAATATTTATCTTCCATGGAAGGCACTGTTCTTTCTGGGAAGCTTTGTGCACATGATATTGTACAAGTAAATTTGTCACGAAAACATCTACATAATTTGCAGCACATGGATAAAAGATTCATCCGCAAGAAAGGATAAATTTTCTTAATTCTTGAAGATGTATTGATTAGTTTAATAATGTGAAACTTAAAGATCACAAGAGATTGTAAACCGTTGTTGGCTAATAGTCTGATATTGGTTATTAATTGGTATTTTAATTAGATCTATTGACTGTTTAGACTGACTAAGTTTAGTTCCTGTAATATCTCAATATCTCTGGTTGCTTGAGTGCTCAGAATGCAAATAATAACGAGACTTAAAGAAAATTGAAAAAATAACGGTGCTCTTTATGCTACTCCCCATGGTTCCAATGACAACGGGTAATGAAGTGCTTCCACGATATAAGTTAGATTGAGCTTCCTAATGTCATTTTTGCTGGTTCGAGTATCAGCCTCAAGTCATGTAATTTAAATTATTGTATCTTTTTAACTTGGTTGGGCAAATCTTGGGTTGCATTGAAAGAGTTTGGCACATATATGTTTATCTTGTTTAGTATTAGTAGAACTAAAAATTTGCGGATAAACTAATTTGCTGCGGATTTACTTGCGGAAAACAGTTCATGCTGACTTATCAGCGGATAAGTTTACTACGGACTTACCTGCAGATTATTCCTACGGACTTTCCTGCCGATATTCTTTCCGAAAATTCACCTGTTATAGCTGAGGAACCAGAAACAGCAAGAAAAACCGCAGGAAATATGTTTCCTGCAAACTTTTGGCTTAAATCCGCAGGTAGACAGATAAACAGAGTATTTCTAGTGATACATATGATTAATCCAAACAAAATTTGGGAAATACACTACTATTTATTAAGTTTATTCTTTAAATACCCATATCATTATTGACAAGGGAATCATACGCTTATAAATAACATACAATTATTTTTCTATTTATTCTTTCTTTGGCATACAGTCACATCGAAAAATATGGCACTTCATAACATAACCTTCACGACATTTAAAATTGGGATCACAATCTTCGATTTTATAGCAGAACAATTTCTCTATGATGTCAAATAAGAACAAATGAATATTATTAAAAGATATTAATGATTATGATAAAGAAGATAATTTAAAATAGCTATGAAAAATAACTTACTGTCACTGGTTACGAGAACAATTAGAGAAAGAATGATGATCAAAGCACAAACGAATTTGAGAACTCCAGTCATAATTTGTTCTTTTTTGTATTTGATAAATAGAAAACAGGCTTATCTTTTTATAAGTAAAAAATCATTCACTATTAACTTCAATGTAATAGTTTTAAGTATTTACAAAATTGCAAGAAGTCACTCATAAATAAAGAATTATTGTAAGTGTCTCTTTGATCACTCAAGCTTTGTAAAAATATTACATGAAACGTTTGATGCTCATTAGAGGTTATTCTTTATTTTATTCTTATGTTTCATTATAAAGGTGTATTTTAATGTCTCTTTTAACCTTTCAAGACAAATCATAGTGCTAAATGAGAAAAAAATAGTGCTTAAGTGATGAAAATAATAGTTCTAGTTGGGATTCCTAGAGTCCCATTGATGAAATTTATGTAACTAACCTAAATTACCATTCATAAAATTAGAGATAAATTTAAATATGAAGTGAACATTGTTTCGACACAACCATTTACATATCTTGAATTGCACTCATAAAACAAACTTGCATAACTAAGTAGTGTGAAAGATGAATGTTAGTTTGGGACACATGGAAAACAAGGCCGTCATTGCTTATATGTAATTCTTATTAAGCTTTAATATTGATGAATTTTGTCTCATTAAGACAATTTAGTTGATAGCTGTCTAGAGACATCAGGTGTAAGAGCATGAGTTTGAATTCGCGACATCCCATTTATTCATTTTTAATAAGGTGAATTCCAGTCATTAAACTACTTATCCAAAAAAAACATTGATGAATTCTTTGTTTGTAATGTTTGTTTTGAATTACCAACCTAAAATATGTTTTTATGGTATAACTCGATATGTGAAAGGTATTAGTCATTACTAGACTCAAACTTGTCTTCTATTGGGTATGCTAAATTCTAGAGATAAATATCAGTTTAAATGTGTGAATTGTTGAAGCTTAATGCTTTCATACTAGTTAATAGGCTAAGAGTTTGTCTATTAGGTAATATGACGTCGTTGACTCTGACATAAGTTGCTGATTAATGATATTACATGAGAATGAGTCATCGAAATCTAACCCCGTCTAATTTTCTCAACTATTAAACACCAACGTTCTTTTTACTTTATGATATTTTACTTAATGTATTCACAAACAACCAAACTTCTGATAAACTACTCTTAAAATCATATAAATTATTGAACAATCATTAAGACATAACCAGTCTCTATGGAGACGATAAAGAAATTGTACTTGCTATTGCACTTGCACCAAACACATGAGGGAGGATTAATGGGGAATTTTTGTATTTTTAAAACTTTAAATTGTTTTTCTAGAACATTTTTATTGGCCTCACGTGAATATTAATTGCAAAAGTTTTGTGAAAATACCTTGCTTGTAAAAAGGAAAAATCTAAGTTTATGCCTGTAGGACTTTATACTCCTTTGCTCATCTATGAATTTCCCTGGATTGACATCTCTATGGACTTTATTTTAGTGCTTATTAGAGAAGATGGATTTTTTCCTAACGGAGAAGGAGAAGACGACAATGGTGGATAAAACCCACAATTCAATCATCTTGCACCTTGGTGATAAGGTTCTAGGGAAGGTTTTAAAGGGAAAACTGTAGCAAATGCGTGGAGCAAACTCGAAAGTTTGTATATGAACAAATATTTGGCCAATCGTCTCTGCCTGAAGAATGCTTTATATTCATTCAAGATGAGTGAAAACAAATTCTTGACTGAGCAATTGATATGTTCATCAAGCTTATTCTTGATTTGAAGAATATCGATGTCAAGATCGATGATGAAGGTCAAGCATTGCTACTGTTGTGTGCTTTACCCAGATCTCATGCTCACTTCAAAGAAACTCTCTTATACGGAAGATAACTCATGACCTTTGAATAAGTTCAATCAATCTTATACTCTAAGGATTCGAACGAATGAAAGGAGCAAAAACCATTGTTTGTTAGTGAAGGATTTTCTGTTAAGGGAAAATTCTTAAAGAAAGATGGTAGGTTTAAGAAGAAGAAGGGTAAAGGTCAATAAAAGTCTTATGGTGGTGACACTCTTGTAATTAGGTGTTATCATTGTAAGAAGGAGGATTATACAAGAAAAACGTGCCTTGACCGACTAAATAATCATGATGGTAAGGATAATGATAATCCAACCATTGCGCAAGATGATTACGAATCATCTGATGTCATGGTAGTTTCGAGCAACAATTCTAGTAAGGAATGGATCATAGAATAAGGTTACCTTTGGCACGTGACTCCATACAAATACGTGTTTGGGGAATTATGTGATCAAGATAGTGGATTAGTGCTACTAGGAAACAACAAAGCCTGCAAAATTGCAAAAATTGGATATGTGAGATTCAAGCTCCACGATGAGTCAATAAAGTTGTTGACTGGTGTTAGATATGTACCTGATACGAAGAGAAATTTGATTACTCTTTGTGAATTCAACAATAAAGGATATGTGTTTAAAGAAGAGAAAGGTATCCTAAGAGTAACAAATGTGTCAAAGTAAGTCTTGAGAGGCAAGAAGAAGCTAAGGTTGTAAGTGGGTCAGCAGATTTTGTATCCATAAAACCTATGTCAAAGACAGAGCTATGGCGCATGAGATTAGGCCATGTCAATTAAAAGGGCCTGGTTGAACTGGGGAAGCAAAATCTTCTAGGTGGTGACAAGTTCGAAAAGTTGGAGTTCTATGAACCTTGTATGTTTGGTAAAGCATGCAGAGTGAAATTCAACAAAGGAAAACAAAGAACACATGGATCCCTTGATTACATTCATGCTGATCTTTGGGAGCCTGCAAGAAATACTTCACACTTAGAGGCAAGGTATTTTGTCCATAGTTGATGACTATTCCATAAAGTTATGGATATTCACTTAGAAGACTAAGGATGGAACTTTTGAGAATTTCAAAAGTTAGAAGACTTTGACAGAAAATAAGACTGGCAAGAAGGTCAAGAGGTTGAGGAGCAATAATGGTCTTGAGTTCTGCAATGAAGCTTTCGATAGTTATTGTGCTATGTCTGGTATTGCTTTGCACAAGAATGTATCATGTACTCCTTAACAAAATGGTTTGGCTAAAAGATTCAATCGAACTATCACTGAAAGAGTCAGATGCATGTTTGTAAGTGTTGGATTAAATAAGGTGTTTTACGCTGAGGCCGTACTGACTGTAGCATAACTGATAAATAGGTGTCCCTCTAATGCCTTGGGGATGAAGTCACCTAAAGAATTATGGTTGAGACATCCACCTAATCTCGAAAACTTAGAGTATTTGGTCGTGTAGCCTATGCTCACATTAGGCAAGACAAAGTCAAACCTAGAGCTCTGAGATGCATGTTCCTTGGGTATCCCGAGGGAGGTAAAGCTTATAGATTGTTGTGCTTAGAACATGGTCACAGAAGGTGTATCACAAATTGTGATGTAGTCTTTAATGAAATAGAAATGACGTTGAAGAAAACTAATGACGCTGGTTAAAATGCAAAGATCTTTAAACATGATCAAGAACAAGAAGAGATTCTTGTTAAGGTGAAGCATAACCTAGGTGAATTTGAAGAAGAAGTATAAGTTTTTGATGAAGATGAGGATACTGATAATGATAACCTACTAGAAAGAGACAGGTAATAAAGAGTCACCAAGCCACCTCAGAGACTTGGTTATGCAGATCTTATAATTTTTGTCTTAATCTCTTCAAGTGAGGTCATTGATGAAGAACCTAGAGACTACAAGGAAGATGTGAGGAGTTGAAATAATATTGAATGGATGAAAATCATGGATGATAAGAGGAAATCTATTAATTTTAATAACATTTGGGAGCTGATCGAGAATTCTGTAGGGGCCAAGTTAGTCAGCTGTAAGTGGATTTTTAAGGTTAAGGAAGGAATCAAAGGAGTGATGTCGAAGCGATTTAAGGCAAAGTTGGTTGCTAGGGGGTTCACTCAGAAAGAAGGAGTCGACTTTAATGACATGTTATCACCTATTTAAAGCACATATCTATTAGAATGTTATTAGCCTTGGCGTCAAAGTTGACCTCGTACTTGAACATATGGAAGTGAAGACAACCTTCCCGATGAGGCAACCTGAAGAGTATGCAGAAAGAGGAAAGGCAGATTATATGTGTAAGTTGAGTAGGCAACCTAAAGTGATCCTGATGACTTGAAACAATCTCCTCGATAATGGAATAAGAGATTCGAAGAGTTCATGGCACACATAGGTTTCACTAGGAGTCAGTTCGACCACTGTGTTTACTCAAGATTTTGTCCTGGAAGTTCATTTTTTATTTTTTTGTTTATGTGGATGACATACTCATTGCAAGCAACAATGTCGAAGATGTAGCGAAGGTGAAGGCTGAACTCAATAAGGAGTTTGTCATTAAGGATCTGGGGACTGCCTTCAGGATCCTTGGGATTAACATCCAAAGAGATAGAAAATAATCGAGATTATGACTATCTCAAGAGACATACCTAAGGAAGATTCTCGACAAAATTTGGTATGTCAAATTCAAGTCCTATTGTAACACCGACAAATCCTCAATTTGAGCTGTGTATGACTAAAAGTCCTACTATTAAAGTCGGAAGATCCTATGTGAATAACATTCCATATGATAGTACAATAGGTTATTTGATATATGTTATGGTCTGTATGAGGCCAGACATAACATACTGGGTGAACCTTATTAGAAGGTATATGGCCAATTCTGGGAAGGCATGTCAAGCTTTGAAGTGGATACTTAAAAGGATCCCTGATTATGGTCCTATTTTATGGTGAATCCATGAGTGGCGGCGAAGCCAAAGTCGAAGTAATTGTCAACTCTGACTATGTAGGATGTTTGTACATTAGAGAATCTCTTTATAGATATGCTTTCATAATATTTGGCATATCAATTAGTTGGAAATATTCTCTTCAGAAGGTTATTTCCTTATCAATCATTTAATCTGGATATATTTCCCTCACTAAATTATGAAAGAAGCATTGTGGCTTGAAGGGTTTATTAAGGAACTGCAACTTCAAGGTCAAGCTATCACTGTTAAATGTGACACTAAAACTCTCATACATCTGTTGAAGAATTTAGAATATCATGAGAGAACCAAACATAATGATGTTAGGTTGAATTTTTTCAAGACAAAACTTTAGAAAGGAGAAGTGAAAGTAGTGAAGGTTTTGACTAACGATAATGTTGTTAATATGATCACCAAGTCATTATCTAGTAGCAAGTTCTTTCACTGTATGCAGTTGATAAAGTTGCATGATGATAGCTAGTGTGTTCCATTGATGTTGTAGATTTTGTTCTAAGGGGGATATTTGTGGTATTTTGGATTAAATTCTAGTCTCGACAAAGGAAGCTTCATGGTTCTACTGTGATGTGCATGTTGTAGTCGAAGTTAGTTCAAGCATGCAGTAGTCAAAGTTAGATCGAGCATGCAAATGACTTAATTTAGTTATGTACTTTGTTATGTGATATTTATGTGTGTGATATTTATGTGTGTAATATATGTGTGTTATCATCATACATGACATACATATACTAAGAGTCTATATATAGGTTATACTCTAGTCTATTAGAATAATGGTTAAGTTGTTATTCACTTGTAAATTATAAACCATAAGTTTATAGAAAGTAAATAGAAAATTTTTCATAACCAACTTTGTCTTCTCTCTCTCTCTCTCTCTCTCTCTCTCTCTCTCTCTCTCTCTCTCTCTCTCTCTCTCTCTGTGTGTGTGTGTGTGTGTGTGAGAGAGAGAGAGAGAGAGAGAGAGAGAGAGAGTGTGTGTGTGTGTATGTGTGTTCGTAATTAGATAAGTTTATTGTGTTTGTTCATGGTGCGACATTTGTCACAACAGTTTTAATCCATTAACACCATTTGATTCATTGTTATTTCCTAACACTTCTATTTTGAAGTATAAGGATGGGAAGTCTAAGATTGGTTTTGTAAATAAAATACATGAGCAAGCTAAATTATAAATTGTGAAGAAAAATAAAAGTTATGATAAGTATGCAAACACGGGAAGAAAGAAAAGGGTTTTTGAATCCGAAGACTGGGTTTGGGTTCATAAGAGGAATGAAAATTTTTGCTTACAAAGAAAGTATAAATTACAACCAAGGTGAGATGGTCTATTTCAAGTGCTTTATAAGTGTCACACCCTAATTTTTTACCATAAGATCCCACCTCCTGGTGCTTATTCCTGTTTGTTTTAATTTACTTTTGTGTGCATGTTTATTACGACTGACCATTTGGTGCAGGCATAAATTGAAATAAATGGAGAGTACTCATTCTCACGGTCAAGCATTTCAAGGCATAACCAATGGATCCTAACTAGCGGTCATCCTAAGTTTTCCACTTAAACAGAGATTTCACTTCCAGACTTCTTTCTTTTTCCTTGGGCCATTCATAGAGCAATATTTTTTGAAGATATCACATATGAATCTTTTCCTACATCTCTTTAAAGTGAAGGGAGGATTTTGGTTTCTAATATATCAAAGGTACTTCAAGAATAGGATACCATGACGTTTGATTATTGAGGATATTCAAAATCAAGTGCAAGAAGCAAATTATGACAAATATGGAGTCGTGATCCAGGTTGGCACGTCTACTCTCAATACGAGTTACCAAGAATGTGAGAGTTAGATAGCTAGAAGTTTGAATCCATAACGCAAGAGGAGTTTTGGCATAAGAACATTTTCATGATAGATTAAATGTGCCAAAGGGTTTCAAATATTTATGTCCCTTATAAGAGTGCAATTTAATTTATTTTTGTCTACCCCAAACTCAAACACTGGATTCATGCTTGAAATATTAAATTCAAGATATAGTCATGGTCGATTCATAAGTTTAAAATAATTTCTCATTTATATCAAACATGAAAGTTCACATCTTTTTCCACTACAAGTCATTACATAAAAGAATTCAAGTCCTTATGCAAGAAAACACGTTCTTGACTAAACACAGTCCTAAATCTTGAAGCTCCTCATGGCATTTCACCCCATACTCCATGCAAATGCTTCCTGCAAAGTTGAAGCTCCTCATGGCATTTCACCCCATACTCCATGCAAATGCTTCCTGCAAAGTTGAAGGTTCCCTCTCTTGACTCAATACCATTTGCATCTCCCTGGCCAACAATAAAGAAATGATTAAATTACAAGATAAACCACAAGTTCATTATGAAAAAGAATGATGAAGTTACTACCAGAAGATCTCTAAACATACAAGTGTTGCACCACAAAATTTGCCCAACTTTTCTTTACCTAGTGTTAGCTCCCAAATTCGACACTGCCTTGGGTTGCTAAATATTAAGACATAATTAATGTCTAAATAAAATGAAGCAAAGAGGTTTCGACAGCCTCTAAGGAATCTTCTAAGCTAAACGATTGAAATAACTTAGAAAAATTAAGAAACCTAAAGTTATGAGCATTTCGACCGTGTCAGAGGTAGTTCGACCGAAATTCTGCAGGAGGATTGCTACGTTGTTTTGAAATTCAAAATTTGGAGGGAGCGGTTCTGTTCATAAGACACGTGGCGAGTTCTAGAGCAGGAAGTTACATGCAATTGACACTTGTTAGATCGAGGAGATACTAGGAAGTTATTAGTAGTTAATTATTAGCATTATAAATAGGGATTTGTTAGACAGATTTCTGTGTGTTTTACCTTTTGTACAAAGTAACTACAATCAAATTTACTCAAAGTACCCGAGTGTGAGAAAAGAGTATTTTCACGGAGAATGTACGTTATGTAAAATCACCAACTTTTCAATAAAGTCTTTTACAATTTCAGCAACATTTACATTTCCTCTGTCGAACCACTTGTGCAAGTGTTACCTTTTTGCCTTTACCTTTCCTGCATCCTTTACTCCAATTCTTCTTTTCCTTTAAACTTTTTACCTTCTTCGATCAGCCTTTTACAAATCTTTTACAGCGTTTCTTTAGGTTTATGCACTTTAAAATACCCAGCCAAAGTCTTTTTCATTACAAGCACATTTACCGATTCGTTATTACAAATACTTTAAATTTAATTCTAAACGAAGAATACTTTAGCACATGTCCTAGGATCAATCTGATCGATCTTGTGAGTCACCAAAGTCAAATTTGGAAGACCAGCGGTTGTTTTCCGATTTTCAAGGGAAACAAAATGGAACACCTGGTGGGATGGTGCTAAATATCCCCGCGATTTAGAATTAAAAGATTCTCATTTACAAGTCTTAATAATCTTCGTAGAAAGTATATTATATGTTACTAAAAAGTGGTAGAATTACCGCTGCTAACGAAGAGAGACGAACAATCCTTAGGAATATGGCGATGGAAACGAACCAGCCAAACAATCCTAACCCACAAGTCAAAGTTTCTGGCGAAGGAACCAGTAACAACATGGTCCCACCGCCTATACCATCGACAGGAGAGAAAGTAGCGCCTCCCATAAGGTCAGAACAAACCTTCGCCCCAGTAGGATCTGGGACAACGATAGTTAGGCCTTACACACAACCCGTATTGGAGTATATTGGGCCACCAGTGTCGAATCCCCAAACTCCAATAGCAGGACCATCAGTGTCAAGGAAGTTTTCCCCTTTTGGTTTTTCGCAGTTGCCAAGGAATCCCCCGTATGGGATGTCAACGACTGTAATGCAGGGGGTGCAAAATGCGCCCCCAATATTTTCTGAAAACACAATGGCGTCACCTTTGCAAGGATCAGGACCTGGTTCAAACATTGGTCGAAACCCTCAGAGTTTAAGTCTAGGATATTCGACTCAAGGTCCCAATCTAACCAATACGTCCGTTGCCTGTTTGAGGCAGCAGATGGATGAGAGTAACTTACAGATGGTTCAAACTCTCTCCCAGACTATGGGTGAGATCTTTCAGCCATTAATTCGAGACACAACTCACACTAACCAACAACTGGCGACACAGTTAACACGCTTGACTGAATTTATAGGGGTACCTCCATTAGAAAGGAACCAAGCCCCTGTGGAGAATACTCCACAACAAATTCCATGAGTGGCGCCAGAAGCCAATTTAGAGAACCAAGGAGGAATAGACCCTTATGTTGTCGAAACTCCCAGAGTCCAGGTCGAGGGAAACCCAGAAATAGTTATGGTGAATCGAAACCAGGATGCAGACAATGTGGTCCAGCAAGTACGACGCTACAACCTCGCGGTCGAAAATAACTTGGCTACGATGGTAGAAAGAATCATGACTCGAAATGGCCTAAACACTGGGTTTACTAGGCCAAATTATACTTCACCAATAGTCGAGTACATCCTTCGAGCGGAATTACCCCCTAGGACCAAGGTGCCTAAGTTCACTAAGTTTTCAGGGGACACGACGGAGTCCACCGTCGAACACGTAGCACGCTACATAATTGAGGTTGGGGAGATAGCCAAAGACGAAAGCCTTAGGATAAAATACTTCCCAAGTTCTCTTACAAAGAACGCCTTCACGTGGTTTACCACTTTACCACCAAGTACAATATGTAACTGGACGTAGTTAGAACGACTCTTCCATGAACAGTTTTACATGGGCCAGACGAAGATTAGTTTGAAAGAGTTGGCCAGTGTAAAGCGTAAGTTTTCAGAGCCAATCGAAGAATACCTCAATAGGTTTCGACTACTTAAGGCAAGGTGTTTTACACAGGTGCCTGAACATGAGTTGGTCGAAATGGCAGCAGGAGGTTTAGATTACTCTATTAGGAAAAAATTAGATACGCAGTATCTGAGAGATATGGCCCAATTGGCCGACAGAGTCCAACAGCTAGAAAGGCTGAAAGACGAAAAGGCAAGATTTAACAAAGGCAAGAAAGTAGCTTTTGTCGAACTCAATGAAAGTAGCGAAGGGGCTTGCAAAGAGTCCCCCTACTTCGAGGAGAACGAAGTTGATCTTGCTGAATTAAAACAGGGTCCCCCATATTTTTGTCGAGTACTGGCCCCTCCTCAAGGAAAGGGCTTTGTCGAATCAGAAAAGAACGATAGGTTCCCTAAGAAAACTTACACCTTTGACATCACGAAATGTGATGAAATCTTCGATTTGCTAGTAAAAGATAGGCAGATGATAGTGTCGTCTGGTGCTAAAACACAACCCTTAGAGCAGCGAAAAAAGAGAGGTTTTTGTAAGTACCATAATTTTCTGGGTCATAAAACATCTCAATGTTTTCTTTTCAGGGATCTCGTCCAGAATGCGATTCAGGAGGGACGCTTGAAGTTTGGAGATAAGGCGAAGGGCCAGATGAAGGTGGATGTTGATCCGCTGCAATTGGCTGATGCTCTTTATGCTGAACCTAAGGAAGCAAACATGATAGATGCTACTGAGGGCATCGAATTTTCTGTTAACATGATGGAGGTCACTGAGGACCTCATTTCAGCACCAGTGATGGCGAAATTCATCATGGGCTTCGGTTTGGACAATACGGCAGTCACAGTCAAGGAGAATACTGGTCGAAACGATGACGATTCAAGTCTAGGGGTTCAAAGTCATCCAAGTTACGCCATGGTAACCAAGGAAACAGCTGACCATTTCGTCAGAATGGACCAGGCCACTGAGGGCTTGGAAAGAATGGAGCTGGCTGGGACGGTCGAAGTTAATATGGTCAACATTAACCCATCGGAGACCATGGAAGAGAAAGAATCAAAACACCATGAGGGATGTAGCAGGTTAGCATACCCAGAGACAGAAGAGTCAATCGTTGGTTTTTTACATCGGTGCAAAGACAATGGATCGAGCGTGATGTTGTGCCCTAGGTGCAACGCCATTTTCGATAGAAAAGCAGCAGAGAAGTTAGAGGGAGAACGTCGACGTCGACTGAACAGAGGTGGCCATGGTTTTGATCAACGAAAGAGCTACCACAGGAGGACAGAAGATAAACGGTCTGAACCTCGAATCAGGCCACCAAGTGCTAGGCCCGCCAGTTTCAAACCTGTTGTCGATTCCGCTGATGGAAAGTGGAGGAAGCCTATTGAAGAGAGGGCGCAAGGGCAGCAACGGTGGAAGAACTTCGAAGTGAATCGAGGGTCTTCAGTCTCCTACAGCAAGGAGTATCAATCCTCAAAAACAGCGTACGTATCTGAAAACTATAAAGGTAAGAATCCTATGACTAGATCTCAATGGAGGAGAGAGCAAAGAAGAAGAAAGGCTCTCAGAGAAGAGATGGAGAAAAATCAGTCAAAGAATAGTTCAAACCCCCCCAAAAAAGAAGGACAACAGTCGAAGATAGCTGAAAAGTTACTAGTTGGGCGAAGGCTGTTTTCGCCTAAACAAGACAGACCAACGGAAGGGGACGAAGACATGACATTTAACTTTGACTCCGACTCCAATGACTCTTTGAACCTGGTGGTCAACATGGTGTCGGTGATGCCCCGGGAGTTCGATAGGGTTTCAGAGGTCGAAGAATCAGGCGCAGACGCTAAATGGGAAATGGCAGCACATAAACCTGTATGCTATTACGTGATGAACAACGGCTATGTCGAAGAGCAAAACGCTTTCTTCGAACGGCCCACTGAAGAAATGAGGACCCACCTGAAACCATTGTATATTACAGCAAAAGTGGAGAACATCCCCATCAACAAAATACTGGTGGATTGTGGCGCTACAGTAAACCTGATGCCACATTCTTTGCTGACCAAAATAGGAAAGCATGACGCTGATACAAAGCCACACAATATGGTTTTGTCGAATTATGAAGGAAAAGTAGGAACCACCAGGGGTGTGATTCAGGTGGACGTAACCGTCGGAACAATTACAAGACCAACGATATTCATGGTGGTCGAAACCACGACCAACTACAATTTATTGCTTGGCCGAGAATGGATACATGGCATTGGAGCAGTGCCATCATCGATGCATCAAAGGATTGCCATCTGGAGGCTAGATGGCATAGTTGAAAATATTGAAGCTGATCAAGGATACTTTAGGGTGCCAAGAAGGCAAGTAGATCAGTTCCAATTCGACAAGCACTTGGCCAGCATAGGCCCTTGTGCTCCAGCGGACTTTGAGTTCGCACCAAATGACGAGGTGTACTACTCACTATACCTCCACCATGTCGATGAATTTCGTTGGGATAGGGAAATACCTGGGGAGAGACTCCCATACCTGGGGGCAGCCCCAGTTGACCCCAGTGGGTGGGGCAGTGAGTTTGATGACTGAAGCAGCGATGCTGCAAAGAATTTCGGCCTATGTGGCTGAAACCAAATTACAAACGGCCTTAATGGCCGCCCATGACAAAATGGCTGAAGAAGCCACCAAAATGCAGCGGGAGAGCCAGAGGCTCGACGCCATCTATGATGATGAACCTCTGGGGTTCGAAAGAGATCCTTTGGAGAACGACATCAAAATGCTCGCACAGGATCCATTGGAGGAAATTGATTTAGGAGAGGGTCCAACCAGGAGGCAAACGTACATTAGCGCTAACCTCGACCCTCAACTGAAGATCGAAGTCATCCAGTTGCTCCGGAAGTATAAGGATTGTTTCGCCTGGGACTATGACGAAATGCCTGGGTTGCAAAGGGATTTGGTGGAACATAAACTACCAATAAAACCTGGAAAGAAGCTAGTCAAACAGGGCCCAAGGCGTTTTGCTCCAGAGATCATGTCGAAGATCAAGGAGGAAATCGAAAGGCTCCTTCGTTGGAGATTCATTCGCACAGCGAGGTATGTCGAATGGTTGGCCAACATTGTCCCAGTAATCAAGAAGAATGGGTCCCTAAGAGTGTGCATTGATTTCAGAGATTTGAATTCAGCCACTCCCAAGGACGAATATTTGATGCCAGTGGCGAAAATGTTAGTTGATTCAGCCGCTGGCCATGAGTACCTTAGTATGTTGGATGGTTATTCTGGATATAACCAGATTTGTATCGCGGAAGATGACGTTCCCAAAACAGCGTTTCGTTGTCCAGGGGCCTTAGACACTTACGAATGGGTAGTAATGCCATTTGGCCTAAAGAACGCTGAGGCAACGTATCAGCGAGCGATGAATTCTATATTCCATGATTTCATTGAATCTTTTATGCAAATATACATTGACGATATTGTGGTGAAATCTGTTTTAGGAAAAAGCCATCTGGATCATCTGCGACAATTGTTCGCCAGAATGAGGAGGTTCGGCCTCAAAATGAATCCGTTGAAGTGTGCGTTTTGTGTACAGGCGGGAGACTTCTTGGGTTTCATTGTCCATAAGAAGGGAATCGAAATCAACCAGAATAAGACGAAGGCTATCTTAGAAACAAAAGCGCCGTCAAACAAAAAAGAGTTGCAATCGCTGCTGGGGAAAATTAACTTTCTAAGGTGGTTCATCTCCAACTTAAGTGGCAAGACGCAAGCCTTCTCACCTTTGCTTCGAATTACTAGGGACAGATTCGAGTGGGGCAAAGAGCAGCAGGAAGCCTTCGACAAAATCAAAGACTACTTGGCTCACCCCCCAGTCCTTTCGCCTCCGTGTCGAAGCAGGAGTATGCGATTGTACATAGCAGCGTCAAATAGAACTTTAGGGAGCATGTTGGCTCAGGAGGATGAGAATGGCGACGAAAGGGCTATTTACTACCTCAGTAGAGTTTTAATTGGCGCAGAAACTAGATATAGTGAAATTGAAAAGCTATGTCTATGTTTATATTTCTCATGTACAAAGTTAAAGCAATATATTAAACCAGTAGATTTTTGTGTTTCTTCGCACTTTGATGTTATTAAATACCTGTTATCAAAACCTATTTTGCACAGTCGAATTGGAAAATGGGCACTGGCATTGACAGAATATTCTTTGACTTATAGACCGTTAAAAGCAGTCAAAGGGCAAATAGTGGCAGACTTTATCGTCGACCACTCTATAAACGAGAATGCCCTGAATATAGTTGAAGTGGAACCATGGAAATTATACTTCGATGGCTCTAGCCACAAACATGGCACGGGTATTGGTCTGTTGATTATTTCTCCAGATAAAATTCCAACAAAATTCAATTATAAAGTCGAAGGGTTGTGTTCCAACAACGAGGCTGAATATGAAGCTTTAATAGCTGGACTTGAAATTTTGTTGGAATTGGGGGCAACCCAGGTCGAAATAATGGGCGATTCGGAATTAGTGATAAAACAGTTGACAAAAGAGTACAAATGTGTTAAAGAAAATCTCATCATGTACTTCGTAGTGGCCAATAGGCTGCTTAAAAAATTCAAAGCGTCAACTATTCGACATATACCGAGAATACAGAACCAAGTGGCCAACGATCTAGCACAGATTTCCTCGGGATATAGGGTTTCGAAGGAAGACTTGCAGGAAGTAATCGAAGCTAGAGGTAAGGTAGTGTCGGTTGGGTTGAAGCCATCAGACTTAGAGGCTACAAAGTTTGGATATATGGATGAAGAGACTTTCGAAGTCTTTATCATCGGAGAATTGTTGGACAATGACTGGAGAAAGCTTTTAGTCGAATATCTCCAGAATCCGTCAATAGCCTCAAATCGAAAGATAAAATATCAAGCACTGAGCTACGTCTTGATGGGCAACGAATTGTTCAAAAAGACCCCTGAAGGAGTTTTGCTGAAATGCCTGAGTGAATCAGAGGCATACTTGGCTTTGTCAACAGTCCATAGTGGGGCATGTGGTGCACACCAAGTTGGCCATAAAATGAAATGGTTCTTATTTCAACAAGGTTTGTACTGGCCTACGATGCTAAAGGATTGCATCGAGTTCGCCAAGGGGTGCCAGGAGTGTCAAGTTCATGCAGGCATATTACATGTCCCAGCAAGCGAATTACATTCCATAATTAAACCATGGTCGTTTAGAGGTTGGGCTTTGGACCTGATTGGAGAAATTCGACCAGCATCCTCAAAAAACCAAAAGTATATCTTAGTGGGGATAAATTACTTAACCAAGTGGGTCGAAGCAGTGTCTTTACCTAAAGTGGATCAGGAAGATGTGATTGAATTCATTCAGAAAAATATCATCTTTAGGTTTGGACTGCCAGAGACAATAACAACGAATCAATGGTCGATCTTCACGGGTAGAAAGATGCAGGATTTCGCCAGAGAGATGAGGTTCAAACTCTTAACTTCGACCCCTTATTACGCGCAAGCTAACGGGCAAGTCGAGGCAGCAAATAAAGTGGTCATTGCCATGATAATGAAGCAAGTAGGAACCAAGCCAAAGAATTGGCACAAAGTGTTGGATCAGGTTCTATGGGCATGTCGAACGTCACCCAAAGAGGCAACCAACACCACCCCATATCGTTTGACCTTTGGTCACGATGCAATGTTGCCATTCGAAATCCACATACAGTCGATTAGGGTTCAAAGGCAACACGAAATTCCTAGAGAAGTCTATTGGGATATGATGCTCGATGAGGTCATAGACTTAGATGAAGAAAGATTGAAAGCTCTAGAATTGCTGAGAAGGCAGAAAAAGAGAGTGGAAAAGTCATACAATAAGAAGGTTAAAGCAAGAACCTTTTTAGTTGGAGACTTAGTTTGGAGAGTCATTCTGCCTATGGATCGAAAGGCCAAGACGCTGGGTAAATGGTCCCCAAAGTGGGAGGGACCCTTCCAAGTGTCGAGGGTTTTCTTTAATGGAGCCTATGAAGTGGAAGAATTGGGTGAAGATAAGAGGATATTAAAAATAAATGGTAAGTACTTGAAAAAGTATAGGCCTATGCTGCAAGAAGTTAAGATAACAACAGAGTAACAGTGAGTATAAAGCAAAGCCACAAATGGTATTAATATTTGCCAAAATGGCGCGATAAGTTACAATAACAAAGATGGCTTCAAAGGCCAGCAAAATATAGTCTGTTACAATATATCAGTAAATTAGAAAGGAAGATTGGCCTTCATTTTAGGTAGTTCGCCTTCTGAGATTCAATACGTTGTTGGCACGAGGCCCTTTCGTCAATTAATCTGGCAACTTCTTCTTCTAAGCTTCGAGCCTCTTCTACAAAAGTGATAGCATGTTCGAGTTCAGCAACAAGGGTCGAATCGTCTTTGGAAGACAGTTGAGAAATATTCTTTTCTTCTTTCTTGATCTTGCCTTGAAGTTTCTTGATCTTGCGTTTCCAACAGACGATGTTTTCCTTACTGGAGGCAATCTCTAGTTGGTCTCTCTTTTTCTCTTCCTCTAGCTCTTTGATCCTTTGTTCCGATTCTGCTGCACTTGTCCAGGCAGCTGCTTCGCGACCATATTTCATCGAAATGTCACATTCGAGGTGGGGCAGTAACGTAAGGTCTTTGTAGAATTGATCTATCAAAATTCCCACCTCTCGAATGATGTTAGCAGCTTCAGGGGATATGGAATCAAGTCTCACTTGTTGAAGAAGCGTTTTCAAAGATAGATGGGTGACGAAATCCATCTGCAGCAACGTGAAAAGGTCTCCTTTAAAGATTTTGGCTTTGATCTTCGCCAAAATGTCATCTGAAGGTTTGCTAGAGACCTGACCCTCAGAAGTTGAAGCACTCCGAGTTTTGCCAAAAGAACTGCCTCGACTGTGCAGTAGTAATTGAACGTATCGACGAGGATCGCTTTCTTTTAGCGCAGCCATTTCTTCCTTAGAGAGGACCGTTTCGCTTTGAAGAGGCATTGCCTGTGGCACCTCGACGGGAGTAACTTTGGTAGCATCAATACAAGCAGGATCATCAGATTTTCCTTTTGTAATTATTTCCCCTTCTACAGGGGCAGTTTTTGTGGAGCCTTGAGCCAAGGTAGCTTCTTTTTCCTCACCATCTGACTCACCTAGCTCAAACTGGTGCATGGCTTCTTCCTCACATATGTTGGCTTCGTTCGCATCAACGTCGTCATTAGCGGGTTTTGTTTGATCAAGAGGGGAACTTGTCGTGGTGGCAGGGTTGGTGTCCTTAAGTTTGGGGTTTTCGTCTTCATCTGCCACGACTATTGTCTCAGGAGCTTTCTCTTCCTCGTGGTCAGACCCATCAGTTTGTGATTGTTAGGTAGTAGTTTTTAGGGGCGAAGGGGCTGCATAAAATTCAGGTTTGTTAATTTCACCAAGAGAACTCACACCAGAACCCAAATCAGATGTAGGGATATAAGTGGGTTCACCTTGGCTGTTCAATGGATAAATAGGCAAGGGAGAGGGTTGCATTGAAGGCTTGGAGGCCTCGGTAGTAGTCTGCAGTTGGGAAAATAAACCTCATGAGACGCGAGATGAAAGAGACAAGAGCTTGATATAGAAAGGTCAGAGATTCTTTCACAATACCTTCGTGGCTTCCTCAGTCGGACTAGAGTTATCACTCTCTATGGGAACGGCAGAAGGATTTGGATCATTTGTTGTGCGAGCTTTGACATGAGATTCAGGAGGCATGTTTTGTTTTTGTATTTTTGCGGGAGATGGAGGAGATTCGACGCTCTCTAGCCCATGAGTTACCATTCGTTTTCTTTTTAGGGAAGTATCTTCACGAGGGGATTCATCATCGTCGGAGTCTATGGTGATTTGGGCTGCAACTTTTCTTCTTTTTTGAGGGGTTGGAGGTTTGCGGCTAACCTGGGAAGATCGAAGTGATCAGCAAAGGACATAAAAGCTTTAGGTGAATAAGAGCATGTAAGAATTTACCTTTGAACTTTCGATCTTTCCTTCTGTTTTATTGGTCGGAGCATTTCTTTTGGGAGCAGCTGCGAATAAATAAATATAGAAGATATAGGTTAGTAACGATGAAGCTCCGTGAGAGGAAGCCAAATCGAAGGGAGATGACCTTCAAGGATTTCGGTCTCGATGTGAACATCTTCGATACTTACATGAAGGTGCCCTCTAAAGGTATCAAGTGTATGTTTAGTCAGAACCACCCGCTGCGCCTTAGGCTTCGACTACTGTCGAAGTACTTTTGTACTATCCTCACAGATAAACCAGTCTGGAAATGGAGGGGCAAGAGCCACGCCAAAATCAACGGTTGGTAATCTAGGGGTCTTTGGGGGAAAGAGTTTAAAAGCAACCTCATATCGTCTATCGTAAGGGATAGATGAGGGGATTTTCAGATTCTCCATTCATTTTGAAAACTTTTCTTTTAAAGTGACAGCAGCCTCGCGGATGGTTCGACTAACATCATTTGGTCGATAGGCAGTTTCGAAGTACTTCTGGAAAGCTTGTATCTCTTTGATATGAGTAGATGTACCTTTCTTGACCTTTTCCTGCACATCAATAAAAGCCTAGTCAATCAAGCGTGAAAAACTTGAAACATCAAGAAAATTGTTGGAGTAATGGTTGGTCCACCAGTTATAAAAATCTGGGGTACAAAGGTGAGAGGGTTCAAAATAGATTGGAGTAAAATGGGACTTATAGGCATAACGGGCCATTTGAGTCGAACACTCAAGTGGGTTGAAGATAGTGGAGAGAAGTATAACATGAGACTTCTTATCATATAAGCACCTAGGCAATGATTGAATTAACCCAAATTGCCTCGACACCAAGTTAGGTTTATAAGCGACTAATATTGCTTGTCCTCTAACAATATTAAGCTTATGAACAATCAAGCGTGGCGTCAAGAATCTTTCCCATATCAACCTATGAGCAAAAGGGGCCATCCTAGGAGTGAATTCATGCCTTTTTGCAAACAAGTGGATGAAGCTGGTAAGGTTGGCACGAAGGCTTCGACCCTCTTCACTTGGTGTCAACTGAACCAAGCGTGGCCATTCGACCCGGCGTTCATATACCTGGGCTTCGTCGACCTCTCCTTTGAAGGGAAGGCTGTGCTCGAAGGTAGCGTTCAACCATAATTGAAGCAACCAAAATGGCCCTGCCATTATAAGAGTGCCATGGGTTTTTGGATCCCTTAGTTTATCAGCGCCTTCTCCCAGAGCCTCATACAGGTTGGCTAGTATCATTTCACTGAGACATACGTTCCTTTTAAGGTGTAACTGATTCGCCAGGGTAAGGTACTTCCTCGCCACCTGCAAGGACTTTGTGCAAAAAATACAACGAGACAACCACATGGCCAGAAAGGCTATGTGCTCCTCGTCTTCGACTACGTCGGTGTCTTTCTTATGATAACGATTTATGAAGGGTGTGTAAGTATGTTTCGTACTACCAAAACCTATGGTGTCCCGTGCATCAATTTCAGGATTGTAAGCCAATCCACATGGTCTTAATCCGACAATAGCAGCCATGTCGAAGAGCGTGGGAGCCACCATTCCGCAGGGAAGATGGAAGGTATGGTGAGTGTTGTCCCAAAAATACAAAGAGGAGGCCAACATTAACGGACAGTAAGGTGGCCCAACCTTCGACAGCATGATTAGGTCATAAATACCTATTTCTTTCCAATGTTGTGCCTTTGCTTTCTCTATTTTTGCCAACCAGTTAAGGTAAAGTTCAGAATCTTTGAAGTACGGCATAGCTCTAAAGAGTCTTGCTCCATCATGCAAATATTTGAGGTCCACATTAAAGAGAGAAAGGTCATCTGGGTTATCAGAAGGGATTTTGCTAGCATCTTTTTGCCCTAAGGGTTTGGTTTTCTGATAAGAAGGGAAAAAGTCACTCAAGGTGGAATAATCAAGGTCTGGGGGTGACAATGGGCCAGACATGGCTAAGGGTTTTCCAGCCACATCAACGGGGATAATTACCTGAGATTCGTAGATGTGTCGTTTTTCTTCTGCTAACGGCTCCCTGATGAGCTGTTGGTTCTTCGTGATTTTTGGTCCGCTCAAGGTAGCGAAAGGTGGCAATGCAAACGAAGAAGATGGTCTCCTAGTTTGAGTTTTCTTCTGTTGTTCAGCCATGATTGAAGGTTTTCAGAGAAAAAGGAGATTTTTCTTGTGTTGGAAAAAACGAGTTTCTTCAGCAAAGAGGAGAAGAGTAAAGGTTGGTAAAGAGTAGAAAGTCTTTATGAAAAAAACTCTTGGTGATTTTATAAGGATTCAGAAAATTAAGAATTCTTACGTGGTTGAAATTAGTGGGCCACGTGTGTGATCTAGTGGAAGAAGTAAGGGGCGGTTGTAACCTATACCCCTAGGCGCTAAAAGGGTGATGATGTTTTCTGAATTTTTATGAGTTCCAAGAAACCTGCCATGATGATGATGACGTCAGAAGCGTGCAAAGTGGCGTGGTTTTTAATATAAACATTTCTCTTTCTTCTGTTTTATCTTCCAAAGGATAAGAGGCAAACCAAAGGGTATGATAGTATCGAAAAGATGGTGTCGAATGGGATACTATCAAAAAATGTCCTTTTCCTACAATAAGGTCGAAAAGAACATTCTTTGGGGGCAATTTGTTAGCTCCCAAATTCGACACTGCCTTGGGTTGCTAAATATTAAGACATAATTAATGTCTAAGTAAAATGAAACAAAGAGGTTTCGACAGCCTCTAAGGAATCTTTTAAGCTAAACGGTTGAAATAACTTAGAAAAATTAAGAAACCTAAAGTTATGAGCATTTCGACCGTGTCAGAGGTAGTTCGACCGAAAGTCTGCAGGAGGATTGCTACATCGTTTTGAAATTCAAAATTTGGAGGGAGCGGTTCTGTTCATAAGACACGTGGCGAGTTCTAGAGCAGGAAGTTACATGCAATTGACACTTGTTAGATCGAGGAGATACTAGGAAGTTATTAGCAGTTAATTATTAGCATTATAAATAGGGATTTGTTAGACAGATTTCTGTGTGTTTTACCATTTGTACAAAGTAACTCCAATAAAATTTACTCAAAGTACCCGAGTGTGAGAAAATAGTATTTTCACGGAGAATGTACGTTATGTAAAATCACCAACTTTTCAATAAAGTCTTTTACAATTTCAGCAACATTTACATTTCCTCTGTCGAACCACTTGTGCAAGTGTTACCTTTTTGCCTTTACCTTTCTTGCATCCTTTACTCCAATTCTTCTTTTCCTTTAAAAATTTTACCTTCTTCGATCATCCTTTTACAAATCTTTTACAGCGTTTCTTTAAGTTTATGCACTTTAAAATACCCAGTCAAAGTCTTTTTCATTACAAGCACATTTACCGATTCGTTATTACAAGTACTTTAAATTTAATTCTAAATGAAGAATACTTTAGCACATGTCCTAGGATCAATCTGATCGATCCTGTGAGTCACCAAAGTCAAATTTGGAAGATCAACGGTTGTTTTCCGATTTTCAAGGGAAACACCTAGCTTATGTTTCATTTCATTCATATTAGCATTATCATTTGCATTTCATTGACTTGTATGCAGGAGATCAAGAGGTATGATTACCAATTAAGGGCTATAAAAGACTTTGAAGCTAGCTAAGAATGTTATTCAGGTGTTCAAGGGTTGATATCCTTACCAGAGAAGTTAAAAGAACCCCAGAGAGAGTGGTTGAAACCAAGAGTGTGTGTCTCCTAACTTGAGGGTTGTGTGAATATCATCAGATGATTCTGAGGCCATGAGGATGGACATGAGATCTTGAGAGAGCTCATGAGAAGTGTTGAAGATCCCTTTGAGGCCTAGATAGGTCATTGTGCAAGATTAAGAAGACTCAGCCATGATTGGTGCAGTTAAGGTTTTACTGGGTCAACCCTAAGTCAACTGATGATTTGAAGTAGGTTGAGACCTAATTCAAGAGCCATGTGATCATGGATTGATGCATTAAGATGTTCTAAGTATGATTCCAAGGTTAACTCATCATGATTGAAGAGCTTGAGAAGTTTCAGGCTAGGGTTTCTAAGACTTGACAGTGTAAAATCCCCTAGTTTGACCCCTGACTTCAAGACTATTTAACTCAGGATATGATTGTCATCTCATCTTTACCCCAACATGATTGTTGTAAGGCATGATCTTAGATTTAATTTGAGTACTAGAAGTCCTTGATATGGTTTATAGAACTCAAGTTATGAGCCAGACAAGTTACAAGTCATTTGAGGCATGTGAATTTGGAGCTTGAAAGTTACCCAACTTGCATGACACTTTTGCCCTAGATGGATGATTCCTATGAACTTTTGGTCAACATTAATGTTGTTCCTTATTCTCTTATCTTTCCATAGAATGCTAGAAGTCCATGATTGGATTTGTAGAATTCAAGTTATGGCTTTGACAAGTCAAGGGTATTTTGGGTATTTGGGCATTACAGGTCATTTTGAACCATAAGTCCATTTCACCATCTTGCAAGCCTCAAATGAATTTTTGTTCAACATGAAAGTTGTTCAAAATGATGTTTTTAGGTTATCTAAGTATCAAGAGTCCATTGATATGGATTATATCAAGCATTGGTGGAAGAAAGTTCATATAAAGGCCATTTTAATGAATTAAAAGGTGAAAATTCAAAATAATTGGAAATAGCATGGTTTCAAGTCAAATTTGTAGTCAATTTGAATGGAATTGATGTTCTAAAGAGATTGGAATTATTACATTTTTTATTTTAAGTTCATAACATGTCCATTTGGAAGGTTGCTTCACAAATAAGAAACATATCCCACATATGCCATGGATTGAAATCAAGGGATGGAAACCACTTCATTACTTTCCACAAGAGTTAAGTGAATGATTTGGAATGAATTTGAAGAGTGAACAAGGCTTGAATGCATATACCAACATTGAAATTTTGAAGGAAAATGAAAATCCAAAATTCATAAATGGGCTTGGTTTGGGCCTCCAACTCATTGAAACAGAATATAAATATGATTTAGAACAGATTTGGAAGCTTCTAGTGCCCATTTTCGTGGAGAATCCATTGGAGAGAAGTGAAGAAGAAAGCTTGGAATTGAAATTTCATTTTGGAGAATCAAGAGTTTTAAACAGGTATTGAGCATCAAGAAGCATTCACCATTGATCACTGAAGGTTTCTGCACGATTTGGAAGAGAATTGAGGCTTGAATCCACTGCAATCCAAGTTCAAATCTAGGTTTAACTTCTTGAAATCTCTCTCTGATTATGCGTTTTTAATGAATTAGAAGCATGCGGTTAGGTTCCCCTAGTGGTCTAGATGGATTCTGGATGATCAATTTCAACATTAGAGACAATTTAGGGTTAACACCATTTTCGGTTGAGATTGATATCTCACGATCCCTGAGTTTTTAAGATGAATGAGTGGTATGATTGAATTCCTGGTGAAATTTAGGACAATTTTCATGTAGAACTCGTGGCAAATGGTGGTCTGTAGATGAAGTTAGGGTTGCGTGATGGTGGCCGGAAAAACCACCGGCGACGTCTGGTTCGCGCGCGCAGGTTTGAGAACTTCCAGGTTTGAAAAGGTAGGAGATGAGGTCCTAGCCGTTCGTTTGTGTGGAAAGTGTGACTTGGTCACTCAATCCAAGCGCCCTCATGGCGCCACCTACCCCCCTCCCCCCTTGAAACGCACCGTTTGGCTTAATGGAATTTCCCAAGTTTTTGTGTCTTCGCTGTATACACCAAGAGAGAGCGAGTTTGAATCCTTGCGCGCTTCTTTTTCTTTTAATTTTTTCTGAACTGAATTGAATATGAGGAATTAACATTTGCGTTGGGCTTCATCCTAGTACGCTATCAACACCCTACCATCCAGGCCCAACATGGATTTACAAGGCAAAATCCTTACTCAGTGCACCCCTCCCCTGGTTTTATTTTTGTGACTGAGTTGAAACTCAGATGGGCCTAGCCCCCAGTTGCTTCTAACACCCCCTACTCCCTGGGCCCAAGCGCTTATAGCTGAATTGTGTTGCTGACTGCACCCTCCCTTCATTTCTTTTAATTTTCTTTTCCTTTTAATTTTTGTTTTCATATTGTTGGATTTTAATTCCCAAAAAAATAGTAAAAAGTGATATTAAATCTTGAGAAAAATTGTAGATACAATTTAAAATGTTTAGAAGTTCGTCATGATTTTATTTTCCATTTTTTCATGCATTTTCATTTTATTGCATATTTTTTAGTTTAATATGTGTTTAATGTTAAAATAATGATGTTGTGATCTTGTCCATTTTCTTTCTCCCTCATGGTTTTGAATTTGATCTTGATTTTTTGTATGCTGTTTGAGTACATATTGATGTTGCCTTGTGATTTTTATCATGATTTTAAATGAGATTTTAGCATAGTTGTTTAGGAGTGTTCATGATTGAATCCCTTTGAGGTACCTTGAACCTTAGCTTTAGTTTGAACCTTTTAGACTTAGGTTTAACTTCTGATTTTTGGACTATAGCATGTTGATACATGTAGGATGATATGATATTTTCCTAGAATTTTTAGGAGTGATTTCCAATTAGTTCCCTATTTTACAAAGTAACTTCAGTTTAGGTGATCTAACTTAGAAAGTTTCATAGATTAACATTGTAAATAACCATTAGATGATTCTAAATAGTGTAGTCCTTTCTTGATAGATTGGTAAGTAGGTAGAGATCTCATTAGAACTTTGCCATAGCCTTGATAGAGCTTTTGATGCCCCTAGCTTAGGTGAACCTTGTAGCTAGTTTATAGGGTTTCCCTGGAGTGATGTGTTGCCTCCTGTCCCCTATGTGTTTTCCTTGGGCTTTGCCCTACATTCTTTATTCAAGTCTTGAAGAGGAACCCTCCTGGGAGAGCCTAATCCTTCCTTTGGTTGGATTCTGTGCATTCCTCAGGAGGTTGAGCCTTGAATTGACATTCCCTAGTATAGTACATTCCTTTGGTTGGATTTTGTGCATTCCTCAGGAGGTAGAGCCTTGGATTGACATTCTTGGCATGGTATATTGCCTTGGTTTATATACTGTCATCCATATCAAAGTCCTTTTCTTAGGATCCCTCTTGGGAGAGCCTAATCCTTCCCTTGGTTGGATTCTGTGCATTCCTCAATAGGTTGAGCCTGAGATGGACATTCTGTGTTGATACACTACAATCAGTTACCCTTAGATTGATATCTAGGACTAATACCCAGTCTTTTCTGTCCTATTGACATAGGACCCCTCTTGGGAGAGCCTAATCCTTCCTTTGGTTGGATTTTGTGCATTCCTCAAGAGGTTGAGCCCATGATGGACTCTGGTATTGATATACCTCTAACCTAATGCAGCATGGGATGACTTCCTTGTTGCTCATTATGGTTTCTCTCCCTTGTTTGATTTGCTTGATGCATTAGAATAAGTTCATGTTTAGATTCTCTTAAGCTAGGAGCATGATTGCATTAGAGGTTGAGTTTCTCCCTCTGCTTGTATTTTTACTGTATGGCTTTGCTTGCTGGTATTCGGTAGAGCTTCGCTCCCTTGCCTGAGTGGTCTGTGGTTTGCTTGATGGCATTCTATTTTCTTCTATTATTTTTTGCAGTTATTCATATCTGGCTTGAGGTTGAGACGAGCTTGTGGAGGCTAATGCCCCACACACATTTCCTCCCTCACTTGCATTGCATGCATTTTACAGTTGTTTACTGTTTACTCTTTAAGCTGATGCTTTATCTGTTTCTGTATCCCTTTGACATGATCCCCTAGGAATCTCACTTCCTTTGATAAGGAAGTGATGATTAGAACTTTAGGTTGAAACCTATGCATGATAACTTCTAGGAGTTCCCTGTTTCAAACCTCAACCATAGGATGAATCCTTGGCATGACAACATTAGGACTTGATAGTCCCCCCTTAGTTGAGCCTGTTCGTTCTCTTCTCATCTCAAAATAATAGTAAAAAACGTAATAAAAGCAAGTTAGTATATGCGCGATACGAGCCTTAAGCTACTTGGGTAATGATAATTGAGCAGCCTCCTCTCAATCTTCTAGAATGTTTAGTATACGTCCTATGGACGATATGCGACACATCCGTTCCCAGGTCATAGTCTTTAGTGATGTACAAACTACAGACAAACCTAAAAAACAGTTCTTTCGTAAAAGACAGAAAACAAACTTCAAACCTTTTTGCCCCGCGGGCCCATAATTCAAAGGAAGCTTTTCTGAAGAAAAGAGTGTCGTTAACTCCCAGTTCTACCGCAAACGGTAACGCCTAAGTCTCCAAGGGTCGAGCTGCGTACACCGAACTGCTAGAACTGTTTGTTAACCCTACTCGAAAAAACAGATGAATCTGAATCCCCGTAATCCGTATTATCCCGAACTACATAAGCTCTGATCTCTCAAGCCTGTTGAGAGTACGTAGGCACAATACTGATGTATTGGCGAGCCACCTTCCCCCACCCGTAGTTAGTCGAACTACGTTGACTCTGATTTCTCATTCTCTGATGAGAATACGTAGGCATAAAGCGTGATGCTTTGTCGAGTCATTTTCTTTTCTTTTTAGACCAGCCTTGATAGGTAGATAGTAAATAAACCCGTCAAATAAACACAACAAGCGTGGATCCCATCGAGTATGATGGACGTGAAGGGTGTTAATACCTTCCCCTTGCGTAACTGACTCCCGAACCCAGACATGGTTGCGATGACCTTGTCTTATACCTCTTCGTCAGGTTTTTCCGATCGTTTCCTTTCCCACTCTAAGGGATAAACAACGAAAGGTGGCGACTCTTCTGTTTTGCCGACACCTTATTTTCGCGGTAGCGACAGCTGGCGACTCTGCTGGGGACTTGATAGTTTCCTGGGGATCCAACGTCCCTTATGCGAGTCAATCTGGGGATCCAACGTCCCTGCGAGAGTCAATCCTAGCGCTTGCGTGTTTACCTGTTGGGTTTTATTTATCGCATTTATTTTCCGCATTTTATTTTCAGTATGATATGATTATCTGTGCTGTTGTGGGAGGGGCATTCTGATGAGTGAGAAGCCAGACCCAGGCTTGAGAGCTACATAGTATTAGAGTGGGTTAGTGGAGGATGTGCTTGCTTTGCTTGCATCAGTTCCCATGTAATCCACACTCAGACGGGGTTCTCTTTGATGGCTTCCTATCGGTCCTTTGGACTCGAGGGGTTGTCGAATCTGAGGATTGTCGACTCTGGGAACTGATCATTTGGAATTCAGCTAAGTGAGGCCGCTTCAAGAGATGATGATGCCATACCTCCTGGGTATCGTATCACCGTTTCTTGAAAGTCTGTGACGCTGATGACCGCATAGGATGTCGAAACTTTTTTGTGATTAGGTCCATACCTGTGAGAAGGGTCGGGTTTGTTGCAGGAAACCTTAACCTTTAGACTACCTTGTTTTCTTGACAGTAAATCAGTTTTGTTGGTATCAGAGGTTCTCATCATCAGATATGTGTTTGTTCTTGACATAGCAGATTTATGGTCTGGTATCCGGGGTTCTTCTCATCAGAGATATGTTTGTTCTTGACAGAGTAGAGTTGTGGTCCTTCTCCTCAACAGCACAGTCATCTTGATTTCCTGCTGCATGTTTGAATTTTGCATTGTTTGCATCCTCATTTGCATCTCATTAACGTGTGTCTGTGTTGCAGGTGCATATTTCTCCCCTGGTTCTAGTGATCTTGATCCTCATGGCTGATATAGCATCTCTGAAAAAGACTGTGGCTTACAAGCTACCAACACCTGACATCCAAGAGTTACGGACTTTGATTTCTTTGGCTGATAAGGCAGTGATGGTGTTTCAAAAAGAGTTATGGGAGACTTCTGGGTATTGTGTACAAGCTTCCTACATATGAGTTGAATGGCCTCTACGCCCTGCTGCAGTTTTACGACCCACAACTCAGATGCTTTGTATTTCCAGACTATGTCCTAGCTCTGACCCTGGAGGAGTACTCTGACCTATTAGGGGTGCCTTTGATTAATCAAATGCCTTATTACCGTGTTGGGGGTGAACCTAAATTGAGTAAGTTGACTGACGCTCTTCATGTAGATGAGTCTGAGTTGAAAGGGATGGTATTCAGAAAGATTGGAGTTCATGGTTTTCCTTTGCCTTTCTTGATGGAAAAGGCCCCAAAGTTTGCCAAAAAGGGTCGCTGGGATGTATTCAATGCCTTCTTAGCCCTTTGCATTTATGAGATCGTGTTGTTCCCAAGTCATCCAGACTTCATAGGTATGGACGCTTGCCATATATTTGCTTCCGGGAACCCAGTGCCCACTCTCCTCGGAGACGTCTACCATTCAGTTCACAACAAAAATGAAAACAGAAAGGGGAAGAACGTGGCATGTTGTGCTCCTTTACTGTATAAGTGTTTTTCTAGCCATCTTCCTAAGTCGGGGCCGTTCATTGATTCTGCTGAGTCTTCACCTTGGTCTGCATGTTTGATGGGTTTGGCTGCTGACAATATTATCTGGTTTGATAGAGATCTACTGGGCAAAGATATTGTACATAGTTGTTGTGGCTTTCCTAACGTCCCCCTGGTCGGAAGGAATGGATGCATTAACTACAATCCCTCTCTGCTAGTACAACAATTTGGGTATGCACTACGAGGTCCTCCTGAAGAGGAAGAGATACGGGAATCTCTGTATCTCACAGGGTTCCTTGAAGGTGACACTTTGGTCAAGGTACAGAATGCTTGGAGCAAAATTCACCGAAAGGGGAAGGTATTGCTAGGACAAAGCAGCAACAAGGCCTTTGATTTGTATGTGGCTTGGGTCCGAGAAAGAGCCACCAAGTTTCTAATGCTGTTTCCTGCTGTGGAACCATTGTATCCTCCCGTGTACAAAGAGCCTACCACAATTGATATTCAGAAACTCAACCAGGTACTCCAAGAGAAGGAAGAGCTACGAAAAGCCAACGAAGAGCTGGAGAAAGAGATCGCTCAGCTCTGGAGTGAGAAGAGTGAAGCTGTTTATACCTGCAAGAAGCAGACTGAGATGATCAACCTTCTGGGAGCCAATCTGACCAAAGAAACAGATGCTAGGGAACGTCTGGGGTTGGACCTGAAGTCAGTACATGGCGTGTTGGCAACCAAGAAACAGGATCTGGATAGATTATACCGGAAGTTGACCCAATACGAGAAGGTGTGGAGCAGCACCCTAACCAAGTACAAAGAGCGGGAAGAAAAGCTGAAGCAGCAAGTAGCCGAGCTAGAAGCTCAGATTATGGTGAAAGACAAGAAGATAGAGGCTGAAGCCTCACTGCGACGAGACGTCCAGTATAGATTGGTTGAGGCCAAGGGGAATTTACAAGATTTTCGACTCCGAGCTGATGCTAAGAGGAGTAGAGTTGGGAACCATTCTAAAGAGGGTGTTTCTAGGAGCGTTGCCGAGAACCTCCCAGATATCATCGGACAGAGGGACCTTCTAATCTAGGGTTTGCTTACTCAGCCAGATCATCTCGCTACAAAGAAGTTGTTAGAAGATTTTCGTGCCCGTGGCCGCACCTGATCTTTTGTATTTCCTTTGTACATTTTATGCATTGATATGCTGATCACCGCCAGGTCTGTTGGTTGGGGTCATGCCTTGTTGCTTCAGTTGTATGTGATTACAGTTGTACGCTACCCAAGCGGGCTTTTCAGATGAATATATGAGGTTTTCTTTCCATGATTGGATGATAGACTTTATTTGTCTCGGAAGCTAGAATCGAGGGGGACTTCCTCCCAAGGCACATACACATGTTTGCATTTGCATGAAGCATTTGCATGATGAGCACCTTGTCGTTTTTCTAACCCTTTGTGTATGCAGGTTGTTCCAGGATTGACCGAAGACCGATCCATCGATACTTGACTAGAGCGAATCAAGCTAGAGCAATGGAACAAGTGCAAACTGACATCCAGGAACTCCGAGAGAGGATGGACCGCTTCATGGAGCTCATGCAAGTGGTCGCTACCGGCCAAGACCAGCTTCGAACTCTAGTTCAACCACTGATCGCAAGGGTTGACAGCAACAGTGTGCTTCATGGTGGGAGCGTTCCAGTCCCTCCACCTGTTGAAACTCCTCAGGTTGGCATCCCCGTGACTGGGGGGAATGGAAGTGGTAATGGCAATGTGATCACTAACATCGGGCCTAATGGTAATACGACTGACGTCGGTAACGGAAACTTTGAGGCCAATGGCAACACTGGACTAGGCAATGGCAACACATGTGCTGGAAATCTGTATGGGCCTAATGGCACTCAACCATGGCTAGAAGATCGCCAAGAAGATTTGTTCTCACAGAGGAGTACTGAGGGAGAACTGACTGCTGAGGCACGTCTGAGGTTTAAAGCACTCAAGGACAAAATGAAGAGTTTCGAGAACCTGAACACTATGGGTGTCGACATGACTAAACTGGGATTGATTTCTGATTTCAAGGTGCCTCCTAAATTCAAGGTACCCGACTTTGAGAAATACAAGGGCACCACTTGCCCTCGTGTCCACTTAAGGTCATACTATCGAAAGATGTCCGCTCACTCTGAAGACGAGAAGCTGCTGATGCACTTCTTTCAGGATAGCTTGTCTGGTCCATCCCTGGAATGGTATATGGGTTTGGAACCCACCAGTGTGCGCACATGGAAAGAACTTGCTGAGGCCTTTGTACACCATTATCAGTATAACAGTGACTTGGCTCCGAACCAGGTTCAACTGCAGAACTTGTCACAGAAGAACAATGAGGGGTTCAAAGAGTACGCCTAGAGATGGCGTGAATTAGCAGCTAGAGCTCAACCGCCGATGGTTGAATGAGACCCTATTGAGATGTTTGTAGCCACTCTCCCGGGGGTCTATTACGAGAAACTGGTCAGTGGTATGTCACGGAGTTTCTCTGATCTCATCATTACTGGTGAGCACGTTAAAAATAGGATCAAATTGGGGAAAATTCAGGGTGTTGATCTATCCTCAGCTGGAGGAGGAAAGAAACCATACAGTAACAAAAGGCGTGAAGGAGAAACGAGCGCAATGTCTAACGCTCGGAGGAAAGTTAAGGGCCAGCGCCAGCAGGTGGCTAGCATAACCATCCCTGCAGTCCAACAACCCCAACCGCAGCAGCAGTAGCCAAATCAGCAAGGGTACAGAAGGTATCAGAATAGAGAACCTTTGGAAAATCGTCACCTTGAGACACCACCCATGTCTTATGCTCAATTATTACAAACTCTGCTTCAGTTACAGCTAGTCCAGAAAAGAACCCTGGCTCCTTTGACAGGGGCACCTCCTCAGGGTTATGATGCGAATGCAACATGTGATTTTCACTCAGGGGCACCTGGCCACACGATAGAAAACTGCAAGGCATTCAAGCACAAGGTGCAAGATATGGTGGATGCTAAAATCATCAATTTCTCAGATAATGTGCTGAATGTCACAAAGAACCCTATGTCAAACCATAGGGGAGGTGGGGTGAATGCCATTATCGAAGAAGAGGACTCAGATTTATTGTCTGATGTCAAGGATCTGAAGACACTGCTTAGCTTCGTTAAAGCTAAGCTGATGAAGAGAGGCTTCTTTCCGGGCTGTGGAGAATTGTGTATGGGTTGTGCGACTCGTCCTGATGGCTGTGAACAGTTGATAATGGGGATTCAAAGTCTAATGACCGAAGGAATCTTGCAGTTTAGCCGAAAGGCCGAATGTGGATTTGGAGAAGTAATGCTGAAACAGGATGATGAGGTTGCCACCATCACCATCCCTTGCAAGACAATAACCATTTCTGCGCCCAGGCCGCCCATAATCACCATCACAAAGGCTGAGCCGATACCTTTTGAAAGCACCAACGCTGTCCAATGGCACTATGGGGCAGATGTCTACTGTAATAGACAGAAATTGGAACTGGAGCCATCTGGGCAGTCGATGGATAACCTAGTGGGAACTGGCGGAATCAAACGTAGCGGAAGAGTATTTGCTCCACCTGAGATTGTGGTAGACAAAGCCGACAAAGATGAGAAAACTGATAAGGGAAAGAGTAAATTCGTTGAGGAAACCCCTCGTGGGGTAGAGAAGGACTTACTTGTAAAGGACGCTGAAGAGTTCATGAGGTTGATCAAGAAGAGTGATTACAAGATCGTGGATCACCTCCATCAAACACCTTCGAAAATCTCTATTCTGAATTTGTTGCTGTGTTCTGAGGCACATTGCAATGCGCTGCTAAATTTTTTGAATTCCACGTATGTACCGTAGGAGATCTCTGTCAACCAGTTGGAGGGGGTAGTAGCCCACGTAAATGCTGGAAACGGGTTAGGGTTCACTGACCTGGAGCTGACGCCGAAGGGAAGAAACCAAAACAGCGCCCTGCACATCTCGATAGAGTGTAGGGAACAGTCATGTCCCATGTGTTGGTGGACACTGGGTCATCGCTCAATGTTCTCCCGAAGAAGGCATTGATGAAGCTAGATACGAGAGGATTGATTTGCACACCCAGTGATCTGATTGTGAAGGCTTTCGATGGAACCAAGCGTCATGTCTTTGGATAGGTGACTATGCCAATCCAAGTTGGGCCGGAAACTTTTGACGCAGTCTTCTACATCATGGACATCATGCCAGCCTACAGCTGCCTGTTAGGCCGACCATGGACCCATTCTGCTGGTGTCGTGACCTCCACGTTGCACCAAAAGCTCAAGTATGCTGTAGGGGGCAGCATTGTAACTGTCTGTGGCGAGGAAGATATAATGGTGAGCCATTTATCGTCCTTCAAATTTGTTGAGATGGATGGGGAGATCCACGAAACCCTATGTCAGGCATTCAAAGCTGTTAAGGTCAAAGACGTGACTCCAGTGATGATTGAGAAACCAGAGATGACTCTCTCTTCCTTCAAGGAAGCCCGGGCCGTTGTTCAAGCCGGATCTACCCCAGGCTAGGGGCAAGTTCTAGAAATACCTAACAAACAGGACAAGTTTGGGTTGGGATACTTTCCTACGGCTGAAGCCTCCTCTTCTCACGGTGCGTCCCGAGGTAAAGGGCCGATCCAGTTTACAAGCGGCGGGGTAATGTTTGAAAGTGTCAACGTAGTGTCTGAAGACGGCGAAGACAGCGATTGCGACCTAGATTCTTGGATCCAGCCAAGCAAACCAGGCCAGAGCCTCAACAACTGGTCCATCAGGGATACCATCCAAGTGACAGGCAAAGAGTAATGATTTACTTTCTCCAATTATTGTACAACCCTATGTCCTACCCGGGTCATAGTGGTTTTATTGTCAGGGCCTTGTTTGGTTATGTACATGCATTTTACCAATAAATCAAAAGGCGTTTTTCTTCGCATTCAAATGTTGTGATCTCTATTATTCCTATTTTATATTTGTTTTGAAAAATAATAAAAGGGCAATAGGGTTTGTGCTAACCTGCATATCCTTGTTTTAAGCTTAACCCTTATTATTGCAGGATCCACATAGCAGATGACATCGACTCTGGACCTTCTACGACTCACTTCGACTTTGATTGCCCGATCTATCAAGCCGAAGAAGAGATTGATGAAGACAAGAGTTGGCCCTCTTGTTGAAACAAGAAGAGAAAGTCATTCTGCCTCATGAGGAAGAGATTGAGATTGTGAATCTGGGTTCTCAGGAACTTGTCAGGAACGTCAGGATAGGGGCTGCGTTGCAGACTGATGTCAAGCAGAGATTGGTCGAGATGCTTCGAGAGTATTTGGTCATACGAAGATATGCCCGAGCTTGATACTGACATCGTGGTCCATCACTTGCCACTGCGAGAAGATTGTCCTCCCGTTAAGCAGAAGCTTAGAAGGACACGACCAGATATGGCCGTTAAGATCAAAGAAGAAGTGCAAAAGCAGCTTGATGCTGGCTTCTTAGTGGTCACTACTTACCCTTCGTGGGTCGCCAACATAGTGCTTGTACCGAAGAAGGATGGTAAGGTGCGAATGTGCATCGATTATCGGGATTTGAATAGGGCGAGCCCCAAAGATGATTTCCCGCTCCCTCATATTGATGTGTTGGTCGACAATACAGCTCAGTTCTCTGTGTTTTCGTTCATGGATGGCTTCTCCGGCTACAATCAGATCAAGATGGCGCCGGAGGACATGGAGAAAACTATGTTTATTACACCTTGGGGAACATTTTGCTACAAGGTAATGCCTTTCAGTCTAAAGAATGCAGGGGCCACTTACCAACGAGCAATGGTTACTTTGTCTCATGACATGATTCATCATGAGATTGAAGTCTATGTTGATGACATGATTGCGAAGTCCCAAACGGAGGAGGGACATCTGGTCAATTTACTGAAGCTTTTTGAGAGGCTTAGGAAGTTCAGGTTGAGGCTGAATCCTAACAAGTGTACTTTCGGAGTACGGTCTGGAAAACTACTGGGGTTTATCGTGAGTGAAAGAGGCATCGAGGTTGATCCTGCGAAGATAAAAGCAATACAAGAAATGCCAGCGCCAAAAACCGAAAAAGAAGTTTGTGGTTTCCTGGGCAGAATAAACTACATTGTAAGGTTTATCTCTCAGCTCACGGCCACGTGTGAACTGATGTTCAAACTACTAAAGAAAGATCAGTCGATTATCTGGAACGAGGATTGCCAGAAGGCATTTGATAAGATAAAACAGTATCTACATGAACCTCCGATCTTGATACCCCCAATGGCCGGAAGACCCTTAATCATGTACTTGACAGTTCTTGAGAATAGTATGGGGTGTGTTCTCAGTCAGCACGACGAGACGGGCAGAAAGGAGCATGCCATTTATTATTTGAGTAAAAACTTCACAGATTGTGAATCTCGTTACTCAATGCTGGAGAAAACGTGTTATGCACTCGCCTGGGCTGCCAAACGTTTACGGCAGTACATGCTCAACCACACAACCATGCTAATTTCGAAGATGGATTCGATCAAGTACGTTTTCGAGAAACAGGCGCTTTCGGGCAGGATTGCCAGATGGCAAATGGTGTTGACGGAATATGACATTCAGTATGTTTCCCAGAAGGCCATCAAGGGAAGCGTATTGTCTAAATATCTTGCCGAACAGCCGATCGAAGATTATCAGCCGATGAAATTTGAATTCCCTGATGAGGATATCATGTTTCTCAAGGTGAAAGATTGTGATGAACCGTTTCCCGACGAGGGTCCAGATAGGAAATCCCAATGGAAATTGATATTTGACGGGGCAGTTAATTCTTACGGAAGTGGCATTGGAGCATGATCATCACGACTCCCCATGGGTCCCACATCCCATTCACTGCTAGACTGACATTTCCGGTCACTAATAACGAAGCAGAGTACGAAGCATGCATCATGGGTCTAGAAGAAGCAATTGATTTGAGAATCAAGAACCTAGATGTATATGGTGACTCGGCACTTGTGATTAACCAGATTAAAGGGTGTCGTACATGAATTACGCCAGAAGGCTGCTTCCGTTCTTTGATCGAGTGGAACTCCATCATGTGCCCAGAGCTGAAAATCAGATGGCTGATGCCTTAGCCAGTTTGGCTTCAATGTATAAAGTCAATTTTTGGAATGAAGCTCCAAGGATTGTCCTTTCTCGTCTTGATAGACCTGCATTCGTCTTTGCGATCGAGGAAGCCTCCGATGGCAAGCCATGGTTCCATGACATCCAGACCTTCCTTATGACTAAGGAGTATCCTGAGGGAGCTTCAACCCAGGATAAGAAGACTCTGAGGAGGCTATCTAGAAATTTCTATCTCAATTCTGATGGAGTTCTGTATAAAAGAAACCACGATCTCGTGCTACTCAGATGTGTAGATGAGAAAGAAGCGAGTATGCTCATGGAAGAAGTCCATGAAGGCACATTTGGTACACACGGCGGCAGGCATGCTATAGCAAGAAAGATCTTGAGAGCAGGATATTACTGGCTGACGATGGAGTCGGATTGCTTTAAATTCGCGAAGAGATGTCATAAATGCCAGATTTATGCTGATAAAATTCATGTACCGCCGTGCCCGTTGAATGTCATGTCCTCCCCGTGGCCGTTCTCCATGTGGGGCATTGACATGATAGGCAAGATCGAGCCCACTGCATCTAACGGTCATCACTTCATTCTAGTAGCCATCGACTACTTCACCAAGTGGGTGGAGGCAGCCTCGTATGCTAACGTGACCAAGCAGGTGGTGGCTAAATTCATAAAGAGGGACATCATCTGTCGTTACGGAATTCCCGAGCAGATCATTACTGATAATGGTTCGAATCTGAATAACAAGATGATGAAGGAGTTATGCCAAAGTTTCAAGATTGAACACCACAACTCATCTCGTTACCGACCGAAGATGAATGGCGAGGTTGAAGCGGCCAATAAAAACATTAAGAAGATTGTACAGGAGATGGCTGTGACCTATAAGGATTGGCACGAGATGTTGCCATTTGCACTGCACGGTTATCGTGCAACGGTATGTACGTCAACTGAGGCAACTCCTTTCTTACTGGTGTACGGTATGGAAGCTATCCTACCGTTAGATGTTGAGATCCCTTCTTTACGAGTTTTGGTTGACGTAAACCTCGACGAGGCAGAATGGATTAAGAACCGACTAAACCAACTCAGCCTGATGGACGAGAAGAGGTTAGCATCGATTGCATATGGTCGTCTATACCAGAGCCGAATGAAGAAAGCTTATGATAAGAAGGTGCATCCTAGAAGCTTTCAAATGGGTGATCTCGTCCTGAAGAAGATTCTTCCTCCACACTTCGACCACCGGGGCAAGTCGACTCCCAATTACGAAGGTCAGTACGTCGTCAGCAAGGTCTTCTCGGGAGGAGCCTTGTTGTTATCCACAATGGATGACGAAGATTTTGCATCCTCGATGAATGCGGACGCAGTTAAAAAATACTTTGCTTAAAAAATGACCTGCTGGAAAGAAAAAGAATATCCAGGAAAAAATGGGGCATCCCGGCGAACCATAAAAAAGGAAAAAGGTTCGGGAAAAAGTTAGGGATATAAATGAAAAAGTGTACACCCACAAAGTCGAAAACCTGGAAGGGCGACTTTGGCAAAAAAAGGGTATCCCGGTGAATCGAAAACCCGAAAGGGCGATTCAGGCAAAAGTTAGGGATTTAAAAAAGCAAATGACTGCGTTCCGCGTATGAACTTTCATTGTTTAGTGGTTTGGAAGACCTGAGGGCCGTTTATCTGAATCAATCTCTTCTGAAGCTGAAGCATCAGAGAAGTATCAAAGTTGAGTGGGTCATAGAGGGATCAACTCATGGTGTTCGTCTACGCCACATTGCCGACATTTGTGTATATACTGATGTATATTTATGTTATTATACCTGCACAGCTTCCTCATTCCAGGAGCTTGCATCTGTTGTAAAACATTTTTTACCCATTCAAGGGTTCGTTATCAATGAAATGTATACTATTCAACAATTTTGTGTGTTTGTTTAGCATTTATCTGTTTTGTTTGCGAAAAAAAACGCCGATGTTTTTGATAAAATGCGCATACATAAACTTACTGGCCTAGGCCACTAATTGTTGAAACATTGAATTACTTGAACATTGTCGCGGGATGATAACCTTGATAGGTCCCTTTGAGAAGGGTATCTTGTCTGTTTGTTTGTGTTGTTGCAGGTATGGCATATTCCAGGCAGTACGCCGTATCGGCTCCCAAGCAGGATGATTCCTTCTTCCCCAGCAAGTTCAGCAGCGTCTCCCCACGGAGTCTGAACATGGGATCGCGAGCATTGATATGTCTCCCCAGGCAGAGAAAATTCTCCCCAACCAGATATATCCTAGGCAGGATCATCATTTCCCCCAGATGAGTCATGCGCTGAAGTGTATACTCATCCCCAACACTGGATCAATGTGCAGTTTTCTCGCAGAAGACTATTCGCAAGTGTGCAGCTTCTGATAGTTTCAGACTGAAGTCTCCAGGAGAATTGAAAGTCCCCACAGAGTTTTACTCTCCCCGACAGGTAGGATTGATTCCAGCATCTGGTTGCTCTCCCCAGCCGAGTTTGCAGTCCCCCAAGAGAGTCGAGTCCTTGGAAGCCATTCGGGCCATGATTGGTTTTCCCCAGTAGAATGTTGAATAGCTGATGCTGTATTTCCCCATTGGAGTCGTTATCTCCAGGAAAGTTTTATCTGCGAAGGCCGTGCAGTTTATTTCTGCGATTGACATCGTTTTCCTCGACAGTTAGTGGTTTGAAAACCTGGTTGAGCGGGTTCAAGTTCTTGTAGAGCTTTATTCCCCTGCAGCAGTCAACTGAAGATCATTTCTCCAGGCGGAGTCCAATTGAGATTGGTGTGACTTCTTCTCCTCGGTAGGATGATTCCTCCTCTCCACCAGAATGGTTCCTTATCCTTGACAGGAGGATTCTCCCTTCAGCATTTATTTTGCTGATGGGGTCGTAGCATCTTACATGATTGCATAACATTTACCCTAAAAACGCGTAGCATTTCCACCGTGTGGAGTATTACGCCATTAACGATCATATACATATGAAACATGAGCTAGGTCGTTACCATTCTTGTTTTGCAGGTGTTCCTCCGCAGAATGGTTGGTTCAAGATGATTCTTGAATTCCCCAGCGAAGTTGTTAGCTTAAGATGATTCTTAAAATCCCCAGTGAAATCGCCAGAGTTGGTTGCTCAAGTTGGTGCTTAGAGTCCCCGGAAGAGTGTTTGCTCAGGGTGATTCCTGAAATCTCCAGCAGAGTTACCGGTTCAGGATGATTCCTGAAGTCCCCGGCGGAGTTATTTGTCCAAGATGATTCTTGAAGTCCTTAGCAGAGTTGATTCACCCAGAATGGTTTCTGGATCCCCAAAGCAGAGTTACTTGATAGTTCTCCAAAATCCCCAGCGGAGATGTGTCATCTCCAACAGGTTTTAAACAGAGAAGTTGAAATTTCCTTGAAGACTTGATGATTGAAGTCCGGCAGCGGTACCAAAGCCCCTTGACTTACTAATGAAGTCTAACTGCAATGTCAAAGCAGTTTTCCCAGCTGACGCGGAGTGACTGACGGTAAAAGATCAGACATCCTTAGTGGTTCATGATTGATTAAGGATTCCATTTGAGGATTTATTAACAAAGTCCAACTGTGATGTCGAAGCAGTTCTCTCAGCTGATGCGAAGTGCCTGATGGCAAAAGTTTGGATATCCCTATGTGATTCATGATTGACCGAGAATTCTATTTCAGACTTGCTAACGAAGTCCGGCTGACGCCCGAAAATGTCTTTGAATGCCCGACGGCTGTCACACCTCGAAAAATCACGAAGACATTTCGGAGAAACGACCCTCGCGCGAAAGGCGCGGAAATGCGGTTCGACAGAGTCGCCGCCGAACTTTATTTTTCCCGAATAAACGGGAGAGAGAAATATCGAGAAAACCTCTTAAAACGAAAAGGATAGGAATAGGGTTGTCGCAACCAAGTTCCGGGTTCGGGAGTCGGTTACGTGAGGGGAAGGTATTAGCACCCCTCACGTCCGTCGTACTCGACGAAAACCTCTTAAGGTATTTGTGGAGAGTGTTGTATAGATTTGGTTGTTTCCTTCTCGTTGATAAAGGTAGAATTGGTAAGGTAAAAAGGTTAAAGACGATAAGGGAAAATGGGGATGGTTGGAAGATAGGGTGCTCGCCAAGGATTGGGGCCCTTGTGCCTACGTATGCTCATTCGGACGAGAATGAGAAATCAGAGCGTCGTAGTTCGACTACAGGAAAGGATGGGGGAAATGGAAGATGGAGGGGATTGTGCTCGCCAAGATCATCGCAATCTTGTGCCTACGTATCTGACATTCGGACGAGAATGAAGAATTAGAGCAGTTGTAGTTCGTGGTAACAACCACGAAAAAGAAACGGGGAAATGGGGGGGGGGGAGGTAGAAGGTAGGATGTTTTGAAATCGAAAGAATGAACTAATAACAACTCAAAGGCGCGCCTCAGAGTTACTCATTCGAATATTCAAAGAATGCTAGATTCTAAGAATATCCCTCTTTCGTAAGTTAAAAAAAAGTGTTTTGTAAATATTGGATCAAAAATGGAATGCGAGGCAAAAAGAGGTTGGTTTGAAAAAAGGGGTCGACGACGAGTCGAGGAATTGATTAGAAGATAGAACCGACTTGACGACGTGTCAAGGGCTAGGATGATGAGAAACGATATTAGTCCCTAAGGGTGCCCCTAATATCGAAACCAAGAGGAATTGTGAAGTGTGTGCGAATTGTCGATGGTTGCAAATGCGTGCGAGCACTCGACTTAGGAGAATGTTCGAAAATGATTGAAAAATTCGAAATATTGAATTAATAATAACTCAAGGGCATGCCTCGAGAATTACTCATTCGAAGATTCAAAGAATGCTAGATTCCAAGAACCTCCTTCTTTCGAAGTTTGAATCGAGAGAATGTCGAGAAAATGTTTTGAAATAATTTGAATCGAAATGAGGGTATAAAGATAAATTGTGTGTAAAAGGATACGAGATTGGATTTAAAAAGTATAGGAGAAACAACGATTATTTAGTAAATGAGACGTCGGCCTCACAACTAATCAATTGGGGTATTATCGAGATGCTAGATCTCGACGACACCTTTTTCATTTGGAAAATGTTTGGATGACAGCGGAAACGCCACACGGAATGCTAGATTCTTATGATATTTGTTTGTCCAAAAGGGTGTACTAAAACGAAAAATCGAACTATACATTATTTACGGTGTACACCTCAATAATGATAGTTCAAAAAATCCAAGAAGTGCTAGACTTCAAAGATTTAGTTTTTTCGTGACCTGATTGAAAAATAATTTTAGTGTTGAAAAATATATTGAAATAGGATTAAAAATAATATCAAATATATTTTAGAAATAAGCTGAAAAATAGTTTGTAAGTTAAAATAAATTGATTTAAGTTTAGAAAAAAAATAAATTAATCAAAATTTGAAAAAAAAATTAAAGTGTAATTTTTTGAATTGTCTAGAACATGCTACTTGCTAAAGCATATACAAATACAAAAGTTGAATTGCCTAATAAATTAATTATAAAAAAAAATTGAATAAAAAATGTTTTTTTTAATTGGAGAACAATAAGTTAAATTTGAAATTCATATAGAGTTTTACATGTAATCACGGAACATCAATATTGAGCTACCGAATTCAAATGCCATGACAAAAATTAGTAATGAACCACAAATATTTACCTTAACACACTATTTGCAATAAAAATAATTATCAAACAAGATTATATATATATGTCATTACACAAAAGATTAAATGGGAGTAGATTAGAAGAAAAAGAAATTCATAGAATAAAACCTATGGTCCAAGATTTAAATCACCTACAGTAAGAAAAACAGAGACTGATATCACGTCCATATTTTATACATTCTTCACAGAACAAAGTCTATGCAAATATTTTGAACCATATTATATTATAGACTTAGCATTATGCATATATTATATCCAAATTATTAAAATGAAATAAGAAATATAACTTGGAAAAAAACCTGTAGCCAAGGAGAACCTACAGCATTTACTCTACATCATATAACAGAATAACATGTTATTGTATCAGGACTTCAATACCAGACCAAGACAAAACCAGCAAAAATATCACCAAATTCATAGCAGAATATCAGTTCAGAATTATGCTTCTACCGAGACGGCAACCGCAAAGGTCTAATGTCCATGCAATGCAACTGACAGCCTATCCGGAAACCGACTATGTTACGAACAGAACGGCGTAAAAGAATCAATGCTTGTCCAATAAAATCTTCGTAACATAACCTTTAAAACAACACCAAAGTTAAACTACAGCCAAAATAACAAACATCAATATTCGAATGTATCCTTCGCTCAGGTTTATGCGGTTCAAAATCACAGATACAAACTAAAAACTCATGAAAATCAAACAAGAATTCAAAATACAATTAGACATGAGCATCACCAACACAACAAAAATTAAATTCATGAACCCAGAAAGAGGAACAAAACCAACCGACCACGAGTTATCCACCCTGTGTTATCGCTAATTCATGAAACTCCTCGTCGCGCCATGTCGATGGTCTTAGGTGGATTACGATGACGCGCCTTGAACGGAAAACTGACGAAGTCCAATAACTATTGTTGAATTGGAGTGAAGATGAGCCGATGTTGTCATTGTAGTGTGCGGAGCAGTCTTGCTGGGTCACGGCCGAAAATCAAGTTGAGGAGGAACTTCGCAACATCACCATCAGTTTGGCGAATGAAAAGCCAGGCCGATGGAGGGTGATGATGGTTTGTGAAAGAATGGAGAAGAAGGTTTTGTGAGAGGAGATGGTGTGTAGCGGAAAGTTCTTTGGACGGGAAGCAGAAGTCTTCGCGACGGCTAGGGTTTGGGGAATTGGGCGGCGACCGTTTGGACGTTTTCAGATGGTCAACAATGTCTTAGGGTTTTTTTTAATCAATTCCTCCTCTTTCCTTTTATAACCTCAGACTATCCTCCAGCCATCAATGGGCTTCACGATGGGTCATGTTCCACACTTTCAAAATCTGACCCTTTTCTTTAATTTTTTCTTTATCCTAGCTAATAATTACTACTAAATATTAACAAATATAATAAGTAAAAATTAGATTGATATATTAACATAAATATTAACAATAATCATTAAATAAATATTAAAAGAAATATAAAAATAGACTGAAATTTTAAAAACCGAAAAATAATTACTAAAAAATATTATTAGTAATATTTTAAAAAAAACAAAAAGTTTTAAGAAAATAATATTCACAAAAAGGTTGTTAGACCACGTGTCACGCCTTAATTGGTCATAAAGATAAATTTCTAAAAAATCAACCAATTGCGAGCGGACACGTGTCTAAATAATAAGAAATAAGTAGACAACGTAAAATAGAAAATAAAATCGAAAAGTGAAAATAATTAAAAATGGGTAGGACAAATTTAGGGTATGACAGATGCCCCTATCTAATTGGCTTAAACCTAGGGAAATGAACTGCTGCATCATTCATTTTCCAAGGTAGAAGTCAATTAGATATGAAGAAGACCCTGAATTTGTCTGAAAAAAAGAGATGCTTGAGAATTGAAAATGCTGGATGATGTAAACCTCTGAGTCAACCGTAAATAATAGGCAAAAAGTCGTCATCACCAAAAGGATGATGGGGTGAAACACACACGGCCACTACCACCAAAAGGATGATAGGACAAACACCATCGCACAATCTGACACCAATCCAAGTGACAGACCCCCCACCAAAAGGATGACGAAGCGAAACACACACAAACAAATATCGCACAATCTATCACCAATCCAAGTGACAGACCCCCCACCAAAAGGATGACGGAGCGAAACATAAACAAACAATATCGCACAATCTATCACCAATCCAAGTGACAGACCCCCCACCAAAAGGGTGACGGAGCAAAACACACACAAACAAATATCGCACAAAATATCACCAATCCAAGTGACAGACCCCCCACCAAAAGGATGACGGAGCGAAACACAAACATAAAAATATCGCACAATCTATTACCAATCCAAGTGACAGACCCCCCACCAAAAAGATGACGGAGCGAAACACACACAAACAAATATCGCACAATCTATCACCAATCCAAGTGACAGACCCCCCACCAAAAGGATGACGGAGCGAAACACAAACATAAATAAATAAATATCGCACAATCTATCACCAATCCAAGTGACATACCCCCCACCAAAAGGATGACGGAGTGAAACACACACAAACAAATATCGCATAATCTATCACCAATCCAAGTGACAAACCCCCCACCAAAAGGATGACGGAGCGAAACACAAACAAACACTATCGCACAATCTATCACCAATCCAAGTGACAGACCCCCCACCAAAAGGATGACGGAGCGAAACACACACAAACAAATATCGCACAATCTATCACCAATCCAAGTGAAAGACCCCCCACCAAAAGGATGACGGAGCGAAACACAAACATAAATAAATAAATATCGCACAATCTATCACCAATCCAAGTGACAGACCCCCCACCAAAAAGATGACGGAGCGAAACACACACAAACAAATATCGCACAATCTATCACCAATCCAAGTGACAAACCCCCCACCAAAAGGATGACGGAGCGAAACACAAACAAACACTATCGCACAATCTATCACCAATCCAAGTGACAGACCCCTCACCAAAAGGATGACGGAGCGAAACACAAATAAACACTATCGCACAATCTATCACCAATCCAAGTGACAGACCCCCCACCAAAAGGATGACGGAGCGAAACACAAATAAACACTATCGCAAAATCTATCACCAATCCAAGTGACAGACCTCCCCCACCAAAAGGGTGACGGAGCAAAACTCACACCAACAATATCGCACAATCTGACACCAATCCAAGTGACAGACCCCCCACGAAAAGGATGATGGAGCGAAACTCACACCAACAATATCGCACAATCTATCACCAATCCAAGTGACAGACCCCCCACCAAAAGGATGACGGAGCGAAACTCACACTAACAATATCGCACAATCTATCACCAATCCAAGTGACAGACCCCCCCACCCAAAGGGTGATGGAGTGAACTCACACACATAGGTTTCTATCACCAAAAGGATGATAGAACGACACAAATTGAAGGTTACCAACACCAAAAGGATGCAGGCTAGGTTGAACCGACGAAGTTCGGCTATCACCAAAAGGATGATAGTGAGGCAATTGACAACGGTCATGCTTGCTGAATACAACTTATTGGGGAACACCCAAGAGGAAGATTGGATTGAAATGAAACAACGAGGTACGCCCATCGTCTTGCTTAGAGGTTACACTTTTGTTGAAATGATTACATGGCTACGCCCATGAACTTCAAAGAGGATGCCCCTGACTGGGCTGAATTTGTCTTGAAATTTTATCTTGGTTAACAAAAGGTTGAACAACTTCGTGAGGAACGCTCACGGCTTTGCTAAAGATGCCCCTGACTGGGCTGAACAACTTCGTGGGGAACACCCACGGTCTTAAATGGTATGCCCCTGATTGGGCCGTATGTTGATTTGAAGATCTGATCAACCACAAGGTTGAAATACGTCATGGGAGATACCCATAGTCTTGAAAAAGATGCCCCTGACTGGGCCAAATCTTGCTTTGAGTGTCTTTGAATTTTCGTGGGAGAAAACCCACAGTCATGTGAAAATGCCCCTGACTGGGCTGATGATTGCTTTGAAAACTCTTGAATTTTGTGGAAAAAACCCACGGTTTTGCAGAAATGCCCTTGATTGGGCTGATGACTGCTCTGAAGCTCTTGAATTTCGTGGGAAAAACCCACGGTCTTACGGAGGATGCCCCTGACTGGGCTGATGATAGTCTTGGAAACTCTCGAGATTGATCCTGGACCTTGACTTGCATATGCAAATGCTCGATGATAAATGAGGTTGCATAACGAATGGAAGTGCAAATGCAAATGCTGACGCGCGGAGATGCAAAAGCTGGGGAAGTATGACATGATTGGAGTATGCATATGATGCATGATGCTTATGAGGTCGAATGTGATGCGTATGATGCATATGATTGCAGACGGGTAATTGGAAATGCAAGTGGAGACGCCAGCGTGATGGACTTTCGGTAGTTGTCAATACGGATTGGACTTCGGGTGGTGGGAGGGATTGATTTCCTCGACACGCAGTTCGTTGAAGACGTCATGATTGAAGCAGAAGATGATGCTCTAGATGCCCCCAATCTGGTTACTTAGTGATTTGCTTTAGAGAAGGTTGCCGCCCTGCCTGATGATTAGGATAACTTGGTCCTGCCCCAGTCTGAATATGGTAATGATATGCCCTAGATTAACCAATTCTGAAGTTGAAACCGAACTCTGATGTCTTACCCCTGCTCGAGCCGTTGAATGACCTGCCCCAGCCTATGGGGTTTGAAGTACTCTTGCTTCGTGTACGCCACTGAAAGTTAAGTTCCTCCTCGGGTGCCCCTCGTTGAGATGTCCTTGAATACCTAACACTGATTTGCAATTAAAATTGTACATTCATAAATGGTAATATTAATGCACAGTTCAATGTAAGTTTTGAAAAAGTGTGTCATTTATTGATCAGAGTGTCGTGGTAGTGAGACGAATGGACAGTTAGCCCAAACATAGTGCTAATTTGACTGATGATTAACAAGCATGTGAGGAGTCAGGTTACGCAACCTTGCGATAGTATGCTTTCAGAATAAACCTCGCCTCAATTAGGTCTTTCGAGGGTCGTAACGTGGTCTGGTTCACGGTTATGAAACAAAGGATATTAGGCTCAAAGTATGATTTGTACCCACCCTTTCTTCTTAATGATCTTTAGTCCTACGTTCAGTTAATTCTGCACTTGTCTTGACAGTATAAGCTTGATGATTCAAGGTTTGCTCGACGCGACAGTCACCTTATTTCGATGGATGTCAGTGACCCCTTTTGGGTGACCACTGAATCTTATTTTGTTTTTGTTGAGGGTTTCGGGGTCCTCTTTTGCTTTTGTTTTTGATCCCTAACTTTTGCTTGAATTGACTTTGCTTGTCAGATCCATCAGGATTGCCTTGATTTTGCCTAAGTCCCCTCTGAGGTGTTTGACTTAGCAGACTTTTGATTTTTTTGATTTTGTTGGAGGATTGTGATTGCCATAGCATGGGTCTTTGATGAACAACCGTCTTCTAGACTTTGCTTTTGTTGATTCGAGTGCGGAGTTGGATTAACTAAACACTACCCTGCCCCAGGTTGAGTATAAAGGGTTTGAATATCTGAAGGAAACTACTACTTCTAAGCTCAAAGTGGTTTACTAGGGATTATCTCCTTATATCTCCGGTGTTTGGGGGAATTGAAATAATGCTTGTACATCATTGATGAGATTTTGTCTGAAAGCATACGGTTTGCAATTATGGGTATCTCGTTTTCATCATTCTCCCTCAAATCATGCTAAACAACAGTAGATAGAGTGAAGTGAATGAATGTGTCGGTGATAAGCGCAAAAATGAGTGAATACGACATAACTAATTCTAAACATGCATAAACAATACATTAATGAAAACCAAATACGAATGGCAATGTTCAAAGCATACAGTACTTAAACAAATAAAGACAAAACTCAAGAAAGCAAATAATGAAATGGCAACGTGACTGCCTTCTTCGGGAAACTGATCTTTGATTTGATTTGATCTGATGCTGGCACTAGCTGGCCGGTGGCATAAGGTTGTTGATGGAGTTAAGATACTTCCCATCAAAGGTGAGAGCTTCCTCGTCAACCAGATCTTGAATTTTGTGTTTGAAAGCCATGCAGTTCTCAATGTTGTGACCTGGAGCACCCTTATGAAACTCACAATAAGCATTTGCATCATAATCAGCAGGAATGACAATTGGAGGAGCTAGGTCTTTCAGAGTAATGGCTTCTTTCTCCAGCAACTGAGCAAAGATCTGAGCATAAGTCATTGGCAGCCGATCAAAGACCCAACATGGCTTTCTCGTCTTTTGTTGATGTTGTTAACGCGATCGTTGAGCGACTTTCTGTTCTGATCCCTTTCTAGTTATGGCAAGGGCTTCGAAGATCTGATCAATCTTTCTATTGAGGGATTCCAGCTCCTTCCTGATAGCAACTTGTTCTTGCTGAATCTGCTCCATCGTTCATCTTGTATTGGCTCTCGTTGTGTACTGGTGTCGAGGAATCAGCTTTATTTACTGGAGAGGAAGGAACGGAGACATGAGATTTTGCCGAGGGATTGAAAATGCAAAATGCACAACATATGAAATGCAATGCAAATGATATGCAAGATGCAATGCAAGATGCAAGATCCAGGATCACAAGATCACAGTTCAAACAGCTCCTGAAGCTGGTAACTGTAACAGATAAGTAACCACAATTTCCGATCAAAGAAACTGACAGGTACAACCTATATGGGAAGATCTAAACATTCTACCCATAAACCCACTTACGGGATGGTTTCTATGTTTGGTTCTCAGGATCACAGACACTAGTCGTATTAGCGTCACGCAACAAGCTGGCTGTATTACGACGATAATGATGATAAGGTCTCTCTTGAGCGGAGTCCTCATGCTAGGTCCACAAGGAGCAAGTCCTCGGAGAATAACACTACACGACCACCATTATTGGAACTGGTGCTAAAAAAGGTTCCCAGAATCATGGACCCTTAATGAATCAAATCGTGCAACAGGCTAGCTGTATTACAACAAGATCTACGAATAGGTCTCCTCTGTAGGAGCTTTCATGCTAGGCCCACAAGGAGCGAGTCCTCGGAGACTAACACTACTCGACTACCAATTCTAAACTATGTGTTCTCTCTGTTTTTACCAAAGCTCGGGAGTAGAGCTTTACTCATGATGTCATCCCAAGAACTAACAGGCAAACAAGATAACAAGCATAAAATATACAAGCGATAAGAGAACAAATACATAAACGAAATAAACACTCCTCACAAACCAAAAGATAGGCTCGAATCTCTTTTTGCATGGAGCAACTCCCCAGCAGAGTCGCCAGCTGTCGCACCTCGAAAAAATCACGGAGACATTTCGGAGAAACGACCCTCGCGCGAAAGGCGCGGATATGCGGTTCGACAGAGTCGCCACCGAACTTTATTTTCCCCGAATAAACGGGAGAGGGAAATATTGAGAAAACCTCTTAAAACGAAAAGGATAGGAACAGGGCTGTCGCAACCAAGTTCTGGGTTCGGGAGTCGGTTACGTGAGGGGAAGGTATTAGCACCCCTCACGTCCGTCGTACTCGACGGGAACCTCTTAAGGTATTTGTGGGGAGTGTTGTATAGATTTGGTTGTTTCCTTCTCGTTGATAAAGGTAGAATTGGTAAGGTAAAAATGTTAGAGACAATAAGGGAAAATGGGGATGGTTGGAAGATAGGGTGCTCGCCAAGGATTGGACTACGTATGCTCATTCGGACGAGAATGAGAAATCATAGCGTCGTAGTTCGACTACGGGAAAGGATGGGGGAAATGGAAGATGGAGGGGATTGTTCTCGCCAAGATCATCGCAATCTTGTGCCAACGTATCTTACATTCGGACGAGAATGAAGAATCAGAGCAGTCGTAGTTTGTGGTAACAACCACGAAAAGGAAACGGGTAAATGGGGGGGGGGGGGGAGGTAGAAGGTAGGATGTTTTGAAATCGAAAGAATGAACTAATAACAACTCAAAGGCGCGCCTCGAGAGTTACTCATTCGAATATTAAAAGAATGCTAGATTCTAAGAATATCCCTCTTTCGTAAGTTAAAAAAAAGTGTTTTGTAAATATTGGATCAAAAATGGAATGCGAGGCAAAAAGAGGTTGGTTTGAAAAAAGGGGTCGACGACGAGTCAAGGAATTGATTAGAAGATAGAACCAACTTGACGACATGTCAAGGGCTAGGATGATGAGAAACGATATTAGTCCCTAAGGGTGCCCCTAATATCGAAACCAAGAGGAATTGTGAAGTGTGTGCGAAATGTCGATGGTTGCAAATGCGTGCGAGCACTCGACTTAGGAGAATGTTCGAAAATGATTGAAAAAGTCGAAATATTGAATTAATAATAACTCAAGGGCATGCCTCGAGAATTACTCATTTGAAGATTCAAAGAATGCTAGATTCCAAGAACCTCCTTCTTTTGAAGTTTGAATCGAGAAAATGTCGAGAAAATGTTTTGAAATAATTTGAATCGAAATGAGGGTATAAAGATAAATTGTGTGTAAAAGGATACGAGATTGGATTTAAAAAGTATAGGAGAAATGACGATTATTTAGTAAATGAGACGTCGACCTCACAACTAATCAATCGGGGTATTATCGAGATGCTAGATCTCGACGACACCTTTTTCATTCGGAAAATGTTTGGATGACAGCGGAAACGCCACACAGAATGCTAGATTCTTATGATATTTCTTTGTCCAAAAGGGTGTACTAAAACGAAAAATCAAACTATACATTATTTACGGTGTACACCTCAATAATGATAGTTCAAAAAATTCAAGAAGTGCTAGACTTCAAAGATTTAGTTTTTTCGTGACCTGATTGAGAAATAATTTTAGTGTTGAAAAATATATTGAAATAGGATTAAAAATAATATCAAATATATTTTAGAAATAAGCTGAAAAATAGTTTGTAAGTTAAAATAAATTGATTTAAGTTTAGAAAAAAAATAAATTAATCAAAATTTAAAAAGTAAATTTGAAAAAAAAATTAAAGTGTAATTTTTTGAATTGTCTAGAACATGCTACTTGCTAAAGCATATACAAATACAAAAGTTGAATTGCCTAATAAATTAATTATAAAAAAAAATTGAATAAAAAATGTTTTTTTAATTGGAGAACAATAAGTTAAATTTGAAATTCATATAGAGTTTTACATGTAATCACGGAACATCAATATTGAGCTACCGAATTCAAATGCCATGACAAAAATTAGTAATGAACCACAAATATTTACCTTAACACACTATTTGCAATAAAAATAATTATCAAACAAGATTATATATATGTCATTACACAAAAGATTAAATGGGAGTAGATTAGAAGAAAAAGAAATTCATAGAATAAAACCTATGGTCCAAGATTTAAATCACCTACAGTAAGAAAAACAGAGACTGATATCACGTCCATATTTTATACATTCTTCACAGAACAAAGTCTATGCAAATATTTTGAACCATATTATATTATAGACTTAGCATTATGCATATATTATATCCAAATTATTAAAATGAAATAAGAAATATAACTTGGAAAAAAACCTGTAGCCAAGGAGAACCTACAGCATTTACTCTACATCATATAACAGAATAACATGTTATTGTATCAGTACTTCAATACCAGACCAAGACAAAACCAGCAAAAATATCACCAAATTCATAGCAGAATATCAGTTCAGAATTATGCTTCTACCGAGACGGCAACCGCAAAGGTCTAATGTCCATGCAATGCAACTGACAGCCTATCCGGAAACCGACTATGTTACGAACAGAACGGCGTAAAAGAATCAATGCTTGTCCAATAAAATCTTCGTAACATAACCTTTAAAACAACACCAAAGTTAAACTACAGCCAAAATAACAAACATCAATATTCGAATTTATCCTTCGCTCAGGTTTATGCGGTTCAAAATCACAGATACAAACTAAAAACTCATGAAAATCAAACAAGAATTCAAAATACAATTAGACATGAGCATCACCAACACAACAAAAATTAAATTCATGAACCCAGAAAGAGGAACAAAACCAACCGACCACGAGTTATCCACCCTGTGTTATCGCTAATTCATGAAACTCCTCGTCGCGCCATGTCGATGGTCTTAGGTGGATTACGATGACGCGCCTTGAACGGAAAACTGACGAAGTCAAATAACTATTGTTGAATTGGAGTGAAGATGAGCCGATGTTGTCATTGTAGTGTGCGGAGCAGTCTTGCTGGGTCACGGCCGAAAATCAAGTTGAGGAGGAACTTCGCAACATCACCATCAGTTTGGCGAATGAAAAGCCAGGCCGATGGAGGGTGATGATGGTTTGTGAAAGAATGGAGAAGAAGGTTTTGTGAGAGGAGATGGTGTGTAGCGGAAAGTTCTTTGGACGGGAAGCAGAAGTCTTCGCGACGGCTAGGGTTTGGGGAATTGGGCGGCGACCGTTTGGACGTTTTCAGATGGTCAACAATGTCTTAGGGTTTTTTTAATCAATTCCTCCTCTTTCCTTTTATAACCTCAGACTATCCTCCAGCCATCAATGGGCTTCACGATGGGTCATGTTCCACACTTTCAAAATCTGACCCTTTTCTTTAATTTTTTCTTTATCCTAGCTAATAATTACTACTAAATATTAACAAATATAATAAGTAAAAATTAGATTGATATATTAACATAAATATTAACAATAATCATTAAATAAATATTAAAAGAAATATAAAAATAGACTGAAATTTTAAAAACCGAAAAATAATTACTAAAAAATATTATTAGTAATATTTTAAAAAAAACAAAAAGTTTTAAGAAAATAATATTCACAAAAAGGTTGTTAGACCACGTGTCACGCCTTAATTGGTCATAAAGATAAATTTCTAAAAAATCAACCAATTGCGAGCGGACACGTGTCTAAATAATAAGAAATAAGCAGACAACGTAAAATAGAAAATAAAATCGAAAAGTGAAAATAATTAAAAATGGGTAGGACAAATTTAGGGTATGACAGATGCCCCTATCTAATTGGCTTAAACCTAGGGAAATGAACTGCTGCATCATTCATTTTCCAAGGTAGAAGTCAATTAGATATGAAGAAGACCCTGAATTTGTCTGAAAAAAAGAGATGCTTGAGAATTGAAAATGCTGGATTATGTAAACCTCTGAGTCAACCGTAAATAATAGGCAAAAAGTCGTCATCACCAAAAGGATGATGGGGTGAAACACACACGCCCACTACCACCAAAAGGATGATAGGATAAACACCATCGCACAATCTGACACCAATCCAAGTGACAGACCCCCCACCAAAAGGATGACGAAGCGAAACACACACAAACAAATATCGCACAATCTATCACCAATCCAAGTGACAGACCCCCCACCAAAAGGATGACGGAGCGAAACATAAACAAACAATATCGCACAATCTATCACCAATCCAAGTGACAGACCCCCACCAAAAGGGTGACGGAGCAAAACACACACAAACAAATATCGCACAAAATATCACCAATCCAAGTGACAGACCCCCCACCAAAAGGATGACGGAGCGAAACACAAACATAAAAATATCGCACAATCTATTACCAATCCAAGTGACAGACCCCCCACCAAAAAGGTGACGGAGCGAAACACACTCAAACAAATATCGCACAATCTATCACCAATCCAAGTGACAGACCCCCACCAAAAGGATGACGGAGCGAAACACAAACATAAATAAATAAATATCGCACAATCTATCACCAATCCAAGTGACATACCCCCCACCAAAAGGATGACGGAGTGAAACACACACAAACAAATATCGCATAATCTATCACCAATCCAAGTGACAAACCCCCCACCAAAAGGATGACGGAGCGAAACACAAACAAACACTATCGCACAATCTATCACCAATCCAAGTGACAGACCCCCCACCAAAAGGATGACGGAGCGAAACACACACAAACAAATATCGCACAATCTATCACCAATCCAAGTGACAGACCCCCCACCAAAAGGATGACGGAGCGAAACACAAACATAAATAAATAAATATCGCACAATCTATCACCAATCCAAGTGACAGACCCCCCACCAAAAAGATGACGGAGCGAAACACACACAAACAAATATCGCACAATCTATCACCAATCCAAGTGACAAACCCCCCACCAAAAGGATGACGGAGCGAAACACAAACAAACACTATCGCACAATCTATCACCAATCCAAGTGACAGACCCCTCACCAAAAGGATGACGGAGCGAAACACAAATAAACACTATCGCACAATCTATCACCTATCCAAGTGACAGACCCCCCACCAAAAGGATGACGGAGCGAAACACAAATAAACACTATCGCAAAATCTATCACCAATCCAAGTGACAGACCTCCCCCACCAAAAGGGTGACGGAGCAAAACTCACACCAACAATATCGCACAATCTGACACCAATCCAAGTGACAGACCCCCCACCAAAAGGATGATGGAGCGAAACTCACACCAACAATATCGCACAATCTATCACCAATCCAAGTGACAGACCCCCCACCAAAAGGATGACGGAGCGAAACTCACACTAACAATATCGCACAATCTATCACCAATCCAAGTGACAGACCCCCCCACCAAAAGGGTGATGGAGTGAACTCACACACATAGGTTTCTATCACCAAAAGGATGATAGAACGACACAAATTGAAGGTTACCAACACCAAAAGGATGCAGGCTAGGTTGAACCGACGAAGTTCGGCTATCACCAAAAGGATGATAGTGAGGCAATTGACAACGGTCATGCTTGCTGAATACAACTTATTGGGGAACACCCAAGAGGAAGATTGGATTGAAATGAAACAACGAGGTACGCCCATCGTCTTGCTTAGAGGTTACACTTTTGTTGAAATGATTACATGGCTACGCCCATGAACTTCGAAGAGGATGCCCCTGACTGGGCTGAATTTGTCTTGAAATTTTATCTTGGTTAACAAAAGGTTGAACAACTTCGTGAGGAACGCTCACGACTTTGCTAAAGATGCCCCTGACTGGGCTGAACAACTTCGTGGGGAACACCCACGGTCTTAAATGGTATGCCCCTGATTGGGCCGTATGTTGATTTGAAGATCTGATCAACCACAAGGTTGAAATACGTCATGGGAGATACCCATAGTCTTGAAAAAGATGCCCCTGACTGGGCCAAATCTTGCTTTGAGTGTCTTTGAATTTTCGTGGGAGAAAACCCACAGTCATGTGAAAATGCCCCTGACTGGGCTGATGATTGCTTTGAAAACTCTTGAATTTTGTGGAAAAAACCCACGGTTTTGCAGAAATGCCCTTGATTGGGCTGATGACTGCTCTGAAGCTCTTGAATTTCGTGGGAAAAACCCACGGTCTTACGGAGGATGCCCCTGACTGGGCTGATGATAGTCTTGGAAACTCTCGAGATTGATCCTGGACCTTGACTTGCATATGCAAATGCTCGATGATAAATGAGGTTGCATAACGAATGGAAGTGCAAATGCAAATGCTGACGCGCGGAGATGCAAAAGCTGGGGAAGTATGACATGATTGGAGTATGCATATGATGCATGATGCTTATGAGGTCGAATGTGATGCGTATGATGCATATGATTGCAGACGGGTAATTGGAAATGCAAGTGGAGACGCCAGTGTGATGGACTTTCGGTAGTTGTCAATACGGATTGGACTTCGGGTGGTGGGAGGGATTGATTTCCTCGACACGCAGTTCGTTGAAGACGTCATGATTGAAGCAAAAGATGATGCTCTGGATGCCCCCAGTCTGGTTACTTAGTGATTTGCTTTAGAGAAGGTTGCAGCCCTGCCTGATGATTAGGATAACTTGGTCCTGCCCCAGTCTGAATATGGTAATGATATGCCCTAGATTAACCAATTCTGAAGTTGAAACCGAACTCTGATGTCTTGCCCCTGCTCGAGCTGTTGAATGACCTGCCCCAGCCTATGGGGTTTGAAGTACTCTTGCTTCGTGTACGCCACTGAAAGTTAAGTTCCTCCTCGGTTGCCCCTCGTTGAGATGTCCTTGAATACCTAGCACTGATTTGAAATTAAAATTGTACATTCATAAATGGTAATATTAATGCACAGTTCAATGTAAGTTTTGAAAAAGTGTGTCATTTATTGATCAGAGTGTCGTGGTAGTGAGACGAATGGACAGTTAGCCCAAACATAGTGCTAATTTGACTGATGATTAACAAGCATGTGAGGAGTCAGGTTACGCAACCTTGCGATAGTATGCTTTCAGAATAAACCTCGCCTCAATTAGGTCTTTCGAGGGTCGTAACGTGGTCTGGTTCACGGTTATGAAACAAAGGATATTAGGCTCAAAGTATGATTTGTACCCACCCCTTCTTCTTAATGATCTTTAGTCCTACGTTCAGTTAATTCTGCACTTGTCTTGACAGTATAAGCTTGTTGATTCAAGGTTTGCTCGACGCGACAGTCACCTTATTTCGATGGATGTCAGTGACCCCTTTTGGGTGACCACTGAATCTTATTTTGTTTTTGTTGAGGGTTTCGGGGTCCTCTTTTGCTTTTGTTTTTGATCCCTAACTTTTGCTTGAATTGACTTTGCTTGTCAGATCCATCAGGATTGCCTTGATTTTGCCTAAGTCCCCTCTGAGGTGTTTGACTTAGCAGACTTTTGATTTTTTTGATTTTGTTGGAGGATTGTGATTGCCATAGCATGGGTCTTTGATGAACAACCGTCTTCTAGATTTTGCTTTTGTTGATTCGAGTGCGGAGTTGGATTAACTGAACACTACCCTGCCCCAGGTTGAGTATAAAGGGTTTGAATATCTGAAGGAAACTACTACTTCTAAGCTCAAAGTGGTTTACTAGGGATTATCTCCTTATATCTCCGGTGTTTGGGGGAATTGAAATAATGCTTATACATCATTGATGAGATTTTGTCTGAAAGCATACGGTTTGCAATTATGGGTATCTCGTTTTCATCATTCTCCCTCAAATCATGCTAAACAACAGTAGATAGAGTGAAGTGAATGAATGTGTCGGTGATAAGCGCAAAAATGAGTGAATACGACATAACTAATTCTAAACATGCATAAACAATACATTAATGAAAACCAAATACGAATGGCAATGTTCAAAGCATACAGTACTTAAACAAATAAAGACAAAACTCAAGAAAGCAAATAATGAAATGGCAACGTGACTGCCTTCTTCGGGAAACTGATCTTTGATTTGATTTGATCTGATGCTGGCACTAGCTGGCCGGTGGCATAAGGTTGTTGATGGAGTTAAGATACTTCCCATCAAAGGTGAGAGCTTCCTCGTCAACCAGATCTTGAATTTTGTGTTTGAAAGCCATGCAGTTCTCAATGTTGTGACCTGGAGCACCCTTATGAAACTCACAATAAGCATTTGCATCATAATCAGCAGGAATGACAATTGGAGGAGCTAGGTCTTTCAGAGTAATGGCTTCTTTCTCCAGCAACTGAGCAAAGATCTGAGCATAAGTCATTGGCAGCCGATCAAAGACCCAACATGGCTTTCTCGTCTTTTGTTGATGTTGTTAACGCGATCGTTGAGCGACTTTCTGTTCTGATCCCTTTCTAGTTATGGCAAGGGCTTCGAAGATCTGATCAATCTTTCTATCGAGGGATTCCAGCTCCTTCCTGATAGCAACTTGTTCTTGCTGAATCTGCTCCATCGTTCATCTTGTATTGGCTCTCGTTGCGTACTGGTGTCGAGGAATCAGCTTTATTTACTGGAGAGGAAGGAACGGAGACATGAGATTTTGCCGAGGGATTGAAAATGCAAAATGAACAACATATGAAATGCAATGCAAATGATATGCAAGATGCAATGCAAGATGCAAGATCCAGGATCACAAGATCACAGTTCAAACAGCTCCTGAAGCTGGTAACTGTAACAGATAAGTAACCACAATTTCCGATCAAAGAAACTGACAGGTACAACCTATATGGGAAGATCTAAACATTCTACCCATAAACCCACTTACGGGATGGTTTCTATGTTTGGTTCTCAGGATCACAGACACTAGTCGTATTAGCGTCACGCAACAAGCTGGCTGTATTACGACGATAATGATGATAAGGTCTCTCTTGAGCGGAGTCCTCATGCTAGGTCCACAAGGAGCAAGTCCTCGGAGAATAACACTACACGACCACCATTATTGGAACTGGTGCTAAAAAAGGTTCCCAGAATCATGGACCCTTAATGAATCAAATCGTGCAACAGGCTAGCTGTATTACAACAAGATCTACGAATAGGTCTCCTCTGGAGGAGCTTTCATGCTAGGCCCACAAGGAGCGAGTCCTCGGAGACTAACACTACTCGACTACCAATTCTAAACTATGTGTTCTCTCTGTTTTTACCAAAGCTCGGGAGTAGAGCTTTACTCATGATGTCATCCCAAGAACCAACAGGCAAACAAGATAACAAGCATAAAATATACAAGCGATAAGAGAACAAATACATAAACGAAATAAACACTCCTCACAAACCAAAAGATAGGCTCGAATCTCTTTTTGCATGGAGCAATTCCCCAGCAGAGTCGCCAGCTGTCGCACCTCGAAAAAATCACGGAGACATTTCGGAGAAACGACCCTCGCGCGAAAGGCGCGGAAATGCGGTTCGACAGAGTCGCCACCGAACTTTATTTTTCCCGAATAAACGGGAGAGGGAAATATTGAGAAAACCTCTTAAAACGAAAAGGATAGGAACAGGGCTGTCGCAACCAAGTTCTGGGTTCGGGAGTCGGTTACGTGAGGGGAAGGTATTAGCACCCCTCACGTCCGTCGTACTCGACGGGAACCTCTTAAGGTATTTGTGGGGAGTGTTGTATAGATTTGGTTGTTTCCTTCTCGTTGATAAAGGTAGAATTGGTAAGGTAAAAATGTTAGAGACAATAAGGGGAAATGGGGATGGTTGGAAGATAGGGTGCTCGCCAAGGATTGGACTACGTATGCTCATTTGGACGAGAATGAGAAATCAGAGCGTCGTAGTTCGACTACGGGAAAGGATGGGGGAAATGGAAGATGGAGGGGATTGTGCTCGCCAAGATCATCGCAATCTTGTGCCAACGTATCTTACATTCGGACGAGAATGAAGAATCAGAGCAGTCGTAGTTTGTGGTAACAACCACGAAAAGGAAACGGGTAAATGGGGGGGGGGGGAGGTAGAAGGTAGGATGTTTTGAAATCGAAAGAATGAACTAATAACAACTCAAAGGCGCGCCTCGAGAGTTACTCATTCGAATATTAAAAGAATGCTAGATTCTAAGAATATCCCTCTTTCGTAAGTTAAAAAAAAGTGTTTTGTAAATATTGGATCAAAAATGGAATGCGAGGCAAAAAGAGGTTGGTTTGAAAAAAGGGGTCGACGACGAGTCGAGCAATTGATTAGAAGATAGAACCAACTTGACGACATGTCAAGGGCTAGGATGATGAGAAACAATATTAGTCCCTAAGGGTGCCCCTAATATCGAAACCAAGAGGAATTGTGAAGTGTGTGCGAAATGTCGATGGTTGCAAATGCGTGCGAGCACTCGACTTAGGAGAATGTTCGAAAATGATTGAAAAAGTCGAAATATTGAATTAATAATAACTCAAGGGCATGCCTCGAGAATTACTCATTTGAAGATTCAAAGAATGCTAGATTCCAAGAACCTCCTTCTTTTGAAGTTTGAATCGAGAGAATGTCGAGAAAATGTTTTGAAATAATTTGAATCGAAATGAGGGTATAAAGATAAATTGTGTGTAAAAGGATACGAGATTGGATTTAAAAAGTATAGGAGAAATGACGATTATTTAGTAAATGAGACGTCGGCCTCACAACTAATCAATCGGGGTATTATCGAGATGCTAGATCTCGACGACACCTTTTTCATTCGGAAAATATTTGGATGACAGCGGAAACGCCACACAGAATGCTAGATTCTTATGATATTTCTTTGTCCAAAAGGGTGTACTAAAACGAAAAATCAAACTATACATTATTTACGGTGTACACCTCAATAATGATAGTTCAAAAAATTCAAGAAGTGCTAGACTTCAAAGATTTAGTTTTTTCGTGACCTGATTGAAAAATAATTTTAGTGTTGAAAAATATATTGAAATAGGATTAAAAATAATATCAAATATATTTTAGAAATAAGCTGAAAAATAGTTTGTAAGTTAAAATAAATTGATTTAAGTTTAGAAAAAAAATAAATTAATCAAAATTTAAAAAGTAAATTTGAAAAAAAAATTAAAGTGTAATTTTTTGAATTGTCTAGAACATGCTACTTGCTAAAGCATATACAAATACAAAAGTTGAATTGCCTAATAAATTAATTATAAAAAAAAATTGAATAAAAAATGTTTTTTTTAATTGGAGAACAATAAGTTAAATTTGAAATTCATATAGAGTTTTACATGTAATCACGGAACATAAATATTGAGCTACCGAATTCAAATGCCATGACAAAAATTAGTAATGAACCACAAATATTTACCTTAATACACTATTTGCAATAAAAATAATTATCAAACAAGATTATATATATGTCATTACACAAAAGATTAAATGGGAGTAGATTAGAAGAAAAAGAAATTCATAGAATAAAACCTATGGTCCAAGATTTAAATCACCTACAGTAAGAAAAACAGAGACTGATATCACGTCCATATTTTATACATTCTTCACAGAACAAAGTCTATGCAAATATTTTGAACCATATTATATTATAGACTTAGCATTATGCATATATTATATCCAAATTATTAAAATGAAATAAGAAATATAACTTGGAAAAAAACCTGTTGCCGAGGAGAACCTACAACATTTACTCTACATCATATAACAGAATAACATGTTATTGTATCAGGACTTCAATACCAGACCAAGACAAAACCAGCAGAAATATCACCAAATTCATAGCAGAATATCAGTTCAGAATTAAGCTTCTACCGAGACGGCAACCGCAACGGTCTAATGTCCACGCAATGCAACTGACAGCCTATCCGGAAACCGACTAAGTTACGAACAGAACGGCGTAAAAGAATCAATACTTGTCCACTAAAATCTTCGTAACAGAACCTTTAAAACAACACCAAAGTTAAACTACAGCCAAAATAACAAACATCAATATTCAACCGTATCCTTCGCTCAGGTTTATGCGGTTCAAAATCACAGATACAAACTAAAAACTCATGAAAATCAAACAAGAATTCAAAATACAATTAGACATGAGCATCACCAACACAGCAAAAATTAAATTCATGAACCCAGAAAGAGGAACAAAACCAACCGACCACGAGTTATCCACCCTGTGTTATCGCTAATTCATGAAACTCCTCGTCGCGCCATGTCGATGGTCTTAGGTGGATTACGATGACGCGCCTTGAACGGAAAACTGACGAAGTCAAATAACTATTGCTGAATTGGAGTGAAGATGAGCCGACGTTGTCATTGTAGTGTGCGGAGCAGTCTTTCTGGGTCACGACCGAAAATCAAGTTGAGGAGGAACTTCGCAATATCGCCATCTGTTTCGCGAATGAAAAGCCAGGCCGATGGAGGGTGATGATGGTTTGTGAAAGAATGGAGAAGAAGGTTTTGTGAGAGGAGATGGTGTGTAGCGGAAAGTTCTTTGGACGGGAAGCAGAAGTCTTCGCGGCGGCTAGGGTTTGGGGAATTGGGCGGCGGCCGTTTGGACGTTTTCAGATGGTGAACAATGTCTTAGGTTTTTTTTTAATCAATTCCTCCTCTTTCCTTTTATAACCTCAGACTATCCTCCAGCCATCAATGGGCTTCACGATGGGCCATGTTCCACACTTTCAAAATCTGACCCTTTTCTTTAATTTTTTCTTTATCCTAGCTAATAATTACTACTAAATATTAACAAATATAATAAGTAAAAATTAGATTGATATATTAACATAAATATTAACAATAATCATTAAATAAATATTAAAAGAACTATAAAAATAGACTGAAATTTTAAAAACCGAAAAATAATTACTAAAAAATATTATTAGTAATATTTTAAAAAAAAGAAAAAGTTTTAAGAAAATAATATTCACAAAAAGGTTGTTAGGCCACGTGTCACGCCTTAATTGGTCATAAAGATAAATTTCTAAAAAATCGACCAATTGCGTGCGGACACGTGTCTAAATAACAAGAAATAAGCAGACAACGTAAAATAGAAAATAAAATCGAAAAGTGAAAATAATTGAAAATGGGTAGGACAAATTTAGGGTATGACAACGGCATGATTAACTTGATTGTTAAAAAGTTCCTAATGACCTGATGAGTCCCGAGGAATCCTTCGGTCGCAGTGTCGCAGAATGCCTGATGGCAATATCAGCTATGAATCGCCGGTTACCGAGTGACCAGTGATCCCTTGATGACTTGAGGAAGAAGCTGCAGCGAAATCTAATAATCATCCCGACGGAGATTTGAGAGTAGCCATTCACCAGTTACCGAGTAACCGGTGATCCCTTATTGACTTACTAATAATGAAGTCCGACAAAGATTTTGTCGACGTGCCTAGCGACACGATAAGTCCATAGGCGAAGATTGAAGGTGAGATAATACTTAGAAGGGGGGGTTGAATAAGTATGAAAGATTAAAACTTTAGAATTAAAACACAAGTATTTTTATCCTGGTTCGTTGAACTCAACTACTCCAGTCCACCCTTCCTAGAGTGATTTGCCTTTCTCAATCAAGGACTTAATCCACTATTTAATCAAACAGATTACAATAGTAACACCTAAGAACAATTGTTCTTAGTCTTCTTAAGAGCTACTGATTCCAACTGAATCCTCTTAAGGAAATCTTTTACAATCAATGTAAAACTATTACAAGAGTAAGAATGCTTCTAAAAAGCTTTAATCACAACAGTGATATTTCTCTTAAGTTTAAGTACAATGAAATAAGTTCTTAGAAAGAATATGAAAGTATGAGAGCTTGAGTGTTTTAATTCTTTTTCAACAAAACGTCTAACTGAAGAATTTGGTGGAGTCTTGCTTTTATAGGCAGCTGATCCAAGGTGAGCTGCGCGTTGAGAAGAGTGTCCAAAAGGTCTGAGCCTTTTTGTCTTCACATCAAGTGACCTTTCCTAGAAGAAGAAAGCACAGAAAAATCATTTTTGTCTACGTTCTTGTGTCTAGCATAAATAAGGAAAGAGACGTTTGATTTACTCCAACGGATATAATCTTTGAATATTTCTTCTTTAGTTTTCAGCAAGTTCATTAGAGTCTAATTGGGTCAGAGTCTTCTAATGATGATCAGAGTCTTGCTGGATCAGAGTCTTCTACAGCAGGTGTGCTTTCAGCATGTTAGATATTAGAACATATTTGAAATAGAACTTCAGTACAGACAGCTTTAGTACTATCAAAAACTTCTGTAGAATCTATGCTTTGAAAAACTCTTCATACAAAATTCTTCTTTGCTTCAGATGCTTCTGGCTTGCTTCAAATTCTTCTGGAGCTTCTGCTTCAGATCCTTCTGGAGCTACTGCTTCAGAATCTTCTGGAGGCTACGCTCAGAATCTTCTGTTAGCAGCAATCAGAATCTTCTAATGAATGCATCTGGCGCTTCAGAGTCTAGTTAATTTCTTGCATTCAATTCTGATTTGCTTCTGGAGTATTAATTTCTTTACTATCTGCAGTAAAAACTCTCAAGCAAATTTTAGAGTATATAATTCTTAAATACAAAATTTCCTAATAGTTATCATAAAAATATAGAGATATTATTAAGTACCAATCTGTGTTCTAACAATCTCCCCCTTTTTGATGATGACAAAAACATCAGAAATTTTGTTTAATTGAAAATATTAAAATTATAACTCCCCCTGAGATGATGAATCTCCCCCTGAGTTAAATACAGAAAAGGAATAGAAACTTCCCTTTTGTCTTGTGTAATTTTCAGAGTTAGATCTTGATTGTTCTTTTAACATTTGAAGGTCAGAAAGTCTTGCAAATTTCAGATTCAGAGTTTGATAATAGTCAAATGATCTGAGAGACTCAGAGTTTCTTTTATAGAGTGTACTTATCAAATGTTCTGAAATACTCAGATTAAATGTTAGATAGAATAAATATGTCTGAAGTTTTATTCTGGTGAAGTTAAATTAAACAGTTCAGATCTATATTTTCTCCTCCTTTTTTGTCATAAGCAAAAAGTAAAAACTTTAAAAAAACAAATAAAAGGAAACAGTAAATGAGATAATTCAATGGAGAAAACTTTGATTCATTTAATAAGTTCAGATCAAGAGTACATGCATCAGAAGATATATCAAAAAGTACAATAGCAAACATCAGATGCAAAAACAATCAGAATGAAAAAAAATGAAAATCTAAGAGTGTTTGGACAAAAGCATCTTCAATAGATTTGTAATCTCAGAGGAGGACTGCTCTTGCTTGGACATCCACTTAGCCATTGTTTCATTCTTTTGATCCTGCTTTGACATCCATTTTGTCATGTCCTCAGACTTCTTATCCTGTTTTGCCATCCAGGACTTGATCTCTGATTGGCCAGCTTCCAGAGCAACAATCTTATCTTCAAAATCTGGATGTTCTTTCTTTATCTCAGACGAAGAAGTATGATCAGGTTCTGGAGCTTGAACAGAGTCAATTTCCATGGGTTCTGTAGAGTCTGGAGCATTGGAGCTAGAAGGAGGGTCTACCAGAGTCATGGCCAAATGATTTTCTTCAGATGCAAGTTCAGGAGTTTCTTCTGATGATGGAGGAGCATCTGTAAGGAGCAGAGGTTCAGATTTCTTGACAGTCCAAAATAGAGTTCTTGCAGCCTCAGCAAATCTGAGCTTCGCATCATCAGAACATATGTTCTTCAGATTTGAGGCCACAAAGTTGAATCTGTTGATGAATCCATTCCAGATGATATCATATTCTTGGGCATCCATTGTTGCTGAGCATTTCTTCTGTACAGTACCTAAATACAACTGTATTTCTTGCAAAAATGATTGAAATAAATGATTAACATTATGTCTAGGCTTAGGATGTAACAGAGTTTCCAGAGTTATTGGTTTTGGTTGGGGAGTTGGTGGAAAAAGAGATTTCTGAATAGAGATCAGAGGAGGAGGATAGTATGGAAAGAAAGGAATTTCAGGAGCCTTTTCTTTGGATCTGTTTAAAGCGTTTAACAGATGAGGTTTTACTCTGGTGTTAAAGGTAACCACATCAAAGGGTTTATTTGAGAAGGGTTGTAAAGCAGATTTGGGGGGTTCATCAGAACAACATTGTTATCAGATGAAATTGGTATAGCTGATGCAACTTTATCAGATTTAGCAGAACAAGATATAGTTGCTAAGGAACCTACATCTGACATGGATTTTATATAGTTGAGAATCACAGATGGAAGGGTCATTGTGAGTTTGGGTTTCAGAGGGGTGATAGGGTCACATGGTTCAACTCTGTCATAAAAATCTTTGAGTTTGAAACCACAAGCCAGATTATGAAATAGTGATGAAACTTGGGCACAAGAAATAGATGATCTTGGGTTAGAATTTGGAATCAGTATTTCAGATGATGGTGCAGGTGTGGGAATAGGATCTGGAATGGGAGCTTTAGAAGGTATAATGGGTTCTGGTTGGTTTACCTCAGAGTCTTTGTGAGATGGAGAGACTAGAAAGTCTGGGTGGATGTCAGATTCTGAGGAGTTTGAAGAGGTGGTTGGTGTGCAGGAAGTAGAAGATACTTGAAACACAGTTTTTAAGGGTGTGACATCAAGAACTTCTGTCTCAGGAATGTTGGGTTCAGAAGTGTTGATTGGTTCTGAAGGAATTTCAGAGGGTTTTGATGGTTGTTCTGAGATGGGTGAATTAGATGGAATTATGATTGGTTCAGATGAAACTGGAACAGATGGTATTTTTGCAGTTTCAGAAATGACAGGTGCAGATGCAGTGGGTTCAGATGATTTTGATGGTGGATTATCTGACGGTGGTTGATTTTCAGAGGCTTTTTCTGATAGAGGTTCTTGTGGTTTTTCAGGTTGTTTTTCTTGTGAGTGCTTTTTTTGTTCAGATGGCTTTTGTTTAAGTGGTTCAGAGGATTTTTGTTGTACAGAAGGTTGTGGTTGTTGTTCTATGGGTTGTTTTTCTTATGGTTGTTTCTGTGGTACAAATTGTTTGATTTGGATTTTTGGTTGAGTAGTTTGTGGTACAGAGACTTTTGGTTGACTTGTTTTTGTTGTTATTGGTGTTGGAACAGATGCTTGTTTTTGTGGTGATTTAGAAATTGGAGCAGTAACAGAAGTATTTTGTGTAGAGGGTGGTTTTGGAATAGACTTAATATTAGAATCATTTAAAACAACAGTATTTGCAGAAGATACAGAAGATTTAGTACCTTTGATTTTGATTCTCTTGGCTGGTACAGAAGAAGTGTCTCCAGATTCTTTCCTCTTCAAGAGCTTCTGTGGCTTCTCAGCAATCTTGATCTTCTTCTGAGCAGGTGCAGCTTCTGCTTCTGGCTGAGTCCTATTTCTTTGTAGTTGTTCTTCTTCTTCTTCTTCTTCTGCTTCAGGTAGTGGTTGTCTTGCTAGCTGTATAATGTTTGCAGGAATAGGCTTTCCTTCTTTCTTACACTCATCAATGTACATCACAACAATGTGCCTTGGTTCTTCAGCAAAGAACAGTGGAAAATCATCTATAGGAATCCTCTTCTTACTCAGTTCAGAAACATTCAGCTTCTTGGGAGCTGTTGTGAGTTCATCCACTATTTTAAGTCTCTAAAGACTTTTGGCATTCAGAGGCTTTCCCATTATGAATTCCAATTCCTCTGTAACTCCAGCAGCGTACAGAGTAGTGACCAATCCATTCTCAGTTAGAAGATCTGAGATCAACCTTCCAAAAGGGATCCAGGTTCTGATCTTCTGTCCTTTTTCTTTCACATACTCTCTGGAGGCATTTATATGGTTCCACAGATGCATAAAGAGAATATATGGAAGATCTACCTTGGTGCTCTGACTGAGGCAATACATGAAATAGAGCTGTTCATTATTGACATAGTCTGGAGAGTTTGTTGACTTCCTATGATGGATGCATCCCATGAAGATCTTAGCCCAGATCTTGTAGTCAGGCTTCAGATCCTTGAACTTGTTAGAAGCTTGACCAGCAGTCATCACTTCTTCATACACTTCATCCATATCCACACGCCCAGCTAGCAAGTGTGAAACACCATCTGTTTCTTCATATCCAATAAGCTTTCTGATCAGATCTTCTGTGATTATAATCTCTTTGCCCAGTACAGAAGATAGGATAAACTTAGGGTAAACTGAAGCATGGATCCAGAACTCTTTCACAAGGAGGGGATAAACTGGTCCAAATAATCTATCAAAGTACTTTACCCATCCTTGAGCACCTATGATTGAACGAAACTCAAAGCCATTTTCTGCAAGTGAATCAAATTCTACCATTGATTCACACAAAACTTCCAGCTTTTCAACAGGGGTTAATAGAGTTCTTTTGGGTGGAGAATAAGGAGCAACACCCATGTTTGCAGAAGTAACTGCAGCCATTGAAGATTGGAATTGAGCAGCTGTTGATGATCAAGTTGCCATTGAAGATTGTTTTGTCACACGCTTAGGGTTTTTATGTAGAGAGAAGAGAAGATGAAAATGCATAAAATTTTCTGAGATTGTGAAAAGTGTGAAAGTGAAGATAGGTCATGTATTTATACTAAAACAAGTAGGCATACAAACAGTCAGATTTTGCACGTTTGAATCAAAGCATTAAATGAAAAGAATAAAAATCATTTCAAGCATTTATTGCTTCTGACAAATTGGGGGGGAAATCAAGATTTTCACTATTCAAACTTCACTTCAAACGTCTCTTTAGTAATGTACACGCCACCTATGCAGATTTGGTGTGACACGTGTTTGCTTGCATGTGTTCTGAATTCTCTTGAGAAATGAAACGTTAACCAACGTTCAGATCCTCTAAGGATTGTTAGTTCAGAGTTTCACAAAAAAAAATATTAAGCAGAATAAGTAAGCAATCAGAAGAAATACTTCAGAGCATTAGGCATTTTTGCATCTGTAAAAATTTGCTTCTGACAAATATTATTCTGGACAAAAATCCATACCAATATTTTTCAGAATAAATTTGAATCTATCTTTAACAAGGGGTTTTGTAAAAATATCTGCCCATTGATGATCTGTATCAACAAAGGCTAAATTTATGATTCCCTTCTGAACATAGTCTCTGATGAAATGATGCTTAATTTCTATATGTTTTTCCTTAGAGTGTAAAATAGGGTTTTTAGACAAACATATAGCAGAAGTATTATCACAAAAGATAGAAATGTTACTTTCAAATATTTGATAATCTTCTAGTTGACTTTTCATCCAAAGCATCTGCGTGCTACATCCAGCAGCAGCAATATATTCTGCCTCTGTGGTTGAAAGTGCAATTGTGGGTTGCTTCTTGCTGTACCAGGAGATTAGATTTCTTCCTATAAATTGACAACTTCCAGAAGTACTTTTTCTTTCCACTCTGTCTCCAGCGTAGTCAGCATCACAGAATCCAACTAATTTGAAATCATCATATTTTCTGTAACACAAACCCACATTAGAAGTACCTTTCAAATACCTTAGAATCCTCTTGACAGTTGTCAAGTGTGATTCTCTAGGATCTGATTGGAATCTAGCACACAAGCATACACTGAACAATATGTCAGGTCTAGAAGCAGTTAGATAAAGAAGAGAACCAATCATACCTCTGTAGAGCTTCTGGTCCACTTTCTTACTTACCTCTTCCTTGCCAAGTAAGCTAGTTGGATGCATGGGAGTCTTTGCCAGCTTACTATCAGTCATGTTAAATTTCTTCAAAAGTTCTTTAACATATTTGGTCTGATGTATGTAAGTGCACTCTGGAGTTTGATTGACTTGGATTCCTAGAAAGAATCTGAGTTCTCCCATCATGCTCATTTCAAATTCTGCCTGCATACATGTAGCAAACTCCTTTCCCAACATAGTATTGGTAGATCCAAATATTATATCATCCACATAAATTTGACAAATAAGAAGATCTTTCTTAATTGATTTACAAAAGAGTGTTGTATCCACTTTGCCTCTGATGAAATTTTTCTCCAGAAGAAAATTGCTCAATCTCTCATACCAAGCTCTGGGAGCTTGTTTTAAACCATATAGAGATTTCTTTAGTTTGAAAACATGATCTGGAAATTTTTCGTTTTCAAAACCAGGAGGTTGGTGGACATAAACTTCTTCTTCTATAATACCATTAAGAAAGGCACTTTTAACATCCATTTGATACAGAGTGATGTTATTTTGTGCAGCAAATGAAATAAGAAGGCGTATAGATTCTAACCTTGCCACTGGAGCATAAGTTTCAGTGTAATCAATACCTTCTTGTTGACTGTACCCTTGAGCAACCAGCCTTGCCTTATTTCTTTCAACTTCTCCTTTCTCATTCAGCTTATTTCTGAAGACCCATTTTGTTCCAATTATATTGAATCCTTGTGGTCTTTGAACTAGATCCCATACATCATTTCTGGTGAATTGATTTAGCTCTTCTTGCATGGAAATAATCCAATCATTGTCTTGCAGAGCTTCATCTACAGAAGATGGTTCAATTTCTGACACCAGTCCAAATAGTGATGCTTCAGATGATCTTAGAAAGGATCTTGTTCTGATGGGATCATCTTTCTTTCCAATAATGACATTCTCTGGATGAGAGGCTTTAATTCTGGATGATGATCCTCTAACAGTTGATTCTTCAGAAATGTTTAGATTGTTCATCTGAGAAGTTAAAGGAATAGCATCTGGCGTTGCTTCTGGTTCCTTCACTTGAATTTTGTCTGCTTCTGGGACATCAGAGTCAATGAAGACTACTTCTCTATCTGCAGAGTTTTCAGACTGCTTTGGCTTTTCAGAGCCAAGCTTATCATCAAATCTGACATGAATGGATTCTTCCACAATCTGTGTATTAGTGTTGTATACTCTGTAGCCTTTAGAGCGTTCAGAATATCCAAGCATGAAACACTTCTGTGTTTTGGAATCAAACTTGTTCAGGTTTTCCTTAGTATTTAACATATAGCAAATACATCCAAAAGGATGAAAATATGAAATGTTGGGCTTTTTGTTCTTCCACAGTTCATATGGAGTCTTCTTCAGAAGAGGTCTTACAGACACTCTGTTCTGAATGTAACAGGCTGTGTTGATTGCTTCTGCCCAAAAGTGTTTTGCCAGATTTGTCTCATTGATCATGGTTATGGCCATTTCTTGCAGAGTTCTGTTTTTCCTCTCTACAACCCCATTTTGTTGTGGAGTTCTAGGACAGGAAAAATCATGAGCAATGCCATTTTCAGAAAAATATTTTTCAAAATATTTATTTTCAAATTCACCACCATGATCACTTCTGACTTTTATAATTTTGAAATCTTTTTCATTCTGGACTTGCTTGCAGAAGTCAAAGAACACAGAATGTGACTCATCCTTGTGTTTTAAGAACTTTACCCATGTCCATCTACTATAGTCATCAACAATGACTAATCCATACTTCTTGCCTCTGATGGATGCATTTTTCACTGGTCCAAACAGATCAATATGAAGTAATTCTAGTGGTTTGGAAGTAGAAACAACATTTTTTGATTTAAAAGATGATTTTGAAAACTTCCCTTTTTGGCATGCTTCACAAAGAGCATCTGAAGTGAACTTCAAATTAGGGAGTCCTCTGACAAGATTAAGTTTATTAATCTGAGATATACGTCTCATATTAATATGGCCCAATCTTCTGTGCAAGACCCATTGCTCTTCATTAACAGACAAGAGGCGTTTAACATTTTGAACTTTAAGTTCTGAAAGATTTATTTTATAAATGTTGTTTTTCCTCTTACCACTAAATAGGATAGAGCCATCCTTTTGACTAATAGCTTTACAACATTTTTTATTAAAGGTAATATCATAACCATTGTCACTTAATTGACTTATGGACGATAAGTTATGCTTTAACCCTTGAACAAGTAAATTATTAGTAATAGAGGGAAGTTTACCATTTCCAATGGTGCCAGATCCAATGATCTTGCCCTTCTGGTTCCCTCCAAACTTCACGTCACCTCCAGATCTAAGTTCTAGGCTTTGGAACATAGACTTTTCTCCTGTCATGTGTCGTGAGCATCCAGAGTCCAGGTACCATGATTGGCGTCCTGACTTTGCTGCTAAGAACATCTGCAACAGGAATTATTTTACTTTTAGGTACCCAGATCTTCTTGGGTCCTTTAGGGTTAGTTGGTTTGTAGGTTTGTCTAAACTTCTGTTTTTCAACATAATGTTTATTCTGACTTGCCTTGGGTTTAAACACATAAGTATTCTTCTCAGAGCTTGTGTGTTTAATGTCATTTAAGTGATCAAACTTAAATTGAGAGTACAGAGGTGTCTTCTTGATGAAAAGTTTGTCAACAGATTTTGGATTACTTCCAGAGGAAGATTCATATCCAATACCTCTTCTGTTGTTCCCACTAACACCATAGATCATAGAAGCCATCTTGCTTCTGTCTATGCTCTTAGTAAGGAATCTCTGAAAGCTAGAGTCATATTTTTTTAAGATGTTTTCACATGACTTAGTCTCAGATTCAGATTCTTGTTGAGTTGTTTCAAAGTCATTTTTGATTTTTAGATTAATTTCTTTTTGCTCAACAAGTTCTGTCTTCAAAAGATCAATCTCAGATTCAAGACTGCTTTTCAGCTTCTTGTATTTGAGTTTGATATTGTTATAACTTTTCAGAACTTCTGATAAAACTTTTATAAGTTCTTCTTTAGTAAGTTTAGCCATTACCTCTTCAGCGTCATCGTCAGATTCAGAATCTGATTCATATCCTGAAGTTCCTTCCTCCTGATCTTCTGTGTTGGCCATCAGTGCAACATTAGCACATTATTCTTCTGATTCAGAAGATGATTCAGACTCATCTGAGTCATCCCATGTTGCCATCAGAACCTTCTTCTTTTTGTTAAACTTCTTCTTGGGTTTTTCTTTTTGAAGTTTGGGGCAATCATTCTTGTAATGCCCAGGTTCTTTGCACTCATAGCACACAACTTCTTTCTTGCCAGATCTTCTGTGCCCAGAAGATTCCTTTCTATGATCAGATTTTCTGAAGTTGTTGAACTTCTTTCCCTTGTGCTTCCAGAGTCTGTTGATTCTTCTGGACAGCATGGATAATTCATCTTCTTCTTCAGAAGAAGATCCTTCAGAGCTTTCTTCAATAACCTGCAAAGCTTTAGCAGATTTATTAGATTTTAAAGCAACAGATTTACCTTTTTCTTTATTCTGAGGTTCATCTTCCTCAAGCTCAATTTCATGGCTCCTTAGTGAGCTGATGAGTTCTTCTAAAGAGATCTTGTTCAGATCTTTAGCCATCTTCAAGGCAGTCACCATTGGTCTCCATCTGGTAGGTAGACTTCTGATGATTTTCTTTACATGATCTGATGTGGAGTATCCCTTGTCCAGAACCTTTAGCCCAGTTGTGAGGATCTGAAATCTAGAGAACATAGCTTCAACTGATTCAGAGTCTTCCATCTTGAAGGCCTCATACTTCTAGATCAGAGCCAGAGCCTTTGTTTCCTTGACTTGAGAGTTTCCCTCATGAGTCATCTTTAAGGATTCAAACATATCAAATGTAGTTTCCCTGTTTGTAATTTTTTCATACTCAGTATGAGATATTGCATTCAATAATATTGTTATGGCCTTGTGATGATTTCTAAAATCTTTCTTCTGAGCATCTGTCATAGATTTTTTGTCTATCTTCTTGCCATTCCCATCTGTGGGATAAACATATCCATCTATGACCAGATCCCATAAATCAGCATCATATCCAAGGAAAAAACTTTCAATTCTGTCTTTCCAGTAATCAAATTTCTCCCCATCAAACATAGGGGGTTTGGTGCTGATTCTGTCCCTTTCTTCATATTTATTGTTAATGTTGGATATTGTATTATCAGCCATAGTAACAACTAAATATATATCAAAGTATTTCTCTTTGGATCTTTACTGTCACTGTTAAGTGGTAGCACACACAAAACCGGAGCTCTGATACCAACTGAAGGTGAGATAATACTTAGAAGGGGGGTTGAATAAGTATGAAAGATTAAAACTTTAGAATTAAAACACAAGTATTTTTATCCTGGTTCGTTGAACTCAACTACTCCAGTACACCCTTCCTAGAGTGATTTGCCTTTCTCAATCAAGGACTTAATCCACTATTTAATCTAACAGATTACAATAGTAACACCTAAGAACAATTGTTCTTAGTCTTCTTAAGAGCTACTGATTCCAACTGAATCCTCTTAAGGAAATCTTTTAGAATCAATGTAAAACTATTACAAGAGTAAGAATGCTTCTAAAAAGCTTTAATCACAACAGTGATATTTCTCTTAAGTTTAAGTACAATGAAATAAGTTCTTAGAAAGAATATGAAAGTATGAGAGCTTGAGTGTTTTAATTCTTTTTCAACAAAACGTCTAACTGAAGAATTTGGTGGAGTCTTGCTTTTATAGGCAGCTGATCCAAGGTGAGCTGCACGTTGAGAAGAGTGTCCAAAAGGTCTGAGCCTTTTTGTCTTCACATCAAGTGACCTTTCCTAGAAGAAGAAAGCACAGAAAAATCATTTTTGTCTACGTTCTTGTGTCTAGCATAAATAAGGAAAGAGACGTTTGATTTACTCCAACGGATATAATCTTTGAATATTTCTTCTTTAGTTTTCAGCAAGTTCATTAGAGTCTAATTGGGTCAGAGTCTTCTAATGATGATCAGAGTCTTGCTGGATCAGAGTCTTCTACAGCAGGTGTGCTTTCAGCATGTTAGATATTAGAACATATTTGAAATAGAACTTCAGTACAGACAGCTTTAGTACTATCAGAAACTTCTGTAGAATCTATGCTTTGAAAAACTCTTCATACAAAATTCTTCTTTGCTTTAGATGCTTCTGGCTTGCTTCAGATTCTTCTGGAGCTTCTGCTTCAGATCCTTCTGGAGCTACTGCTTCAGAATCTTCTGGAGGCTACGCTCAGAATCTTCTGTTGGCAGCAATCAGAATCTTCTAATGAATGCATCTGGCGCTTCAGAGTCTAGTTAATTTCTTGCATTCAATTCTGATTTGCTTCTGGAGTATTAATTTCTTTACTATCTGCAGTAAAAACTCTCAAGCAAATTTTAGAGTATATAATTCTTAAATACAAAATTTGCTAATAGTTATCATCAAAACATAGAGATATTATTAAGAACCAATCTGTGTTCTAACAACGATAAGGAATTCTTCTGCAGTGGTGCAGATTGCCTGACGGCAGAATCAGCCATCATTCACCAGTTACCGAATAACCGGTGAGCCCTTATTGACTTACTGATGAAGTCCGACAAAGATGTTGTCGACGTTCCTAGCGACATGATGAGTCCATAGGCGACAATAAGGAATTCTTTTTCTACGACGCAGAATGCCTGACGACATGATCAACCATCCATTACCAGTTACCGTGTAACTGGTGATCCCTTGATGACTTGAGGACGAAGATCTACAGCAAAATCAGATGATCATCCTGACGGAGATTTGAGATTAGACCCTTCACCAATTCCCGTATGACCAATTCCCCAGTAGAGTTGCCGTGCCACTGTCATGCTCAGTTTTGAAGACGTGCCTCCCAGTCAAATTATCGTTTACTTGTGCGGTGGAAGATCGCCAGTTACCGTGTAAGCGGTGATCCCTTGATGATTTAAGGATGCAATGATATCAGATAAATCATAGAACCATCCTGACGGAGGTTCAGAACAGTATTTCTCCAGCTAGTTGTCGTGCAACTATTATTTCAGTTTCCGAAGATTTGTCCCCATCAGAGTACCGTGTACTTGTGCAGTTGGCAAATTTCCGGGTTTGTTGGTATTCAACCGTCTTTTACCTTGATTGTTTGAGAGTCGTTCGCTTCTAACCCAGTCAGGTCCAAGCCGTTTGAATAGGGGCAGCCGTTGCACCACAAAATTTGCCCAACTTTTCTTTACCTAGCTTATGTTTCATTTCATTCATATTAGCATTATCATTTGCATTTCATTGACATGTATGCAGGAGATCAAGAGGTATGATTACCAATTAAGGGCTATACAAGACTTTGAAGCTAGCTAAGAATGTTATTCAGGTGTTCAAGGGTTGATATCCTTACTAGAGAAGTTAAAAGAACCCCAGAGAGAGTGGTTGAAACCAAGAGTGTGTGTCTCTTAACTTGAGGGTTGTGGGAATATCATCAGATGATTCTGAGGCCATGAGGATGGACTTGAGGTCTTGGGAGATCTCATGAGAAGTGTTGAAGATCACTTTGAGGCCTAGACAGGTCATTGTGCAAGATTAAGAAGACTCAGCCATGATTGGTGCAGTTAAGGTTTGACTGGGTCAACCCTAAGTCAACTGATGATTTGAAGTAGGTTGAGACCTAGCTCAAGATCCATGTGATCATGGATTGATGCATTAAGATGTTATAAGGATGATTCCAAGGTTAAATCATCATTATTGAAGAGCTTGAGAAGTTTCAGGCTAGGGTTTCTAAGACTTGACAGTGTAAAATCCCCTAGTTTGACCCCTGACTTCAAGACTATTTAACTCAGGATATGATTGTCATATCATTTTGACCCCAACATGATTGTTTTAGGGCATGATCGTAGCTTTAATTTGAGTACTAGAAGTCCTTGATAGGGTTTATAGAACTCAAGTTATGAGCCAGACAAGTTACAAGTCATCTGAGGCATGTGAATTTGGAGCTTGAAAGTTACCCAACTTGCACGACACTTTTGCCTAGAAGGATGATTCCTATGAACTTTTTGTCAACATGAATGTTGTTCCTTATTCTCTTAGATTTCCATAGAGTTCTAGAAGTCCCTGATTGGATTTGTATAACTCAAGTTATGGCTTTGACAAGTCAAGGGTATTTTGGGTATTTGGGCATTACAGATCATTTTGAACCATAAGTCCATTTCACCATCTTGCAAGCCTCAAACGAATTTTTGTTCAACATGAAAGTTGTTCAAAATGATGTTTTTAGCTTGTCTAAGTATCAAGAGTCCATTGATATGGATTATATCAAGCATTGGTGGAAGAAAGTTCATATAAAGGCCATTTTAATGAATTAAAAGGTGAAAATTCAAAATAATTGGAAATAGCATGGTTTCAAGTCAAATTTGTAATCAATTTGAATGGAATTGATGTTCTAAAGAGATTGGCATTATTACATTTTTGATTTGAAGTCCATAACATGGCCATTTGGAAGGTTGCTTCACAAATAAGAAACATATCCCACATATGCCATGGATTGAAATCAAGGGATGGAAACCACTTCATTACTTTCCACAAGAGTTAAGTGAATGATTTGGAATGAATTTGAAGAGTGAACAAGGCTTGAATGCATATACCAACATTGAAATTTTGAAGGAAAATGAAAATCCAAAATTCATAAATGGGCTTGGTTTGGGCCTCCAACTCATTGAAACAGAATATAAATAGGATTTAGAATAGATTTGGAAGCTTCTAGTGCCCATTTTCATGGAGAAGCCATTGTAGAGAAGTGAAGTAGAAAGCTTGGAATTGAAATTTCATTTTGGAGAATCAAGAGTTTTCAACAGGAATTGAGCATCAAGAAGCATTCACCATTGATCACTGAAGGTTTCTGCATGATTTGGAAGAGAATTGAGGCTTGAATCCATTACAATCCGAGTTCAAAGCCAGGTTTAACTTCTTGAAATCTCTCTCTGATTATACGTTTTTAATGAATTAGAAGAATGCGGTTAGGTTCCCCTAGTGGTCTAGATGGATTCTGGATGATCAATTTCAACATTAGAGACAATTTAGGGTTAACACCATTTTCGGTTGAGATTGATATCTCACGATCCTTGCGTTTTTAAGATGAATGAGTGGTATGATTGAATTCCTGGTGAAATTTAGGATAAGTTTCATGTAGAACTCGTGGCAAATGGTGGTCTGTAGATGAAGTTAGGGTTGCGTGGTGGTGGCCGGAAAAGCCACCGGCGACGTCTGGTTCACGCGCGCAGGTTTGAGAACTTGCAGGTTTGAAAAGGTAGGAGATGAGGTCCTAGCCGTCCTTTTGTGTGGAAAGTGTGACTTGGTCACTCAATCCAAGCGCCCTCATGGCGCCACCTACCCCCTTGAAACGCACCGTTTGGCTTAATGGAATTTCCCAAGTTTTTGTTCCTTCGCTGTATACACCAAGAGAGAGCGAGTTCGAATCCTTGCGCGCTTCTTTTTCTTTTAATTTTTTCTGAACTGAATTGAATATGAGGAATTAACATTTGCGTTGGGCTTCATCCTAGTACGCTATCAACACCCCACCATCCAGGCCCAACATGGATTTACAAGGCAAAATCCTTACTCAGTGCACCCCTCCCCTGGTTTTATTTTTGTGACTGAGTTGAAACTCAGATGGGTCTAGCCCCTAGTTGCTTCTAACACCCCCTACTCCCTGGGCCCAAGCGCTTATAGCTGAATTGTGTTGCTGACTGCACCCTCCCTTCATTTCTTTTAATTTTCTTTTCCTTTTAATTCTTGTTTTCATATTGTTTGATTTTAATTCCCAAATATAGTAAAAAGTGATATTAAATCTTGAGAAAAATTGTAGATACAATTTAAAATGTTTAGAAGTTTGTCATGATTTTATTTTCCATTTTTTCATGCATTTTCATTTTATTGCATATTTTTTAGTTTAATATATGTTTAATGTTGAAATAATGATGTTGTGATCTTGTCCATTTTCTTTCTCCCTCATGGTTCTGAATTTGATCTTGATTTTTTGTATGCTGTTTGAGTACATATTGATGTTGCCTTGTGATTTTTATCATGATTTTTAAATGATTTTAAATGAGGTTTTAGCATAGTTGTTTAGGAGTGTTCATGATTGAATACCTTTGAGGTACCTTGAACCTTAGGTTTAGTTTGAACCTTTTAGACTTAGGTTTAACTTCTGATTTTTGGACTATAGCATGTTGATACATGTAGGATATTATGATATTTTTCCTAGAATATTTAGGAGTGATTTCTAATTAGTTCCCTATTTTACAAAGTAACTTCAGTTTAGGTGATCTAACTTAGAAAGTTTCATAGATTAACATTGTAAATAACCATTAGATGATTCTAAATAGTGTAGTCCTTTCTTGATAGATTGGTAAGTAGGTAGAGATATCATTAGAACTTTGCCATAGCCTTGATAGAGATTTTGATGCCCCTAGCTTAGGTGAACCTTGTAGCTAGTTTATAGGGTTTCCCTGGAGTGCTGTGTTGCCTCCTGTCCCCTATGTGTTTTCCTTGAGCTTTGCCCTACATTCTTTATTCAAGTCTTGAAGAGGAACCCTCCTGGGAGAGCCTAATCCCTCCTTTGGTTGGATTTTGTGCATTCCTCAGGAGGTTGAGCCTTGAATTGACATTCCCCAGTATAGTACATTCCTTTGGTTTGTACTATCTTTATCCTTCAAGTCTTGATGAAGAGCCCTCCTGGGAGAGCCTAATCCTTCCTTTGGTTGGATTCTGTGCATTCCTCAGGAGGTAGAGCCTTGGATTGACATTCTTGGCATGGTATATTCCCTTGGTTTATATACTGTCATCCATCTCAAAGTCCTTTTCTTAGGATCCCTCTTGGGAGAGCCTAATCCTTCCCTTGGTTGGATTTTATGCATTCCTCAACAGGTTGAGCCTGAGATGGACATTCCATGTTGATACACTACAATCAGTTACCCTTAGATTGATATCTAGGACTAATACCTAGTCTTTTCTGTCCTATTAATATAGGATCCCTCTTGGGAGAGCCTAATCCTTCCTTTGGTTGGATTCTGTGCATTCCTCAAGAGGTTGAGCCCATGATGGACTCTGGTATTGATATACCTCTAACCTAATGCAGCCTGGGATGACTTCCTTGTTGCTCATTATGATTTCTCTCCCTTGTTTGATTTGCTTGATGCATTAGAATAAGTTCATGTTTAGATTCTTTTAAGCTAGGAGCATGATTGCATTAGAGGTTGCGTTTCTCCCTCTGCTTGTATTTTTCCTGTATGGCTTTGCTTGCTGGTATTTGGTAGAGCTTCGCTCCCTTGCCTGTGTGGTCTTTAGTTTGCTTGATGGCATTCTATTTTCTTCTATTATTTTTTGCAGTTATTCATATCTGGCTTGAGGTTGAGACGAGCTTGTGGAGGCTGATGCCCCACTCACATTTCCTCCCTCACTTGCATTGCATGCATTTTACAGTTGTTTACTGTTTACTATTTCCTCCCTCACTACGCCAGAAATGACATTTAGCATCGCATACAAAGACAGCGCTTTTAGAAAAACCGCTGCTAAAGAGGAATAAAAAAAAAGAAAAAAATTGATAACCAAAGACAGCGCTTTCTCAGAAAGCGCTGCTAAATGGGGGTCCTAAGACAGCGCTTATAAAAAGCGCTGCTAAAAGGGGGGGTCTAAGACAGCCCAAAGACAGCACTTTTTAAAAAGCGCTGCTAAAGGGGGGGTCCTAAGGCAGCGCTTCCAAAAAGCGCTGCCAAATGGGGGGTCTAAGACAGCCCAAAGACATCACTTTTTAAAAAGCGCTGCTAAAGGGGGGCCCTAAGGCAGCGCTTCCAAAAAGCACTGCTGTAGGTATGGTCTACGAGAGCGCTTTTTCCATAAAGCGCTGCTATATGGGTTACATTAGAAGGTCTTTGAGAGCGCTTTTTAAAGCGCTGCTATAGGTTTATTAGAATTAATTTAAAATACCCACCAGAATTTTCATGAGAAACAGAACAGTCATATTACGTTGCTTTCTTTCTTTCTCTCTGGCGAACAAAGAGTGTTGCCCTATAAACCACCGTTGCCGTCCAACCGTCGCAGTTCAACCGTCGCCATCGCCCTCGTCTGTTGCATTTGCAGCCGTTCACCGTCCCTCTGCTCGTCTGCATTGCATTTCCGCCATTGTTACGGTATTTGAAGTTTTACTCTGGTTTTCTTTTTTACGTATATTTTCACCATTGTTGCCGTAATCTTTAAGACAAACTGAATATGTTTTTATTATTTGAATGCAATCAAGTTAAGTCATTTTCTGTCATCTTGTTGTATGGATATCTACATGTTAAGTCTTTCTGTTGCATGTTATATATTTTGTATTTTAATCTACATGTTAAGTCTCTCTGTCATTGTTACGGATATTTTGTATGTTTTAGATTGACAAACAAGAGTTTGGATTGAAACTAATGAATTGCCCTGGGAACTGTTTGTTGTTTTTATATACTTTGATTCAATGTGATAAATTCAGAACAAGAGTACAATTAGAAACAAGGTGAATAGAACCAATACACTACGATAGTGAGAGATGAATAGAATCAAAAAAGTGAAGATAGTGTACAATTTTTATTTAGTTATTTGTGTTAAATAGTATGTATGGTTGCTACTGAGAATTGATTTTTACTGCTACTGTCATTTCTGTATTAACGTGTTAAGAGTAAGTAAATTCATGGATTTTGACATCGCCAATATGTTGTTATGCTGCGGATTTTTTCTTTTGACATATCAATATAACTACTGCTTCTATGTGTTTGTTGTCACTATTTTTCTTTTGGTATTTTTGGTAGCATTTTTTATGAGTACTGTTGTCTTGTTTTGGGTGAGTAATAACATGAGAAGACTGTTACACCCTAATTTTGACCTTGAATCGCTTTCTGTGCGGTTCATAGCATTTTCATTATCGGTGCATCATATCCATTATTCATGTCATCTACCATTGTGCATGTAGGGTTTATACCCAGGCTTTGAGTCATGGATCAGGCCAGGTTGTCAAGACAAGTATGTGTGCGGTGTGTGTGTCATCCCTCAAATTTTACCTTCAGATCTCCTGGTCTTTTGTACGGGCATTCTTTAGTTTTTCATGTCGCATAATTAACCAGTTTCTTTTCCTCTCTAGCTTTTGTTTGTTTAGTTTCACCTTTTGAATCGGGTCTTTGCTTCAGAAGACTCAGAGAAGTCTTTGAATTATGATTTTTGGATAGGTATAAAGTCTTGTGAGTTGTTTCACCATTATTCAAAAGTTTATACAGGGTTTGCAAAGGAAGATAATGGATTTCAATAGGACCACAAATTGTAGATCCATTTTCCTTGGTTCCGCTCTCAAGTTATTGTCCATGTTACTATTGGAGATGATATCCAAATTAAGAGTTATGGAGAAAAGTGTTTGAATATCCTACTTCTGTTTGCTACCTAAAAAAGGTGTTTGAATATCTTACTTTTGTTTGCTACCTGAAGGCCAGTTATTTGGAACTATATGTACAATGTTAAATGCAATGCTCAAAGAATCGCACAAAAGTCGAATTTTTTTTTTATTGAGGTCAAATATGTTACAAGTTGTAATAAGATTATACAACTGGATACACAAGAGATTTCCTAGAAGACTTTTAAGTGCTAGTTGTTTGAATGTTGTTGTTGCAAAGTTCGCCAAAGGGGTTGTTGTCGTTTGTCTTCAGAATGTAGTACTGTGAGATGCGGAGAGTGCGTTTTGTTATTCTTGGACCATTCATAACTGGAAAAGTATGCTATCTTGGTTGCACCATGTTTGAAGTTGGCCTGCATAAACCATAAGTGAGTGTCATTTTCCGTTAAATAAAAAACAAAACAACTTCATGTCTATTCCAGTTCATACATGTTCATTCAAAGGACCAAGCAAACAATGGAAGGCTATTACAAAGGGAATCATAGTCAAATGATCACTATGATGCAAGAATAGAAGAGTGAAGGGCGGACCTATCCAAGTTTGTCAGTTGCGTCCTCGCCGACGACATTTCCTGAACATTGTTTTGGTAGCTGGCTTCGACTGATTTTTAAGTTGTTGTTGGATTACTGGAATTGAGCGGAACTGATGAAGACTGCCATGATCCAAACTATGTGATTGTCATTTTAGTACAATTTTTTCATTAGAACAAAAGCAACAATAACACAATATTCCTGCTGTAATCTTGGGCAAATTTTCCACCTCTTTAGCTGCTGATTGAAAGCCTTTCAATATGGACACTACAATCTCGTCCCATTACCAAATAGCAACAACGGTACTGCTTCAAGGAACCAAACTTGCTGCTCCAATTCTCAGTATACAGGCTTACAGCAACCATGAACCAATGTCGTAAAATACCAGACAAGACCTGCAGAATACCAAAGTTACATTAGTTAACATCAAGCAGTTTTGTTCTTTCTTAACAGGATTTTAAGTACATCATTCACAACCCCAATTTGCAAATCATTTTTGAATTCAGAACAACCTCATTCACGACATTGTTGGAAGCCAAATAAACCAGTTTACAACAACACATAAAAAGAACAAAAATTATGGCTTCAAACGCGAGCCCATACCGCATGATGCAACCAGCCAGTTCCCCTGCGTTTGATTGCTTCTAGCAGCCCAGGTTCCAGTTTTGACTTTGCCAACTCTATTTCTTCAAAGGGAAATAACTTCTTTTTCTAGTAAGGCCTCCATCCGCATACAAGAAAATCGGCTGAAAATTACAAAGCCCTTTTAGGGCATTGCCATGGTTGGTATAGTATCCAAGAAATCACCTAATGTTGTTACTCTCTAATCAATCCTATGAGCCTCTAACATCGTCGCCATAAATTCGTACCGGTCAGCAACTCCATCAATCTGCAGCCAACAACTTAACAATATAAGTTACCAAGAAGATGCCGACTTCTCGGATGGAAGTTGTGATAATGATGATAGAAAGCCGGTGTGGGTGGATGAAGAAGAAGAAAAAGTTATTGTAAACATAGCTAAAGTCAACAGATTAAGGAAGTTAAGGAAGGAGGAGGATGAGAATTTGATACCTGGTTCAGAGTATGTGTCAAGATTGAGGGCTCAACATGTGAAGCTCAACCAAGGAACTGACTGGGCGCAGCTTGATTCAGGGTCAAAAATGGATGAATCTTCTGATGTTGAGTTGACAGATGATAAAAATAAAGCTGTTGTGAGCCAAGGTTATGTGGATGTGGATGTGGATGATATTCTCAGGACGAATGAAGACCTGGTTGTGAAGAGCAGCTCCAAATTGTTGCCGGGACACATTGAATACTCGAAACTTGTAGATGCAAATATACAAGATCCTTCTAATGGTCCCATAAATTCAGTTCAGTTCAATCGAAATGGTCAGCTGCTTCTCGCTACTGGATTAGACCGGAAGCTTAGGTTTTTTTTCCAAATTGATGGCAAACGGAACACCAAAATTCAAAGCATCTTCCTTGAAGACTGCCCCATTCGAAAAGCGTCTTTCTTGCCTGATGGGTCTCAGGTGATAATATCAGGAAGAAGAAACTTCTTTTACAGTCTTGATTTAGTTAAGGCCAGAGTTGATAAAATTGGTCCACTGTTGGGTAGGGACGAGAAGAGTTTGGAAGTTTTCGAGGTCTCTCCTGATTCTAAAACGATAGCCTTTGTGGGTAATGAAGGTTATATTTCACTGGTTTCCGCAAAATCAAAGCAATTAATTGGTACTCTGAAGATGAATGGAACAGTTCGAGCATTAGCATTTTCAGAAGATGGGCAAAAATTGTTGAGTACTGGTGGCGATGGCCACATTTACCATTGGGATCTGCGAACAAGGACTTGTATACACAAAGGTGTAGATGAAGGTTGTTTAACCGGCACAACCCTTTGTACTTCTCCGGTAGGGACTCATTTCTGCAGCAAGTTCAAAACAAAATGGATGTCAATGTTTGTCTCAAAATTGTGATAACAACATTTAGCTTATGGTTAAAAATTTAAAATCAGCTAAGCGTTAATGTGCTTCACAGGCCTTGCTGCCACGACGGCGAACCATGAAGAAGCGTTAATATTCTTTTCTCACTCTCACCAGTTGCATCAAGTGTACACATAAAAAAAACCTACACACGAAACAAAGAATTAGCATGAGAATATGGCAGTCAGAATACAAGTTAAGGCCAATAATACAAATTCAAATGACTCAAAATCCAATTGAGCCAGGTTCTAACATATTGTTTAAAGTCAAGTTTTGAGCATACATTTTGTTTTAATCAGAACAGCAGAACAATGAAAAAGGGGGACCACTCACTTATATTAGCAAAAATGGCAAAAACACAAGTAACAGAAGATTCACAGCAAGTTTAAACACAAAAACGGATAAAAAACAAACCTATAGCAGACAAACCAAAACAGAGTAGTACAACCAGAAGTCGATTTTTTTTTCTCATTTGTTTATTCTCCTAAAAACCCTAATCGAGTCAGTATATAAGAGGGATGATATTCAAGAGAGGCTAGGGTTTTTAGAGAGGCAAAAAGCGGCAAAAGAAAGCAGTTGTGAGAAGAAGAAAGGAAGAAAACGAGTTCGAAGCAAGAGGTTTTGAAGTTAATACCTGAGAGTATTTGGATAGCATATCTTCAAGGGTAATTTCTGAAACTCATGTTGTTCTTCAAACCGTTGATACTCGCTGTTTGCCATAAAAATGCTCTCATTGCCTCGTTTTGATCCACTTGTTTTTTTTGGGTTGTCTTTGAGATTAGGGTTTACTTTATGATTTCTCCGATTTGTTTGTTTTAGATGGTTTTAAGGAAAAATGGGTTCAGATTCGGATAGAGGGGAGTTTTTTTTGAGCTAGGGTTTATTTAAAAGGTTTTTTTTACGGGTGGCTTCGCCGGAGAAGGGGGTGGTGGCCGCCGTTGGCCACCGATCTTCTTCGGCCTTATTTTAAGCTTCCGGCGAGTTTAGCTTGAGAGGGTTGGGCGTTCGTTTACAGAGAGATTTGAGATATGAGTACTTGAGAGAGAGGGGTCTGAGTGTAGAATAAGGGAGAAGGTTTGAAGATACCGTTTCCACTTCTGGCCCTCGGTGAACGCACGTTTTGGTTTGTCAAGAAGAGAGGGTGATGACAGGTGTCCAACGGAGGACACTTGTCACCGTTTTGGGCATTATTGTTCTAGGATTCAATGTGCGAATCCCCTTGGTTTATCCCGTGTACCCCATTGATCTCAGCTTGGATTAAAGTCAAGTTGGCTTTTGTCTCGATCAAGGGCCCAGATTTGATGGAAAGTCAACTGCTGACTGAAGGTCTTGGTTGGACCTTCCCTCCATCATGGGCCAGCCTGAGTCTGGGCCTGGGTGAGTTCACTTCAGTGCACCCCCCAATCTGCTTTACTTTCTGGCCCATTTTGTTTTCTATATTATTATTATTGTTATTTTTTAGGGAAAAATGTGTAAATATTTGTTTTACTTTAACTATATATTATTGTTACTATTATTTTGGTAGAAAAAAATATGCATATAAAAATTATATTTTATTAATTATTTTTAGTTTACATTCAATTAATTTATGTTATAAATAAATAAATATATATATATATATATATATATATATATATATATATATATATATATATATATATATATATATATATATATATATATATATATATATATATATATATATATATATATATATATATATATATATATATATATATATATATATATATATATATATATATATATATATATATATATATATATATATATATATATATATATATATATATATATATATATAAGGATTCATTGATTATGCCCAATATATTATTATTATTAATTAGCTAATCACTTTATTTATTTATTTTATATAATTAGAGATAGACATATTTATTTTTTAAGTTATGCCAAATTTTAAAGTATTTAATTAAGTTTATTTATTTATTACTATTTTATTTTCATCTAATAGTTTGGTGTTTGATAGTTCGATTTAAATTGGGTAACTTCCGATTATTTACAGTGGTTGTATGATTTTATTATATAAGCCCTTATATACCCATTCAAGATAAAAATAATTTCTCGATCCAACGTCGAGCCACTTTCACCTTTGTAAATCGAGTGCCTATGTCTCGCCATCGACCTTATCCTAAATCCTTAGGATCTCCTATTCTCTAGTTCATCCTATCGTACACGTTAAAAACTCTAAATTCAAACCTTGATTCACATCAAGCATTTTCTCAAATAAAATTAAAACACTTAATGACTACTTAAATACAATTTCAATAAAGATGAAAAAGGAGTTGGAATCGAGCCTTTGATTTCTCTTCTCGATTGTTTGGGCCCGAGGAGCCTTTCTTAAGTCCAAACAATTGTCTTCTTTAAAAGATGTATGATACGATGAGTTAAATCTATTTTTTTTCGAACACTTAGATGAAAAAGAGAGAGGGTCAAGCCTTTGGCTCGCTCTCCCGATTACTTGGGCCCGATAAGCCTTTCTTAAGCTTTGAGTAATCGTCATCGATTTAATCCGCGTTAATTATATCAAAATTATTTCTCATTATAGGATGAAAAAGGGAGAAAGTCAAGCCTTTGATTCGCTTCCCGAATTACTTGGGCCCGAGGAGCCTTTCTTAAGCTTCAAGTAATCCTCATCCGTTTAAAATACTTCAACCATATTCTATTGAACCGTATCCTTTCCTTCTCCATTAAGGATGAAAAAGAGAGAGAGTCAAGCCTTTGACTCGCTCTCCCGATTACTTGGGCCCGAGAAGCCTTTCTTAAGCTTCGAGTAATCATCATCTGATCTGTCTTACTCGAACCATTTTCACTTCTCTCACCATTTGAGATGAAAAAGAGAGAGAGTCAAGCCTTTGACTCGCTCTCCCGATTACTTGGGCCCGAGAAGCCTTTCTTAAGCTTCGAGTAATCATCATCTGATCCGTCTTACTCGAACCATTTTCACTTCTCTCACCATTTGAGATGAAAAAGAGAGAGAGTCAAGCCTTTGACTAGCTTTTCCGATTACTTGGGCCCGAGAAGCCTTTCTTAAGCTTTGAGTAATCGTCATCCGATCCGTCTACTCAAACTTCATATTATCCTTTCACATTTGAGATGAAAAAGAGAGAGAGTCAAGCCTTTGACTAGCTTTCCCGATTACTTGGGCCCGAGAAGCCTTTCTTAAGCTTCAGGTAATCGTCACCTCTAGCTAAACATCTAATAAGTCGTTTTCGCTTCCTCGCCTTCGTGCGATCAAAACCCTAGAATCTATTCAAATACATTCTCTTCAAACATAAACTTCCCAAATTCAATTTCTCGCCGTCGTGCGAACCGTAAAATCTTTTCCTAAAACGAGAGATATGGTGTCTTGAGAATGACGCAAAATATTGTTTCGTCCGTAACCTATTTGAGTCGATATAAGTGGCGTATTCCCCATGAATGTTGATATATGGAAATCCATTCAAAGTGGTGCAAGCGTCCTCTCCTCACTAGTTTAGATAAAGCAATATTTTCTGTCGCATACGACTAAGTATCATCCGTTAAGCCGAATTACGACTGCTCTGATTTCTCGTCTGTTAACGAGAATACGTAGGCACAAGATTGCGATGATCTTGGCGAGCACATTTCCTTCACATTTCCCCCAAATTCCACAATCATTTTCTTTTCCCGTAGTCCCACGAACTACGGATGCTCTGATTCTTCACTTATTTTCAAGTGAAAATACGTAGGCACAAGGGCCCTAATCCTTGGCGAGCACTCTTCTCTAAAACCACCCCTTTCTCCTTAACAATCTAACTCTTTACATTTACCTTTACACATTTTATATTGGAAGAACACAAACAAAACTAGACTAACTTTTCTTATGAATTGAATCAAGAGGTTCCTGTTGAGTACAACGGACGTGAGGGGTGTTAATACCTTCCCCTCATGTAACCGACTCCCGAACCTAGAACTTGGCTGCGATGACCATGTTCTTTCCCTAAAGGTTTTATCGATATTTTCCTTTCCCTCTTTGGGATAAATAAAATTCGATGGCGACTCTGTGTTTTCCGCAACCATTCGCGAAGGATCGTGCTTTTTTTAGGTACGACAAATACTATTAACTTATAATTTTGTTTTTTTTTTAGTTTTATAATATATAATAAACTCTCGGTTTTAAATTAATGTATATGTTTACTGTTTTGTTAAATTTGAAGCTTTCACTTTTTTATATATATATATATATAAGTTTTAAGATTTCATTTTTCCAAGTTTTAAGCTTTCATTTTTAAAGTTTATACATGTCGCCGGTTTTATTAATGCTTCCGTTTTTCTATTTCTAACACTGTTTCTATTTAATTTATGTCATTCTATATACACTTTTATTAGTTATGATAGGTACCTTTATTTTATTAGTAATACTATATATACTTATTTTATTAGTAATACTATATATACTTATATGTTGATATGTTAGTATGAATTTCTCAATGATTATATGATATGTTATTATGGTTTTATATGTTTAGTTAGGATTTCTCAATATTTAGTAAGGGTGTCATTTTGGTTTAAGGATATCAATGATTATATGATATGTTATTATGGTTTTAATAAGTTATTAGTAATATGATTTTTAATATCTAGTATTTTTAATATGTTTAGTATGATTTAATAAAATTTATATTTTGTCTGCTATAGGGGTTACTTGTGAAGAGCAAAGCTGGGATCGTTTCCAAGCATCCTATTGCGTAGCATTCTTAGAAGTTAGTGATTTCCTTACAGGTATTCTCTGTTTTGTTTAACTTTTATAGTTTAGTGTAGATTACTCAATTAGTATGGATAAAAAATGGATGTCTGGTAATCGATTGTCAAAAGAGTACGAGAATGGGGTATCGAAGTTCGTTAAGTTTGCTGGTGAACACGCCAAAGACCCCAGTAGGATCACATGTCCTTGCTTAGGATGCTGTTATGGGCGTCGAGTTGACGCTGTTCAGTTGGAATCTCATTTAATGAGACATGGAATTGATCGAAGTTACACATGTTGGACATTACATGGTGAGATAAGTAACGAGAATGTTGAACCCCAGAATAATACGACATGTGCTTCAAAGGACAATGGCAGAGATACATATGATTGTGATCGAGTCGAAGAGATTGCAGAAGCACTTGAAGAAGATCTTCAAGATTGTCCCAAGATGTTTGAGAGGTTGGTAAGCGATGCAGAGAAACCGTTGTATAAAGGTTGCACTACTTTCACAAGATTGTTTGCGGTATTAAAGTTGTACAATTTAAAGGCGGGTAATGGATGGTCGGATAAAAGTTTCACAGAGTTGTTAGCCCTACTTCAACAGATGCTTCCGGAGGATAATGTTCTTCCCAATCAAACCTATGAAGCTAAAAAAATGTTATGCTCTATCGGCATGAGCTATGATAAGATACATGCTTGTCCAAATGATTGCATTTTGTTTCGAAATGAATATGCATCATTAAACGAGTGTCCTAAATGCGGTGTATCTCGGTATAAGAAAAAGTTGTCACCAGCAAAAGTATTATGGTATTTTCCTATAATTCCGAGATTCAGACGCATGTTTCGTAGTGAAACAGATGCAAAACACCTGACTTGGCATGCAGATGATAAAATTGTAGATGGGAAGTATCGACATCCGGCAGATTCACCACAGTGGATGAAAATTGATAATGATTATCCTGATTTTGGAGAAGAAGCTAGAAACCTTTGCTTGGCATTATCGACTGATGGAATGAATCCGCATGGTCTGCAGAGCATCTCACATTCCACTTGGCCTGTAATTATTATGATTTATAACCTACCTCTATGGCTATGTATGAAGCGTAAGTACATGATGTTATCTATGTTAATTTCTGGCCCTAAACAACCAGGGAATGACATAGACGTATACCTGACACCTCTAATCGAAGACTTAAAGAGTTTGTGGGAGAATGGTGTGGAGGTTTATGATGGATATAGGAAAGAAAGTTTCAATTTGAGGGCGATGGTGTTTGGCACAATTAATGATTTCCCAGCATACGGAAATCTATCGGGGTATAGCATTAAAGGTCAATGTGCGTGTCCTATCTGTGAAGAAAACACAGATTGGACGCGGTTGGAATTTGGTCAGAAAAATGTCTTTCTTGGTCATCGTAGATTCTTAAATTCTAGTCATCACTACCGTGGGTGGAGAAAAGCATTCAATGGAGATTCAGAACAACGTAAAGCTCCACCTACATTGACCGGCGAACAAATTTTTGAAAAGGTGAAAGATGTGAGTACTAAGCTTGGCAAGCCTTTTGCTCATACGCTTGTCACGCGTGGGTGGAAGAAGAGGTCAATTTTGTTTGAGTTGCCGTATTGGAAGTCCTTGTATGTAAGACATTTTCTTGATGTTATGCATATTGAAAAAAATGTATTTGAAAGTGTTATTGGTACGTTACTCAATATACAAGGAAAGTCTAAGGATGGCCTTAAAGAAAGAAAGGACTTGGTAGCAATGGGAATAAGGAATGAATTAGGACCCTTGAAGAAAGGAAACCGCACATATCTACCACCTGCTGCTTATACTGTATCTAGAAAGGAGAAAAAGATACTGTGTAAGTTTCTGAGTGAAGTTAAAGTTCCAGAAGGATACTCTTCAGATATTAGAAGACTTGTTTCTATGAAAGACCTCAAGTTAAAAAGTTTAAAGACACATGACTGCCATGTTATAATGGAACACTTTCTACCAATAGGTATACGTTCTATTTTGCCAGAAAAAGTGAGAGGCGCAATAACTAAATTGTGTTTTTTCTTTAGGTCAATCTGTAGTAAGGTGATAGATCATGCGATCTTACCAACATTGCAAAGAGAAATAGTTATTACTTTGTGCGAGCTTGAAATGTATTTTCCTCCATCATTTTTTGACATAATGGTACATCTAGTTGTTCATCTTGTGAAAGAGACACAACTGTGTGGACCTGCCTATATGAGATGGATGTACCCTGTTGAACGTTATATGAAAATATTGAAAGGGTATGTGAAAAACCGAAGTCGACCAGAGGGATGTATTGTTGAACGATACATTGTTGAAGAAGCTGTCGAGTTTTGTACTGAATATTTGTCCAACATTCAATCCATTGGCCTCCCAAAATATCATGTTGTTGAAAAAATAGATGGTAAACAGTTAATTGGAAATAAAGTTGTGACAGTTTCAAGGGATGAACGGGAGCAAGTGCATTTGTATGTTCTGCACAATGACATTGAGGTTGAGCCGTATGTTGAAATGCACAAGGACGTTCTTCGAGGTTTAAATCTGAATAGAAATGAAAATTGGATAGTACGTGAGCACAATCGAAGTTTTATAACATGGTTCAAGGAGCATATCTTTTCAAAGTTTTATTCTGATCCCGCTTCAATAACAGAAAGGTTGAGATGTTTAGCATACGGTCCAAGTTTGCATGTGTTTTCTTATAGCTCATACGCAATTAATGGATACACATTTTATACCAAGGAACAAGATAATAAAAGTACAATGCAAAATAGTGGTGTCACCGTGCTTGCCGAAGCAATGCACATTTCCTCGTATTATGGGGTTATCGAGCGCATTTGGGTGTTTGATTATGAGAAGTTTCAGATTCCTATCTTTGGATGCAAGTGGGTTGAAAATAATAGTGGCATACAAATGGATAAATCAGGTTTTTTGAAAGTGGATCTTAATAAGGTAGGGTACAAAGATGAGCCTTTTATTCTAGCCACGCAAGCTAAACAAGTGTTCTATGTCACTGATCCGACAAGTACGAAATGGTCTATAGTTTTTTTTCCAACAAAGTAATCGATGATAACATTGGAGAAAAGGGGGATGTTTATGTTGAGAATGAATCTTATATTATAGATGATCCAGATGAGAATATTGGAGCGGACGAATCATATATTAGAAATGATCATAACGAGGGAATTTGGATCAATCCATCTGTCCGTGTTGTTAAGAGACAAGTAAACCCCGTTACAACGAAAAAAAGAAAGAGATGTTAAAGGTACTTGTAACATGTTTTTCTTATTTACACATGTCTTATTTATACCATGTTTTTGTTATTTCTTATTTATACCATGTTTTTCTTATTTACACATTTCTTATGTATATATTTGTAACATGTTTTTCTTATTTACACATGTCTTATTTATACCATGTTTTTGTTATTTCTTATTTATACCATGTTTTTCTTATTTACACATTTCTTATGTCTCATTTGATACTTTGGTTTTTCTGAATTACAGGTATATATATTATGGCCAGCAACGAGGAAACAGCACATGATGAAAAACAAACAACAAAAGACGTGGAAGGCGATATTAAAAGAGGCATAACAATTATGAAAAAAATCATCCGTGCGAGAGATAAGGGAGTAAAGTATGATGTCCATTGGAATGAAAGAGACCAGTTAGTTGAGCCTAACGGTGCGTTGCTAACAAGTTACATCGGAGCACTTGTACGTTCGCAAGTTCCGATTACTTGCGATAATTGGAGAATTGTTTCTTTACAACCGGCTAAAGTTAAGATTTGGACCGAGATTCAGGTATAATATTGGAATTGTTTAATTATTGTTGACATTTACGTCTTTAAATTAAATATACTAACATGTTATATGTATGTGTGTTTGTTTGCAGAGATCTTTCAATATTGAAGATCGTAGGAGAAAATATTGTATTCAATTGGCCGGAAAACGCTTGAGGGGATTTAGAGCGTTTTTAACAAACAAGTTTCTAAAAGATTCTGAAGGAAACTTTGTTGACTCAGAGCGTCCGATGAAGTACGCGGATTTGATTTCGGAGGAAGAATGGGAGACGTTTGTTGCAAAGCGAAGATCAAAAGAATTTGAAGTAAGTACAGAAAGGGCATCAATAGTATATTCTTATTCCATGTACATGAGTTCTGATAAACTTATTTTTTCAGGTTGTTAGTGGCGTAAATCGTCAACGGGCATCAAATCCCGCATATCCATACAGAAAGGCCCTATTGGGATATGCACGATTAGAACAAAAAATAGTAAGTACATATAAATGCTTTAATATAATATATTTACAAAAAATAGTAAGTATATATAATAGGATACAATGCTTTATTATCCGTCTTAATGCGTAGTTGGAAGAGGAGAAGAGTGATGCGACATCTCTTCCGGACCATGTTGTATGGAAGGCTGCCCGTGTGGGACGAGATGGAGTCGTTCAGGAAGAAGTTCAACAAGTCTTTGAACAATGTGTAAGTACAACGTTATCTTTGTCAATAACTGATCAAAAGTGTGTAATATATTTATATATGTTTTTATCTATATTTCAGGAGACTCTGTCCCAGACCATAACTCCCGCCGAGGATAATGATTGCAGGAGCTTACTGAGCCGGGTGCTGAATATTCCTGAGTATTCTGGGCGTGTGAGGGGTAAGGGATTTGGTGTCACTCCATCCAAAATGTATAAGCAGCCAAAGAAAAAAAATCCAACCAATAAAGAAGTGATGGAGACTTTGGAGGAATTGAAAGCGCAAATTCGTGAATTACAGAAGGATAAGGAGAGATACATGGCGGAAAGACGCGCTCCAAAGGGTAGAGCTACTAGTGACAAAGATAGTACCGGTTGTCCACAGAAGCTTCCAGAGGTAATTTTATATATTACATTGAAATTAATTTAGCACACTTTACTTAATTGACACATTAACTGATCATTATTTGTTTAGGGCATTTCACTTTGCCGGCTATATTTATCGTCACCTACTCGTCGAATGGTTGGCAAGGGAAAGGTGCATAACTTTCTGGGAGACTTACTTCACCACAAACCGCTCCCTTCTGGATTTTTGAAAGTATCTATTGATATTGCATTAGAGGGGAGTGCGTTGTTGCCTATACCAGATGATATTTCAGGCGCAACAGTGGTGGGAGACGCAGTAGGATCGTATGTGGCATGGCCGGCAAATCTGATTTGCATAGATGATGAGGTAGGTTGAACCTTTTAATACTCAAATGTTTTATGATTCATACATGAAAATTATTCTTACATCTACATTTTCTTATTTACATGATGATCTTAGACTCCTACAAAATCCAAATCAAAAGATGATAGAATTATTGTGCGGGATACCGATTCAGCTGCATCAAAGAAACAGGTACTACTACAGTTACATGACTATCTTATTATACAATATTAATTACTGAACTTATATATGACTTTTAGGTTCATGATCAGCAGTCGCAACAAGTCAGCAAGAGTAAGATGCCTGAAACTTCCAAGATTCCCAAAAAAGCAACTGTTCCTCGATTTAGGATGTGCCTTGAAACATATGTCGGAACATCAGATGTGCCTGAGGGTGGCGTCCGTCAAATACATATGGAGGCAGGTATTTTCGGTTTTGAATATCCCGAAACAATTTCTAAGGAGGATTTTGATCAGGTTTTCAACCATTCTGAACTGGGCGTCGGTGTTATGCATTCATACATCAGGTACTCCGATCCATTTTTATTAAATAATTGAACATTTTAAAATTTGCTCGTTTAACTTAATATTCTAATGTTGATTATGTTTTTTTAGGTTCTTGTATGACAAGGTATTGGTCCCGAATGAATTAATTTCAGTATTCGCATTCTTATCTGCTAGCTGTGTCAACTCACGTATAATAGACCAGTCACCAGATACAGTCAAAGAGTACACAGTGCAGAGATTTATGCACACAACTACGGAGAAGTTGTTCTTGTTGCCATATAACACTGGCCATGGGTTAGATTTTATTCTAAATTCATTTATTATAATTGTTCGATTTTTCCCTTTCTATATATATAACATTTCCGTCTAAACTGTTGTCTTATTTTATAGTGGACATTGGTTGTTGATCGCAATTAATCCGACGAAAGAAATAGTGTATTATATAGATTCATTGGATGGCGATACAACAAAATATGAAAATCTGAGGAACTTTGTTGATACGTAAGTGATGACATATACTGTTGTCTTTAATTATATATCTTTATTTATTATGTGACATTGTTCTAAATATGCGTTTATATTATGTTAGAGTTATACAAATATTCAGAGCACAAAGAGATGCAACGGTGCCAAAAAGGAAGGCTAACAACATCAACTGGATCAGAGTAGAGGTATATTCTCGCATGTTTCTACTTGATAAAACTATTTCAACTATATATCCGGATAAATGTTCGTTTGTTTTTTCCATTTACAGTGTCCTCGGCAGCGTAATGGTATTGACTGTGGATATTTTGTATTGCGCTTTATGAGGGAAATTATTCTTTCTAGTCAACTTGAGATTCCAGTCCTGGTATGGATCAATTCATTATATAAGTTATATGATTCATTTTGATAATTATCCGATACTTCATCTGAGTAATTAGTTTTAAACTTAAATCTTATTCGATCTGTTATATTATGTAGTATTATGATGAATTCAAGTGCGCTACTTACACAAAAGCAAAATTGGAAGAAATTAAAGAGGAATGGTGTCAATTTATTCTTGGGTTGAGAATTGTATAGAGTTATCGGATTGGAAGACTTGTAATTATATGTGAATTGAATGTATTTGTGTTGTTGTAATTCTGAGAATTGAATGTATTTGTGTCAATTTTTGTTGTAACATATTTAAACAGGTTTATGTTTATATTAAAATGTTTATGAACAAAGTCATGAGTTACATCCAAAGTTTTGAATTGTACATATAAGGCCAAAGTTTGAATGGTATATTTAAGGCCAAAGTTTGAATTTTATTTATAAGGCCAAAGTGCTGAAATAAAGGCCTTAATTATAAGCAGGTTTGTGTAATATAAGCAGGTTGTTGGTAAAATATACAAAACAGGGTGAATATTTTATAAAATTTTTTTTTTAAAATCTAGGACATTAGACAGCGCTTTTACATAAAAGCGCTGCTAAAGGTCACAAATATTACGCTACAAAAGCGCTGCTATTGGTTTGGAAGGGGGGGGGGGGTCTAAGGCAGCGCTTGTAAAAAGCGCTGCTAAAGGGTGGGCTATGGCAGCGCTTTTGCAAAAGCGCTGCTAAAGGGGGGTCTAAGACAGCGCTTTTTTAAAGCGCTGCTAAAGGGGGGGATGGTTAGGGTAATTATACAGCGCTTACAAAAGCGTTGCTAGAGGGCTAAAAAAGCGCTGCTAAAGGTGCTGCTGAAGGGAGCTTTTAGCAGCGCTTTTTCATTGAAAAAAAGCGTTGCCTTTACCTTTAGCAGCACCACTTTTTGCAGCGCTTTAAAGCGCTGCTAAAGGCCAAAAAAAGCGCTGCTAAAGGTCTTTTTTGGCATAGTGCTTGTTGCTCATTATGGTTTCTCTCCCTTGTTTGATTTGCTTGATGCATTAGAATAAGTTCATGTTTAGATTCTTTTAAGCTAGGAGCATGATTGCATTAGAGGTTGCGTTTCTCCCTCTGCTTGTATTTTTACTGTATGGCTTTGCTTGCTGGTATTCGGTAGAGCTTCGCTCCCTTGCCTGTGTGGTCTGTAGTTTGCTTGATGGCATTCTATTTTCTTCTATTATTTTTTGCAGTTATTCATATCTGGCTTGAGGTTGAGACGAGCTTGTGGAGGCTGATGCCCCACTCATATTTCCTCCCTCACTTGCATTGCATGCATTTTACAGTTGTTTACTGTTTACTATTTAAGCTGATGCTTTATATGTTTCTGTATCCCTTTGACATGATCCCCTAGGAATCTCACTTCCTTTGATAAGGAAGTGATGATTAGAACTTTAGGTTGAAACCTATGCATGATAACTTCTAGGAGTTCCCTGTTTCAAACCTCAACCATAGGATGAATCCTTGGCATGACAACATTAGGACTTGATAGTCCCCCCTTAGTTGAGCCTGTTCGTTCTCTTCTCATCTCAAAACAATAGTAAAAAACGTAATAAAAGCAAGTTAGTATAAGCGCGATACGAGCCTTAAGCTACTTGGGTAATGATAATTGAGCGGCCTCCTCTCAATCGTCTAGAATGTTTAGTATACGTTCTTTGGACGATATGCGACGCATTCGTTCCTGTTGCACCCTAAAATTTGCCCAACCTTACTCCTTGATTTATGTTTTCATTGTCATTAGCATTTGCATATAGAGTCATGTACATAGACTAACCATCTGCATAGCATAAGCATAGCAAGTCATTCAACAGGGGACCAATCATTACTTTCATCTCTAGAGGCCTAGCAAGAGGTTATTATCCTAATTCCACCCTACTCAAGTCATCAGGAAAGAATTTGAAAGCAAAAGAGTTCAGCAGAGCAAGCCTTGAGTCTACCTCCTAGCTGAGGATATCTGAGGATCAACAAGAGGGTTGTGGGATGTGAAATGAAAGCATGGAGAGCATCTAGACCTTATGAGAGACTTATAAAGTCATTTGGAGAAGAAAACAAGTCATTGATGAAAGCACAAGAGCTATAGTGGAAGACAGTCAACTAGGGTTTCATCTGGGTCAACCCCAGGTCAACCCTAGGTCAATTGACTGACTTAAGAGGGCATTCAAGTCTATTGGAGAGATGTGGGGATCAACATTGAACCTATAAAGAAGGATATGGAGATATGACAAGGAGAATTCAAGAGAAGTCAAGGAGAAGAGGAGTTACTAAATTAGGGTTTCTCTGTAAAATCCCCTAGTTTAGGTCAAATTTCCAAGCAAGATAAGTCAAAATGCTAGCTTCAAATGGCTTCTTGGCCAACATGAAACTTGTAGAGGATCTCAATACCTTTAATTTGAGTGGTGGAAGACCTCAAGGAGATTTATAGAACTCAAGTTATGGTCTTTACAAGTTACAGGTCATCTGAGGTGTCTGAACTTTTGTCTGTGAAAGTGACTTGACTTCCAAGCTAATTTTGCCCCTCAAGGAGATTTCAAATGAATTCTTGGTCAACATAAGAATTGTTCCTCATTGTCTTAGCTTTCTAGAATGGTATGGCATGCCTTCATATGATGTGGAGAACTCAACTTATGGTCTTGACAAGCAAAGGGTATTTTGGGCATTTGTGAATTACAGGTCATTTTAACCTATACCCAAAACTCATACAAGGAGGCCTCAAATGGAAAAACTTACAACATCAAACTTGCTCCAAATGGGATTTTAAGTCTAGAAAGAAGGTCACAAGTTATTGGAGAAGCTCATAGCATGGAGTTGCATGATAGGTCAAAATATGAACTAAAAAGGCTTATAAAGTGAATAATTTCAAGTTGGAAAATGGTTTGGGAGATTTACAAGTCCAAATGGAGACTTCCAATATATGATTTTGAATGGAAAAACAATTCTAAGAACAATGGTTCACCCACTTTTTTGAGTTTAGAAGGAAAAAATGAAGTTATCCATGGTTGCTTACCTTTTAAGAAACATAATCAAAAATGAGCCAAAGTTTGAAAACAAGGGAATGTGCAAGATGGATCTAGAATGTACCATTGGGGTCTATATATTCATGAAAGGAGAATTTGGCAAGGGTTGGCCTCATTTGCACCAAGAATTTCACAAGATTTCTCATTCTTTTCATTGAAGTTTCATTGCAATTCTCACAAATTCTTCATCAAATCTTCATCATAATCAACCTTCTCATACTGATTCATCATCATATAGTATAATTCAATCAAGAACAAGGCGGCTATCATCCATTTTCGAGCACTTTTTTCAAGAGCATCAAGATTGAAGTTGCAAGTGGATAGCATAATTCTGGCCAAATCTCATCCAAAGCTTGCATACAGAATCAAGTTCATCAAGGATTGATCAAGATCCAAGTCTCAAAAGCCTCAAATCATCAATCTCCATAGCTGTTTGCAAGATTTTGCACAAGGTAAGTTTTCAATCACACAGCTCGATTCAGTTAGTTAGGCATGTTGTTGTTAGTTTAGAGATGATCTAGGTGGTTAGGAGATTAGTTTAGGTGAATTTGGAACGATTTGGTGAGGGTTGCTAACAGGTGCAACAAACTGTTAAGATCAATATCTCTTAGATTAGTGCATTATAATTGTAGCGTGATTGATCAAATTACTCTCCATTAGTTGTAGTTCAGTTTAGGTTAAGTTTGATTGAGAATGGTGATGTTGCATATCAGTGTCCTTCCATGGTAATCAGAGATTGATGCTATCGGATTGAGAGATTTATTGAGTTTCAGATTGAATTGAGATCATAGGATTGTAGAGTGAAAGATTCTGAGCAAGTTTCGTGTTTATGGCGTGGCTTTTCATCGCGTGTAGAAGGAGAACGGTTTGGTGTAAACCTGCTCGTGCATGAGCTCTCATGGTGAATGAAACCCTAGGTTGCAGGTTCATTTGAAGAAGATAATGCCATAAGCGTTGGATCATTCTAAAATGGTTGACCAAGACTCATATCCTACGGTCCAGATTTGAACTGAAAATGAGAGGGAGATAGTGTGAACTAAACGCGGCGTTTCATTAATGTTGGCATCTGGGCTTACTGAGTGTCATGCTAATCCCACCCCCAATGTGTTAGGCCCAAACCATTTCAACGTGTTTTCGTTGTTATTTTCACCCCCTGGCATTTTCTTCTATTTCTTTTATTTCTGAATGAAGTTGGGCTTAAGCCAGAAGCGCTAATTGCACCCCTCATTGTTGGCCCATTGTGATTCTTAACTGGGGCGAGTTTCTGAATGCACCCCCCTCATTCATTTCATTCACTTTTATTTTCTTAATTTCATTTTAATATTTTACCATCTTTGAAAATTCATAAATAATTCATAAAAAATGCTTTTTAATCCATTCTTTTTACCATGTTTTCATTAAAATGTCTAGAATATTATAGGAGAATAAAATTTCATTTTTAGTTTTATTTCATATTTTTTACATATTTTCTAAAATAAATGTCACATTAAATAATTCATTTCATGCATTATTTTTATGATTTTTGTTCTCTCACATGATTTGATATTTTTTGATCATTCTTTTCATATTGTTTAGATGAGATATTAAGCTTGTAGAAATATTTTAGTTCCCATTTTTAGGAGTTAATTTTAGGTGATTAATAAATGCTTGAATATCATGAACAAAACTAGGGTTTTAGGTGACAACTTAGGAAGTTCAATTTTCTCCCTTAGGACTTAGGGTTTGAATAGATTAGTTATGGGACTATAGGGGCTATGGGTAGTTATTAGATCCCTTAGAGAAAAGTTAGGATTCCCCTACTGCTATTATTATTGTCTGTATATCTGCTGTCTGGTGTGGTGTGCCCTCTGGGGTTTATTGATTGTTTGTTTGGGTATTGGGTTTGTCTGGGGCCCTGGGGAAGCTGAAGAATTGTGGAGATGAAGCCATTGAAGATTCAAATGCTGAAGATCAACTGTCAGAGTTGAGGAGGAGCTTCTTGCTAGCAGTTGCTGAGGAGACTAGGGTTTAGGAGCTAGGCAGAGCTCTAGGTTAGAATGATTATTTCTCAAACATGGATTGCCTTGTCTGCATCCATTCTTCTCTGTGATTCAGAGTCTCTCTAAGACACTCACCCCCTTCCTTTGGAAGGCTTGGTGACAGTGTCTATGAGATAGAACTCTTGAGAGAAAATGCCTCTTGTGTTAGAAGCAGTCTGTTCACCACCTTTGGTAGTCAGCTGACTGCTTAACACCCAATTCACTCTTGTGACTAATCCCTCATCCTGGAGGTTTGAGCATGAAGAAAAGCCATTGCAGATGGAAGACTGATGATCAAAACCCTTGCCTGAAGGTCATGAAGATGGAGATTGATGCTTGTTGAAGCCTGTAGCTGATTGGAGATTGCTTGAAGCCAGTTGTTGATTTAGAGCTGCTGATGCTGTTTCTTTTGCTGTATTTCATTTGTTGATGTATTGATTGGTTTTCTGAACTGTATTGTTTGCTGTCTACCCTGTTGGGTTGAAAGTGAAGCCTGTTCACTTTCGCCTATTGTTTTCTAGGTTCGAGGTTGAGTGGGACTCCCTTGCCTCGCTTGTATTGCTGCATCCATGCATTTTACTGCTTTACTGTATATATCTGATATTGTTTCTGTTTCTGCCTATCCCTTAGGATCTCTGTTTCTCTCTGCGCAAGAGAGGAGCATGATAGACACTAGGTCTTAACCCATGCATGATAACATTAGGATAGTTTGTTTCCCTTCGCAACAGTAGGTTAGAAGTTCTGTCTCTTTTTTTTCTCAAAACAAACAGAAAAATACCATAAAGATTTCAAACCCAATAAAAGACACTTCTTTCGTAAAAGAATGTGAACTCATCAAAGCGTCATTTTTGTCCTCTTGGACTGTTAATCAGAAAAACCTTTTTCAGAAGGAATAAAATCAATCAAAACAGACTTGTGTCGTACGTGGCCCGAACTACGTTTGCTCTGATCTTTCAAGCTGTATGAAAGTACGTAGGCATAGGATGCGATATCCTAGCGAGCAACCTTCCCCTCCTTTCCCGTAGGTAGGCGAACTACGTTGACTCTGATTTCTCGTTCCAGACGGGAATACGTAGGCATAAAGTGCGATACTTTGCCGAGTCATTTTTATTTCCATTTTATTTTCTTTTTAACCCTTGACCTATAGTTTAGATAGAATAACAATCCATACCCGAAAACAAGCGTGGATCCCGTCGAGTACGACGGACGTGAGGGGTGCTAATACCTTCCCCTTGCGTAACCGACTCCCGAATCCAGGTTTTGGTTGCGATGACCATACCTTCCCCGTATTGTGCGAGGTTTACTCTGAGCGTTTCCTTTCCCTCCCGTGGGATAAATAACGCACGGTGGCGACTCTTCTGTTCAGCCGGCGCCGATTTTCGCAGTAGCGACAGCTGGCGACTCTGCTGGGGATCCAACGTCCCCTGGCTGCTAAGGACTGCGACGGTCCTTATGCATTTGGGATCCAACGTCCCTTGAGAGAGTCAATCCTAACGCTTGTTTTCCCGTCGAGGATTTTGTATGGAGTTATTGTATATTTCTAACCTTGTATTTTCAGCTTTATATATATTGTTTATTATTGCTGTATCTGGGGTGTGACGGGTGTTCTGATATTGAGAGATAAGCCGGACCTGGGCTTGAGTGCACCTAGAATTAGAGTAGAAATTAGTGGGCGCCCGCTTGCTTTGCTTGCTTTGGTGTCCCATGAAATCTACACTCAGACGAGGTTCCTCTGGTTGGCCTCCTGCCCCTTCCTTTGGTTGGCGTGGGTTGCTGGTTAGTTGGATTGTCGACTCTGGGGACCGATCATTTGGAAGTTGGCTGAGTGAGGCCTCTTCAGGATTTGATGATGCCACTCCTTCTGGGAATCGTATCATTAACCCTGAAAGTCTGTGACGCCGACGACCGCATAGGATGCCGTACCTTGTGCCAGTTATAGGGCCACCCACCTGTGAGGGGATTCAGGGTTATGCAGGTAACTAGACCTCCAGATTACCGGTTATTTCTTGATCAGAGATCCGGGTTATTTATGGAGAGTTATGAGGTCTGTCAGAGACCATTGGGAGAGTTATGAGGTCTGCCAAAGACCATTGGGAGTGTTCTGAGGTCTGGCAGAGACCAGTTGGAGAGTTATGAGGTCTATCAGAGACCAATTATGGATGTGATTTGAGGTCTAGCAGAGACCAGTTGGAGTTATGGTTTGAGGTCTGTCAGAGACCAGTGTTGGAGTTTTATTTTAGGTCTATCTGAGACCAGGGTTGATGACTTCTGGATGGTCTATCTGAGACCTTTCTTGATTGGGTTTAGGCTATTCAGCTGCAGCTTTGGTCCCCGTTGAATGTTACTTGCATTGCATCCCTGCATATACATTATCATTTGCATTTCACTAACGTGTGTCTGTGCTGCAGGTGCATTTGCATTTCCCTAGTTCTAGTGCCCAGACTTCTGAGTTTTGATCATGACTAGCCTACGGAGAACGGTTGCTTACAAATTGCCTACGCCTGATATTGTTCCTTTACTGGGGTTGATCTCTCTTGCTGATGAGGGTGTTCGTAGGAGTTTTCGGATGAGCTATGGTAGATTATTGAGATTGGTGTGCAAACCTACAGAGGTAGAGTTAGATGGGCTGTATGCTTTGATGCAATTCTACGACCCTGCTTTGAGGTGTTTTACGTTCTCTGACTTTATTATGGGACCAACCCTGGAGGAATACGCTGAGTATGTTGAGCTGCCTGTGCAGAACCAGGTTCCGTTCATTCATTATGATGCCAAGCCTAAGCCGGAGGAATTGGCAAAAGCCTTGCATGTTGATGCTTCTGAACTTGTGACTACTGTTTCCCGTGGAGTTCCAGGCTTCTCATTTCAGTTCTTAGTGGGTAAAGCCCAAGAGTACGCCAAGAATGGGTGCTGGGTTGCTTTCAATGCTGTGTTGGCCTTGTGCATCTATGGCATAGTACTATTCCCCAATATACCGGATTTTGTGGACTTCGATGCTTTCTACTTGTTCGCCGCTGGTAATCCTGTACCTACCTTACTCGGAGATCTCTACCATTCACTGCATTACAAGAATGAGAAGGGAAGAGGGAAGAATGTTCATCTTTGTGTACCCTTGTTGAGTATGTGGTTTGAGAGTCACCTTCCTAAGAGAGGATCTACTGCAGAGACTACAGTTCCAGTTGGTTGGCCAGAGCGTCTGATGAGGCTATCGTCGGAAGATATGGAGTGGTTTGATAGAGATTTGTTGGGATCCGAGCTCATCTTCAGTTGTTCTGGGTACCCTAATGTACCGTTGATAGGAAGAAAAGGGTGTATCAATTACAACCCTTCTCTATTCATTCGCCAGTTCGGATATGCGCTGAAGAATCCACCTCAGGAGGAAGAAGTACAGGAATCTCTGTACTTCACCGGTGACATGAAGGGGGAGTTATTAGCCAAGTTGCGACATGCCTGGACGAGTATTAACCACAAAGGGAAGCCGTTGTTAGGAAAGAATGACTGTCAGGCCTATGCACCTTATAGAGCTTGGATTCAGGAGAGGGCTAGTCAGTTGAAGATGCCGTTTCCAGAGGCACCAATTCTTGATCCTATTCCGGTAGAAGAGCCGACCACTGTTTCTAGGGAAGTCTATGAACAAGTTGTGAGGGAGAAAGAAGCCTTAATGAAGATTAATGAAGGGTTAGAGCAAGAGCTAGCCCAGGCACGCAGTGAGAAGAACAAGGCCGTATATGCTTTCCAACAACAGATTGAGCTGGTAAACAGGTTAGGAGCTGAGTTGACCGAGGAAAAGAAGAAGCGTGAACGTCTGGGGCAAGAGTTCAGAAGTTCTCATGACATGCTGGAAGCCAAAAAGAAGGCGCTTGACGCAGCACACCGAGAGATATCTTCTTGCAATAAGACTTGGAATGCTACACTCACCAACAACAAGAAGAGGGAAGATAAGCTGAAGCAGCAAATTTCCGACCTCGAAGAGAAGTTGAAGTCTAGCATCAAGAAGTGTGAGGAGGAAGTGATGAACCGGTATAGTGTCCAGCATGCACTGAACAAGGCGATCAAATCTAGAGATGAAGCAGTGTCCCAGAAGCGAAAGTTAGAAGATTGCTTCGGAGAAGCAGCATGGGAAGAAACTGCTGAAGACGTACGCCGTGTCCTTAAGAAGAGAAACCAGCTTGTTGAAGGGCTGCTCGATCGACCAAGCCATCCGGAGACCAAGAAGTTGATAGAGGAGTACCAGACCTTTGGGAGGATCTGATCATTCCATTATTTGTATGCTTTATTTGCATAGTGCTGACCATCACCAGGATTGTTGGTTGAGGTCATGCCATCTTTGTACTCTCAGTGATATTGTACCCTGGGCTTATTGATTCTCTCTGCAATATACGAGGCTTTCTATGATTCAGCTCCGGTATTCTTATTGTCAACACTGTCACTGCACCGGCACCTTCGCACTAGAACTGGGGGAATGAACTTCCCTAATGCACAGACACATTGCATTGCATTCATATTCATCTTGCATAACAGGGAATCTTTGAATGGTGTCTTATCTCTTGCTCTGTACCAGGTACTTAACAGGATTCCAGATCAACATCCGCACCGCTATTCTACACGATCCAACTGTCGGAAAGTCATGGACCAGATTCAGAATGAGATGCAGGATGTACGCGAGAAGCTCGCCCTCTTCATGCAAACCATGGAGGCTATAGCAAAAGGGCAAGAGAACTTGCAGGCCATGGTCCAGCCTCTATTGGCTCGCAACGCTGGTCATGGTAACGAAGATCATCAGTCTGTCCGGGTTGATACTGCTCATGGAGACGGCACCCCCACGCCAGTGGCTCCGCCTGTCGTCAATGTGAATGCTGCTAACGTCAACAACGCTACCGCTGCTGTGAATGGTAACGTCGGAGTTGGAAATGAAACTGCTGTCCATAACGCTGGGCTGGGTGATGTCAATGTGGGAGATAATCTCGGAGGCAATGGCTTTGTCAACGCTGGGTTCGGATTCAACGATCAGGGATTCGACAATATTGGCAAGTATGGCTTTAATGCTCAAGGCTTTGGGCAAGATGGTTATGGTATGGTCAATCAGGGCTACGGAGGTTTTGGAAACGGAAACGGTGCTGGTTTTATGGCTGGTGGTCCTGCTGGAGGTGTTCAAGGGTATGGCAACAGAGGCCGAGTTCCGGGGATGAATCAGGTCAGAGCTGGACGTAATAATGCGTATGATGGATACGGGGCTGGAAACGGTATGTGGCAAGAGGATCAGCAGGAAGACGCCTTCTCTGGAGGGGGTTTTGAAGGGCCGATGGATGATTCTCAAAAGATTAGAATGCTGGAAGAGCAAATGAAAGGAGTCCTAAACCAGAGTGCTGTGGGTCTGGACATGGCAACTATGGGCTTGGTACCTGGGCTGAGGGTGCCGATCAAGTTCAAAGCGCCTGCGTTCGATAAGTACAAAGGAGATACATGCCCGAAAGTGCATGTACGAGCTTATTACAGAAAGATGTCTGCATACTCCACTGACGAAAGAATGCTCATGCATTTCTTTCAGGATAGCCTATCGGGTCCTTCCTTAGAGTGGTACATGGGGTTGGAGCCCACTGATATCAAGACTTGGAAGCAATTAGCGGAGGCGTTCGTAGCCCATTACAAATATAACAGTGACCTGGCACCCAATCGGGTCCAGTTGGCCGGGCTTTCGCAGAAGAAGGGGGAGAGTTTTAAAGAATACGCGCAAAGGTGGCGCGATATGGCTGCCAGGGTCCGTCCTCCTGTGGAAGATAAAGAAATGAACGACATGTTTGTTGGCACATTCACCGGGCTGTTTCATGATATGCTGTTTCATACGTCTCTGGCTAGTTTTTCAGATCTGATTCTGATGGGCGAAAAGATTGAGCGGAACATTAAGCAAGGAAAGTTCCAAGTTGACGAGTCAGCTGCATCTGGCAGTAATAGGAAAGCTTATGGTGGGCGCCGTCAGGGCGAAGCTAGTGCTGTATTTGGAGGCCGAGGCCGAGGCCGAGGCAGGGGAAGAAATCAATATCGTCAGCCGCAGCAAGTGTCGAGTGTCACCATCCCGTATCAACAGCAGCCAATCCAGCAACAACAACAGGTTCAGCAGCAACCAATGCCACAGCAGCAGCAGCCTCAGCAGGGGGCACAGCAAGCTCAGAGAAAATTCCAGGGTGGTAAGCCGAGAAGGGTGTTCGAGAAGCCTCCCTCTAACTATGCTGATTTATTGCAGACCTTGTTGGGATTGAATCTGGTGGAGAAAAGAACCTTGGCACCGATAACGGGAACTCCCCCGTTCGGCTATGATGCAAATAGGCGCTGCGAGTTTCATTCTGGGGCCCCGGGCCATGATATAGAAGGTTGTCACGCTTTTAAGCACGTTGTGCAGGATCTCTTGGACAACAAGTCTATCAACTTCGGAACGACCGGTGCGAATATAGTCCAGAAACCCATGCCTAACCATGGGGCGAATGCCGTGCTGACTGAGGAAGGTCTGAATCTGATTATGAATGTTGAGGATTTAAAGACGCCGCTGAGCGAAATAAAAAGCCGACTGTTGCAGGGGGGTGTTTACCCGGGTTGTAATGAGTACTGCTTAGATTGTTGGGCCCTGTCTGGGGGGTGTGAGGATTTGAAGAAAGGCATTCAGGCCTTAATTGATGAAGGTGTATTGCAGTTTGATAGAACAGCAACTGATGAGCCGGCAGGGGCAGTAGCGGATAATCGGAGTGATGTTGCTACAGTGACAATTCCTAGGAAGACGATCACTATTTCAGCACCAGCTCAGCGGCCACCGATTACTATAACTAAAGCCGGGCCAATCCCGTATGAGAACACGAAAGCAGTCCCATGGTCATATGGGCTAGAGGTGTATTGTGACGGGATTAAAATCGATGTTAACAAGCAGTCAGCGGAGGTTGTGGATAATGTTGTGGGCTCAGGAGGCATGACAAGAAGCGGCAGGATCTTTATATCTCCTGAAGTGGAAGCCGAAAGGCTAGCGAAAGGAAAGGGGAAAGCGGTGGAAAATGTTCCGGTTCAAGCAAATGAAAAAGAAGCAGCATCTAAGGATGTCGAAGAATTCATGCGCTTAATTCGGAAGAGCGACTATAAAATCGTGGAGCATCTGCAGCAAACGCCGTCCAAAATATCTATTCTGTCATTGCTGTTGTGTTCGGAAGCTCACCGAAACGCTTTGCTGAAAGTCCTGGACACTTCTTTTGTACCCCAGGATGTCTCCGTGAACCAGCTAGAAGGAGTATTAGCACACGTAAATGCAGGCCACAGTCTGGGCTTTACTGATTTCGACTTGACTCCGAAAGGAAGGGATCATAATATGGCATTACATGTATCCGTTGAGTGCAGAGGGTCGACAATGTCACATGTATTGGTTGACACCGGGTCGTCTTTGAATGTGCTGCCTAAGAAGGCTATGATGAAGCTGGATGTTCGAGGGATTTTGTGTACACCAAGTGATTTGGTAGTCAGAGCGTTTGACGGCACGCGGAGAACAGTCTTCGGATCAATTACATTGCCTCTGCAAGTGGGTCCGGAAGTGTTTGCAACGGAGTTTTATATCATGGATATACAGCCTGCGTACAGCTGCTTGCTGGGAAGACCTTGGATTCACGGGGCAGGGGCAGTTACGTCAACCCTGCATCAGAAGTTAAAGTATATGGTCGGAGACAGCGTAGTCACCGTGTGCGGAGAAGAAGACATCCTGGTCAGCCATCTTTCTTCGTTTAAATATGTGGAAGTCGACGGGGAGATCCACGAGACGCCATGCCAGGCATTCGAAGGTTTGCGCATTAAGGACAAGAGTCCCGGGCCAAGCAGAGTGCCAGAGATAGCCGTCTCTTCGTATAAAGAGGCTCAAGCGCTAGTGAAGGCAGGAGAAGCCACGGGCTGTGGCAAAGTATTGGACATTCCGGTGAAAATGGACCGGTTCGGACTGGGGTACCGACCGTCGTCATCAACTCCTTCTGTGGGGGCCCCTCATTTCAGAAAGTCAATCACCATCTCTGCCAGTGGAGTATGCCATGAATCTGTCAATGCTGCTTCAGAATCCGATGAAGGGGACAGCGACTGTGATATGGATGCCTGGATTCAGCCAAGCACGCCAGGACAAGGACTGTGCAACTGGTCCATTCAGGAGCTTGTTCCTGTGACTTTTAAACAGTAATGCTTTGCTTTATTAATTGTTGAATAATCTGATGTCTTGCCCGGGGCATCAGGATTTGCTTAGGGCTGCGTTGTTATAAACATTGCTTTGTTAATCATTAAATAAATGGCGTTTTTTTTCATGTGTAAATACCGTAATCCCTGTCTTTCTTGTTTTGTATTTTTCAATAAAATGGCAACGTGGTTATCCGCTTTATACGCATTTTGAAGCACTTAACCCTTTCTTTTGCAGGATAACATTTTCAGATGACATCTTTGAGCCACCTATGACTCGTCCCGACTTCGAGCACCCGGTATTCCAGACCGAAGAAGAGGTTGTCGAAGATAGCGACGTTCCGGAAGAACTGTCTTGGTTGGTGAAGCAAGAGGAAAGAGCCATTCTGCCTCACGACGAGGTTATCGAAATTATCAACTTGGGGTCGGAAGGGGTTGAGAAAAATATTCGTATCGGAGCCGCACTACAGAGTGATATCAAGCGAAAACTGGTTGAAATGCTCCGAGAGTATAATGATGTATTCGCTTGGTCGTATCAAGATATGCCAGGGCTCGATACTGATATGGTTGTGCATCGTCTGCCACTGAAAGAAGACTGCCCGCCTGTCAAACAAAAACTTCGCAGAACTCGCCCAGATATGGCAATGAAGATCAAAGAGGAGGTTCAGAAACAGTGGGACGCTGGGTTCCTGGCTGTGACGAAGTATCCCTCATGGGTTGCTAACATCGTACCAGTGCCAAAGAAAGATGGCAAGGTTCGAATGTGCGTGGATTATAGAGATTTGAATAAAGCAAGCCCAAAAGACGATTTTCCACTTCCTCATATTGATGTGTTAGTTGATAATACTGCTCAGTACTCCGTATTCTCCTTCATGGATGGCTTTTCAGGCTATAATCAAATTAAAATGGCGCCAGAGGATATGGAGAAGACTACTTTCATAACGCCTTGGGGAACATTTTGCTATAAAGTGATGCCCTTTGGTTTGAAAAATGCTGGGGCAACATATCAGCGTGCGATGACGACTCTCTTTCATGACATGATGCATAAAGAGATTGAAGTTTATGTTGACGATATGATTGCCAAATCCCAGACAGAGGAAGAGCATCTGGTGAATCTGTTGAAGTTGTTTAAAAGGCTTAGGAAGTTCAGGCTGAGGCTGAACCCTAACAAATGCACCTTCGGGGTGAGATCGGGTAAACTGCTGGGGTTTATCGTAAGCGAAAGAGGAATAGAGGTCGATCCTGCTAAAATAAAAGCGATTCAAGAAATGCCGACGCCTAAAACAGAGAAAGAGGTGCGCGGGTTTTTAGGGAGATTGAACTACATTGCTCGGTTCATATCTCACCTAACGGCCACGTGTGAACCATTATTCAAGCTGTTGAAGAAAGATCAAGCTGTAACGTGGAACGAAGATTGTCAAAAGGCGTTCGATAAAATAAAGCAGTATTTGCAGGAGCCTCCTATTTTGATACCCCCAGTGGCAGGGAGACCCTTGATAATGTATTTGACGGTTCTCGAGGGAAGCATGGGTTGCGTTCTCGGTCAGCACGACGAGACGGGGAGAAAAGAGCATGCAATTTACTATTTGAGTAAGAAATTTACAGACTGTGAATCTCGATATTCAATGCTGGAGAAAACTTGTTGCGCGCTAGCCTGGGCCGCCAAGCGTTTGAGGCAGTACATGCTGAATCATACAACCATGCTCATCTCGAAGATGGATCCGATCAAATATATATTCGAAAAGCAGGCGTTGTCAGGTAGAATTGCCCGGTGGCAGATGATCTTGACTGAATACGATATTCAATACGTCTCGCAAAAGGCAATAAAGGGGAGTGTGTTGTCTGAATATCTGGCGGAGCAGCCTATTGAAGAGTATCAATCGATGAGATTTGACTTTCCTGACGAGGATATCATGTATCTCAAGATGAAGGATTGTGAAGAGCCGTTACCAGACGAAGGACCAGAGCCGGGGTCCAAATGGCAGATGATATTTGATGGAGCTGTGAATGCTTACGGTAGCGGAATAGGGGCAATTATCATTACGCCGCACGGGTCGCACATCCCGTTTACTGCCCGATTGACCTTTGCCGTTACCAACAATGAGGCCGAATACGAAGCTTGTATAATGGGGCTTGAAGAAGCTATCGATTTGCGAATCAAACATTTAGACGTATACGGAGACTCAACTCTGGTGGTGAATCAGATCAAAGGGGAATGGGAGACACGGCAGCCCAATTTGATACATTACATGAATTATGCAAGGAGATTGTTGCCTTTCTTCGACAAAGTTGAATTGCATCACGTGCCACGGGCAGAAAATCAAATGGCTGACGCCCTTGCCACCTTGTCTTCCATGTACAAGGTCAACTTCTGGAACGAAGCTCCCCAGATCACTATCTCTCGGTTAGACAGGCCGGCTTATGTATTTGCTATCGATGAAGCGTCTGATGGCAAACCGTGGTATTTTGATATCCTTAATTTCCTGAAGAATAAAGAGTATCCGGCTGGGGCATCCAGTCAAGATCAGAAGACTCTCAGGAGATTAGCGGGTAATTTCTATTTGAACCCGGATGGCGTCTTGTACAGAAGGAACCACGACTTGGTGTTGTTGCGTTGTGTGGACGAGAAGGAGGCAAAGCTTCTCATGGAGGAAATTCACGAAGGTGCCTTTGGTACGCATGCTGGTGGGCATGCTATGACGTGAAAACTGCTGCGGGCAGGTTATTTTTGGCTGACGATGGAAACTGATTGTTTCAAATTTGCAAGAAAGTGCCACAAGTGCCAAATATATGCTGACAAAATACATGTGCCTCCGAGTCCTCTAAATGTGATGTCATCTCCATGGCCATTCTCAATGTGGGGAATCGATATGATTGGAAAGATCGAGCCGACGGCTTCTAACGGGCATCGGTTCATCCTCGTAGCAATCGATTATTTCACCAAATGGGTGGAAGCAGCGTCTTATGCAAATGTAACGAAGCAAGTGGTGGCTAGATTCATCAAAAGAGATATCATTTGCCGATACGGAATTCCCGAGCGGATAATCACGGATAATGGTTCTAATCTGAACAACAAAATGATGAAGGAGCTCTGTCAGAATTTCAAGATCGAACATCACAACTCCTCCCCTTACCGACCCAAGATGAATGGCGCTGTCGAAGCGGCCAATAAGAATATCAAGAAGATCGTCCAGAAAATGGTGGTGACGTATAAGGATTGGCATGAAATGCTACCTTTCGCTTTGCACGGTTATCGTACGACGGTACGCACATCAACCGGGGCAACTCCGTTCTCGTTGGTATACGGAATGGAAGCGGTATTACCATTGGAGGTTGAGATCCCTTCTCTGAGGGTATTGCGAGACGTTCAGCTGGACGAGGCAGAATGGGTAACGAACAGATTGAACCAATTGAGTTTGATGGATGAGAAGAGGCTAGCTTCTCTGGCATACGGTCGTTTGTATCAGAGACGAATGAAGAAAGCGTACGACAAGAAGATACTTCCGCGGAGCTTTCAGACGGGCGACCTTGTGCTGAAAAGGATTCTCCCGCCGCAAGCAGATCACAGGGGCAAGTGGACCCCCAACTACGAAGGGCCATACGTTGTCAGTAAGGTCTTTTCAGGAGGAGCTTTATTGTTGTCCACCATGGACGGAGAAGACTTTGCATCACCTGTGAATTCGGACGCAGTTAAAAAATACTTTGCTTAAAATAGACCCGCTGGGCAAAAAAAGAGAGTCCAGGCAAAAATGGGGCATCCTGGCGAACCAAAAACAGAATGAAAGGTTCGGGCAAAAGTTAGGGATAAAATTGAAAAAATGTACACCCGCGAAGTTGAAAACCTACACTGGGCGGCTTCGGCAAAAAGGGGTATCCCGGTGAACTGAAAACCCGTAAAGGGCGGTTCACGCAAAAGTTAGGGATGAGAAAAGCAAATGACTGCGGTCCGAATTGGGTATTCAATGAGCATCAGTGCGGGAGAATATATTTGAGGAATTAGTTATCGGATACAACCTCTTCAGAAGACGTATACCGGGAAAGCATTAGAGTCGGACGAGTCATGGGAGGATCAGTTCGTGATGTTCATCTGCATCCAGTTGCCGACATGTGTACAAAATTTAATTTGTCAATATTTATGCTTCTTGTGAATACTTGCATACTTGTATATTTGCTTTGTGTAGCTTCCTCTTTTCAGGAGTTACATCCCGTGTACAAAAACTCCGCCCATTCAGGGGCCCAATCAATGAAAATGTGTTATTCAGTACTTGATGCCTGTTCTTTACTGTTTTGCGCATGATAAAACGCCTAAGTTTATTGAAACTAGCATGAGTATAACATCACTGGCCCTTGCCAACAATCGTTAAAGCTTTGAATTAACTGAGTGTAACGTCACTAACCTGAATTGATTCGATTGCATAGGCTTGTCGTGTCTTGTTTGTGTTGTTGCAGGTTTCATAACCGTACGAGGAAGGTGATCAAAAGATTGCAATAGTGAAAGGCTTGATCCCCACGCAGGTCATGCATGTTCTTCCCGAAGAAGGATAGAATTCTCCAGCTCGCCGTAGCTTATCCAAAGGACGTGCTCCAGAGAAGTTACTCGTCCTCAGCAGAGTTTGGTGATCCCGCGATCGTAAGGCTGTATTCAGACAGGTTCATCTCCCCCCGCAGGGTCGTGCATTCTCCCCCGGCGGAGTCAGTTAATTTTCCCCAAGAGAATCCAGCCATCCCCAGCGGAGTTCTCTTTTCAGCAAGTGTTCTTTCCTTCCAGTGGAATCCGAAGATCAAGACTCTCCCCAGCAGGGTTGATGGTGGGTCCTGTCATTTATTTTGTCAGAGATACCGTGTGATATTAGTTCACTCTCCAGCAGAGGCTCAATCATACCAGGCGCATCTGCTATTCCCCAGCAGGGGGTTACCTCCGCAAGGTATTTGGTTTGAGTTATATTCCCCAGCAGGGGGTTATTTCAACAAGACGTGTGGTTTGAGTTCCCAAATTCCCAGCAGGGTCGACTTCATCCTACCAGCATTTATTTTGCTGGAATAATTTTGTAGCATCAGGCTATCCCCGGCGAGTCGGCGTTACCCTTCCAGCATTTATTTTGCTGAAGCAGTTTCTGTACTCTAGTAGTTCAGGTGGAGAGAGCTCTTGCTCAAATAAATCACCAAACAGTCAAGATCTCGGCAGGAGATATTCAATGACAATGTCAGTTTCGGCGGTATTCCCCACAGAGTTATCGTGATAAGACTCTCTTTGTCTCTAACAGAGTCATTTATGCAAATGTATCTGACTTTCCCCAGCCAGAGTGGCCAGGACAAGAATCTCCTTATTCCCAAGCAAAGTTCGTTGTCATCAACGAGTCGCATGAATCAGAATTTCGAAGCAGGTGTCCGATAGTTGGTTTTCAGACATCCCCAGTAGAGTCCGCCTCAAAGTCGCTGTCACGTCAGTGCTAAGAAGTTTGTGGGTGAGGATCATTGAAGAACTAAGTCCTGACGTGGACAATTTATTCCTAGAATGACGGGATTTCTTCAGAAGTGGGCGTCCTAACGTGGACAGGTTTGTTTTACCGGATTGGTAAGGTGTGTTAATCCTGACGTGGATAGATTCGGTCTCTCGAAATTTGGAGAAAGGGAGGTCATGACGTTGACAAAAGATTGGTTACTCTTCGTGTTGGTGTCCTGACGTGGATCATGTGTTTGCAGCAGATATCTTTATTCGTAATGGTGAAATGTGCGTCCTGACGTGGACAAGTTTGTAGTTCTTTGTGATGACAAGATACAAGAGTCCTGACGCGGACAAATTTATCCTTCTTCGTGTTGTTGGCAAGGTGTAAGTCCTAACGCGGATATTCCCCCAGTGAGTCGAAGGTGTGAGTCCTTACGTGGACAAGTCTTATTTCCTCAGTGAGTCGAAGACGCCTGAGTCCTAACGTGGATAAATCAAGACGAGATCAGTGTCCTAACGCTGGCAGATCAAAGAGATTATTGTTCCTAACATGGAAAGATGTGGTCCTTACGCGGACATATCAACAGAAGTGATTCCTAACGTGGAAATACGGAGATTCCTAACGCGGGAAAGAGGTAGTCCTTACGCGGACGTATCAGAAGATAGTTTCCTTACGTGGAAATGACAGTATTCCTAACGTGGAAAGAAGAGAGTCCTTACGTGGACATATCAAGAGCATTCCTTACGTGGAAGAAAGATGGTTTCCTGACGTGGAAAGATGAATTTATTCCTTACGTGGAAAGAAGTTGGTGTTCCTTACGTGGAAAGATTGAGTCCTTACGCGGACATATTGAGGTAGATTCCTTACGGGGAGATAAGGGCATTCTTTACGTGGAAAAATGAGTCCTGACGCGGACAAATTGAGAAAGAATTGATTCCTAACGTGGAAAGATCGGAGTCCTTACGTGGACATATCAAGAGCCTTCCTTATGTGGAAGAAAAATGGTTTCCTTACGTGGAAAGACGAGTTTATTCCTAACGTGGAAAGATTGAGTCCTCACGCGGACATATCAAGATTGATTCCTGACGTGGAAAGAAATGGATCATTCCTGACGTGGAAAGAGAGTTTAGTCATGACGCGGACAGATCATATCAAGATATTCCTAACGTGGAAGAAGAAGTTATTCCTTGCGCGGAGAAATTGGGGTCCTGACATGGACAGATTCGAGAAGTTGAGTCCTGACGTGGACAGGTTCAGTACCAAAGCGGAATTCCTTATGTAGAAAGATCGGAGTCCTGACGTGGACACGTCAAATGGCATTGGAGTCCTTACATGGACAGATTGATATAGTTTCCTAACGTGGAAAGAAGATTGCTTCCTAACGTGGAAAGAGAAAAGCGTTACTCCTAACGTGGATGATGTGATTCCTAACGTGGACAGGTGTTACTCCTAACGTGGAAGAGTGTTATTCCTAACGTGGGCGATTCAGTTTACGGAAATGCAGGTGAATTATCCCCAGCGGAGTTGCTGAGATTTTCCTGGGTTGACAGTAAGTGGAGTCCTAACGTGGACAAGTTCTAGTTGAGATTTCTTCGTATCGACGACAGACAGAGTCCTAACGTGGACAAGCAAGCAATCTGTTATGACAGAATCCTCTTCAGAACGATGGAAACAATCCCCAGCACGGTCGCGCAAGATCAGTGGGTTATCGTAACAGTCAGATTCAGCTGACGAATGTTATTCCTCAAGCAGGAGCGCAGTTTATTTCTGCGGTTGGCAAATTTCTGGTTTCACTAGTATTCAACCGTCTCGTACCGCGAATGTCTGAAGGCTCCGGGCTCTTCACCCAATCGGGTCCAAGTCGCTTGAATAGGGGCAGCTGTTGCACCCTAAAATTTGCCCAACCTTACTCCTTGATTTATGTTTTCATTGTCATTAGCATTTGCATATAGAGTCATGTACATAGACTAACCATCTGCATAGCATAAGCATAGCAAGTCATTCAACAGGGGACCAATCATTACTTTCATCTCTAGAGGCCTAGCAAGAGGTTATTATCCTAATTCCACCCTACTCAAGTCATCAGGAAAGAATTTGAAAGCAAAAGAGTTCAGCAGAGCAAGCCTTGAGTCTACCTCCTAGCTGAGGATATCTGAGGATCAACAAGAGGGTTGTGGGATGTGAAATGAAAGCATGGAGAGCATCTAGACCTTATGAGAGACTTATAAAGTCATTTGGAGAAGAAAACAAGTCATTGATGAAAGCACAAGAGCTATAGTGGAAGACAGTCAACTAGGGTTTCATCTGGGTCAACCCCAGGTCAACCCTAGGTCAATTGACTGACTTAAGAGGGCATTCAAGTCTATTGGAGAGATGTGGGGATCAACATTGAACCTATAAAGAAGGATATGGAGATATGACAAGGAGAATTCAAGAGAAGTCAAGGAGAAGAGGAGTTACTAAATTAGGGTTTCTCTGTAAAATCCCCTAGTTTAGGTCAAATTTCCAAGCAAGATAAGTCAAAATGCTAGCTTCAAATGGCTTCTTGGCCAACATGAAACTTGTAGAGGATCTCAATACCTTTAATTTGAGTGGTGGAAGACCTCAAGGAGATTTATAGAACTCAAGTTATGGTCTTTACAAGTTACAGGTCATCTGAGGTGTCTGAACTTTTGTCTGTGAAAGTGACTTGACTTCCAAGCTAATTTTGCCCCTCAAGGAGATTTCAAATGAATTCTTGGTCAACATAAGAATTGTTCCTCATTGTCTTAGCTTTCTAGAATGGTATGGCATGCCTTCATATGATGTGGAGAACTCAACTTATGGTCTTGACAAGCAAAGGGTATTTTGGGCATTTGTGAATTATAGGTCATTTTAACCTATACCCAAAACTCATACAAGGAGGCCTCAAATGGAAAAACTTACAACATCAAACTTGCTCCAAATGGGATTTTAAGTCTAGAAAGAAGGTCACAAGTTATTGGAGAAGCTCATAGCATGGAGTTGCATGATAGGTCAAAATATGAACTAAAAAGGCTTATAAAGTGAATAATTTCAAGTTGGAAAATGGTTTGGGAGATTTACAAGTCCAAATGGAGACTTCCAATATATGATTTTGAATGGAAAAACAATTCTAAGAACAATGGTTCACCCACTTTTTTGAGTTTAGAAGGAAAAAATGAAGTTATCCATGGTTGCTTACCTTTTAAGAAACATAATCAAAAATGAGCCAAAGTTTGAAAACAAGGGAATGTGCAAGATGGATCTAGAATGTACCATTGGGGTCTATATATTCATGAAAGGAGAATTTGGCAAGGGTTGGCCTCATTTGCACCAAGAATTTCACAAGATTTCTCATTCTTTTCATTGAAGTTTCATTGCAATTCTCACAAATTCTTCATCAAATCTTCATCATAATCAACCTTCTCATACTGATTCATCATCATATAGTATAATTCAATCAAGAACAAGGCGGCTATCATCCATTTTCGAGCACTTTTTTCAAGAGCATCAAGATTGAAGTTGCAAGTGGATAGCATAATTCTGGCCAAATCTCATCCAAAGCTTGCATACAGAATCAAGTTCATCAAGGATTGATCAAGATCCAAGTCTCAAAAGCCTCAAATCATCAATCTCCATAGCTGTTTGCAAGATTTTGCACAAGGTAAGTTTTCAATCACACAGCTCGATTCAGTTAGTTAGGCATGTTGTTGTTAGTTTAGAGATGATCTAGGTGGTTAGGAGATTAGTTTAGGTGAATTTGGAACGATTTGGTGAGGGTTGCTAACAGGTGCAACAAACTGTTAAGATCAATATCTCTTAGATTAGTGCATTATAATTGTAGCGTGATTGATCAAATTACTCTCCATTAGTTGTAGTTCAGTTTAGGTTAAGTTTGATTGAGAATGGTGATGTTGCATATCAGTGTCCTTCCATGGTAATCAGAGATTGATGCTATCGGATTGAGAGATTTATTGAGTTTCAGATTGAATTGAGATCATAGGATTGTAGAGTGAAAGATTCTGAGCAAGTTTCGTGTTTATGGCGTGGCTTTTCATCGCGTGTAGAAGGAGAACGGTTTGGTGTAAACCTGCTCGTGCATGAGCTCTCATGGTGAATGAAACCCTAGGTTGCAGGTTCATTTGAAGAAGATAATGCCATAAGCGTTGGATCATTCTAAAATGGTTGACCAAGACTCATATCCTACGGTCCAGATTTGAACTGAAAATGAGAGGGAGATAGTGTGAACTAAACGCGGCGTTTCATTAATGTTGGCATCTGGGCTTACTGAGTGTCATGCTAATCCCACCCCCAATGTGTTAGGCCCAAACCATTTCAACGTGTTTTCGTTGTTATTTTCACCCCCTGGCATTTTCTTCTATTTCTTTTATTTCTGAATGAAGTTGGGCTTAAGCCAGAAGCGCTAATTGCACCCCTCATTGTTGGCCCATTGTGATTCTTAACTGGGGCGAGTTTCTGAATGCACCCCCCTCATTCATTTCATTCACTTTTATTTTCTTAATTTCATTTTAATATTTTACCATCTTTGAAAATTCATAAATAATTCATAAAAAATGCTTTTTAATCCATTCTTTTTACCATGTTTTCATTAAAATGTCTAGAATATTATAGGAGAATAAAATTTCATTTTTAGTTTTATTTCATATTTTTTACATATTTTCTAAAATAAATGTCACATTAAATAATTCATTTCATGCATTATTTTTATGATTTTTGTTCTCTCACATGATTTGATATTTTTTGATCATTCTTTTCATATTGTTTAGATGAGATATTAAGCTTGTAGAAATATTTTAGTTCCCATTTTTAGGAGTTAATTTTAGGTGATTAATAAATGCTTGAATATCATGAACAAAACTAGGGTTTTAGGTGACAACTTAGGAAGTTCAATTTTCTCCCTTAGGACTTAGGGTTTGAATAGATTAGTTATGGGACTATAGGGGCTATGGGTAGTTATTAGATCCCTTAGAGAAAAGTTAGGATTCCCCTACTGCTATTATTATTGTCTGTATATCTGCTGTCTGGTGTGGTGTGCCCTCTGGGGTTTATTGATTGTTTGTTTGGGTATTGGGTTTGTCTGGGGCCCTGGGGAAGCTGAAGAATTGTGGAGATGAAGCCATTGAAGATTCAAATGCTGAAGATCAACTGTCAGAGTTGAGGAGGAGCTTCTTGCTAGCAGTTGCTGAGGAGACTAGGGTTTAGGAGCTAGGCAGAGCTCTAGGTTAGAATGATTATTTCTCAAACATGGATTGCCTTGTCTGCATCCATTCTTCTCTGTGATTCAGAGTCTCTCTAAGACACTCACCCCCTTCCTTTGGAAGGCTTGGTGACAGTGTCTATGAGATAGAACTCTTGAGAGAAAATGCCTCTTGTGTTAGAAGCAGTCTGTTCACCACCTTTGGTAGTCAGCTGACTGCTTAACACCCAATTCACTCTTGTGACTAATCCCTCATCCTGGAGGTTTGAGCATGAAGAAAAGCCATTGCAGATGGAAGACTGATGATCAAAACCCTTGCCTGAAGGTCATGAAGATGGAGATTGATGCTTGTTGAAGCCTGTAGCTGATTGGAGATTGCTTGAAGCCAGTTGTTGATTTAGAGCTGCTGATGCTGTTTCTTTTGCTGTATTTCATTTGTTGATGTATTGATTGGTTTTCTGAACTGTATTGTTTGCTGTCTACCCTGTTGGGTTGAAAGTGAAGCCTGTTCACTTTCGCCTATTGTTTTCTAGGTTCGAGGTTGAGTGGGACTCCCTTGCCTCGCTTGTATTGCTGCATCCATGCATTTTACTGCTTTACTGTATATATCTGATATTGTTTCTGTTTCTGCCTATCCCTTAGGATCTCTGTTTCTCTCTGCGCAAGAGAGGAGCATGATAGACACTAGGTCTTAACCCATGCATGATAACATTAGGATAGTTTGTTTCCCTTCGCAACAGTAGGTTAGAAGTTCTGTCTCTTTTTTTTCTCAAAACAAACAGAAAAATACCATAAAGATTTCAAACCCAATAAAAGACACTTCTTTCGTAAAAGAATGTGAACTCATCAAAGCGTCATTTTTGTCCTCTTGGACTGTTAATCAGAAAAACCTTTTTCAGAAGGAATAAAATCAATCAAAACAGACTTGTGTCGTACGTGGCCCGAACTACGTTTGCTCTGATCTTTCAAGCTGTATGAAAGTACGTAGGCATAGGATGCGATATCCTAGCGAGCAACCTTCCCCTCCTTTCCCGTAGGTAGGCGAACTACGTTGACTCTGATTTCTCGTTCCAGACGGGAATACGTAGGCATAAAGTGCGATACTTTGCCGAGTCATTTTTATTTCCATTTTATTTTCTTTTTAACCCTTGACCTATAGTTTAGATAGAATAACAATCCATACCCGAAAACAAGCGTGGATCCCGTCGAGTACGACGGACGTGAGGGGTGCTAATACCTTCCCCTTGCGTAACCGACTCCCGAATCCAGGTTTTGGTTGCGATGACCATACCTTTCCCGTATTGTGCGAGGTTTACTCTGAGCGTTTCCTTTCCCTCCCGTGGGATAAATAACGCACGGTGGCGACTCTTCTGTTCAGCCGGCGCCGATTTTCGCAGTAGCGACAGCTGGCGACTCTGCTGGGGATCCAACGTCCCCTGGCTGCTAAGGACTGCGACGGTCCTTATGCATTTGGGATCCAACGTCCCTTGAGAGAGTCAATCCTAACGCTTGTTTTCCCGTCGAGGATTTTGTATGGAGTTATTGTATATTTCTAACCTTGTATTTTCAGCTTTATATATATTGTTTATTATTGCTGTATCTGGGGTGTGACGGGTGTTCTGATATTGAGAGATAAGCCGGACCTGGGCTTGAGTGCACCTAGAATTAGAGTAGAAATTAGTGGGCGCCCGCTTGCTTTGCTTGCTTTGGTGTCCCATGAAATCTACACTCAGACGAGGTTCCTCTGGTTGGCCTCCTGCCCCTTCCTTTGGTTGGCGTGGGTTGCTGGTTAGTTGGATTGTCGACTCTGGGGACCGATCATTTGGAAGTTGGCTGAGTGAGGCCTCTTCAGGATTTGATGATGCCACTCCTTCTGGGAATCGTATCATTAACCCTGAAAGTCTGTGACGCCGACGACCGCATAGGATGCCGTACCTTGTGCCAGTTATAGGGCCACCCACCTGTGAGGGGATTCAGGGTTATGCAGGTAACTAGACCTCCAGATTACCGGTTATTTCTTGATCAGAGATCCGGGTTATTTATGGAGAGTTATGAGGTCTGTCAGAGACCATTGGGAGAGTTATGAGGTCTGCCAAAGACCATTGGGAGTGTTCTGAGGTCTGGCAGAGACCAGTTGGAGAGTTATGAGGTCTATCAGAGACCAATTATGGATGTGATTTGAGGTCTAGCAGAGACCAGTTGGAGTTATGGTTTGAGGTCTGTCAGAGACCAGTGTTGGAGTTTTATTTTAGGTCTATCTGAGACCAGGGTTGATGACTTCTGGATGGTCTATCTGAGACCTTTCTTGATTGGGTTTAGGCTATTCAGCTGCAGCTTTGGTCCCCGTTGAATGTTACTTGCATTGCATCCCTGCATATACATTATCATTTGCATTTCACTAACGTGTGTCTGTGCTGCAGGTGCATTTGCATTTCCCTAGTTCTAGTGCCCAGACTTCTGAGTTTTGATCATGACTAGCCTACGGAGAACGGTTGCTTACAAATTGCCTACGCCTGATATTGTTCCTTTACTGGGGTTGATCTCTCTTGCTGATGAGGGTGTTCGTAGGAGTTTTCGGATGAGCTATGGTAGATTATTGAGATTGGTGTGCAAACCTACAGAGGTAGAGTTAGATGGGCTGTATGCTTTGATGCAATTCTACGACCCTGCTTTGAGGTGTTTTACGTTCTCTGACTTTATTATGGGACCAACCCTGGAGGAATACGCTGAGTATGTTGAGCTGCCTGTGCAGAACCAGGTTCCGTTCATTCATTATGATGCCAAGCCTAAGCCGGAGGAATTGGCAAAAGCCTTGCATGTTGATGCTTCTGAACTTGTGACTACTGTTTCCCGTGGAGTTCCAGGCTTCTCATTTCAGTTCTTAGTGGGTAAAGCCCAAGAGTACGCCAAGAATGGGTGCTGGGTTGCTTTCAATGCTGTGTTGGCCTTGTGCATCTATGGCATAGTACTATTCCCCAATATACCGGATTTTGTGGACTTCGATGCTTTCTACTTGTTCGCCGCTGGTAATCCTGTACCTACCTTACTCGGAGATCTCTACCATTCACTGCATTACAAGAATGAGAAGGGAAGAGGGAAGAATGTTCATCTTTGTGTACCCTTGTTGAGTATGTGGTTTGAGAGTCACCTTCCTAAGAGAGGATCTACTGCAGAGACTACAGTTCCAGTTGGTTGGCCAGAGCGTCTGATGAGGCTATCGTCGGAAGATATGGAGTGGTTTGATAGAGATTTGTTGGGATCCGAGCTCATCTTCAGTTGTTCTGGGTACCCTAATGTACCGTTGATAGGAAGAAAAGGGTGTATCAATTACAACCCTTCTCTATTCATTCGCCAGTTCGGATATGCGCTGAAGAATCCACCTCAGGAGGAAGAAGTACAGGAATCTCTGTACTTCACCGGTGACGTGAAGGGGGAGTTATTAGCCAAGTTGCGACATGCCTGGATGAGTATTAACCACAAAGGGAAGCCGTTGTTAGGAAAGAATGACTGTCAGGCCTATGCACCTTATAGAGCTTGGATTCAGGAGAGGGCTAGTCAGTTGAAGATGCCGTTTCCAGAGGCACCAATTCTTGATCCTATTCCGGTAGAAGAGCCGACCACTGTTTCTAGGGAAGTCTATGAACAAGTTGTGAGGGAGAAAGAAGCCTTAATGAAGATTAATGAAGGGTTAGAGCAAGAGCTAGCCCAGGCACGCAGTGAGAAGAACAAGGCCGTATATGCTTTCCAACAACAGATTGAGCTGGTAAACAGGTTAGGAGCTGAGTTGACCGAGGAAAAGAAGAAGCGTGAACGTCTGGGGCAAGAGTTCAGAAGTTCTCATGACATGCTGGAAGCCAAAAAGAAGGCGCTTGACGCAGCACACCGAGAGATATCTTCTTGCAATAAGACTTGGAATGCTACACTCACCAACAACAAGAAGAGGGAAGATAAGCTGAAGCAGCAAATTTCCGACCTCGAAGAGAAGTTGAAGTCTAGCATCAAGAAGTGTGAGGAGGAAGTGATGAACCGGTATAGTGTCCAGCATGCACTGAACAAGGCGATCAAATCTAGAGATGAAGCAGTGTCCCAGAAGCGAAAGTTAGAAGATTGCTTCGGAGAAGCAGCATGGGAAGAAACTGCTGAAGACGTACGCCGTGTCCTTAAGAAGAGAAACCAGCTTGTTGAAGGGCTGCTCGATCGACCAAGCCATCCGGAGACCAAGAAGTTGATAGAGGAGTACCAGACCTTTGGGAGGATCTGATCATTCCATTATTTGTATGCTTTATTTGCATAGTGCTGACCATCACCAGGATTGTTGGTTGAGGTCATGCCATCTTTGTACTCTCAGTGATATTGTACCCTGGGCTTATTGATTCTCTCTGCAATATACGAGGCTTTCTATGATTCAGCTCCGGTATTCTTATTGTCAACACTGTCACTGCACCGGCACCTTCGCACTAGAACTGGGGGAATGAACTTCCCTAATGCACAGACACATTGCATTGCATTCATATTCATCTTGCATAACAGGGAATCTTTGAATGGTGTCTTATCTCTTGCTCTGTACCAGGTACTTAACAGGATTCCAGATCAACATCCGCACCGCTATTCTACACGATCCAACTGTCGGAAAGTCATGGACCAGATTCAGAATGAGATGCAGGATGTACGCGAGAAGCTCGCCCTCTTCATGCAAACCATGGAGGCTATAGCAAAAGGGCAAGAGAACTTGCAGGCCATGGTCCAGCCTCTATTGGCTCGCAACGCTGGTCATGGTAACGAAGATCATCAGTCTGTCCGGGTTGATACTGCTCATGGAGACGGCACCCCCACGCCAGTGGCTCCGCCTGTCGTCAATGTGAATGCTGCTAACGTCAACAACGCTACCGCTGCTGTGAATGGTAACGTCGGAGTTGGAAATGAAACTGCTGTCCATAACGCTGGGCTGGGTGATGTCAATGTGGGAGATAATCTCGGAGGCAATGGCTTTGTCAACGCTGGGTTCGGATTCAACGATCAGGGATTCGACAATATTGGCAAGTATGGCTTTAATGCTCAAGGCTTTGGGCAAGATGGTTATGGTATGGTCAATCAGGGCTACGGAGGTTTTGGAAACGGAAACGGTGCTGGTTTTATGGCTGGTGGTCCTGCTGGAGGTGTTCAAGGGTATGGCAACAGAGGCCGAGTTCCGGGGATGAATCAGGTCAGAGCTGGACGTAATAATGCGTATGATGGATACGGGGCTGGAAACGGTATGTGGCAAGAGGATCAGCAGGAAGACGCCTTCTCTGGAGGGGGTTTTGAAGGGCCGATGGATGATTCTCAAAAGATTAGAATGCTGGAAGAGCAAATGAAAGGAGTCCTAAACCAGAGTGCTGTGGGTCTGGACATGGCAACTATGGGCTTGGTACCTGGGCTGAGGGTGCCGATCAAGTTCAAAGCGCCTGCGTTCGATAAGTACAAAGGAGATACATGCCCGAAAGTGCATGTACGAGCTTATTACAGAAAGATGTCTGCATACTCCACTGACGAAAGAATGCTCATGCATTTCTTTCAGGATAGCCTATCGGGTCCTTCCTTAGAGTGGTACATGGGGTTGGAGCCCACTGATATCAAGACTTGGAAGCAATTAGCGGAGGCGTTCGTAGCCCATTACAAATATAACAGTGACCTGGCACCCAATCGGGTCCAGTTGGCCGGGCTTTCGCAGAAGAAGGGGGAGAGTTTTAAAGAATACGCGCAAAGGTGGCGCGATATGGCTGCCAGGGTCCGTCCTCCTGTGGAAGATAAAGAAATGAACGACATGTTTGTTGGCACATTCACCGGGCTGTTTCATGATATGCTGTTTCATACGTCTCTGGCTAGTTTTTCAGATCTGATTCTGATGGGCGAAAAGATTGAGCGGAACATTAAGCAAGGAAAGTTCCAAGTTGACGAGTCAGCTGCATCTGGCAGTAATAGGAAAGCTTATGGTGGGCGCCGTCAGGGCGAAGCTAGTGCTGTATTTGGAGGCCGAGGCCGAGGCCGAGGCAGGGGAAGAAATCAATATCGTCAGCCGCAGCAAGTGTCGAGTGTCACCATCCCGTATCAACAGCAGCCAATCCAGCAACAACAACAGGTCCCAGGTCATAGTCTCTAGTGCTATACAAACTACAGACAAACCTAAAAAACAGTTCTTCCGTAAAAGACAGAAACCAAACTTCAAACCTTTTTGCCCCGTGGGCCCATAATTCAAAGGAATCTTTTTTGAAGAAAAGAGTGTCGTTAACTCCCAGTTCTACCGCAAACAGTAACGCCTAAGTCTCCAAGGGTCGAGCTGCATACACCGAACTGCTGGAACTGTTTGTTAACCCTACTCGAAAAAATAGATGAATCTGAATCCTCGTAATCCATATTATCCCGAACTACGTAAGCTCTGATCTCTCAAGCCTGTTGAGAGTACGTAGGCACAATACCGATTGGCGAGCCACCTTCCCCCACCCGTAGTTAGTCGAACTACGTTGACTTTGATTTCTCATTCTCTGATGAGAATACGTAGGCATAAAGCGCGACGCTTTGCTGAGTCATTTTCTTTTCTTTTCAGACCAGCCTTGATAGGTAGATAGTAAATAAACCCATCAGATAAACACAACAAGCATGGATCCCATCGAGTACGATGGACGTGAGGGGTGCTAATACCTTCCCCTTGTGTAACCGACACCCGAACCCAGACATGGTTGTGATGACCTTGTCTTATACCTCTTCGTCAGGTTTTTCCGACACCTTATTTTCCGCTCTGAGGGATAAATAACGAAAGGTGGCGACTCTTCTGTTTTGCCGACACCTTATTTTCGCGGTAGCGACAACAAGTTCCCTCAAGAGTTTACAAATAACACACAAATCGATTCCAGCATTGATGTATCCACTATTACACGTGCATAGTGACTTGTTTATCCTTTTGAAGCCTTCGTTTCAACCCTAGAGCATGTGCACACCATTTTGAAGATCCAACGGATTGAAATGTTGAAATATTTGACAAGGTGATGATAACCGCCCACCGCTATCATTCTTCCTATCCTATGGCACCCAAGAACCTAAAAGAAAATAGGGCAGCAAGTCAATATCTGCTAAACCGTTAAAGACATGATGACTTCAAAAGGGGAGAATCCAACATTTTGTGGAACGACATAATGGCAATCGTGCAGACTAAACTCAAACAGTAATTATTCATCACCATTAATCACATTCTCAGTGCAAATCAGGAGTTGTTTAAGTCGAAGTCATAGTCTTAATACCTCAGAGACCACGAGTATAAATATCGGCATTCTTGTCTCTTCATATGAACTTGTTGGAAGTCGGCAAATGCGGAAATCCCTGTCCTGACCTTGGTTTCATTGAGTTATGTGTTGTCCCCTCGCGAACTGAACAGGTCTTTAACTGAACTGAATCATACACGTGCCCTATAACTAGGGCTGGCAATGAACCGAACCAACTCGAAAATAGTTCAGAATTCGATTCGACAATTAAATCGTTGAACTAGGTTCATGAACCAAATGGGTTGAGTATGAGCGAAAAATTAAGTTCGTTAACTAAATGAGTTGAACTTGTACTATACATAGTTTGACTCGTTGGGTTCATGAGTCAACTCGATTACATATGAGAAGAATTATACTGTCTTTAAGATTAGGTTTAAATATTTACTCCAAATCTTAGACAAATTTAATCTTCAATTTAGTAGTTTTTGAATTAAACTCTCAAATGTATCTCTTGAAAGTTGTGTAGGTTTTGAATTAGTAGATTTCGAAGATAAAGTTAAATTTCAATATGATAACTTTTATTTTATTTTAATATTTTATTTTAAAAAAATATATTTATTTAAAATGTCAAATATACTAAAATATATATATATATATATATATATATATATATATATATATATATATATATATATATATATATATATATATATATATATATATATATATATATATATATATATATATATATATATATATATATATATATATATATATATATATATATATATATATATATATATATATATATATATATATATATATATATATATATATATATATATATATATATATATATATATATATATATATATATATATATATATATATTTAAAAAAAATAGTTTTTAAGTCCGTGAATCATGTGAGTTGAACCTAATGAGATGAACCTAACGAGTTGAACCGAATTGTTCGTGAACTTATAACGAGTTGAGTTTGAGCTGGAAAAAAAGTTCGTGTCGAACTCGAACTCGAACAATTCTTAACGAGTCGAGCCGAGCTGAGGTGAGTTCGACTCGACTCGACTCATTTCCAGCCCTACCTGTAATAGAAGAGGAACCTGTCATTAGAATCCAAATTTGCAGCAATTGTCAGCCATAAATCAAAGTACAACTAACAATAATTATCAGCAACAATTACCTCCTTCCAAAACCATCATCCAGTCTATCTGTTTCACAGGTTAATGAGGAGATGAATTGAAGTTTTGGGATATTCCAATTTTTTTTCTGAATTCTGTCGGCATAGGAAAGGAAACATTATCGCATTGATTCGCAAGGCATGGCCGTCTGAAGAAGGAAATAGCTTTGAGCCGCAACCACCATTTCTCAATTACACCTGTATCACAGTTATGGCAAGATTTGAAAGGCAATCTCAATAAGACGAAAAAATAAAGTTTCGAAACAGATTACAAGTGTTAACGTTACCTTCCAAAATGGTCCAAACATGATCCGCCTGATCTGGAAACCCCATCATTATTCTTCAATTCGCTTTGTACCCTGCAACTCTATATAAGAGATTAGGTCAGAACACACAGAGGAGGACCAATTCACAGCAATCCCAGATTTCCACAGAAAATCCCAAATCGAAAAAACCTAAAAAAATTGAAATAAGGGAGAAAACTCATCTCTTTAAAACCCTCATGCTTCTGTCCTCAACCACCTTCGGAGATCACCTCCGCCGTCGTGAATCCATCACCGGAAACACCGTTGAAACCCTCAAGCCTTCGCCGCGAACCATCCGTCCTTGAGAACCTTGTGAAATCCAAGGAGTCCGTAAGTCATTTTCAACTAACATTGATAATTTCGTTTTTGTTGTTTGTTTCATACAGGAGATCCAAATAGCATTAGAAGAAGAGGTAGAAGGAAAGACAGAAAAAAAATGATGAAGAAATTGGAGAAAGGCAAGAAGAAGATGAAACGAGGAAGAGAGAAGATGAATGCGGAAGAAAAAGAGCAGTGACGATTTGGGGGGAAAATGGCTTAGGGTTTTTGTTTTATTTTTTATTGTAATTAATGTAATTATATTGTAAGCCGCACAACACACACATCACGTACACCCTCACGTCATCACCGTATGATCCGTCATCAGATCACATCCTGGGACCTTCACCTGAGTAACCCCACCGTAACCCATACGCCTGCACGCACCCAATCAATCTGCCTCATAATCCCTCATTAACCCATTAATCTACCATTAACTCCCTTAATTTTCTAATTAATCCATTTAAAACTCTTAATCTCTCCTATTTAAATCTAATAAGATTTTTTAATTAAACAAACTAATAAAAAACCTATTTTATTTAAATTTCACCCCTTTTATATTTAGTTTATTTTGAACAACTTTCTTTTAACTAATTAACTTATATTTCAATTTATTCACTTTTTTATTTAATCAATTTAATAAACCTTTTATAATATAATCAAAAAAAGTTATTTCATTTAATTTTAATATAACCTTTTATTTAATAAAAATCTCCTTAATAATAGATAATAAAACTTCTTTTTAATAATCAATAACCAATTTATCTAATAAATAATTTATTTATCAGAAACTATTCCTATCCAACTTAAGTAATCCAATTTCACTAAAAAAATACTTTTATAATTTAATTCAACATTTTCCTTAAAATCAATCTCACCAAAAAAAAATATAATATAACTTTCTTCAAATTAATCCTACTAAAATTAATCAACGTCGCCTGAAATCACTCTGCACGCTTTTGTCTCTCAGCACCCACTCGATTATTCACATCTCACACTTCTATGTTTTAGAAATTTTATTTATTTGTATGCCTTTACTTTATCCGCAATTTATCTTATCGCATTGCATGCATGTCCAAAGGAAGAATTTGCGCATGACGTAAAACTTGTGCCTATGCATTTCATTTGCATCATAATCCTCACTCGATCCTTGATCCTTTTCAAGTTGATCGCTTAAGTTTAGATCCTACCCCATAAGGAGGACCTTTTTCTTTTATCTTTTACAACTTAGAATAAACTTAATCAACTCAACTCAAACTATTTCAAACAATTAGAGAATAAGGTGTTAGTCATCTTGACAGTCGAGATGAATCTCATTCCCCATAACAATACAATCGAGATGTATGAAATTTTCCGCTTGAGGGAGATAGTGGCGTACTCGTCGATGATTCTGAGTGCTTGAGCCTTTTTCTCAAGACGATGCAAAGACCATTTTCCTACAAGTTATAGTGGTTAAGTTGAGTAATCTCCCTTAAGATGACAACTCGTATTTTCTCCTAGAACCAATCAATCAACAACCCTTATCCCTTTGGAACTTGGACCACTGTCAATGATTCCTCAAACCCTTTAGGGGAACTACAAATACTCTGATTCCATTCCCGTCAGGATATGTAGGCACAAGATGCAACGTCTTGGCGAGTATACTTAGAATTAAACCATTAGGTCTTTACCATTAAGTAGATAACCCATAGAAATAAACAACATAAAACAAGAGGTTCCTGTAGAGTACTATAGAAACTTAGGATGCTAGCACCTTCCCTAAGTTTAACCAACCCTCGAACCTAAACTCTCTAGCTTTTGCATTTGCATTGCATTATGGGTAATTCGACCTTTTTCCCTTCCTTTAGACAAATAAAATACCGATGGTGAACTAAATGAACTAAGATTCAAATTAATTAATAATTTGACATCCAATTCTCACCGCGATAGAAAGGACGACTTCACTGGGGAACTATCCTTACGGGTTTCCCTAACTTGTTTTGTTTGCTTGTTTATATATATATATATATATATATATATATATATATATATATATATATATATATATATATATATATATATATATATATATATATATATATATATATATATATATATATATATATATATATATATATATATATATATATATATATATATATATATATATATATATATATATATATATATATATATATATATATATATATATATATATATATATATATATATATATATATATATATATATATATATATATATATATATATATATATATATATATATATATATATATATATATATATATATATATATATATATATATATATATATATATATGTTTATTTGTATAATTGCTTATTTATTGCTTTTGGGTTGATGTCCTTGAGTGGTGAGAAAAAATCCTACACTCTCACTTGAGCAAACTTATTATAGGAAGGTGATATATTCGACGAGGCTTATAGGGAGTGAGTCCCGACCAAGCTGACTTGAGAATCACCGCTCAGTTGAGGCCCTCTCGAAATGGTACTGTTGAACGAGTCAGTCGAGAAAACATTCACTATTTTCGACCTTGGAGCCTATCATACTGAGGACCGTAGTTACCTTTAACCCCACTTGGCCTTTATTAGAATGTAGTGCGAGGACTATGAGGGAGTAGTCCCAAAATAGTTTCTACGCGATACTACACTCAAAAGAGGTTCTCTTGAGAATATTATTAACCACCGAATTAGTCGGGAGATTGATAATATCCGAAATATGGACTAATGATTTTGGGCACCTTTTTTAGAACCTTGTTCTATGGATACAATCCACCTTTATTCCACACCCTTTGGGATGGGTATACCCTTTTCTCCATGCTCGTTGCAAACCTAGGGTCTCCTTGTTTGTTTATCTTTGTGTCTCTATATGCTTACCTGTGTTTGCTGCATCCATAAAGCATCATATCGCATTAGTTTCATGGAATCCCGAGTTTTATTTATAAACATTACATAACCAATATGGATTACAATAGAAAAATATTTTGAAATATTCTTTTTAAGAGTCCTAACTTGGACGACCTAAGGAAATTGGGAGCTCAAATTGAAGAATCAAGAAAACTCAAAGACAAGTTCGAGGGACTTTCATTATCATTAAAGATCCAAACGAACAACAAATTTTCCAACAAGATATGGAGGATTTATTTTCCTCTATCAAACTACTCCTTAAGAATTGATCATGGACAAACTTATCTTCAAGAAAGTCCAGATAGAAGAGCAGATCAAGAAGCAATACAAGACTTCCTTAGGACTTTATCAGCTTTTATTTAGTTATTATGTCAGGACTCTAATGAGAATATTCGCTTGTAATCCATTATCAAAAAAAATAATAAATGAGTTTTCTTTGGTACTCTGTGACGTTTGTAAATACTCGAGTTCCACGAAACCACTTTTCTGTATTTTGCATCAGCATCCCTCATTTAGCATTTGCATGTGCATGTGTTTCTTCTCCGTTGTGGCTCATCCGGCTTTCTGTCTTTGCCTCGTCAGTTGACATCTGGACCATCTGACCAAGCTTGAAGTACTTACTGAAGGATAGTAAAGAGAACAAAAGATATGGATCCCATGACCAGTTTCAGAGTGGTGTCTAATTCAATATTCGATCTTCCTTTTGATGACAATGTTCAATAAGTGGATGTCCATATGCAACCTCAGCCTTGGCAAGACGACATGTTTGTTCAAGTTAATGAAAGGGATTCCCAGTTTCCGCGGTGTGCATCATATCTTCAGAATGTTCATACTAAGATGAAGATGGACGATCCTAGAGTTATAGCAACTGAGAAAGGATTTCGCGATCTCGAAGAACAATCGAAGGTGGTGAAAAGGGCTGATACACATGGTCTCAAGGCTCATAACCTATGTCTAGTTCCAGGAGTGGTTATTCCTCTAGAGTTCAAGATGCTTGTCTTCAAAGTATACAAGGGCATTAGTTGTCCGAGATACCATTTGACGATGTTTTGTCAGAAGATGACCACTTATATTGAGAATGACAAACTGATGATTCACTGCTTTCAAGAAAGTTTATATGGGGGATCCTTGATATGTTATATGAAGCTACAAAGCAACCATGTTTAGTCTTCGGAAGACTTAGCTATTGCTTTTATGAAACCATACAATTACAATTTGGATATAGCTCCAAATAGTAAGAATGACGATGAATCTTTCAGAGAATTGGTAGTTCCAATATCTTATTCTCAACACCGGTATGCAGTGCTTGCTCAGTGCAAACAACGACTACCTCATAAGCAGAGGTTGACCTCTCCAGATCGACAACAGAATCGACGGGTTCGAAGACGGTTTCGTAATCAGAAGATACCTCTGGATATTCCGAAAGAAGAAACTCGTTGGTTTGATCATATCCCGACGACGTACCGTCAACTATGGTCTTATTTTGCTAGAAACTCTGTAATGACACCCAGAAGGACTAAAATAAAGAAGTCTCGCCCACCTTGGTTCAACCAGAACGCCAGCTGTGAATTTCACGATGGAGCAACGGGGCATTCGATTGAAGAATCATGGGATTCCAAGAGAAAGTTCAAGAGATTATGGACGACAAAGTGTTGACCTTCAAAGGTAGAGGCCCACGTGTGAATGAAACACCGTTACATTGACGAATATGAAAACTTAATAAAATCCAAGAGAAAGGCTTGTCTGGCTTTTCACTTTATTTCGCTTATGTGTATTTCATTTCTTTGATTAAAAGCATGATTGGCTTGTAAGAGCTTGTTATTTTGAATAATTAATGCAATAAAATGTGCGTCTTGAAGAAATCCATTCGTTCTCACTCGTACAATGTTTTTCATAATTTATAATGCCGACTGTACCCAATTTTTTTCACTTTGATGAATAATTGGAAAGAAGGATGACAAAGTAAAACGCCAGGTCTCTTGTGGTATGCTTTTGAATAAGACCCTATTGACGATGTAAGGCATTGTTTCAAACCTCCTAAACTCCAGAAACATAAGGAAATCCCTCTTTAGCTCCTTTAAACCTTGATGAAGGATCTTTTCCGAAATCAAAACCTCGTTTCAACCTGGGGCAGGGTAGCTTACAGATAGAATTTCCAAAATGAACATCTTTCAAAAATTGGGTGGGCACAAATATACTTTGACCCTTATTCCTTTGTTTTACAAATCATAAACTAAGCCCAGATACAACCCTCAAAAGTTCTAATTGAAGTAAGGTTTATCTAGAAAGCATACACAATGAGATAACGTTTCCTGACTCCTATGAGCTACGCTCAATTTGGCGTTGGTGTTATAAATTTAAATTTATATCCTAACTAGTGATTTTGTCACAAGTTATCGCGATATCTCTTTTCAAAACTTCAAGACGAACATGTATATTGCATTAACAGTTTCAGAATTAACATTTCTGACCTACTAACTTTGCTTGATATCTTAGAAAGATTACGTGAAAACATAACCGATTAAAATTTGAGGACTTTGTGGACCTGGGGCAAGTTGTGTCCAGGTTTCTCACTAATACAAGTTTGAGCTCATCTATAGAGCTATTTTCGAAGACTCGGTCATAACACCGTAAATCAGGGGCAGTTACATCGAGCTTCTGCGAATCTCTCCAAGAGTTTGAAAATGTTGGAACATGTTGGACCCCACCTTCTCTGTAAAATCCTCTTTGAACGACTTTTTTCTCATAAGGCATGTACTCTGGTGCATTTGAGAAATGAAGATTACGTTACCCATTCACAATGTTTATTATTCAAAATGGAGACTATTACGCGGTTCATCAAGATCAAAACCATCTTCTTCATGTCCTCGGTGAATTTTACTTCACGTGGTCATGATTCCTCTAATAGATCCCTATGTCAAGCAGTGATAATCAATGTAAGAAACCTCCGGTTGGTGACATGGGAATCCCCAGTGAGCTGATTAGCTTCACCCCTCCAGCGAAGTGGACGTCATTTCACTCCTTAGTGGATCTTTTACAACGTCGATCTTCCCTAGCAAAGAGGATGTTTATTTCATCCCCATTGAAGTTCCAATTCTGACATGTTAAACAACTATGTTAACTCATAGTTCCCCTTTGAAGTGGATATTTATTTTATCTCATGTGAGACCTCCATTCGGGTATCTCTATCTACAACTCAAATGAGAATCTCTCCAGTGAAGCAGATATTTATTTTATCCGTGAAGTTCATCCAACTATGAGTTTGATTCGCTCCTTTTAGATCCTTATCCTTATCTCCAATATGATAACCAAGACTTATCAAGATGTTATATCCTCAAGCGGGATGTTTTCTATTCCTCAGAGAGGTTTTGAAGCCTTGAAGCAGGATTGTGATCTCGTATTTGGTTCTCCGCCTATCCCCATTGGCACTTCTATCTTCGAAGATTGGTAGGATGTTTGTTCCGAGATTTTTATTTCATCTCTGGTTCCTTCGTTTGTTTTGTCAGTATAGGCATACGCATAGCATATAGATAGATGGCATGGCATGTGCATTTTGCATCTGTGTGTTTGTTTGTTCTATCACTTTGGCCGTGTTTGTCCCTAAGTGACTGGGTGTGTCTTCTCCCTCCAAGTAGATTCGTCATAAAGACCTGGAATTGAGTCTTAATCTCCTTCAACCTCATAGTTAACTTAGGGTTGACCAGATAAAAACCCTAGTTGCACCACCTTTGATTGTGGCTTCTTAAACTTGATATAATGACTTGAACAAGCTCTTCAATGACCCTCAAGACATTCAATGAGCTTATATAATATTCCCCATCTGTAACCATGAACTCAATATTCTCTGATGATCTTCACATGGTCTCCAAGATAGGAGGTGAACCCCATTCATTCACCTGCTCTTTCAATGAACTTTAGCTTTCTTCTGATGATGATAAGCACTTGATAGCTTCAATAAGACTCGTGATTAGGCTTGGAAACTTTGGTAATCTCCTCTTGCTAGGAACACCTCTCTCAATCCCCTGCAAATGGACAATGGTATGAAAAATGCAAATGCTAATGCTATGAAAATGCAATGAAACATAAACCAGGTTAGAAAAAGGATGGGAAAATTTTGGGGTGCAACAGCTGCCCCTATTTAAGCGACTTGGACCTGACTGGGTGAAAAGCGAACGACTTTCACACAATCAAGATAAAAGACGGTTGAATAGCAACAAACCCGGAAATTTGCTAACCACATAAATAAACTGCAAACTCTGAAAAGGAATAACAATCTCCGAAGATATCTGAATAATCACAAGAATACTCCACTGGGGAAGAGAAGCTTAAACCAAGCAACTCTGGCAAGGAGAAAAGAGAAAATGAACCAAGTAACTCTGCTTGGGGAAAACAGTAATAGGATGAACGCATTCATCAACAGCTGCGCCATGGTCTGGATACCATATAGGCTGAAGGGTAACCTTTCAACTTGCCGGAATCTGGATACTCAACTTAATGACCGGAGCCTGGATACTCGACGAGAAAATGACCGGAGCCCGAATACTCAATGAAAGAAGGAACCGGAGTCTGAATGATCAACGTAGAATAGGGAATACCACGAATTGGAAATTAACTGGAGCCTGGATACTCAATGTACAACCGGAGCCTGGACACTCAACGTACAAACCGGAGTGTGGATGCTCAACGAAACAAACCGGAGCCTGGATGCTCAACGTAACAAACCGGAATGAACCGGAGCCTGGATGCTCAACGGACAAGGCAACATATCACAAATATACTTATCAAGACTTGAATACCACACTATCTTTATCAGAGTCTGGATACTCGACGGAAAAAAGAATTCATTGCAAACTGGGAACTTACCGGAGTCTGGATACTCGACGAAATATGACTGGAGTCTGGATACTCAACGGACAGTGGAACCGAAGCCTGGATGCTCAACATAATAGCCGGAGCCTGGATGCTCATCAATTTCTTCTTCGGCTTGAAATATTGGGTGATCAAAGTCGAAGTGAGTCATAGAAGGTTCTTGATCGGTGTCATTTGTAATGTGGATCCTACAATGATAATGGTTGAATGCTTCAAATGATATGCAATACAAAACCACATTGCCATTTTATTGTTTAAACATAAAACGGGAATAACAAGGATCACAAAATTTGAATGAGAAATAACGTCCTTTGATTTATTGCCAAAAATGTTCAATTATAAACAAGCAAGGCCCTGACAAAATACCCCTATGCTCCGGGTAGAACATAGGTTCGTACAATAATCGGGAAAACATATCATTAATGTTCAGTAGTCACTTGAATGAACTCCTGCATAGACCAATTGTGCAGACTCTGTCATGGTGTGCAAGGCTTGACCCAAGCATCCATGTCGCAATCGCTATCCCCCTCTTCACAATCTGAAACAGCGTTGATGCGTTCAAAAATGACACCTCCCAGGGTGAACAGCACTGGTCCTTTATAGCGTGATGCGCTCTATGAGGATGATGAGGCAGATGGGTTGTACCCCAAGCCAAACTTATCCTGCTTGTTGGGGATGTCAAGCACCTGGCCCCAACCTTGTGCTGCCCTAGACTGCACTGCCGCCTGGGCTTCCTTGAAAGAAGATATGGCCACCTCGGGCGCTTTGCTCGTTACAGGAGACTTGTCCTTAACCTGGACCGTTTGAAACGCTTGATAGAGAGTTTCGTGGATCTCCCCATCCACTTCCACATATTTGAACGATGATAAATGGCTAACCATTATGTCTTCTTCCCCACATACGGTAACAATGCTGCCACCAACCATATATTTAAGTTTTTGATGCAGCGTGGAGGTCACAGCTCCCGCTGTGTGGATACATGGACGACCTAATAGACAACTATAGGCCGGCTAGATGTCCATTATGTAAAACACTGCATCGAATACCTCAGGCCCCACCTGAATAGGCAGTGTCACCTCTCCGAACACTGACCATCTGGTTCCGTCGAAAGCTCTCACCACTAAATCACTAGGCATACACATCAGCCCTCGAGTGTCTAGTTTCATTAATGCTTTCTTAGGAAGTACATTTAGAGATGACCCGGTGTCCACCAAAACATGGGACGTAACAGCTCCAGACATTCAATTGAAATATGCAACGTGCTGTTGTGATTCCTGCCCTTCGGCGTCAACTCTAGGTCTATAAAACCAAGACCATTCCCTGTGTTTACGTGTGCGACAACTCCTTCGAGTTGGTTTACTAAAATTTCTTGAGGCACGTACGCAATATTCAATATCCTTAGCAACACATTGCGATGCGCTTCCAAGCATAGCAACAATGACAATATGGAAATTTTAGAAGGAGTTTGCTGTAAATGGTCGACTATCTTGTAGGCACTCTTTCTTATTAGCCTCATAAACTCTTCTACATCTTTTGCCAACAGTTCTTTCTCTCCAGCCTGAGAGGTTTCTTCCACGACCATTTTACCCTTTCCTTTGTCTGCTTTATCATCCACCATTTCGGGTGGTGAAAAGACTCGACCACTTCGGGTAATTCCTCCTGCACCGACCAGATTCTCCACTGACTCAACAGGCGGACTCTTCAAATCTGGCTTTTGTCCGTTACAATATACCTCAGCTCCATAATTCCATGGAATAGCCCTGGTATCCTCAAAAGGCACGGGACCAACTTTTGTAATTACAATCGTCGGTTGTCTAGGAGCAGAAATGGTAATAGTTTTATACAGAATGGAGATCATCGCAATCTCATCCCTCTTCTCAGTTACCAACTCTTTATATTTACTCTCAAGATCCCGATCAAACTGTAGTTCCCCTCCATCCATCATACGTTGAATACAAACCTTCAAATGCACGCATCCCTCAGGATCATTCAGACATTCGATGCAATCTTCAGAACATCCCAGGTAAACACCCCCTTTCAACAACCTAGCTTTTACGAAGCTCAACGGTGTCTTCAGCTCACTAACGTCTGCTATAAATCTAAATCATCATCCTCAATGATCGCACTGACTCCAACTTGTCCCTGGTTTGGCATAGGATTCTATATGACGTTGGGAGCGTCATTGGAGAAATTTATTGCCTTGCTATCGATCAAGTCTTGCACTTTATGCTTGAATGCTTGAATGCTTTGCAATTATCGATAGTGTGCCTCGGGGCACCTGAATGAAATTCGCAATGGGCGTTCACATCATACCCAGGTGGAGGTGGCCCAGTCAACGGAGCTAGGGTTCTCTTCTGTATAAGTTGCAATTGCAGCAAAGTCTGGAGTAACTGCGAGTACGACATTGGCGGCACGTCGAACTGTCTATTTGTCGTCTGACCTAGAAACCTTTTATACCCTTGTTGATTCTGCTGTTGTCGCAGTTGTTGTTTTTATTGTGGAACGGCAGGAATTGTTATACTGGCGACTTGTTGACGCTGATTATTCTGAGACTGACCTCTTCCCCTTCCCCAAGAACTAGACACAGAACTAGTCTCACCTTCTCGCTTTTTACCACCAAACGCCTTCTTCCCTTCTCCAGCTGAGGGCACTTCGCTTGACTGAATCTTCCCGAGCTTGATGCTATTCTCCACCCTTTCTTCGGTGATTATTAAATCAGAGAAGCTACCTGACATGTTACTGACGAGCTTCTCGTAGTAAACACACGGTAGAGTAGCGACGAACAGATTGATTAACTCACGCTCCACCATTGGAGGTTGTACTCGTGCCGCGAGTTCACGCCACCTTTGGGCGTACTCCTTGAAGCACTCATTATTCCGCTGGGAAAGATTATGAAGTTGGACCCTATTGGGAGCAAGGTCACTGTTATATTGGTAATGTTTTACAAATGCCTCAACCAGGTCCCTCCAGCTTCGGATATTGATGGGCTCCAGCCCCATATACCATTCAAGGGACAGCCCGGCCAAGCTGTCCTAGAAGAAGTGCATCAGCAGTTTCTCATCGTCCGAATATGCGGACATCTTCCGGTAGTAGGAGCGCAAGTGGACTCTTGGGCACGTGGTGCCTTTATATTTGTCAAAGTCAGGGACTTTGAACTTTAGAGGCACTTTTAGGTCGGGGATAAGTCCCAGATTAGCCATATCAAAGCCGATGGCATTTTGGTTCTCTAGAGACCTCATCTTTTCCTCAATCAACTTGATCCTCCTATCAGATTCAGAAGGCAACTTAGCACCCAAAGCCCTCGGTGTGAACACATCATCCTGTATGTCTTTATTCCATAACTGATCCATATTACCATGTGCAACACAGGCGGCACCAGGCCCATGAACATTCCCGTTAGCAGCATTACCATTTCCAGTATTACCATTTCCAGGATTCCCAAAACCAATGTTATCGAAACCAGTAACATTACCAGAACCAACGACATTTCCATTACCATTACCATTCCCTCCAGCAGTAGGGATAACCAAATTAGGCATAGAGCGGGAATGAAGAGTCCCATTCTCATTGAGAGGGGGATTAGCAGTCTGTCCTCCATGAAGAACACCGTTGCTGTCAACTCGTGCAATCAAGGGATGCACCAGAGTACAGAGTTGTTCCTGTCTGTTAGCCACCCCTTGCATGAGGTCCATGAACTGAGTCATCCTTTCCCTGAACTCTTGCATCTCGGCTTGAATTTGCTCCATCACTCTTCTCTGATTTCCCTGGGTAGCGTACCGGTGAGTTGTTTGATCAGCAATCCTGAAACACACTAACGGAGAAACATAGATGAGATCAATGGTTCTGTTGTACCTGCAATGCAAAAATGATATGCAAACATGCATTTATGCAACAGGGAAATTTCCCCCTCAATTCTAGTTCCGGGAGAAAGCACGACGATGGAAAACCCCATAGACAAGCAATAGTAGAAACTCCTCATATATGGAAAGTGACGCAGGCAGTGTACAATCGTATCAACTGGGTACAATAAGAAAGGACCTCAACCAACAAGCCTGGTGATGATCCATACAACAAGCATAAGCAACAACTACAGATAGACCGAAAGATAATCAAGCTGGATGATGAGACTGGAAATCCTCTAACAACTCCTGCGTCTCGGGGTGATCTGGTCTAGTGAGTAGCCTCTGAATAAGCAGCTCCCGCTGGCTAATGGTGCACTATAGGCCCTCAGCGTAGTCCTCCTAGACCCCTCCCCCAAAACAATCTTCAAGCTTGCATCTTTTGGAATCAGCTCTTAGCCTGCAATCCTCCAAGTTTACAATAGCTTCATTCAGTCTGTACTCGATGTCACGCCTGAGTGAGGCCTATGCTGAAATCTTCTCGTCTTTGGCTCTCGACTGAGTCTTCAATTTTTTGATCTGCAACTTTAACTTATCTTGACGCTCTTTATTGTTGGACAAGGTGGCGTTCCACTGGGCGTTGAACTTGGAGATCTCTGAGTAGGCTTTATCCAAGTCCTGCTTTTTGGAAGCGAGCACACTACTAACAGCTTTCAGATCTAGACCCAATCATTCCCGGGATTTAATCTGCTTGGTCAAGTCTGTGCCCAACTTGTTCACTAACTCAGCCTATTTCTTCAAAGAATAGGTTGCGTCGGTCTTCTCACTTCGGAGCTGAGCAATCTCTTTCTCTAACTCCTCATTAGCTTTCCGTAGCTCCTCTTTCTCGGCCCATAACTGGTTGTACTTATGAATGTCCACAGTGGTCGACTCCTCAATCATGAGGGGATATAAAGGCGCCACTGAAGGAAACGGCATCAGCAACCTCTTCGCTCTATCGTGAATCCAGCTCAAGTAGGGATCATAGGCTCGGCTATTACTCTTTCCCAGCAATGCTTTTCCTCTCCTGTGAATATTGTTCCAAGCGTGCTCAAGTTTACCCAGTGTATCACTATCCAACAGCCCGGTGAGGTACAGAGATTCCTGTACCTCTTCTTCCTTGGGAGGATCTTTCAATGCATATCCAAACTACCTAACCAACAACGATGGATTGTAGTTGATTCACCCCTTCCTTCCGACCAAAGGGACGTTAGGAAATCCGCTGCAGCTATAGATGATTTCTGTACCAAGTATATTCCTATCAAACCAAGTGATGTTCTCAGCTGACAAACCCATCAGACGTTCACACCACTCTGACGTACCTGCAGAAGTAACAAAAGGACCTGTCTTGGGCATATGACTGGAAAACCATCTGTATAGTAAGTGAACACAACATGACACATTTTTCCCCCCTTCGGTTCTCATTCTTGTAGTGAACCGAGTGATAAACGTCACCGAGCAATGTAGGTATTGGGTTCTCTGAGGCCAATAAGTAGAAAGCATCCGTATCCACGAAATCTGAAAGATTAGGGAAAAATATAATACCGTAGATAAAGAGAGCTAGAATGGCGCTAAATACGATCCAACAACCGTCCTTGGCACACTGCTGAGCTTTCTCTACCAAAAAGGGCAAAGGAAAACCAAACATCCCAAGCCTTTTGATCATCTTCCCTTCTAACTCTAAAGCATCCAGATGCAGAATAGCAGCGAGCTTAGCCAGATTAGGCTCAGCGTCAGTATGGAAGAACGACATCTGATCCAGAATAGGCACATCTAACAATGCAGAATACTCCTCCAGAGTAGGAGCCAGAACATAATCAGGAAAGACAAAACACCTCAGCTGGGCGTCATAAAACTGTAGAAGAGTATAGATACCACTAATCTCATATGCTGAAGGTTTACAAATGCATCTCAACAGTCTCCCATAATATTGCCTGAAGTCTTTTGTCTCCTTCTTATCGGCCATAGCAATCAAACTCAACAAAGGACTGATATCTGGAGCTGGAAACCTGTAAGCCACTGCCCTCTTCAAGGGTTCCATGTCGGAAATAATGAACAAGATCACTAGAATCATGGGAGGAAATATGCACCTGTAACATAAACACATGTTAATGAGATGCAGATGAAAAATGCAAAATGCAAAATGCAAACAAGGAATCAAGATTGGGTTGCTGTAGCTTGAGAAGAACCGGCGCTTCACTTTGACAGGAATAATAGCACAGCTCTGACAATAGGAACCACTGATATCAATAACTCAGATTCACACTACAAAGAGAACCGGGTAATCTAAAAGTCAAGGTTTCCTGCATAACCCAATCCCTCTCACAGGTATGGACCTATCCATTGATAAGGTTCAGCATCCTATGCGTTCATCAGCGTCACAGACTTTCAAGAAATGATGATACGTTCACCATTTATGGTTTGGCATCATCATCTCCTGAAGAGGCCTCACTTAGCTGAATCACAAATGATCGGTCCCCAGAGTCGACAACTCTCCAATCCAAAATCCTGACTGATCCAAAGGATCGGAAGGGAAATCATCAAAGAGAATCTCGTCTGAGCGCGGATTTCATGGGGAACTGTGTTTGCTAAGCAAACAGGCCCCCACTAGAACAGAACCTCCCTCCCCACCTCACAACAATAATGATACATAATGCTGAAAATAAATGCGGGAAAGTAAAAATAAAGTACAACACATATATATATACACACCCAAAATAAACAAACAAGCGTTAGGATTGACTCGCATAGGGAACCGTTGGAGTCCCCAGCAGAGTCGCCAGCTGTCGCTACTGCGAAAAAAGGTGCCAGCAATAATAGAAGAGTGACCACCGTTCGTTATTTATCCCAACAAGGGAAAGGAATAGATCAGAGAAAACTTGACGAAAAAGGGATAAGATTGGTCATCATAACCAAATCTCGGGTTCGGGAGTCAGTTACGCAAGGGGAAGGTATTAGCACCCCTCACGTCCGTCGTACTCGACGGGATCCATGCTTTGTTGTCTATCTAAAATATGATTAAAACTATCTGACTAAAGGTCTCAGGGATAAAAGAAAAGAAAACAGACTCGGCATAGCGTCACCGCTATGTGCCTACGTATTCCCGTCTGGTACGAGATATCAGAGTCAATGTGGTTCGGCTAACTACGGGTGAAAGTGGGGAAAGGTTGCTCTCTAAGACATCGCGTCTTGTGCCTACGTATTCTCATCTGGTATGAGAAATCAGAGAAAACATAGTTCAGGCAAATAAGAACACCGGTTGGTTCAATGGTTTTTACCCGAGTAGGGTTAACAAATAGTTCCAGCAGTTAGGCATATGCAGCTCGACCCTTGGAGACTTAGGCGTTGCCTGCTCGCGGTAGAACTAAGAGTTAACGAAACTCTTGTTTATGAAAAAAAATTTCCATTGTTAAGGGTCCCAAAGGACAAAATGAAGTTTGATCATTTGTTTTTGTGTCTTTTAAGGAGAAGTGTTTTTTTTGAATTGTTTGTAATTTATATTGCACTGGAGACTATGACTTAAGAGTGAATGCGTCGCATATCGTCCTAAGGATGTACACTAAACACTCTAAGCAATTGAGAGGTAACCCCCCAACCACTATTTCCCAAGTACTTAAGGCACGTAACGCACAACATTCGTTAGCCTTTATTAATTATTTTAGATTTGTTTTGAGATGAGAAGAGAGAGAGGACAAACTAAAGGGAACTAGAATCAAACATAGTAGTTGTCATGCAAAATGGTCCTAAGGTTAGGATTAAGAAGGGAATTCTATCCTATTTGTTATCATGCAAAGGATTCAACCTAATGTATATCATAACTATCCTTAATCAAGGAAGTGAGAATTCCTAAGGGAACATGGTAAGGAAAGAGAAGAAAAAATCAACATGAAATAATACATGAAATAGAAATGAATGAATGAATGCATATGCAATGCAACACACAAGAAAAGGGAGGAAATTGTGTGGGGGTGAAAACCTCCATAATCTCATCTAAACCTTTATTGCAAGAAAAAGATGCACAAAGAGAAAATAACACACAACCAAAGGGAGGAAATTGTGTGGGGTGAAAACCTCCACAAGCTCATCTCAACCTTTAATGCAAGTAAAGTGTAAAACAAACCCTAAAGTCTACAACTTGAACATGGGATGAATCATAAACTAAAAGAGAGTTTGGAGAAGAATAGAAAATAGCCATGGTATCCCTAATGTGATTCAACCAAAGTCTCATTATGACTTGTGCCAAAAGATGCACAAAATGTGTCCTCATGGTTCACCATTCAAGTCAAGCTTCAAATACATCCTAAGGAGGGATTAAGAAACTTTAAATGGTGCTCCAAGGTCCTTGGACAGAAAGGGGGATGAAAGGAGAGTGCACAAACTCAATCACAAGATTAACAAAAGAAAATGCAAGTTCATGTACAAGATAAAGCAAAATATGTATCATGAAAACCCTAATTGAAATGCCTAAAAGAAAGCCAAACTTAAACAAGTTATGGACATAATTAGAACCCAAAATTGTACATACAAACACCTTATTATGTATATGACATGAATACACAAAGATTGGATGCTTAAACGTTGCACAAAACCCAAATAAAACACAAATAAGTTCATGTATCAAGGTGAAAACCATACAAGGGTAGGCTAGAATGTAAAATACACTAAAAATAGCACACAAATCCTAAAAATGCCAAATAAAATCCTAGATGTCCCCTAAGGTGTTAGAACCAGGGGCCAAAGCTATGGGGAAAAATTCTAAACAAGACTAGGCAAACTGAGGGCAAGTTCTAAGGGATACCCTAAAAGCAAGGGTAAATCGAGGGTCCAAAAGATCAAGCTAAAACCCTAACCAAATGATAATAAAACCAGGGGTAAAAATGTCACAAACTTCAATTAATATGCCATGGATATGCACAAGAAAAATCAAACATTAATATTAACATTTCATCACAAAATAAAATCAAGAACATGAGATATGCATTTTTCAATTCACATAAAATACCTCAAAATGGAAAATCAATATTAAATTGAAAAATGACTAAAAAATTAATCCAAAAAATTTGTAAAATAAGATAACATCCAAAAGTGTGGGAAAATATTTTTCTATGATTTTTTACATGCATTGGGGTATTTTTTTATGAATTAAAACTCAACAGAAAAATAAATGGGAAAATAAGAAAAAGAAAATGAAAATGAAAATGAAAAAAGGCTGGTGCAGATAGCAAGAAAAACAAGTTAATATGTTGGGCTTCATGGTTGAGGGGGTGTGGATAACAGATAAAGCCCAAGGTCCAAAGCCATCAGGGCTTTAATGAAACGGTGCGTATCATCATACACACGTAGGCAAGGTCAACAATTCAACGCGTCTGGGATCTAATCCTGGCCCTTGATCACGGATAAGTCAAATAGTCTTGGCATGAGTTGGCAACCCACGTGGGATCTGAAAAAGAAACTAACACGCCAGAGAAGACGAGCTAGGCGGTGGCTCCGGTCATCTTCTCCGGCCGTCCAAAATTGCAGAGGACCCTAGACTAAACCAAAACCTAAAAACTCTTAGCCTAAACTCATCTACACATCAAGCTGATCACGAATCTAAAGTTCTCTATCATTTATCATCCATAAATCAAGCAATATGAATCCAAACCGTTTCAAGCAATTTCCAAGAATCATCACAGACAGCAATCAAACCTATCCAGAATTGATCTATGATGCTTGAGGATCGTGAACATATGAAAATAGCATGTGATTATGGCATGAATAGAGAGCAATAGTGAATGATAGCTTACCTAACGGAGTGCCTCCGTTGGGCCTTGATTTGGTGATGAAACTTAGGGGAAAACAACCAGAAGTTTTTGGATTGAAACTGGTGAATTCTTGAAAACGCGATTTCACTTGTTCTTGAGTTGTTGTAACTGAATTTTTGCTCAATCTTGCTCCAAAATTCATTCTGAGACCTTGTGAATGATCAGAAACCTTTATACTTTGGATCTGAAGCACTTTGGAGGCCCAATCATGGCCTGCTAAGTCCAATTGAAAATCCAAAAATTTGAGTTTGAGCTTGCATAATTCGCGTGAAAACAGAGCCCTAATGGCTTCCAATTTCATTCATACACATTGCTTGGGATGTTGAGTGATTAGAGGGATGAGATTGATCCCTTGAAACCATCCAATGGTGAATTTTGAATGTGTTGCTTCATGATGAAGTCACATGGAATTTGGAATACCAAAACTCATCCAAAGTTAATTCTAAAATTGGCATCACATTTAGTACATCCAAGGCAATCAAAAAATGCATAAACATGCCATTATATGGTTCCAAATGAATTTGATCAAAACTAGGCCTTTTAAGTACTTTTTCATGAATTTCCTTCCACCATTCTTCACATATAAGCCATATCCATGACATGTGATGGTTTGTTGTTATAATTGAGCTCATTTGGAGCAAGTTTGATGTTGGACAAAGTTCCATTTGAAGAGCACAAAGTTGTGAAAATGGCATATAAAAAAATGAGCTATAATCAAAGTTTCCCAAAATACCTCTGCCTTGCAAGCCTCATATCTTAAGCTCTACAAATCAGATGAAAGACTTCTAATACGTTTTCCAAAGCTAAGATCATAAGGAAAAACTTTCATCCTTCTAGGTCAAAAATGTCTTGGAAGTTGGTTGACTTTTGTTGACCAAAATCACATTCATCTGATGACCTGTAACTTGCCAGCTTTATAACTTGAGTTCTAGAAACCCAATGGATGAGTTATAGTACTTAAAAGAAATCCATAAACATGCTCTACAAGTTTCATGTTGGGGTCAAGATGAGATGGCACTTGTATCTTGAGATATGTGGTCTTGAAGTTAGGCAATAAATAGAGGATTTTACATTGAAAAGCTTAGAAACCCTAGCTCAACAACTTCTCACACTCTTGATTCTTCTTGATTTGATCTTGAAATGATATATGACATGTCTCAACACAACATTCCATAATCACAAAGACCTGGAATTGATTCTTAATCTCCTTCAACCTCACAGTTAACTTAGGGTTGACCAGATGAAAACCCTAGCTACACCACCTTTGACAGTGGCTTCTTAAACTTGATATAATGACTTGAACAAGCACTTCAATGACCCTCAAGACATCCAATGAGCTTATATAATATTCCCCATCTATAACCATGAATTCAATATTCTCTGATGATCTTCACATGGTCTCCAAGATAGGAGGTGAACCCCATTCATTCACCTGCTCTTTCAAAGAACTTTAGCTTTCTTCTGATGATGATAAGCATTTGATAACTTGAATAAGACCTCTTGATTAGGCTTGGAAACATTGTTAATCTCCTCTTTCTAGGCACACCTCTCTCAATCCCCTGCAAATGGACAATGGTATGCAAAATGCAAATGCTAATGCTATGAAAATGCAATGAAACATAAACCAGGTTAGAAAAAGGTTGGGAAAATTTTGGGGTGCAACAGGTGTCATACCCCAATTTTCCTGAATCATCGAATCAATACATTCATCATAACTTTTACATCATTCGCCTTGAATAGAATGCATTACATTTTGCATTATGCATAAATTGTCAATCAGGATAATTTATTCGGACTAATAGACAGATCGATCAAACTGATTCTCAAATGTACATGAAATTAACAGGAAAAAATTTCAAAATTGAGCTTACAGACGTCAATTTTATTAATCTACGGTTCGTGTAGTTTAACCTGGTAAGCTCATTTTTTTTTCCAGTATTTTTTCAATTGCATTTTGATCAATCGAAGCATTTTAACCGATCATTTTTTATTTCCAAATTTTATCAAAACTTGTATGTTTCCGAGAAGTTTATTTCACACTGATCATTTTGGTGCATTCAGTTTCATTTTTTCGAGCACTTTTACCATTCATTAGACAAGTTAAACATTTAAATAAAAAAGAATAAAATCAACCATTTTCAAAATGAACAAAAAAAAAAAGTGCTCGATTCAATGTCAAGCCATTTTTCTCAAGTCAAACCATCAAACATTTCCACTCAATTTCACTTCACTTCCAAACCATTTTTCAATCCAATGACAAATAAAAGCTTGATCCAACATCAAGTTTCTTTTATCAAGAAAATAAAAAAATGACTAACTATTAACAATTTTAACTTTTTCATAACAAAACAGAAAGAAAGAACTATCGAGGTAAAATCTAGTCATAGTCCCAAGTATTAGACCCAAGTCGTAAAAGCTTGCAAGTCATAAATACTCTACTTCCAACCCAAAAATAAATTAAAAATATTGGAACATTTTTTCCTCTTGGCACAACCTTCAAAACCCTTTTCATAAATGAAAGATATTTTGTCTCGAGACGATGCAAGACAATACTTCATCCACAATCGTGTGAACTGAGATAAGTGGCATTTTCCTGTGAATGTTGATATCTAGAAATCCATTCAATGTGATGCAAATGCCCGCTCCTCACCTGTTTTGCGTAGCAAACAATGTTTTTCTATCAATTGTGACAAAATAGTTTTCTCTAAAATCAACCAAACATTTTCTACCCAAAACTACGTAAGCCTTGAATTCTCCATCGCACCCGGAGATACATAGGAGCGATATCCAATGTCTTGTCAGGTACCCTAATAAAATATAAATATTTTTGTCCTATTCTTTTCCCTCTCAATAACTTGAGAAGCCTGACATTTCTAAGATAACACTAACGCGCACAACTAACCAAATGGTTCTCATTGAGTACAACAAATGTGAGGGGTGCTAATACATCCCCCTTGCATAATCGACTCCCGAACCTTGATTTGGTTGCGATGACCAAAATCTTAGTATTTCTTTATTGGGTTTTATTGGCATGTACCCTTTCTTTTTTAGGAATAAATAAAGTTCGGTGGAGACTCTGCTAAGTCCATCTCGTGAGCATGCTATTGCATTTTGCAAGGTCGTGTTCTCTTTCTTGAGGTCCGACAAAGGGAACATGCTTGGTTACTCAACAACAATGATGAAAATATGGAGCACCAAGACTTAAACAGAGTAAGCCAAAGCTTAGAAGGTCTTATAATAAGGGCACATGCTAGAAAAATCAATTGTGCTATAAAATAATATATGACAAAACCAATGCGAGAGCTGACATGCCACAAGTTTACCATTGCGCGAAGTAGTAAAAAGTTATTGAACCACAAAGACCAAAGGTTGATTATCAAATTTCATTTTATCGATGTATATCTAGAGTGATCAATTAGAGTTTGTAAAACAACTTAAATTAAAAATAACTTTTGTAAAATAGCTTAAATAAAAATCACTTAAAATACTATGAGATAAACAGGACTTATGGATCATGATATCCACTCTGGCACACTAATATGATCACTTCACTTCTATGTTGAAAATTATGACACGGTTATAGAAAATAGATAAATATGGACAACACCTGCTTTCGCCAACGTGTTGTCTTGTCTAAGGTGAAATATTCGTCTGCTTTCGCATGACCAAATTATTAGTCAGAGACTCTTTTCTTTTGTGTAACTATAAAGATGGAACATTTCTTAATCGCGTTTGAGCATTTTCATTATATAAGACTTAACTATTTTAAAAATTGCTCTCAGGTACCGATACATATCCTTTCAGACTATGATCGATACCTGAAAACTCTTTACTTTCGTACAACCGTTGGAATAAAAAACTCAGGTTTTAAAATAATCTTGTAGCTAAAGTTCTTGTAATTTATTAGTGAAGAATGACACAAATGGTCATGAGTTAGGTCTCATGACCCTTAGTCTTTAGTGGACTACTCACTCTAGGTTAAGAACAATACAATCATAGCAATTATCGCAATCGAAAACATGATTAAATGTAAAATCACAAATTAACAATTGCAAATAAGAGTGAAAATAAGCTTACTGATAAGAACTCCACTTAAATTGAGATAGATCAAGTGCTTCAATGGACACTTGAGTACAGAGCAATACAGTGAAACAAAATACGTAAAAAATTAGAATAAAAACTAGATCCCTAAACTCAAGACAAACTATGATTTTTATGGAAATATTCTAATGGTGGAAAAAATGAATCGTTCAATTCTCACTACAATTAGAATTTAGACAAAATGAGAAGTTGCAAAGATCCTAAAACAACCTGGAAATGGCGGAAAATGAAACAAATTGGGATGTCTCTCGCCTGCCTACTACGGTCCGTAGTAGCTGCTACAGGTGCATGTAGCAGGCCCCTAGAATTAGTATGTGGTTTCTCAAAATAGGGGGAGCTAGGGTTTGGCTACTATGACCCGTTGTTGGTGCTACGATCGCCCTTAGCAACCCTCTGGAAAATGTATGGAGAATTTCCAACTTTTTCATATTTCCCGCATTTTTCTTCATTTTGGTTCCTCTTTTTCCCGTGATACTTCTTAAATCCTAGAATTACCAAAAAATGATTCCAAAGCATAAATTGCAAACAAATAGAGTAAATTGAACGAAAATGGGAAACTACTGAATTAAAATGACTAATAAAAACAATATGAAACCACCTGTCAAACTCTCTCAAACTTAGATCATTGCTTGTCCTCGAGCAACAAAGTATGCTTATGAAATTTTTTGGATCAAGCGGTTCTATGATGGAAAAGCTTACTAAAATGAAGCTACCGGTACTTATACGTGAGTTTTCATTCAGATTGGCTATGATCCAGTTCTCTCGGTAATCACTTGACACAAAAGGTATTTACAAGAATACTAACTATAGTGTGACTACAAACCTATGTCTCCTTTTTAAACACCGCTCTAACATTTCTTTGTACATAAGTTTCCTTTTCCAATTTTTCCTTTCCTTTTCATTCGGACAATCAAGTTAAGGCATTTTGGAATTTTTATTATCATCACATGCACTAGACCGGTCAAGAATTTTTGTTTGGACACCAAATAAGCAACAATTTCCTTCTTTATTTACTGATGAAATTACACACTTTTTGTGTTTATTTATTTTTCCACTTTGGGACGACGTTTGAGGTTCAACCATCGTTAGGTTGAATAAATGGGTTCTGATTACCCAACTTAGAAGGTGTAGTTTCCTTTTATCGCCTTTTCATCATTTCGGTGCTAAAATTATTTTTCTTGACCAATCATACAGGCTATGTGAATTTAAGTTATGTCAGATTGTCATTATAAACTAATTAGGGAGTACTTTTCAGAATTTGAGTACTATGCTACAAATTTACACGTTGGACTTGCATCTTACTTTGGGGAACTTAGGGTGTTCGATTCATACCTATGTTGTCAAAATTTCCCAGTGTCCCTAGACATAACCTCACATACCTCTAACTCTATATACTTTCTCGGTTTTCATGACCAAATATTTTTCAAGAACGTTTTTTTGAATGGTCTTAATTAAGGAAAAAATTGAAAAAAATTGTCTTTTTAAAAGAAAAATTAACGGACACGATTAAAATTAACAGAAATAGTTAAAAGAATGAAAAGCATAAACACATAAGATAGAAAAAACATGATGTCATACCCCAAAATTTGACCCCTAGATTCCATTATCATTCTAGGCGCATCAAGCATATGTTATATAACTTAACATCTTTCAAGTTTGGTCTTTCTCAAGATGCAGATGAATTAAGGTTTCACACTATCAAAATCAAGGACCTTGTGGACTGATCGGTCAAGGTGTTGGATTGATCTTCTATAAATCAAAACTTCATATAATCAAGAGTCTCATATCTTGCCAAGAACAAGTGTTATTTGAGGTTGTTACCAAAAGAATAAGAGCAGTGCAGTGTAAAACCCTAATTAGGGTTTCTAGTGGAAAAAGTCAACTGAAGTTTGACTTTTGGCTTATATGGTTTTTCAAGGCTTGAATCATGCTTCATGGTACTCCTATTACTTATTAAAGTCTCCTCAAGAAGTTTGAAAGGCTCAAAGAATCCAGAACACTGAGGATCGATCCTGAAGATTTCAATTGTTCAGTTCGTCTGTTTGGAAAGTCAACCCTTTGACTTTTAGGGTTTTGACCCCAAATTGAAGCAAGCAAGTTTTCTAACATTATTTTGTGCCTAAATAGTGAGTTTGGTGAAGATTTAATCAAGGATTGATGCATAACTTGCAAATCAAGAAACTAGGGTTAAAAAAAACCCTAATTGTAAGCCAACTTGAAATGATTATAACTTCCTAACCACACATCCAAATGGAGTGGTTCAGAGCTTATTTTAAAGCTCTTGAGGAGCCCTACAAAAGTGTCTTGCTGAACTTTGGGCAAAAAATAAATGGATTTTGGGTTATGAGCTTATCAAGTTGTGAAGAATATCAACACTTAGAAAATTTTTCATGTTTCTTGACTTGTAAGTCAAATTTGCAGCCAACTTCAAGAGGATTCTTTTGACATATTTCCCTATGGAATTTGAAATTTTGTTAAAAATGAAACTTGTAGATCATATTTGGGGATTTTTAAAAAGTACAATAGCATTTTCTTATCCTTTATGGTTAAGGAGAATCAAAGGAGGCAAGTTAAAGGTTTGTCATGTCACAAAATCAAGTACAACTCTTTCCAATGGATGTATAAACCAGCCAAATCCCTCCTAACCACTTAGTTAGCTCATGTTCTGATGTTTAGAGGTTTATTTGATGATAGTACAAGAAGGTACCACAAGCAAAAACCAGAACTTTGGTTAAATGAATTGTTTATTCAAAGAAAGTACAACCAAGTAGCCATGAAAGAGAAACTTTATGCCAAAACCTGATGCAACTCAGTTGCTGCATCAGATGCAAGTCTCCTTTCGTTTCATACCAATTATTTACAGGCTGTTAGTGATGATGAAATGAATTGGAAACTCGTTCTTGCTCAGAAACAAAATCAGAAGTGAGATTTACTCACTTTTCCCTCCAAAAAGGCAAAACTTTGCAAAATGATTTGAACTGCCCATACCACTTGCTCTCTAACGTTTCCTATAAATAGGACACTCTTCTCACATCATAAAACACCAGATTAAGCTAGAAACCAGGAAAAATATCTCTCATTTCTCTGATCACAACCTTCTTGCAAATTGTGAACTTGTTCTCTTGTAGCACAAAAACTGTCTTTGCATAAACTCTGTCCAAACCTTTTCCAACCATCAAACACTTCCACAAACACTTCAAACACATCACTAATGAAGTATTGAAGTTGTTCAAATACTCAACTTCACCAGAAAACACCTCATTCAAAAAGTCAATTGTCAATCCAAGATATTTGACTTTCTGCATCTTCGAAGCAAAAACTTTGTCCACTTCATTTCCAGCTACTCTAACCCTTCAAACACCTTACATATAAGTTGTTTGAGCTATCCAAATCATTACCACACTTATGTAAGACCATTTCATAGGTTTTCCCTTGGAAGTTCTTGGTCATTCCTAGCAAAAACCATCATTCTGTCAAAGCAGTCACTTGGAGGGAGTTTGGACCACTTGAATAGCTTATTTGGAGTATCTTGAGGCTGCTTGAATCAACACCTCTCAACTGGAATTCTTGCTTTGTGCATTTTCTTAAGGAGGCTACACGAGGTAACTACTCATAACTAGCTACGTTTAGAATCATGCAAGTTTTTGATGTGCATTAAGTATGGACATGTTTAATATTTGTTATAGGTCATGTTTGAACCTTGGTTTGCTATTAAACTTGTATGATTGTGACTGTCTCATTGGTTTTGCTTGCTAGTTTACTTAAAGTTTCATTTCTATAAGCAACATTATTTTTCTGTTTAAGCATAGGTGCTAGATGTTTGTAAACATTATATACATGTTATATGTGTTATGTTGAATCACTTAGTTATTATTGAAATGTTGCATTTCTATCTGTCACAATGTTCTTGCTCAAACTTGGCATTTTGGTCACTTCATGTGCTATCTGTTGATTAAACTCATCTATTGATGTGTGATGTTTGTAAACATCATTTAAATGTTCTATATGGTGTGTTTGATCACTTGTTTGCTATGGAAACCATGTACATTTGACTGTCAACATGTTCTTGCACATAACATGTCATTTTTGATGTTGCTATCGAATTTTCCATATGATGCATGATCTGTGAAAACTACCACCACCATTGAGTTCCTTGTGAAAAAATACACAATTTCCTTTTTTATTCACTCAATTTGGTTGAGTTTTGAGCAAGTTATGAATTGCTTTTGCAAATCTTCCTAGAATAGGTCCAAGTTGCCAAAGTTTTTGCCTTGCCTTGCCTATTTTGACACCCAATTTTCCAAAGTGCATAACTTCTTTGATTTTTATCATTTTGATGCCATTACTTTTGCAAAATGCTCCTCAATATGTCTAGTTTCTATGTGTGAAGAAAGAATTCAAGAATTGTAATTTTTGAGACACTTTGGCCCACTTGAAAGACATGACCTTTTTTAGGGTTTTTACTTGTTTACATGAGTTTCTTTGACTTAGTACTTGATTTTTATTGTATGATTGATCTTGTATGAATCACTTTTGGATGTTTAACATGTTTATATGTTTATAAACATTTGGTTCTTTGCTTTACCGTGCTTATTCTTGCCTTTGTAAATGCATGAATATGAAAACCATGCCTTGAAACGTTTTGTTGATTGGTGACATGCTTCTTGATATTGTAACTTCTTGAACATGATCCCTTAACCTCATCTTACTTGTTTATATGTCTTGTTAGAACCATAACATGTTTAGGATTGATTCTTTCTTTGAAAGATACTATGAATCTTGTTTACCTTCCCTTATGTGAAGTTTGAACCCCTGCTTGAACTGTTATCACTCTTCTTGCTTATCCATGATTGATTGTCATCAATATGACTTGAAAATGATTAAATGTTGTTATATTTATCTTTTTCTGATTCATATACCATGTTTGACTCAAGTTGTTGTTAGAAAACAGATTGGTTCTTAATATATCTCAATGTTTTGATGATAACATTAATGATATTTTGTATAAGAAAATATATACTCTAATTTTGTTCAAGTGTTTTTGTTTCAGATATCAAATAAATATTCATCTGAAGACAAAAATAATTCCTCTGAACATCATTTAAAGCAAAGCTTTGAACATTACCACGCTAAGCTCTGACCGTAGGAAGTGCAACTGCAGAAGACTCTGAAACACTGCAAAAGACCCTGAAGCGCAGCACAAAAGACTCTGAAGCGCTTGCTGAAGAAAACTCTGAAGTGCTTGTTGAAGAAGACTCTGAAGCAGAAGACTCTAAAGCACTCCTACAGAAGACTCTGAGCGAAGAGTATAAAGATTCAGTATTCAGAAGAATCTGAGAACTAAACGCTGCAAGTACAGAGGCTCTAAGAATCAAGTCAACTCTGATCATAATACACGCTAAGCACTTTGCTGCAAGACTCTGGATTGAGTGACTCTGATAAGAAGAACAAGGAACAACATCAGAGGATCTGATGCAAGATTATTTTTCATATATGTTCATTTGAAAAAGAAGTGTTCAAGAAAGAGACGTTGCTAAAACCAAGGTCTACCAACGGTACTATTTCTCACTCGTGCATGACACAGGAATTCAGGCAAAAAGGGAATGTCAAATCAAGATGAAAAGTATTTGTCCTTTATGTCTACATCCTACAGTACTTTCTTCTACACACTATTGAGAAAGTTGTGTATATAAAGAAGTCTTCATACACACTTCAACAACAACAATTTTTGCTACAACATTTTGATACAAGATTTTGAAAAGAACTCAAAGAAGCTATCAAAGAAAACATTCAAACAATTTTCTACATAAAACACTAAGTTTTATTTGTTCTTCATTTTGTGTAAATCACAGTTGTGATAATAGCTTTTTAGAAGCAACTTAAACACATTTGTAATTTACTCTTGTAAAAGTTCCTTAAGAGACCAAGTTGTGGTCAGGATTCTTGAGAAGACTAAGACAGTTGTCTTAGTGGAAATCACTGTAATTAAGTTTTGATTTAGTGGATTAAGTCCTCGTTTGAGAGAGGCGAAATCACCTTGGCCGGGTGGACTGGAGTAGTTTGAGTTCAAACGAACCAGGATAAAAATAACTTGTTTTTTTTATTGTCATATTTGTTTGAAAACCCCTTATTCAACCCCCCTTCTAAGTGTTTTCCTACCTTCAGTTGTAACTTGTATGCATGGGTTTTGTTTGTTTACCATTGATGAACTTGTTGTTGTTACACATGTTTCATGCTTGCTCTTGTTGGTTTATTACCTTCATGATCTTTGAACATTGTTATGTTAAGTGCAAAACCTTGGTTGTTATCATGCTTATTGTATTTCAAGTTGATCATATATTATTTCTACTTATCTTTGTCAAGATTGATTCATATGGGATGGAACTTGTTAGTTCCCATCAAGTTGTTTTGTTATCATTTTTGTTTCATGTTGTTACATGCTCTCCCTAACTATTCTTGGTTGTTACCATGACTTCTATATATTTATCATATTTGAATGAATGCTTATGTGTGCTTTAACTTTGTTAAGTTCTCCCCAAGAGATGGAACTTTTTAATTCTCATCCAGTTGCCTTGTTATTCCCTTATTCCAAAGGAAAGTCTTTCTATTGACTTCACAGTCATAGATAGCTCATTACCCATTCCTTTGACTTGTTTAAGTCATTAGGTCCTTTAACTTAGTTAAGTTAGAACCTATATCCATTAGATTTTTCTTTAAGTCTAAAGACCTACCCCTTGTTAGGAGTATCCTTCAATTATAACTTTAAGATAGAGTTTGTTACCTCTATGTAAGGATCATTGTCATGATTACTTACTCCCCTCTTGGCTTTTGTCAAAGTCAATCCCTTTGAGTGTTAAACTTAGATCTAGAGAGTTTTGTTAAACTCTACACAAACATTATTATGTCTATTCCCCCTTGGAGTCTTGACCATAGTCAAGTGTTCCTCATCTCTAATTAGGTGAACTACGGTTGCTCTGATTCCTTCCTAGTTAGGATACGTAGGCATAAGATGCGATATCTTTGCGAGCAAACGTAGAAGTATCCTTAGGTATTTACTTAGATAACTTAGTATACATACACACAAAAGGTTCCTATAGAGTACTGCAGATGTCTAGGATGTGAAATACCTACCCTATGCATAACCAACCCCCAATCCCCAAATCTTTAGCGTTTTTGTTACATTCCACAAAAGGCTTTTCTTTCTTTAACCTTTCCTTTGGATAAATCAAAGCTCGATGGTGAATTTCAATGAATTAATATTCAAGTTAATTAATAGCTTGACATCTGATTCTCATTGTAATTGAAATGGTGACTTCACTAGGGAATAAACTAAAGCTTGAGGGTTTATCCCACTTTGCGTGCTTGTATGCTATATCTCTGTATGTTTGCCTATACATGTATATTTATGAATATGTAACTGTATTAATTTCATTGGATCATTTGGATGATATCTTGAGTGGTAAGGTAAGTCCTAACTCGGACTTGAGTGTACATATGATAGGATGTGGTATGATCAATAGTTGACTGTTGGGAGTAATCCTAACATGCTTGACATATGATGTAACCACGCTCAGTTGAGACCTCCTTGAGATAATTGATGGTGTATAAGTAGTCATGCATTTCATTAGTCATTTCAACCTGAGAGTCCGTGAAACTGAGGATCTTTAGTTACCCACTTACCCCACTTGGCCTTTTTAGGGCGTAGTGCAGAGACTATGAGGGAGTAGTAATGGTTATTACGCGATACAACACTCAGACAAGTTTATCCTAAAAATATTTCTGATCGACATGACTAGTCATGTTGGTTGATAATATCCGTGGGATTTATCTATGACTTTGGGAACTCTTGATAGAACCTGTTCTACAGGTACAATGAAAACCTTAGTACATGTCCTTTTGGGAGGATATACCCTGGCTTCATGCTCATAACTTGAACCTAGAACTTTTACTTGTCAGCATTTGCATTTATGCATTGTGTATCTGTGTATACTTGTATTTGTGTTATGTGTGCATCATATCGTCATATCATCATAGCATCTCATTTTGTTGCATTGGTTTTGTAAAACTCAGTCATTTTCTTTTTGCGAAACCCTAGTGTTGTGGTGAGAATAGGATATCAAGTTATTGATTAATTTGAATCACAAGCTTGATTCACAACCGATCTTTGATTTATCTGAAGGAAAGGTTAAAGAAAGGAAAAACCTAGTTTTGCATCGTAAACATAATGCGGGAAGAGATCTAAGGTTCGGGTGTAACAGCCTAATTTTTCAATAATTAATTATTCGTATTAAATAATTGATTTATTTGGATAATTTGAATTATTGGTAGATATTTAAGAGGAAATATGATGGAAGGAAATGGAATAGAAAGATATATAAGGAAAAGTAGAAAGAAGAGGAAAAGATAGAAACATAAGAGAAAAGAAGAGAAAGAAAGATGAGGAGGAGAAAAGAGAAGGAGAAGAAGGAAAAGCTTGGAATCATTAAGAACAACTCCTAGCTTTCGATTTAATCAAGGTAAGGGTGTGAAATGTTGTTATTCTATCAATGTCTATGATTATGTATGATTGGTTTGGATTGTTTGGATATTTTCTCTATTTTCCATTCTAGGGCATAGATGAGTTTAATCGGTAGAATCAAGGTTTTAACGGTTGGAATCGAGAATAAAAGGTGTAGTTTAGTCGAGGGATGTTAGACTAAGACTATAGGAACTGGTTTGGTGAGAATCGGTTGATTTTGTCAAGAGTTGAGGATTGATGACATTGAGGGTTTTTGAGTTCGCAGACGTTCGCTAGGCGAACAGATCGCGAGTGTTCGCTAGCAACTCGCTAGGCGAGCAAGTTAGTGACTGATCCCAGAATTGGACAGAACGTATTTGATCTTGTTTGATGGTAGCGAGTGAGGTAGCGAAGGATTCGCTAGGACCTCGCTGCAGCGAGTAGGTAGCGAACAAAGTCAGTAGCTTCTGTTTGCCTTCGCGAGCTTGTTCGCTAGGTGAACAGATAGCGAGTATTCGCTAGGGACTCGCTAGGCGAGCGTGACAGCATTTCATTTTCTTTGTGATTCCATCCGATGTTGATTGTTTGGTTCGATTGTGTTTGATCCTTATCGGAATAAATAGTTGTGTACTATGGTGTGATATGTTGTGGGTAACCGTATGGCCTGAATCCTAGATTATGGAATCAATTATGAAATGTGGTATTTTGACAAATATATGCATTGTTTAACTTGATTAAAGTGCATGATGAATGTGATTGAGTTCGTTGCCGTTGGCACGATGTTATTAATAATGCATGAGAACATATTGTGAATATGTATGCATTGCTTATAATTGTATGTGAATAATGCATGAGAACGTATTAGTGAATATGTGTGCATTGCTTGATAATATGGTGATGATGATTTAAAGTATGAATATTTTGATTATTGAGATATGTTGTGTGTGCAATCATTATTATAATTCTTGTGTGATGAATTATTGAGAATGCATGAGATTAAGATGCGAGAACGGTCTTAAGTGCATTTGGTTGTTGATTGCATATGCATCATTTAGTCAAGAGGCAATGCTTGCTAGTTTCGTGGAGACTAGTGACTTGTCCCAAGCCTAGAAGAGTGGGTTTGAAAGCTTAGAGGATGAACTTTTGTTGTTATCGGTCTAGAAGAGTGGACCCGATTTAAGTGTAAAAACCGAAAAATGATAACAAGTGTTGGTACCACATGGCATGAGTTGCATTGAGTTGTGTTGGGTCACATAGCATAGATATCATTGTCATATGAAATATGCTTGTGTGTGGATTGTTGAGTTGAGAACTATGGATATGTGCATGATGAAACATGTTTTGTGATTATCCATGTGTGTTTATACATGTTGTGAAATGTATGATGAGTTATGAATGAATTGTGGTGAGAAATGCGGAATATGTGTATTCTATGCTTGTGTATATATATAATTATATGCATTGATTATTATGATAATATTTCTCACCCTTCTGCTGTTTTATAATGCTCTATGAGGCATTGCAGATTAGCTTTGATGGAAGTCTTTTGTGAAGTATAGCTTCATTCTTTTGGTTGGTTATGCTCTGATATGTAGCACCGGGTAGTTAGGATTGTATAGTATTCTTTTGGGATACATTTTGTATATGCATCTGATGGTAAATGTTTATGTAAACACAAATGGTGTGATGAAACAAACTGAATGATATGTATTTATATGATCACATGTTTTAAGTAATTCAATGTTTAGATTTTCCGCTTTAATTCTAAATATAGAGACGTGGGTGTAAGGACTAAGTTCCTCTGTTGAGCTACCCCATTGTTACATGTCTTTTATAGAGTAGGTGTTGTATGTTATTTCGTGATGATGTGACATATCTCTTTTATACCATGTTTTATTTATACTTTGATAAAAATTTATTATGTGATTTAATTGTTTATTTGGGGGTATAGAAGGGGGTGTTACATCGGGGGTTGGTTAAGCTTAGGGAAGGTATTAGCATCCTAAACTTCTGTAGTATTCTACAGAAACCTCTTGTTTTAATGCGCTATTGCTAAAGTTATCTGCTTAAGGGTTATGCTAAGGGTTAAAGGTAAAGAAAAGGACCTAAGGTGTTAGTCCTAAGTTTACTCGCCAAGACTCACATCTTGTGCCTAAGTATCCAAGGAAGGGGATGGAATCAGAGTAATCGTAGTTCTCCTCACAGAGGGAGGAAGAGGAACTTCTTGACTGTGGTCAAGGTTCCAGGGGAACGTAAATGTTCATAGGGAAGCGCTTACTTGGAGTGCGGTGACTCCTAATTCTACGTTGAAAAGTTGAATTGAAAGGGTGGTGTGTAAGTATTCCACGGCAGGAACTCACATGGAGTGCGGCAACTCCTAATCCTAAGGCTAGGATAAAGGGGTGGATGTCCACGGCGGGAGGCCTAAGCATGAGTACGGTAACTCAAAGTCTTAAGGTTTAGGAAAAGGTGAAGGTGTGTCCATGGCGGGATGCCTAAACACAAGTACGGTGACTCGAATCCTAAGGCTAGGATGGGTGAAGGTAGAGGCATTGACACAGCGGTCAAACAGGGTGTAACTTTTCCTTCGGAAGGGAATCAATAAAAATGGAGTAGATGGATAAATGGTGTTAGGAAATGAATTATAACTAAGTGGATTGAAATTAGAAATGGTGAAATTATTTGATTAGGAGATTAGAAGTTACTTACGATTAAGTGAAATGGTGAGTTGGAATTGATTTAGAAATTAAAAATTAATTTAAATAAATGGCTAAGGAACTCTATCCTAAATTTATTTTTGTGAAAATTATTTCATTAAATCTAAGTTAAATAAAAATGTTAAAATTATTTAAAATTGAAAAGGGGAAATAAACTAGTTAATCTTTTAGTTAACTAAAGAGTTTTATTTTTAGGAACATGAATTAAGAATAGATTTGGAAAAAGTTCTAAGTTATTTTAATAAAGAATTTTTGGATTTTAAATAAATATACTTTTTTTGGTTTTGTAATTTAAAGAGAAATCAACTTAAATTAAATTGAACATTTTTGTGCTTTTATTATATATTGAAATAAAATTAAAATCAAGATTAACTTAAAAGAAAATTAAAAAGAAAATCAATTAATGTTGAATCTAAAATTATTATTTATTTTTAGTTAACATTGTTTTTTTTTTATTTTCTTATATTTCAGTTTTTTTTAAAATTAAAGTTAGTGTTAGTGATGTTAGTGTTAGTGAGTTAGTTAGTTTTTTTATTAATTAAAATAATAATTACAAATTAAATAAATTAAAGAAAAATAAAAACAAGGAAATGGGTCGGGCTGGGTGGTCAGGCCCTAGACCCGACCCGGTTGGCCAATATAAAAGGGAGAGGGAGGACGAAATTAGGGTTTTTAACCCTAATTTTTCTTGTGGCTGACAGCACCCCCTTTGGGGTCTCTTCTCCGAATTTTCTTTTTCTTCTTCTCTGTACCGCCGCGATTATCTTCCTCTCTTCTCTTGCATGCGTAATGAAACCTTCTTCTTCTCCTTTGATTTTACTTCTTCTTCGATTCTTTTGCTACAAAAATAGATTAAAAAAAGGCCATTAAGAGGGAAGGAGCTCACGGTTTTCAGCGATGGTTTCGTGAAATTTTTGTTGTCTCTGGGTAGTGATAACTTGTTTTGAGCCCGCTGGTTTGTGACAGATGGTTTTGTGAATCTGTTATATTCGTCTGGGTTTGGCCGGACTTGATGGTTTTGGACAACTCACAGCTGTGGTTATTGGTGTTTTGGGGGCGATGATGATTTTCTGAGCCCCTCTCGTTATTTTTGGTGACGGATTCGTATTAGTTTCGTTGAGAAATCTTATGATTTTCTCGGGCTCGATGATATTTTCAGTGATGTTCGATTTTGATGTTAATTTTCCACGGATTCTTGTGACGGATTTGATGCTTTGTTGGTGGTTGATGGTTTGCATGCGATTTATGGCCGGTGATGAGAGCTCTATGAGGCCATGGCTTTGACAATTTGGATCGTATTTCTCTTGATGGTGATGAAATCTGTTAGATATGGATTTTGTGATTTTTGATTTGGATATGGATTATGAAATCCGGATTTTCGCCTACTGGATTTTTAGATTTGGATCTGATTATGATTTTGGGTCTGTTTTTTCTTTAAGAATCTGTTTGCCTGCAAAATCACTTTTCCAAAATAAGCTCTTTTTCTCTCTCTCTCTCTCTCTCTCTGGACGCTTTGAACAGAAATTACCGGATTTTTGCCGGAGGTTGAAAAATGGAAAATCGAGAGCTGACGACGAAACTCTTTTGTTGCCCTCTCGGAATGCCCGATGATGAAGTTGTTCTGAGGGTCTAAAATAGAAATAACATCCTTTTCGATTAAAAAATAAATCCAACTTCTAACCATTTGCTATTTTTGCGGGTTCTTTGATGATTCGGAAGCTTGAAGATTGGACTTAGAATTTAGGACCTTTAGAATTTAGGATTTTTAGAATTTAGGATTTGAACTTGTAATCTGTAATTCCTCCAAAAAAAAATGAAAACTTCGGATTTTTGTAATGAAATGCGCATTTGAACAATATACTCGAATTAGAACTATAATAAAATATGAACTTGATTCTGAAATTAATTTCGTGCCATATCTCATTACCAACAATCATTGACTTTTGTAATTAAATTCGAGTCATTTGAGACCTGCGACCATCCAAAACTAAACCGATACCCACTATAAATCTGATGTGAACCGTGAGTTCCAATGCGCCTCTGAAATTTAACTCGTAACCAGTAGAGAAAGAAAAATGAGTGCGTGCTCGAACTTTTTTAGATAACTTCCTCGAATAATTCTCGCACCGATTCAAATCCCAATCCGTTTGCATTTTAACACCTCACCTCAAAATGGTTCATAATTCAATTAAAATTCCAACCTTTCATCTGACGGCTAACAATCCGATTTTCAAATCCGGATGAACTGTGCTGGAGAATCCCAACCAACTTCTCAAACCAAAGTCGTGTAAATCGAGAGGTAGGAAACCCTAATTGCTTGGGGATCCTATGATGATGATCTGGCTTTGTAGTCGTCAAAAGACTGTGAACTAGTGAATCATCCGCACCCACATGAATTAAAGGGCACGCGGTATTATTTTCCAACTTTTTCAACACACCTGCAAAATGAACAAACTAGACAAAACGGTTAGTAGTTAGTTAAAATGGAAGACAAAACAAAATGAAATGAAAAATGATCAGTGATCTAAGGGTAAAATTTGGGGTATGACAGTTACCCCTATTTAAATAACTTCACCGGATAATTTTGAGCAACGAAGGCTCGAGAAATCATGGTGAAAGGGATTTAAATATAGATAACCGAAAAGTTTGCCCTTAGATGTAGTGATATGCAAATGCTATGGAAAATGATAAATGCAAGAATGCAGACGAAACGACGACACAGGGGACAGAGGCAACGAGCAACCACACGCACTGGGGAACAACACAAAACCGGGGAAAATCTAAAGTGATTGACCAACAGGTCCAAGCATGACCAGTTGTCACTTTAGAAAGAAAGACAATAAGAGATCCTCAATGGAGATGGCACCGGCGAGACGACCTCCATTGGGGGAAAATCCAAGAGTAGCTGCTCAATAGGTTTAGGCATGACCGGTTGACACTCTAGAATAAAACAAAAAAAGAGATCCTTGATGGAGATGGCACCGGAAAGACGGTCTCCACTGGGGAAATATCCAGAGTAGCTCCTCAACAGGTTCAAGCATGACCGGTTGACCCTCTAGGATAAAAAGATAAGCTTCCGTGATCAAAATATGATTTAGCTTCTTCTTTAATTAAATGATTCATTTAGAAAGGGTAAAATAAACCTCCCCACGCCTCCAAGGTTTGTATGCCATGGACGGGTCTCAGTTTCTTCTTTTACTTGAAAAGGGTAAAATAAACCTACCCACGCCTCCAAGGTTTGTATGCCATGAACGGGTCTCAGTTTCTTCTTTAATTGAAAAGGGTAAAATTGTCCATGGCAGGACGCCTTTGCAAGAGTACAACGACTCAACGTCTTAAGGTTTAGGGCAATGGAAACAAGCTTCTCAAGAGAGATGGACACTTGTTTCTAGTTATAATGAAGATAGGATAAGCTCTCAGGCGAGACTGTCACTTAACGATGTTGTAAAATGGTGGTGGTAAGCTTCTCGGATGAGACTGTTGCTCATCTGTGTTGTAAAATGATAGTGATAAGCTTCTATGATTAAAATATGATTCATCTTCTTCTTTAAATAAATGATTCATTTAGAAAGGGTAAATAAACTTCTTTCTCACGCTTCAAGGTCTGGTGCCCTGAATAGGTCTCAGTTTCTTCTTTTACTAAAGGGTAAAATAAACCTCCCCACACTTCAAGGTCTGGTGCCTTGAATAGGTCTCATTTTCTTCTTCTACTCGAAAAGGGTAAAATAAACCTCCCCACGCTTCAAGATGAAAGGGCAATGGAAACCATCTTCTCAAGGGAGATGGCCACCTGCTGCTAGTCATGATGAAGATAGGACAAGCTTCTCAGGCGAGAAATGCCGCTTATTTGCAATGGTAGCAATGATAAACTTCTCGGACGATAATTGTTGCTTGTCGAGGTTGTAAAATATAATGATGATAAGCTTCTCGGACGTTAACCGTTGCTTGTTTGTATTGTAAAGATGTAATGATAAGCTTCTCGGATGAGAACCGTCACTTGTCAGTGTTTTAAGATGTAATGATAAGCTTCTCATACGAGAACCGTCGCTTGTCAATGTTGTAAGATGTAATGATAAGCTTCTCGGACGAGAACCGTCGCTTGTCAATGTTGTAAGATGTAATGATAAGCTTCTCGGACGAGAATCGTCGCTTGTCAGTGTTGTAAATATGTAATGATATGCTTATCGGACGAGAACCGTTGCTTATCAGTATTGTAAGATGTAATGATAAGCTTCTCGGACGAGAACCGTCGCTTGTCAGTGTTGTAAGATGTAATGATAAGCTTCTCAGACGAGAACTCTCGCATACTGCTATAAAATGTAATGATAAGCTTATCACACGGGAACTGGTGCTTATTTTCAAAGGTGTTGTAAGAGGCTCTTCTTGAAAGATAGTGCAAAATAAATGCACGTCCAAGTAGGTTCGACGATCGACAGGGCCGGGTTTCAATCTAGAGTCGAGCTAGAAAGAAACTGTCAAACAAGACTCCATTGAGGGAAAGAACTCAAATCGGGATTATCTTATCCTGGCGCGGAACAGATAACTAAAATAACCCTCGTCCACGAGGGTTGAACTCTGTGGGGAAACTGAAAATAGTAGGTATTTTATGCCAAGGGCTGACGATCTATTTAGAGAGAACGGACAAACCCAGTTACTTGGAAATAACCCCAACCAAAGTAATGACAAAATAAAACGAGGATAGCACACATGAAAATGCTAATGCGTATGTCAATGCATATGAAAATGCAATGCGTATGCTTATGCTTATGCTTATGCACATCCTGACAAAACAGACAAAAGGGGGGGGATTGGGAGATGAAATAAACATCTCGACGAGGATATCCGGCGACCTCTGCAAAAATACATCTATCAAGGGATAAGAAGGTTGATGGCGGAACTAAATCTAGCTTCAAAGTTCCAAATTCTCTAGGGAGAACAAAATTCCCCTTGGGTGATATGATATCATGACTTCACTGGAGGGATTTCCATCATGAATCTGAATCTGATTAGAGAAGACTTGTTCGTTGGGAGAGTCATCTTAGGATTGGAGACTTCCAGGGATAAAATAAATATCCGCTTCATTGGGGAAAATGTGGAGCTAGGCAGCTTCATGGAGAAAGTGTATCAACTTCCTGGAAAAGTACATCAACTTCCTGGGGAAAGTATCTCAAACTTCCTGGGGGAGAATATGGTAATCTTCTAGGGAACACTCCTGAGGAAAGTATGGCAACTTCGGTGAGGAAAAGATGATTCCACTAGGGAGTGGGTCCTCAAATAAACATGTATCACTTAGAAGATACTGGGAGATCTCTGCAGTCTTGAAAGTCACTGGAGATTACCGGATCAGTCCAAAGTGTTGTCAGCTTATAGTCTCGCTGGGGACTTGCACTGAGGCAATGGTCTAAAAGTGCTTCTGCAACCACGAGGCTTATTGGGGAATCATGACCGCCTGAAGTAAAATTCATCGGGGGCATGAAGAGCGTAATAGTTACCATTTTGAAAAACATAATGCCCCAAAGTACCTGCTTTGTGAGAAAGAGTCATCTCAAGAGAGTTTTACAGAGAACATGGAGTCCAATTACCCCACTGTTTTCAAACTCTTGGAGAGATTCGTCAGATCTCGACAAAATGGCCCGGATCGACAGTATTATGACTGAGTCTTCAAGGAATAGCACTTAAGAACGTCAGGCTTGCATCAATAAGTGATTTGGAAACCATCTGCCCCTGTTCAACTGAATCTTCAAGTTTCATTGTCGATGTCTATATGTAAATTTCTAAGACGTCAGGAGAAATCAACACGCATGAATTGCTAATCCTGAAATTGTTAATGCAACATATATATTTGTCTTGATTTTTTATTTAAAAAAGGATACCACGATAACTTGTGACCGAATAACTAGTTAGGGTATGAATTTAAATTATAAAGCCAACATCATGTTGAGTAGGAGTCAGGAAACGTTATCTCATCGAGTGTGCTTTCAAGATAAAACCTACTTCAATTAGGTCTTTTAAAGGTTGTATCGTGGCTTGGTTCACGATTTAAGAAACAAAGGATAAAGGTTCAAAGTTTATTTGTACCCACCCATTCTTCGTGATGTTCTCCAATCCTATATTCAATTAATTGGATACGAGCACTCATATCTCAAGCGGATTTCATATGGTCGAGAACTCATCAAGGCTTTGGACATGGCATTCACTCACCTATTTTTCTTTTGGTGTTTGATCACACAACTTTGTTCTTTATTGGGAATTCTTTATTGTAATCCTTTGTTTTTAATTTTCGCATTTTCGTTCCCTAACTTTTTCCTGGACGGAGTCTTTTGAATTTGACTCTGGGAGTCCAGCGGGATGCCCCCAATTTTGCCTAAGTCTCCTTCATAGGTTTTGACTTAGCGGTCTCTTTCTTTTTCATTCATTATTTTTTTATGAACAAGTCGTGTGACTCTAAGTTATTTTGACCTTTTTGAAAGGATTGTGACTGCCTCACTCTTTAGATAGTTGAGGGATAATTATTTGTGTCTTCTGACTTCCAGCCTCCTAATATGTGAGGAATAGATACAGTGAATTCTCGAATGTTCACTCCTCTTTTTTAGAGTCTGAGCACTCGATCAGTTTAGCTGAAAAGACTACCTTGCCCCAGGTTAAATATTGAGGGTTTTTGTTTGGAAAAGAAAAAACTCCTACTTCAAGGCTCAAGGGGGTTAAAGAGGGATTATCTTCCTTATATCTCAAGTGTTTAGGATTTGAAACAATGCCTTACATCATCAACAGAGTTTCATTTGAAAGCATATGACAAGAGATCTTACATTTTGATTTATCATCCTCCTCCCAATTCTCTATCAAAGCCAAGAGATCGGGTAAAGTTGGCATTATAAATTATGAAAAATAATTTTATGAGTGAATACAAATGGATTTCTTCAAGACAAACATATGCATTGCATTAATTATTCAAAACAAATAAGTTTCTACATGCCAATTATGCATTTATAATCAAAGAAACAAAATAGATATAAGTAAACAAAATGAACTGTCTGACAAGACTATCTAAAAGAGTTTATTAGGTCTCTGTATTCAAGACCGGCACAGTAGTAGTGGTTTCTTCTGGCGGAGTCTCATTGGAATGAGGAGTATAAATACGACCACTGCGTGTCATCTTGCTTGCCTCAGCTATGTTGGTCACATCTTCATTAACAATCTTCAATTCTTCCCTCAGAATGATCTTCCCAGATTCTTTGTCAATCATGGTCACATCATATTTCCAGGGTACAGCTCTAGGATCACTGAAATGAAATGGACTCGAATTTTGAATAATTACCGGCTTCGACTGATTCACTGCAGGAGTAACTGGCTTTGATATGTTGAACACAGGCTTCGCAGAACTTGATCTCGGTAAAATGAATACTGGAACTTTAACATTTGGCTCTGGCAAGTTGAAGACGGGCTCAATCACAGCGACTTCATCCTTTTTCAATTTGTTAGCCACGTGTAAGAAACCATCATTGATTAATCTTTGAACATCATTCTGGACTAATAGATAGCCTTTGGCACTGACATTAGAACTTGTACAAACATCATGAGAAGTAGATACTAAACCGACTTCAAATAATCTGGAATGGAATACCCTAAGAGGAGTCTTAATCTGAGCAACATCAAGAATAAAGCTTTCATCAGATGAATCATCAATAGCATTAACAGCCCCATCGTTTGGCAGAGGATTGCTCTTGACATTCGGTTGAGGATCATCAAAAGACAGGATCTTCTTTTCCATCAAATCTCTGACAAGGTTCTTGAGTGCATAGCCGCTTTCGAGATCATGGCCAGCCGCACCCTCATGAAATAAACAATGAGCAGCGGTGTCGTAATTTGCTGGCAGTGGATTGGGAGGTGGACCTAAAGCTCTTGTAGTCACCAAACCTTGTTTCACTAATAAAGGGTACAACTCGGAAAAAGTCATCGAAATCGGAGGACACGGCTTGTACTGCCTCCTGTTGGGAGCATTTTGACGAGGTGCCTGATTCTTCGGTTGTTGATAAGCAGGAGCGTTTGGCGCTCGTTGATAATTTGCAGGGGCTTATGCAGGCTGATAACCCAGGAGGTTGTTGATATACCAGAGGCTGATAAACAAGAGCCGGTTGCATGGGCTGATAAGCAGGAACTTGCTGATCTAATGCAGGAGTAATAGCAGCCACATATGGTTATTGAGCATACTGAACCGGATAACCTGGTTGTTAAACATAATTCTACGGATGTTGATAGGGTTGATTTCTTTGTCTGCCTGCATATACAACATTGGTCTCACCCTCTTTCTTCTTCTGAGAATTGAAGGAAGGTTTCTTTGCATGATCTTTTGAGCTTGAACTACCAGCAGCACTTGACATTTTATCGCTTTTCAGACCCAATTCAACTTTAACACCCACAACAACAATTTCGGAAAAGTTTGCATTCACACTACCAACCATTCTCTCATAGAATTCTGGACGAACAGTATCGACAAACCAATCGACCAACTCTTTCTCGGTCAAAAGAGGTTCTACTTGCAAAGCAATCTTTCTCCACCTTTGAGCATATTTTTTAAATGATTCTGAACTCTTTTGGGACATACTGAGTAATTGTCTTTGATCGGGAGCCATATCCATGTTATATTTGTAGTGTTTGATGAAAGCATCAGATAAATCTTGGAAACACTTGATATGGGACTAATCCAGAGTTAAGTACCATTTCGAGGAAGCACCTTTCAGACTGTCTTGGAAACAATGTATCATCAGTTTGTCGTTTTCAACATGAGCAGCCATCTTACGGTAGTACATGATCAAGTGACTCTTCAGGCATGTAGCTCCTTCATACTGGTCGAAGCTCAGAGTTTTGAACTTTGGAGGAATAACCAGACTAGATACGGGATATATATCCCTGGCAACAACACCAAAGATTTGATCACCTTCCATCATTCTCAGCCTTTTTTCAATAATTTCCACATTATCTCAGAGTTTTTCATGACGTTCGTCTTTGTCCTCTTTCATGTCAGGAACATCATAAATTGACTCATTGAAATAAGGTTGCACACGAGTATGAACAGCAGCTGGTGCAAAAGTAGGAATCACTTGAGGAGCTTCAGAAACCAGAGGAACAGCTTGAGGAACCAGTTGAGTAATAGGAACCGCAGCAGGAGGAGGCACAAAACCAAATGGAAGACCATAGGGAGGCATACTTACAGTAGTGACGACCGGTTGAGGATCCACAATAGTATTGGTGATCTTTGAGACAACAGTAGGCTGAGTACCCAGTCATGCATTAATAACCTGTAGCATCTCCATAATCTGCCCCACACTTCCCCGAAGGTCTTCAAGTTCATTGCTAACACGATCAAGCTCTTGATTTTGTTCCACCATCTTTTTCCGAGCTCGAGCTCTGGTGTTGTACTGATGCAGAGGACTCAGGGTGACAAAACTGGAAGGCGAGAGAACCGAGAATAAGAAACCGGACGGAAAATACAAATGCAAAAACAAGGATGCAAAATGCAATGCAAAGGTTGAAGGTAGGAAAACACTTAGAAGGGGGAGAGGGTTGAATAAGGGGTTTTCAAACAAATATGACAATAGAAAATAACAAGTCATTTTTATCCTGGTTCGTTTGAACTCAAACTACTCCAGTCCAACCGGCCAAGGTGATTTCGCCTCTCTCAAACGAGGACTTAATCCACTAAATCAAAACTTGATTACAGTGATTTCCACTAAGACAATTGTCTTAGTCTTCTCAAGAATCTTGACCATAACTTGGTCTCTCAAGGAACTTTTTACAAGAGTAAAATACAATTGTGTTTAAGGTGCTTCTAAAAAGCTATTATCACAACCGTGATTTAAACAAAATGAAGAACAAATAAAACTTAGTGTTTTATGTAGAAAGTTGTTTGTATGTTTTCCTTGATTTGCTTCTTTGAATTCTTTCTTTAAAAAATGTTGTAGCAAATTGTTGTGACTGAAGTGTTGATGAAGACTTCATTATATACTACACTTTCTCAATAGTGTGTAGAAGAAAGTACTGTAGGATGTAGACAGGAAGGAAAAATACTTTTCATCTTGATTTGACATTCCCTTTTTGCCTGAAATCCTGTGTCATGCACGAATGAGAAATAGTACCGTTGGTAGACCTTGGGTTTAGCAACGTCTCCTTCTTGAACACTTCATTTTTTCAAATGAACATATATGAAAAGTAATCTTTCATCAGATCCTCTGATGTTGTTCCTTGTTCTTCTTATCAGAGTCATTCTTTCCAGAGTCTTGCAACAAAGTGCTTAGCATGAATGTATGATCAGAGTTGACTTGATTCAGAGCCTCTGTACTTGCAGCGTTTAGTTCTCAGAGTCTTCTGAATGTTCTGAGTCTTTATACCCTGCGCTCAGAGTCTTCTGTAGGTAATGCTTCAGAGTCTTCTGCTTCAAAGTTTTCTTTAGCAAGCACTTCAGAGTTTTCTTCAGCAAGCGCTTTAGAGTCTTCTTCAGCAAGCGCTTCAGAGTTTTCTGCAGCGTTTCAGAGTCTTCTGCAGTTGCACTTCCTATGCTCAGAGCTTAGCGTTATATTGTTCAGAGCTTTGCTTTAAATCATGTTCAGAGGAATTATTTGTCTTCAGATGAATATTTATCTGATATCTGAAATAAAAACACTTGAACAAAATTAGAGTATATATTTTCTTATACAAAATTTCATTAATGTTATCATCAAAACATTGAGATATATTAAGAACCAATATGTGTTCTAACAATCTCCCCCTTTTTTATGATGACAAAAACTATATGAAATTTTGTTCAAAACAATAAAAAATATATCTCCCCTGAGATAGTGAATCTCCCCCTGAAATGAATACTTAGAAAAAAATAAATACTTCCCTTTCAGTATTAGTATTCTTTCCAGAGTCAGAGTTAGCTTTGTAGATTTTCTCAGAGTTTGTTCAGAATTACTTCTAAGGATATTATCAGATGAGAAGTTTTAGCTCTGAAACACTTAATTCAACATTAGTTATATTATATCATGTATGAGTTACCATTTTGTATCTGTTTATATGAATAATCAAAATTTCCATTTTCTCCCCCTTTTTGTCATATCAAAAAGTGATTTCATAAAATCATTTAAGACAAAAAATTATCAGAGCAAGAAAAAGAATTAACAGATAAGCAGATAATCAGAAGAAAAGCAATCAAATGTATTCATTGAGAAGATAACAGAAACAAGTAAAAAACAATGATGTGCATAGACAAGAAAAACAACTAAGAAGGACGAAAGGCTATAATCTTCAGAAGCTCAGTTATCTCAGAAGTTTGTGCTTCCTGTTTTGCCATCCAAGTCTTTATCTCAGAAGTAGATTCATCTTGCTTGGCCATCCAAGTCTTGATCTCTTCTGTTGTCTTCTCTTGCTTAACCATCCAGGTTTTAATCTCAAAAGTTGCAGCCTCTTGCTGAGCAAGCTTTTCCTTCACGTCTTTAGAAACTTTAACTTCTTCAGATTTTGTCTTCACACCTGTTGATTCTGGAATGACCACTGAAGCAGATGCTGGCTCTAAATCCATATCAGAAGGCTCATCAAATGTAGGAGTCTCTTCAGAGATAGCATCCTCTGTGAAAGTTTCTTCAGGCTGAGGAATTATACTAATTTGAAGGGCAGCAGTTTCTTCAGATGCTGAAGTCACAGCCTTTTCAGGTGTGTTTTCCAGAAACTGAGTAGGAGTTCTGCTTACACCCAGAAGAGCAAATTTTACAGCTTCAGAAAAATACTCTTGAGCATCTGCAGAACAAGCAGCTTGAAGATTCTCAGCCACAGAGTTGAACCTTCTTCTAAAAGTAGTCCAAAATAATTCAGAATCATGAGGATTCACTCTATTCAGGCATCTTTTTCCCTAGGAACAGACAACCACATCTGCATTTTTGTTTCAAAACCATATAATAGTTTCCCAACATCTGATCTAGGTGTGGGTTTAAGAAGAGCCTCTAAGAAGGTTTCCTTAGGGTTAACAGAAGGTGATGGTTCAGAAGATGAGGGTTGTTCTGAGGAAAGAGGAGGTATGGGAGTAAGAATGGTAAGGGAAGTAGGAATGGGAATTTGAGTAGGAGAGGGAATTTGAGTGGAAGTGGGAATGAGAATGGGAGAAGGAATATCATCAGGATTGTTTGGGGTGTAATGTGTTGGTGAGGTAATATCTGAAAGGTCAGAGTCAGATGAATCAGAGGCATTTGACGAGTCAGATGATCCAGATGATATAGGGTGTACTGTCATGAGAGGTTGTATGTCAAGGATGTCATGATCAGGGCCAGATGGGTTAGTTTCAGAATGGTTTGGTTCAGAGGGGTTTGGTTCATCTGGTTATGGTTCAGAAGGTTGAGGTTCAGATATTTATGGTTCAGAAGTTTGTGGTTCAGATGGTTGTGGTATTTGTGGTTCAGAGGGAAGTGATGTTTGTGGTTCAAATGGTTGAGGTTCAGATATTTGTGGTTCAGAAGTTTGTGGTTCAGATGGTTGTGGTATTTGTGGTTCAGAGGGAAGTGATGTTGATTTCCTTACCCAAAACATATGAAATTATGAACTTGAGGCACACCTTTGCGCAAATCCAGAATCCTTTAACCAAGTGATGATAAACTGGACCAAACAACCTATCAAAATACTTCACCCAACCTTGAGATGAAACAGTTGAACAAAGATCAAAACCGTTCTTCGCCATGCAATCAAAGTTCACCTTGAACTCACAAAGAACTTCTAAGTCATCCACTGGTTTTAGAAGGGTTAGTTCTGGTGCTTTGTAGGTTTCATTTCCCTTTTCAGATGATGATACTCCAGCCATTGTTGATGCTAATTTTTTAGATGAAGAAGATGAAGTTGCCATTGACGAACTTTTAAGAATAACTGATCTTCTTTTAGATTTAGCAGAGAAGAGATGAAAACAATGGAGAAGGCCAAAATGCATAAAAATGTGTGTGTGTCTGTGTGTGTGTGAGAGAGAGAGAGAGAGAGTGAGTGAAAGTGATTGTGGAATATATAGAGAAAATTATGGCACAAAAAAACACAACCAACACTTAGCAGTTAATCACATTAATTAAGAAATACGAAAATGATTTCAACATTTAATGAGATTTAACAAAAGTGGGGGGAAAACAAGAATTGTAATAATTTGAAATAGTACCTCAAACAACGTCTCACTTTGTACACTCCACCTTTTCAGATTTCATGTGACACGTGTTTGATGTTGTTTTTGCCTCTGAAGCTCTTTAGAATATGAAACGTTAAACAACGCTCCGATCTTCTGAAGCTTGTTAGTTCAGAGTTACATAAAAATAAATAAGGTAACAAATGAAATCAGATGCAACACTCCAGAATATAGATATTAATCATTTTTCATCTGAATAAATTTGCTTATGAATAATAATTTTATTCTGGACAAAAATTCATACTAATATTCTTCAGAATAAATTTAAATCTATCTTCAGCAAGGGGTTTTGTAAAGATATCAGCCCATTGATGGTCTGTATCAACAAAATTTAAGCTTAAAATTCCCTTCTGAATATAGTCTTTGATGAAATGATGCTTAATTTCTATATGCGTTTCCTTAGAATGTAAAATAGGGTTTTTAGAGAGGCAAGTAGAAAAAGTGTTATCACAGAAGATAGAAATGTTACTCTCATAGATCTAATAATCTTTTAGCTGACTCTTCATCCAGAGCATCTGTGTACTACAACCAGCAGCAGCAATATATTCTGCTTCTGTAGTTGAGAGTGCTATTTTGGGTTGCTTCTTGCTGTACCATGAGATCAGATTGCCTCCCAGAAACTAACAGCTTCCAAAAGTACTTTTACGTTCAACTCTGTCTCCAGCATAATCAGCATCACAGAAGCCAACTAATTTAAAATCATCAGATCTTCTGTAACACAAACCCATATTAGTAGTACCTTTCAGATACCTCAGAATCCTCTTAACAGCTGTTAAGTGAGATTCTCTAGGATTTGATTGGAATCTAGCACACAGACAAACACTAAAGAGAATATCAAGTCTAGAAGCAGTCAAGTACAGAAGAGAACCAATCATACCTCTGTAGAGTTTCTGACCTTTTTACTAACCTCTTCTTTTCCCAGAGTGCTTGTTGGATGCATTGGAGTCTTTGCTGACTTGCTCTCTGTCATGTTGAACTTCTTTAGAAGCTCCTTCACATACTTTGTCTGATGTATGTAAGTGCCTTCTGGAGTTTGATTGACTTGAATTCCCAGAAAGAATTTGAGTTCTCCCATCATGCTCATTTCAAATTCTGCCTGCATAGATTGAGCAAACTCCTTTCCAAGCATAATATTTGTTGTTCCAAAGATAATGTCATCTACATAAGTCTGACAGATTAAAATATCTTTCTTAATTGATTTATGAAAAATAGTTGTATCAACCTTTCCTCTAATAAAATTATTTTCCAGAAGGAAATTACTTAGCCTCTCATACCAAGCTCTGGGAGCTTGTTTTAAGCCATAGAGTGATTTCTTTAGTTTAAAAACATGTTTTGGAAATTTTTCATTTTCAAAACCAGGGGGTTGATGAACATAGACTTCTTCTTCAATTAAGCCATTTAAGAAAGCACTTTTAACATCCATCTGATACAGAGTGATGTTATTCTGTGCAGTAAAGGAAATAAGAAAACGAATAGATTCTAACCTTGCCACAGGAGCATATGTCTCTGTGTAATCTATACCTTCTTGTTGATTGTAGCCTTGAGCAACCAGTCTTACTTTGTTTCTGGTGACTTCTCCTTGCTCATTCAGCTTGTTTCTGTAAACCCATTTTGTTCCAATGATATTAAATCCTTTTGGTCTTGGAACCAGATCCCAAACATCATTCCTTGTGAATTGATTAAGCTCCTCTTGCATAGCAAGTATCCAATCATTGTCTTGCAGAGCTTCATCCATAGAGGTAGGTTCAATGAGTGATACTAAACCAACCAATGATGTTTCAGATGATTTTAGAAAGGATCTTGTTCTGATGGGATCATCCTTCTTTCCAATAATCATTTCCTCTGGGCGAGAAGCTTTGATTATGGAGGATCCTTTCAGAGGGGTTTCTTCAGAAATGGTTGAATTGTCCAGCTGAGCAGCTAAGGAAGTAGCATCTGAAGTAGCTTCTGGTTCTTTTGCTTTAACTCTATTTGCCTCTGATTCTTCCGAGTCTGTGAGAAGGACTTCTCTATCTGCAGAAATTTCAAACTGCTTTGGCTTTTGATTGCCAAGCTTATCATCAAATCTGATATGAATTGATTCCTCCAAAATCTGTGTCTCAGTATTGTATACTCCATAGCCTTTTGAGCATTCAGAATATCCAAGCATAAAACACTTCTGTGCTTTAGAGTCAAACATGTTCAAATTATCTTTAGTATTCAAAATAAAACAAACACATCCAAAAGGATGGAAATAATAAATGTTAGGCATTCTATTCCTCCACAATTCATAAGGAGTCTTCTCTAGAAGAGGTCTTACATACACTCTGTTCTGAATATAACATGTTGTATTAATTGCCTATGCCCAAAAAGGTTTTGCCATATTAGTCTCATTGATCATGGTTCTTGCCATTTCTTGCAATGTTCTATTCTTTCGTTCTACAACTCCATTCTGTTGAGGAGTTCTAGGACAAGAGAAATCATGTGCAATGCCATTTTCTTTAAAATATTTTTCAAAGTATTTATTTTCAAATTCACCACCATGATCACTTCTGACTTTGATAATATTAAAATTCTTTTCAGTTTGGACTTGATTGCAGAAGTCAAAGAATACAAAATGAGACTCATCCTTGTGTTTCAGGAATTTTACCCATGTCCATCTGCTGTAGTCATCAACAATGACTAATCCATACTTCTTGCCTCTGACGGATGCAGTTTTCACTGGTCCAAACAGATCAATATGAAGCAGCTCTAATGGTCTAGAGGTAGAAACAAAAATTTTAGATTTTAAAAGAAGATTTTGAAAATTTTCCTTTCTGACATGCTTCACAAAGAGCATCTGAGTTGAACTTCAACTTAGGAAGTCTTCTGACCAGATTGAGCTTGTTAATCTGAGATATGCGACTCATGCTAACATGACCCAATCTTTTATGCCAGACCCATTGCTCATCATTAACAGACATAAGGCATTTTACATTTTGATTTTTCAGTTCTGAAAGATTTATCTTATAAATGTTGTTCTTCCTTTTCCCATTAAAGAGGATTGAACCATCTTTTTGACTAACAGCTTTACAGCATTTTTGATTAAAGATTATATCATAACCATTGTCACTTAATTGACTTATGGACAATAGATTATGTGTTAATCCTTCAACAAGCAGAACATTAGAGATAGAAGGGAGGTTACCATTACCAATTGTTCTAGAGCCAATGATTTTTCCCTTTTGGTTTCCTCCAAACTTCACGTCTCCTCTAGATCTAAGTTCCAGGCTTTGGAACATAAACCTTCTTCCCGTGATGTGTCGTGAGCAGCCAGAGTCCAGGTACCATGACTGGTGTCTTAACTTTGCTGCTAAGGACATCTGCAACAAAGATTATTTTATCCTTAGGTACCCATATCTTTTTGGGTCCTCTGGGGTTAGTTGGTCTGAAGTTCTTCCTGAACTTCTTTTCCTTAAAAACTTTTCTGTTCTGATGAGGTTTTGGTTTAATAAAGCTTTTAGTAATCTGATATGTGCGTGTGTGCTCTATGTCATTTAGGTGACCATATTTAAAATGAGTGTACAGAGGAGTGTAGTTGATGATCAGCTTATCAACAGGTTTTGGATTTAAATCCTTCCCAGAGGGTGATTCATATCCAACTCCCTTTCTGTTATTCCTACTAACACCGTGGATCATGGAAGCCATTTTGCTTCTATCTAGGCCTCTGGACAGGAACTTCTGAAAACTATAGTCATACTCTTCTAAAATGTTTTTGGAGCAAGACGTAGTATCTGAATTAGATTTTTGTTGAGCTTTTTCTAATTCAGTTTTTATTTGAAAATTATTTGCTTTAAGCTCAGCAATTTCTGAATTCATCTGATCAGTCTCAGATGCAAGATAGCTCTTAAGCTTCTTGTATTTGAGTCTGATTTTACTATAATTTTCAACCATCTCAGATAAGCTTTCAACTAGCTCAGCTCTGGTTAGTTCAGAAAATACCTCTTCTGAATCTGATTCTGATCCAGATTCAAATGTTTCTTCATGGTCTTCTATGTCCGCCATCAGAATAACATTTGTACATTCGTCCTCTGACTCTGATGAAGCTTCAGAGTCATCTGAGTCATCCCATGTAGCCATCAGGACTTTCTTCTTTTTCTCAAACTTCTTTCTGGGTTTCTCCTTCTGAAGTTTAGGACATTCACTTTTGTAGTGTCCTGGCTCCTTACACTCAAAGCACACAATTTCTTTCTTGTCAGGTCTTTTGTGTCCAGAAGATTCGCCATGTTGCTCTAGTCTTTTGAAGTTTCTAAACTTCTTTTGCTTAAGCTTCCAGAATTGATTTATCCTTCTGGAAAGCAAAGACAGTTCATCTTCATCTGAGGAAGATTCTCTAGAGCTTTCCTCAAGTACCTGAAAAGCTTTCGTGTCAGATTTTTTATTAGATTTTAAAGCAATAGAGTTACCTTTCTTCTGAGGCTCGTCTTCTTCCAGCTCTATCTCATGACTCCTTAAGGAATTGATGAGTTCCTCCAGAGTGATCTTGTTGAGATCCTTTGATAGCTTCAGCGCTGTGACCATAGGTCTCCACTTCTTTGGCAGGCTTCTGATGAACTTCTTCACATGATCAGAAGTGGAGTATCCTTTGTCAAGGACCTTCAAACCAGCTATCAGAATCTGGAATCTTGAAAACATGGTTTCCACAAATTCTTCATCCTCCATCTTGAAGGCTTCATACTTCTGAATAAGCACAAGAGCCTTTGTCTCCTTCACCTAAGAGTTTCCTTCATGTGTCATCTTTAATGACTCAAACATGTCAAATGTTGTTTCTCTATTTGTGATTTTCTCATACTCAGTATGAGATATAGCATTTAACATAATGGTTCTAGCTTTGTGATGATTTCTGAAATCTCTCTTCTGTTGATCAGTCATTGACTTTCTGTCCAACTTTTTGCCCTCACCATAAATGGGGTGAATGTATCCATCAATGACCAAATCCCAAAGATTAGCATCATAGCCTAGAAAGAAACTTTCTATTCTATCCTTCCAATAATCAAAATTTTCTCCATCAAACATTGGAGGCTTTGTGCTGATTCTATCTTTATCATCATTTGTTGTATAAGGTTGAAGTTGAAGTTTCAGCCATAATGTCAAGAATAATAAATCAAGAGTTTTCCCAATTGGATCTTTCTCTGTCACTGTTAAGTGATAGCACTTTCAGAGCCGGAGCTCTAATACCAACTGAAGGTAGGAAAACACTTAGAAGGGGGGGGGGGTTCAATAACGGGTTTTCAAACAAATATGACAACAAAAAATAATAAGTTATTTCTATCCTTGTTCGTTTGAACTCAAACTACTCCAGTCCACCCGACCAATGTGATTTCGCCTCTCTCAAACGAGGACTTAATCCACTAAATCAAAACTTGATTACAGTGATTTCCACTAAGACAAACTGTCTTAGTCTTCTCAAGAATCTTGACCACAACTTGGTCTCTCAAGGAACTTTTTACAAGAGTAAAATACAATTGTGTTTAAGGTGCTTCTAAAAATCTATTATCACAACTGTGATTTACACAAAATGAAGAACAAATAAAACTTAGTGTTTTATGTAGAAAGTTATTTGTAGGTTTTCCTTTATTTGCTTCTTTGAATTCTTTCTTTCAAAAATGTTGTAGTAAATTATTGTGACTGAAGTGTTGATGAAGACTTCTTTATATACTACACTTTCTCAATAGTGTGTAGAAGAAAATACTGTAGGATGTAGACAGGAAGGACAAATACTTTTCGTCTTGATTTGACATTCCCTTTTTTCCTGAAATCCTGTTTCATGCACGAATGAGAAATTGGTAGACCTTGGGTTTAGCAACGTCTCTTTCTTGAACACTTCATCAAATGAACATATATGATAAATAATCTTTCATCAGATCCTCTGATGTTGTTCCTTGTTCTTCTTATCAGAGTCACTCTTTCCAGAGTCTTGCAGCAAAGTGCTTAGCGTGAATGTATGATCAGAGTTGACTTGATTTAGAGCCTTTGTACTTGCAGCGTTTAGTTCTCAGAGTCTTCTGAATGTTCTGAGTCTTTATACCCTACGCTCAGAGACTTCTGTAGGTAATGCTTCAGAGTCTTCTGCTTCAGATTCTTCTTCAGCAAGCACTTCAGAGTTTTCTTCAGCAAGCGCTTCAGAGTCTTCTTCAGCAAGCGCTTCAGAGTTTTCTGCAGCATTTCAGAGTCTTCTGCAGTTACACTTCCTACACTCAGAGCTTAGCATTATATTGTTCATAGTTTGCTTTAAATCATGTTCAAAGGAATTCTTTGTCTTTAGATGAATATTTATTTGATATATGAAACAAAAACACTTGAACACAATTAGAGTATATACTTTTATACAAAATTTCATTAATGTTATCATCAAAACATTGAGATATATTAAGAACCAATATGTGTTCTAACAAAGGTTTCAAGAATTTCAACGGTCAATTGCAAATAATTTCTAGGGAAACTGCTGAAAAGTTTTGATTTTGAAATGTAAGATTTTATTTTGAATTTGCAAAGAACAGTTGAATTCCTTGAAACTAGGAATGATATAATGCCGAATGCAACGCACAAACACACAAAGAAAACAAAGCTCCTAGGTTAGAGGAACATGAGTGGAGCCAAGGTCTACCCATCCCGAAAGGTAAGTACTATAGGTTAATTGTACCTGCAGAACAATGTTCTAAAGAGGTTCCCAAAGTCATTAGTTCATATTTCGGATATTATCAATTTCTCGACTACTCGGCGGTTAATAAAATTCTCAAGAGAACCTCTTTTGAGTGTAGTATCGCGTAGCAACTATATTGAGAATACTCCCTCATAGTCCTCGCACTACGTCCTAAATAACGCCAAATTTGTGTTTAGGTAATTACGGTCCCCAGTATCACAGGCTCCGATCGAAAATAGTGAATGTTTTCACGAATACTCGCTCAATAGTACTATTTTTGAGAGGGCCTTAACTGAGCGGTGATTCTCAATTCAGCTTGGTCGTGAATCACTCCCTATAAGCCTCGTCGAATATATCACCTTCCTATAATAATTGTTGTTGCACCACAAATTTTGACCCCTTACATCCCCATCATCATTCTAGGAGCATACTCATTTGATTATCTACCTATAACCAGTTTCAAGTTTGTCTCTGCTTAGTTACAGGTGAATCAGGGCTCCATACAGTCGAAAATCAAGGGTTCGACAGTTTAATCAGTCAATGCATTGGATTGTTTCTCCATGAAGCAAGTTTCTAAACCATCAATAATACTACATGGGGTCAGGCATGAATCCAATTTGGGGTTTTCACACAAAGATCAGGAGCAGTACAGTTCATGGATCCCCGATTAGGGTTTTTGATCAAGAAAAGTCGACTGTGGTTTGACTTTTGTTTTAAAAGGTATTCAAATGATGGATTTGTGGTTCATTAAGCTCATATGGCTCAGGGAAGTTCACTCAAGAAGTCTTAAAACCTTAGAGGACTCAGAACGTCAACAGTCGACTCGCCAGTCATCGTCGATCGTTCGAATGACCGAAAAGTTAATTCTTCAACAATAAGGAATCTGACCTCAAGATGTGAATAAAAAATGTTCCTAATGACATATTGCATCTACCCATAAAATTTCATGACAATTGGATCAAGGGTTGAGGAGTAATCGCAAAAGTCGGGAATTAGGGTTTCAAAAGGGGCAAGACCATAACTCCTTAACCACACATCCAAATGAAGTGGTTCAAAGCTCATTGGAAAGCTCTTGGCAAATCTTACAAAAGTCCCTAAGTGTTCCATGATCAGAAAATGCATAGATTTGGAGTTATGACCAAATTCATTTCAAGAAGGGAAAATGACTTAGAAAAATTTCACTTTTAAGCTCATTTTTTAGCAACTTTGAGAGATTTTTTGGCCTAGTTCCTTTGAGAATTTGAAACTCATGAGAACATGAATGTTTTAGAGCTATTTGAGGGCTTTCTAAAAAGTACTAGAACATCTCCATAGCATTTGTGAGCTGAGAGTTATGGTTTTGGCAATATGGTGTTTTTACACTTGAGTCCCACATTGGTGATTTTTCATAAGTTCATTCTTTGGTCACTTTGACCATTTCTCAGCCTTTGAATCTTATTGTTTCTGATATTTAGATGTTTTGAAGCATTGCATTGTGAGAATTATGCAGAGGAAATGGATGTGCCAAGATTGCAAGTGGACTTGCAAGTTGCAAATGCAACTTGCATTAAAATATCATAAAGCAAGCAAGAGGTGGAAAGTGAAATCTGAACCAGCCATGAACCTATGCACTCTAGCCTGAATTTAGCCACTCTAAACTCATCATGGAGCCTGACTTTAAGCTTACCTATCAGCCAAGAAATCCCTTTTGAAAGATTGGATCCAAAAAAGCAAACCTTCCAAATCTGTCCATACCCTTGTTTTGCCTATAAATAGAGGCCTTCTCCACTTCTTTTGAGGGATAAGAGTGCTCCCAAAAAACCATAGAAATCCAAAGTTCTTACTCTTTCCCTCTTTACTTTAAATTCACAAAATCTTAAAAATCACAAAAAAAACACCAAAAAGCTGTCTTGGCAGCCCAGCCCCTAAACTCATTTCCACACATTCAAACTCATCAAAAAGCATCCACACAATCCATAAATATGGTATAGAAGGTGTTCAAGCCTTTAAACCACTCAAAAACACCATTCTCCCAAAGTCAACTTTCATACCAAGCAACTTTGACCACAGTGCACAAAATCTGCCAAATTCTTACCTGGGCTTATTCTTGCTGTTTTAATCACACATACACCTCATATATGTCATTTTGCAACTGTTCAAAACATCAAAGATCATCTGGAATTGAGTTTGTACCAACTGTCACAAAAAGTTGTATTTTGCTTCAAAAGGAAGAAAGGTTTCAAAGCTAGGTTGTGCTAGAAGATCTCTGGATTTCTTTGTGTTCTAACTTGCTCAACATAGTCTACAAGAGGTATGTAGTCCATCAATTCCTCACTTTACATCATATTTTCATGTTTGGCTTTTTTTTGAGAAATTGTGTTTTCAAGCATGTACCATGAGCATTACCAATTTCCATGACAGTTTGGTTTTGATTGATGCTAAGGCCTATAATCAATAGGTTACATATTTTAAGTTTGTATGTTGATATCATATCACTTTCTTGTGTTTGAATATCTTTTTTTGGTGCTCATGTAAAAGTTTGGTTTATGTTTGTTTTTTCAAATGGACTGTCTTTTAATAACAAAAGATGACTTAGTGTTTGATAAGTGCATGATTATAATCAAAAGCTATCATTATCATTCTTGGAATTTTGCAACTGTTGAATAGGTTTGTCCACCCTGTGTGTGTTTGTATGAATGACTGTTATGAGGGCATTATAACGTAAAGTTGTGCTTTTGACTCTGCTTTCCAAAACTAGTCTCTTTTTGGGCTGCTGTTTGGTTTCTACGTCGGATCTTGTTAAACGTGACTGTTTGTTGCATAGAGCTTTAGGATCCGAGTCTCCGTGCTCACTTTTACCGTCACGCTGTGGACATCCCTTTATCCTAACCTTAGGATCCGAGTCTCCGTGCTCACTTTTATCGTCCCGCCGTGGACATCCCTTTATCCTAACCTTAGGATCCGAGTCTCCGTGCTCACTTTTACCGTCCCTCCGTGGACATCCCTTTATCCTAACCTTAGGATCTGAGCCACCGTACTCATGTTTAGCGTCCCGCCGTGGACATTTTCCCACAATAATTTCAATGTAGACTTGGAGTCGCCGCACTCCACGTAAGTACTTCCCTATGAATGCTTACATCCTTTTGGAACCTTGACCACAGTCAAGAGTTCTTCATCCCTAGCTAGGGGAACTACGATTGCTCTGATTCCACTCCCGTCAGGATACGTAGGCACGAGATGCGATGTCTTCGCGAGCAAACTTGTACATACTTTACATACTTTAGATTTTTAACTTAGCACTTTTTCCCCTTAGCAAGCAAACTTTAGCAAACACAGATATTAACAAGAGGTTCTTGTAGAGTACTACAGATGCTTAGTATGCTAACACCTTCCCTAGGTATAACCAACCCCCGAACCTTTAGATCTCTCTTTGCTCAGCTTCAGGCCTTGCTTTTTGCTTTGCATTCTTATAGGTTTTTCTTTCTTTAAACCTTTCCTTTTTGGATAAATTAAAGTTCGGTTGCAAATGAATTAAGATTCAAGTTAATCAATAGGTTGGTATCCAGATTTCACCACAACAGAAATGGCGACTTCACTGGGGACAACTTCCCCTAAGAGGGTTAAGCCCACCTTGTTTATATTTGTGTTTGTTATATGCTTTTATATTTGTATATATTTGTATATATATATATCTGTTTGTGCTTGAGTTTTTCTGTATGCAGGTTTGTTGCTTTGAGTGGTAAGGATAGTACTATACCCGTACTTGAGCGCACTTATGATAGGATGGCGGTATATTCAAGAAGGCTTGTAGGGAGTTGATTCCCGACTAAGTTGACTTCAGAAACCACCACTCAGTGGAGGCCCTATTAAGAGTTAGTTTTGTTGAACGAGTATTCGTCAAAACATTACTAGTTTCAACCTATGAGCCTTTGATACTGAGGACTTTTAGTTACCTTTTACCCCACTTGGCCTTTTAGGACGTAGTGCAATGACTATGAGGGAGTATTCCCGAAGTAGTTGATACGCGATACTACACTCAGACGAGACTCTCTTGAGAATATTATTGATTTCCAAGTATTTGGTGTGTCGATAATATCCGAAAGATGGGTTGTTGACTCTGGGAAATTTGTTAGAACCTGTTGTACAAGTGCTTTACCCCTAGTACACACCTTATGGTTGGTTCTTTACTCAAGCCCCATGTTGTGATCTCGAACCTTTGATCCTGTTATGTGTGATTTGTATCTTCTGTTGCATCGCATTGCATTGCATTTGCATCTTTGCATGGTTCCTTGCATACCTCTGTTTGTCTGGTCGCTCATGTCCAGTATACCTTTGAGTTGTCAAGCTGATTCCTCGACACCGATATCGGACTAGAGCTAACTATAGATGCAAGATGTCAGAGCAGGAAGTACACAATGCAGAAGTTCGAATGGAGATCGATGAATTGAAGTCAGGCATGACTAAACTCACCGAAATGCTTCAAGTATTGATTGCCAGAGGAGAGCCATCTCAAAGGACTGTCATTCAAGAAGTTTCAAGTGTCGATCCTCCTCCTGTTCAAATGCCACAATCGACTTGGCCAGAGTTTGGTTTACCTCCTAACTACTCTCCACCTCTTGCATCTACTACTATGATTGGTCCGACTGTCAGACCAGTTTTTCAAGCTCCCGTCTTTACAGAGCCCAAACCTGTGGTCCACACTGTTGCTCAGAATGGCCGAGCTCCCTTTGAGACTCCTTTCTTTGACTACAATGCTGCTAGTGCTCAAGGTGAAGACCATGAAGATTTTGTTGAACCTGAGATTGTCCGTGAACAGTTTCAAAACATAGACAAGAGACTCAAACCTGTTGAGGGAACTGATTTCTTCAATGTCGATGCTGACAATATGTGCTTAGTTTTTGGTCTGGTTATGCCTGTTAAGTTCAAGACTCCAGAATTTGTGAAATATAAGGGGCACTCATGTCCAAGAGCCCATTTGGTTATGTACTACCGAAGGATGGCAGCCTACACCAACAATCTGAAGTTACTCATCCATTGCTTTCAAGACAGCTTGAGTGGTGCTTCTCTCAAGTGGTATATGAATTTGGAACATAACAGCGTCCAATACTTCCAAGATCTCGCCAATGCCTTCATGAAACAATACAAATACAATCTGGATATGGCTCCTGACCGTCGTCAACTTCAAAACATGTCTCAAAGTGAAAGAGAATCATTCAAAGAATATGCTCAACGTTGGAGAGAGTTAGCTTCCCAAGTTGAACCCCCTCTGGCAGAAAAGGAGCTAGCTGGAATGTTTATGGATACTTTGTCTCCCTTTTATTGGGAAAAGATGATTGGGAGTGTCTCTTCGAGTTTTGCAGATTTGGTAACCATTGGCCAAAGGTTAGAAGAAGAGCTGAAAAGTGGTAAGGTGTCCAAGGTTGCTGAATCTTCTACCGGTGCAAAGAAATCCTTTGGGAATTTCTATAAGAAGAAAGAAGAGCATACTAATGATGTCATGGCTGAAGTGAGGAGGCCTCATCCCCGACCTCAGTATAATCACCCTACTATTGCTGCTATTGCTGCTCCACGACCAGTTCAAATTCCTCAACGTCCTGCTGATAGACAGAACCAGTATCAGAATAAGAATCAGTTTGATCTTATTCCCATGACTTATACAGAATTGTATCCAAGCCTAGTTCAAAAAGGGCTGATCACTACAAAGACTTTGCCACCCCCTCCTAATCCTCCTCCAGTTGGATTTAGAACTGATCTCCATTATGCTTTTCATGAGGGTGCCCCAGGCCACGACTTGGAGCATTGTTTTGCATTGAAAGCTAGGGTGCGTGAATTGATTAGAAATGGAATCCTTGATTTTACGGATAGCCATCCGAATGTTCAGAAAAATCCTCTGCCAGTGCATCAAAAGTGAAGCTTCAGTCCGACTCCAGCAGACTATCTTTTTTGAGCGCCAGTGTTTTAGACCGGACAACTCATCTTTGTCCTGATGTAGTCACTAGGCCTTTTGTTTCTCACTGTTTGAACTTTCCTTATTTTGTTTAAGATATTTGCTTTTAATTAGTGCTTGTACTTTCATCTTAATGAATGAGCATTGCAACTTTTGATTCAATTCATTTTGTCCAGTATTTGCATCTTGTATGCTTTATCTTTCAAATATTAACTCCTTGTCTAAATTTTTGATTATGCAATTATTTGAGGGAGGATGATGAAAACATGATACCCATAATTGTTGTCAATATGCTTTCAATCAAACTTTGTTGACAATGTAAGGGATTGTTTCAACTCCCAAACACTGGAGAAATAAGGAAGATAATCCCTTGTCAACCCCTTTGAACCTAGAAGTTGGAGTTTCATTCTTTACAAAACCCGCAGTTTTAACCTTGGGATGGGTAGTTCTCAGTTAACTCGGTTGTATGTTCATACAAGATACCTTTTATAATAAAGGATGCAACCACTACAATTTTTCCTTCGCACACAACAAATAAGTGTCGAGGATGTTTTTCAAGCCAAGAAGCCGATGATGGTTCACCGTGATCATTAAGCTAGGCAGTCACTTTCTTCCAAAAAAGAAAAATATCAAAAGAAAAGCCGCTAAGTCAAAACCTATGAAGGAGACTTAGGCAAAACTGGAGCATCCTGCTGACTGTAATTTTCATAAGAAAACAGTTCAGGAAAAAGTTAGGGATAATAAAAAAGAAGAGATCTTTAAAAACCCTCATTGTCAAAAACAACCAAATGTTGTAAAGAAGCAGTGTCTGCCTTTTCAAAAATCTGTTGATTTCTGAACCATCATCTTGGCTATTATCAGTGCAATTCCTAACCTATGGGAACCTGAGCACATAGTCTGATTTAACTGAGCATAAGACTGGAGATCATCACGTAGATGGGGTGGGTACAAATAAACTTTGAGCCTTTATCCTTTGTTTCTTAAACCGTGAACCAGGCCACATTACAACCCTCAAAAGACCTAATTGAGACAAGGTTATTTTGAAAGCATACTACAGCAAGGTTGCGTAAACTGACTCCAAAAGATCTTTGTGAATCAATTATTTTGGCAATACACCTTTACTCTAAACTTTGAGTGTCTTGAACCACCGTGTTCAGACCGATGACTCATTTACTTTGCATCTTTCAAAGTGATTTTGATTTTAAAAAGTTGCATGAACTTTACATTACCATGTTTGTACGGACACTTTTGTTTGCAAACTGGCTTTCCTCTCAAGGAATTTTCAAACATTGAGAAACTTGGTCAAGTGATCCTATCAGGGGCAAGTTCCTTTTACATCCTGTCTAAGAATCAATTGAAGATTTGTTCAGGGCATGGTATTCTCATATTTGGTTTATCCAGAATATATTTCAAAGACTCAGACTAGGGCAAGCTCTCCAAGCACCCGATGCATCAGTCAACAACAGACAAGCTGAAGTTGTCATCAGTTCATCTTTAATAGACAGTTAAAACTGGGGCAATTTACTTGAAGAAGCCCCAATCAGCTCTTTGTCCTTCCTACAAGGGTTATCCATTTGATACAATTTATCAGTGCGGCAGAGATGTGTTCATCAACAGTATCTTTAGTCCCCAAGCAGATTGACAGTGATCTTCGTGTTGAGGAATCAGTCTTCCAGTTTTTTCTTCTCACCAAAAGAGTCGAGCCTTGTCATCGGCATTTGCATTTACATTTGATCGTATCATCTGCATAATTCATACATGCGTATATCACAAGCATAATTCATATACATATGCATTACATGGGTGCTTTATTCCCTATTTACCTTTTCTCCCGAGGTCGTGTTTTACTCGCGTTTTACCTTGTGGATGAGTTTACCTTACATGGGTGTTTTATTCCCCATTCTACCTTTTCTCCCGAGGTCGTGTTTTACTCGCGTTTTACCTTGTGGATGAGTTTACCTTACATGGGTGTTTTATTCCCCATTCTACCTTTTCTCCCGAGGTCATGTTTTACTCGCGTTTTACCTTGTGGACGAATTTCAATTTACTTGGCACCTACCAAACAGTTTGCGTCGTGACTTATCTGATGGTTTTCCAGATATTTATTTCTCATGTTTGTTGCTTCCCCTGTGTTGCTGTCTTTCCCCAGTGAGTAATTGCTCGTTGTTATACTGTTCTTTTATTTTTGCTCGTGTGGTTGCATTTGTCTTGCATCATAAAGCATCATTTAGAGTTCATTGCATTTCAGCATTCATCCTTTTGCACACCATCGGATCTAAGGGACAAAATTTCTGGTTTTCTATATTTAAATACCTTTCACTATGATTCTATGACGATTGTCATCTCCCATTGCCATCTAGTGAAGATATTTAAATAGAGGAAACTGTTGCACCCCAAATTTTCACCCCTTAGATCCCAATCATCATTTTAGGAGTATACTCATTTGATTATCTAACTATAACCAGTTTCAAGTTTGTCTCTGCTTAGTTACAGGTGAATCAGGGCTCCATACAGTCGGAAATCAAGGGTTCGACAGTTTAATCAGTCAATGCATTGGATTTTTTCTCCATGAAGCAAGTTTCTAAACCATCAAGAATACTACATGGGGTCAGACATGAATCCAATTTGGGGTTTTCACACAAAGATCAGGAGCAGTACAATTCATGGATCCCCGATTAGGGTTTTTGATTAAGAAAAGTCGACTGTGGTTTGACTTTTGTTTTAAAAGGTATTCCAATGGTGGGTTTGTGGTTCATTAAGCTCATATGGCTCAGGGAAGTTCACTTAAGAAGTCTTAAAACCTCAGAGGACTCAGAACGTCAATAGTCGACTCGCCAGTCATCGTCGATCGTTCGGATGACCGAAAAGTCAATTCTTCAACAATAAGGAATCTAACCTCAAGATGTGAATAAAAAATGTTCCTAATGACATATTGCATCTACCCATAAAATTTCATGACAATTGGATCAAGGGTTGAGGAGTAATCGCAAAAGTCGGGAATTAGGGTTTTAAAAGGGGCAAGACCATAACTCCTTAACCACACATCCAAATGAAGTGGTTCAAAGCTCATTGGAAAGCTCTTGACAAATCCTACAAAAGTCCCTAAGTGGTCCATGATCAGAAAATGCATAGATTTGGAGTTATGACCAAATTCATTTCAAGAAGGGAAAATGACAAAAAAATTTCACTTTTAAGCTCATTTTTTAGCAACTTTGAGAGATTTTTTGGCCTAGTTCCTTTGAGAATTTGAAACTCGTGAGAACTTGAATGTTTTATAACTATTTGAGGGCTTTCTAAAAAGTACTAGAACATCTCCATAGCATTTGTGAGCTGAGAGTTATGGATTTGGCAAGATGGTGTTTTCACACTTGAGTCCCACATTGGTGATTTTTCATAAGTTCATTCTTTGGTCACTTGGACCATTTCTCAGCCTTTGAATCTTATTGTTTCTGATATTTAGATGTTTTGAATCATTGAATTGTGAGAATTATGCAGAGGAAATGGATGTGCCGAGATTTCAAGTGGACTTGCAAGTTGCAAATGCAACTTGCATTAAAATATCATAAAGCAAGCAAGAGGTGGAAAGTGAAATCTGAACCAGCCATGAACCTATGCACTCTAGCCTGAATTTATCCACTCTAACCTCATCATGGAGCCTGACTTTAAGCTTACCTATCAGCCAAGAAAGCCCTTTTGAAAGATTGGATCCAAAAAAGCAAACCTATCCTTCTTAGGAAGGAAATCTCTAAATCTGTCCATACCCTTGCTTTGCCTATAAATAGAGGCCTTCTCCACTTCTTTTTAGGTACAAGAGTGCTCCCAAAAAACCATAGAAATCCAAAGTTCTTACTCTTTCCCTCTTTACTTCAAATTCACAAAATCTCAAAAATCACAAAAAAACACCAAAAAGCTGTCTTGGCAGCCCAGCCCCTAAACTCATTTCCACACATTCAAACTCATCAAAAAGCATCCACACAATCCATAAATATGGTATAGAAGGTGCCCAAGCCTTTAAACCACTCAAAAACACCATTCTCCCAAAAGTCAACTTTCATACCAAGCAACTTTGACCACAGTGCACAAAATCTGCCAAATTCTTACCTAGACTTATTCTTGCTGTTTTAATCACTCATACACCTCATATATGTCATTTTGCAACTGTTCAAAACATCAAAGATCAGCTGGAATTGAGTTTACACCAACTGTCACAAAAGTTGTATTTTGCTTCAAAAGGAAGAAAGGTTTCAAAGCTAGGTTGTGCTAGACGATCTCTGGATTTCTTTGTGTTCTAACTTGCTCAACATAGTCTACAAGAGGTATGTAGTCCATCAATTCCTCACTTTACATCATATTTTCATGTTTGGCTTTTTTTTGAGAAGTTGTGTTCTCAAGCATGTACCATGAGCATTACCAATTTCCATGACAGTTTGGTTTTGATTGATGCTAAGGCCTATAATCATTAGGTTACATATTCGAAGTTTGTGTGGGATAATAATATAGCCATACCGTTCTGTTTTGGTTTTATGACAGCTAGTGTTTCTTTGATATTTTTGTAATATAATGGCATCATCATGTTACTTTTTGAACCAAAGGACATATGTCTAGATTTTGGAGCTCTGCACTAATTGTTGTTCCATTTAAGATGTGTGTATGCTGTTATGATGATTCAAAATTCATTTGTTGCAATTCCACCCACTACCTTCATTAAGACGGTTTTTCACACTACCACCAAATTTACCAACTTCTGTTTTAATCATAAAGTGCTAGATTTTTCATGTCAATCTCATCCATCATGATGTATGTGGTGTGTGTATGCTCTTGTTTTGGTTTAAAGCAATTTTCACTTGAATTTCACCTACTGTCATAAAAAAAATTGTTTTACTCTTCCATGAACATTTCAAAACCTGTTTTAGAGGCCATGTACTCCAAATCTTGGGCTAATCTTACTTGCCATAATGTATGTAATGTATGTGTATTGTTGTTTGATGTAAACCTCACTTCTTGCAACAAAACCCCAACTGTCATGAAATCTTGTATTTTTGCTGTCAAAATGTGAGTTAAGAAGAAACTGTCCACAAGGAGTAGCATTAGGAGTTTTTGACATGAGATTTGGTTTATTGATTTGCAGCTGTCTTGTTATTGTCTAGACTTGTCATTTCCTATGTGTTTGATTTGCTTTAAGTATTACCACTGTATTTTGCTCACCATGAATCATGTTGCATTCAAATTCATCATCAAAATCCCAAAAACAGTTTTGCACTTTATTGCCATCAACATATCAGTTTGAGTTTGGAAAGAAATATGTTTGAAGTTTGAACACAGAACCAATTGTTATTGCATATGTGATGTGTGTATACCATTTGTTTAGCATAAAACCTCATTCATTTTCAAGAACACCCCTGCTGCATCTTTGAACCAAAACTGTTTTGCATCAAAATGACAAAATGCTGCTATGCTTGCTATGTGCTTGTCTTGAAGATTCAATCACCCTTGATACCATATTTGCAATGTGTATGCATGATTGATAGGACCTATTTGCATCTAATGTGATTCATTGCTTTAAAAATGCCTTTTCAAACCAAAGGAGCCATCACCATATCAGTTTTTGTTTTGAAGAGATTGGGTTTGAATTTTTGGCATTGAAATATCCTTCAACATGTTTATGGTGTGCGTAATAGTTTTTGTCACTTTTTGCATTGAACTTCCACCAGTGGAAGTTACTTTAAAAATTGTATGAAAATGATTTTTGTCACTTTTTGCACTGAACTTCCACCAGTGGAAGTTACCTTTAAATTTGTCTGAAAGAACTTTTAGTCAACCTTGCGCCATTTATCATCTTCACCATCTATGTATTGGTTTGAACATCTTTGTCTTGTATGTTGATATCATATCACTTTGTTGTGTTTGAATATCTTTTTTTGGTGCTCATGTAAAAGTTTGGTTTATGTTTGTTTTGTCAAATGGACTGTCTTTTAATAACAAAAGATGACTTAGTGTTTGATAAGTGCATGATTATAATCAAAAGTTGTCATTATCATTCTTGGAATTTTGCAACTGTTGAATAGGTTTGTCCACCCTGTGTGTGTTTGTATGAATGACTGTTATGAGGGCATTATAAAGTAAAGTTGTGCTTTTGATTCTGTTTTCCAAAACTAGTCTCTTTTTGGGCTGCTGTTTGGTTTCTACGTTGGATCTTGTTAAACATGACTGTTTGTTGCATAGAGCTTTAGGATCCGAGTCTCTGTGCTCACTTTTACCGTCCCGCCGTGGACATCCCTTTATCCTAACCTTAGGATCCGAGTCTCCGTGCTCACTTTTACCGTCCCGCCGTGGACATCCCTTTATCCTAACCTTAGGATCTGAGTCGCCGTACTCATGTTTAGCGTCCCGCCGTGGACATTTTCCCACAACAATTTCAATGTAGACTTGGAGTCGCCGCACTCCACGTAAGTACTTCCCTATGAATGCTTACATCCTCTTGGAACCCTGACCACAGTCAAGAGTTCTTCATCTCTAGCTAGGGGAACTACGATTGCTCTGATTCCACTCCCGTCAGGATACGTAGGCATGAGATGTGATGTCTTCGCGAGCAAACTTGTACATACTTTATATACTTTAGATTTTTACCTTAGCACTTTTTCCCCTTAGCAAGTAAACTTTAGCAAACACAGATATTAACAAGAGGTTCCTGTAGAGTACTACAGATGCTTAGGATGCTAACACCTTCCCTAGGTATAACCAACCCCCGAACCTTTAGATCTCTCTTTACTCAGCTTTTGGCCTTGCTTTTTGCTTTGCATTCTTATAGGTTTTTATTTCTTTAAACCTTTCCTTTTTGAATAAATTAAAGTTCGGTTGTAAATGAATTAAGATTCAAGTTAATCAATAGCTTGGTATCCAGATTTCACCGCAACAATTGCGCTCAAGTCAGGGTGTAGGACTTATCTCACAACAATGATGCAACCCCTAAGCAAGGTACAACAATATATATACAAGCAGATAATATAGCAAATAGCAAGCATAAAACCAAGACAGGGATAACCCTCAAAAGATAGGACTTTCCCCAGTGAAGTCGTCATTTTCTATTGCGGTGAGAATAGGATATCAAATTATTGATTAATTTGAATCACAATCTTGATTCACAACCGGTCTTTGATTTATCCGAAGGAAAGGTTAAAGAAAGGAAAAACCTAGTTTTGCATCGTAAACACAATGCGGGGAGAGATCTAAGGTTAGGGGGTTGGTTAAGCTTAGGGAAGGTATTAGCATCCTAAACTTATATAGTATTCTACAGGAACCTGTTGCTTTAATGTGTTATTGCTAAAGTTATCTGCTTAAGGGTTATGCTATGGGTTAAAGGTAAAGAAAAGGACCTACGGGGTTAGCCCTAAGTTTACTCGCCAAGACTCGCATCTTGTGCCTACGTATCCGAGGTAGGGGATGGAATCAGAGTAATCGTAGTTCCCCTCACCGAGGGAGGAAGAGGAACTTCTAGACTGTGGTCAAGGTTCCAAGGGGATGTAAACTTTCATAGGGAAGTGCTTACTTGGAGTGCGGCGACTCCTAATTCTACGTTGAAAAGTTGAATTGAAAGGGTGATGTGTAAGTATTCCACGGCAGGAACTCACATGGAATGCGGCGACTCCTAATCTTAAGGCTAGGATAAAAGAGTGGATGTCCACGGCGGGACGCCTAAGCATGAGTACGGCGACTCAAAGTCTTAAGGTTTAGGAAAAGGTGAAGGTGTGTCCATGGCGGGACGCTTAAGCACGAGTACAGCGACTCGGATCATAAGGCTAGGATGGGTGAAGATAGAGGCATTGACACGGCGGTCAAACAGGGTGTAACTTTTCCTTCGGAAGGGAATTGGTAAAAATGGAGTAGATGGATAAATGGTGTTAGGAAATGAATTATAACTAAGTGGATTGAAATTAGAAATGGTGAAATTATTTGATTAGGAAATTAGAAGTTACTTATGATTAAGTGAAATGGTGTGTTGGAATTGATATAGAAATTAGAAATTAATGTAAATAAAAGGCTAAGGAACTCTATCCTAAATTTATTTTTGTGAAAATTATTTCATTAAATCTAAGTTAAATAAAAATGTTAAAATTAATTAAAATTGAAAAGGGGAAATAAACTAGTTAATCTTTTAGTTAACTAAAAAGTTTTATTTTTAGGAACATGAATTAAGAATAGATTTGGAAAAAGTTCTAAGTTATTTTAATAAAGAGTTTTTGGATTTTAAGTAAATATATTTTTTTTGGTTTTCTAATTTAAATAGAAATCAACTTAAATTAAATTGAACATTTTTGTGCTTTTATTATATATTGAAATAAAATTAAAATCAAGATTAACTTAAAAGAAAATTAAACAGAAAAGCAATTAATGTTGAATCTAAAATTATTATTTATTTTTAGTTAATATTGTTTTTTTCCTTATATTTCAGTTTTTTTTAAAATTAAAGTTAGTGTTAGTGATGTTAGTATTAGTGGGTTAGTTAGTTTTTTTTATTAATTAAAATAATAATTACAAATCAAATGAATAAAAGAAAAATAAAAACAAGGAAATGTGTCGGGCTGGGTGGTCAGGCCCCAGACCCAACCCGGTTGGCCAATATAAAAGGGAGAGGGAGGAAGAAATTAGGGTTTTTAACCTTAATTTCTCTTGTGGCCGGCGACGCCCTGGGTCTCTTCTCGGAATTTTCTTCTTCTTCTTCTCTGTACCGCCGCGATTCTCTTCCTCTCTTCTCTTACATGTGCGATGACACCTTCTTCTTCTCCTTTGATTTTACTTCTTCTTTTTCGATTCTTTTGCTGCAAAAATAGAATAAAAAAATTCGTTAAGAGGGAAGGAGCTCACGGTTTTCAGCTATGGTTTCGTGAAATTTTCGTTGTCTCTGGGCAGTGATAACTTGCTTTGAGCCCGTTGGTTTGTGATGGATGGTTTTGTGAATCTGTTATTTTCGTCTGAGTTTGGCCGGACTTGATGGTTTTGGATAACTCACGACTGTGGTTGTTGGTGTTTTGGGGGCGATGATGATTTTCTGAGCCCCTCTCGTGATTTTCAGTGACGGATTCGTATGAGTTTCGTTGAGAAATCTTATGATTTTTCCGGGCTCGATGATATTTTCGGTGATGTTCGGTTTTGATGTTCTTTCTGCGGATTCTTGTGACGGATTTGATGCTTTGTTGGTGGTTGATGATTTGTAAGCGATTTATGGCCGGTGATGAGAGCTCTCTGAGGCCATAGCTTTGACGGTTTGGATCGGATTTCTCTTGATGGTGATAAAATCTGTTGGATATGGATTTTGTGATTTTTGATCTAGATATGGATTATGAAATCCGAATTTTCACTTGCTGGATTTTTGGATTTGGATCTGATTATGGTTTTGGGTCTATTTTTTCCTTAAGGATCTGTTTGGCTGCCAAATCACTTTTCCAAAATAAGCTCTTTTTCTCTCTCTCTGGACGCTTTGAACAGAAATTACCGAATTTTTCCCAGAGGTTGAAAAATGGAAAACCGGGAGCTGGCGATGAAACTCTTTTGTTTCCCTCTCGGAATGCCCGGTGATGAAGTTGTTCTGAGGGTCCAAAAATAGAAATAACATCCTTTTCGATTAAAAAATAAATCCAACTTCTAACCATTTTCTATTTTTGCAGGTTCTTTGAAGATTCGGAAGCTTGAAGATTGGACTTAGAATTTAGGACCTTTAGAATTTAGGATTTTTAGAATTTAGGATTTGAACTTGTAATCTGTAATTCCTTCAAAAAAATGTAAACTTCAGATTTTTGTAATGAAATGCGCATTTGAACAATATACTCGAATTAGAACTATAATAAAATATGAACTTGATTCTGAAATTAATTTCGAGCCCTATCTCATTACGAACGACATTGACTTTTGTAACTTAAATTCTAGTCATTTGAGACCTGCGACCATCCAAAACTAAACTGATACCCACTGTAAATCCGATGCGAACCGTGAGTTCCAATGTGCCTCTGAAATTTAACTCGTAAGCAGTAGAGAAAGAAAAATTAGTGCGCGCTCGAATCTTTTTAGATAACTTCCTCGAAGAATTCTCGCACTGATTCAAATCCCAATCCGTTCGCATTTTAACGCCTCACCTCAAAATGGTTCATAATTTGATTAAAATTCAAACCTTTCATATGACGGCTAACAATCCGATTTTCAAATCGGGATGAACTGTACTGGAGAATCCCAACCAATTTCTCAAGCCAAAGTCGTGTAAATCGAGAGGTAGGAAACCCTAATTTCTTGGGGATCCTCTGATGATGATCTGGCTCTATAGTCGTCAAAAGACTGTGAACTAGTGAACCATCCGCACCCACATGAATTAAAGGGCACGCAGTATTATTTTCCAACTTTTTCAACACACCTGCAAAATAAACAAACTAGACAAAACGGTTAGTGGTTAGTTAAAATGGAAGATGGAACAAAATGAAGTGCAAAATGATCAGTGATCTAAAGGGTAAATTTTGGGGTATGACACCTAGCTATCATGGATTTTGGGAAAACAAACACTAAGAAATATAACTTCAAGAAATATGATACAATGGAGTTGAGAAAGCTAGGAACAATGGTATCCAAAGACTTTTGAAAAATATATGGAAAACTTATGAGTATTGTGAAGACTAGAATGGAAGAAGGGGTTCTCAGCACCTTGGTTCAGTTCTACGATCCACTGTACCACTGTTTCACCATCCCATATTACCAGTTGATGCCGACATTAGAAGAATATTCTTACTTTATTGGAATTCCCATGGAGAATAAGAAACCCTTCAGTGGTTTGGAGAAGCTACCCTTACCAAAGGAGATTGCTGACACACTTCATCTAGAAGTATCAGAGATCAAAGCCAATCATACTTCAAATAATGGAGTCAAAGGTTTTCATTCTGCTTACTTATTCAGAAAGGCTACTTACCTTGCCAAGGAAGGTAGTATGGACGCATTCGAAGCGATTTTGCCTCTACTAATATATGATTTGGTGTTGTTCTCGGAGGTAGAAGAATTCATCCATTCAACTTCCATCACAATATTCTTGAACGATAATCCGGTACCCACTTTGTAGGTGACGCTTATCATTCCATTCATCACAGGACTCTTCAAGGTAGAGGAATTATTAGATGTTGTGCACCCTTATTATACAGATGATTTGTTAATCATTTACCAAGGACGAATGCTTTCAAAGAAAATCCTAATGGTTGGAGATGGTCTCAAAGGATTATGTCTCTAACTCAAGCAGATATTCATTGGTACGATCCCGCCTATGACCGAAGAGTCTACATTGATAACTGTGGTTCTTTTCCGAATGTACCACTCTTGGGAGTACAAGGGGGGATCAACTACAATCCTGCTTTGGCTAGACGTCAATTTGGATTCCCAATGAAGGATAAGCCTAACAACATCCTATTGTCTGGTTTCTTCTACCTTAACGCTGAAGCGGAGGAAAGTTTAAGAAATAGTATGATTGATGCTTGGAAGAACATCCAGAGAAAAACCAAAGCTGACCTTGGGAAGAGGAATTGTGTAGCCTTTGAGACATTCACTCAGTGGGTCCAATCTAGAGTTCGTGATCTCAAGATGCCTTACCTTTCTGAGAAGGATATGCAGATTGTCATCGCGTCATCTTCTGTCATTCCTATTGAAAAGTTGTAAGAATACCAAGAGATTCTTGAAAGAACAAAGCTTGAGAGGGACACTTGGGAAGGCAAGTGCCATACTATTTATTTTGAGACAACAGAGTTGAAGAGAGAGCTAAAAGAAAAAGATGAGTTGATTGAGTGGCTCGAAAGACGCTTGATTGACGGAGATGTGACGAAAGAGAATTTATTTTTCTCTAGTGTCAAACCTACGCAGAGTAATCATGAGTATTCGAATATCCCACCAACGTCTGGCGCTTGGAAAGGAATAGTAGACAAGTTGGTGATGGGTAATACTACGCTGAAAAGAATAAAAAGGATGCGTGGATAGAACTTTCGTCGGACTTCTTAACCATAGGGCCTAGTCTTCTTCTTTGATGTAACCATACGTTTCTTTTGTTATATTTCAAAAGTTGTAACTTTTCCCAACATAAACGAAATGAGGGTTTTGCTTTAATTATCTTCTGAGTTTTGTAAAACTAGTTACATCTAGCATCTTTGTATTGCATTCTGCATTTTGCTAACCATTCAAGGAATTCAAAAATCTTGTTTTTTTTTTGCAGACATAGTGATGGATCAAAGAAACATGATTACATTCCCAAGCTTGAGGTTGGACAACCTAAGGATCTTAAGGAGCTTAGTAAGGAATCCTGTTGTTTTTATAGCCAAGTATGGGGACTTGTTATCTTTTGTAGATATGTAAGTAAATGAGGAAATGATGCAAGCCCTCGTAAATTTTTATGATCCACTGTACCATTGCTTCACATTCCCAGACTTTCAGTTGCTGCCAACCTTGGAAGAATACTCCGAGCATCTGAAAATTCCAATGCCTTTCACAGCTAACTATGGGAGGGAGAGAATACTAAACATAAGAGATGTTGCTGAAGCTCTTCATCTACAATCGGAATGGAGGCAAGACCATTCAGGGAGAAGGCTGAGTTCCATTATGACCGTAGAGATTTGGGAATCTTTAAAGCTATACTAGCTTTCTTGATTTACGGCTTATACCTGTTTCCCAGCAACCCTGAGTTCATCAGTTTGGAGGCCATTAAGTTATTTCTTGTCAGAAAGCGAGCTCCCACTCTCTTGGTTGATACCTATTACACCATTCATCAGTGGAAGGTGTACAATCTCGGGAAATTCTGCTGCTGCACGGCACTCCTAAGCAAGTGGTTTATTTCACACTTTCCTAGGACATTCCCTCTATGGAACCTAGAATATAGTGATGCGTGGGTTGGAAAACTGGTTTCACTCTCTCACTACAAGATCAGCTGATATGACATGGCTCACAGAGGAGTAGCCATTATACATAGTTGTGGGGAGTTCCCAAATATACCTCTAATCGGCACCAGAGGGTATATCAACTATATCCTTATCTTAGCTCGCCGTCAGCTAGGATACCCCACCAAGGAAGAACCGGAGCCATCCCTGCTAAGACTTGCTTTTGTGAAAGGGATGATGACCCGGATTCCAAAGCACGAATTATCTTTGCCTGGCGTTACCCCAACCTGCAAGGAATGACTGACGTGGAAAATCCAAGTTGTCTCGTTTCAAAGGCGTATCTGCTTTGGTCAAAAGAGATAGCATTGAAGATGTTCTATACTTACTCCTATGACATTACTCTGGAACCAGAGGAACTCTTGTCTAGAGGAGAGGTGAAATTTTCTTTGGTAAAAGCCAAACGGGAAAATGCAGAACTTTAGGAGCTACTTCGTCAAAGCCATAGGAGGACAAGGTTGCAGGAGGGAGAAGGGTCATCTTGTTAGAGGATCTTTAGCTTTTAATTTCCTTTTGTTGAACCCCAAGCTTGTGGGAATATATGATCTTTCATTTTGTAAAATGTTGTAAAAGTTTCATTTGTTAATGAAAACTTTATGTTGTAAAACTCTCTTTATTAATGAAAATTTTGTTAGACGATGGCTTGGATCTAGAAGGGGGGGTTGAATAGATCCCAATTAAAATCAGTCGGCGCTACCAATTAAAAATTGTTTTTTCAAAATATTTGTTTTCAATTTGCGGAAGCGGCCGTGGAAAAATTACGTCTAAGAACGAACTGTTATTAGAAGACCGGATATGCGACTAGCCTTATGGAAATGATAATGAGCAAAATTTGATTCAACACACTAGTCACACTATCAATTGATTTTACCACTTATTAGTAGAACTAGCACCAATGATCTATAATACCCACAAAGTAGGAAAATGAACTAAGTACACTTTGGTGTAGGCAATTTATCAAATAATTGGTGTGCAATACACTCCAAGTGTGGTTTGGCTTGAGTAAGTTACTTTAAGTTCCTTGTGCAATATATTGTTGCACTAAAGTTCAAAACAGTAATAAGTACTTACTCAAATCAACCCAAATTATGATATAACTGCTTATACTAAAATCACTTAAATTTTAAGCCAAAACTGAAAATGCTGAAAAGTAAAGGAGACAAAGATTTGTTGAGGCAGTTCCCCCGCCGTCCTCGCTTTGGGGTACGTCTTCCCTCAATTCTAATAATAGAATTGAGATCAATATATTAGATATCACCTGTAATGTAGAAATGTTTATACAAGAATTGATAAGCAAAATGTACAATCAAGCCCTCTTGAAGTTGATGATGCTATCGCTTTTTGCTCCTTGATTCGAGTCGAATCAAGTTCTCCGAATGTTGTGTGTAGACCTCCGATTCCAGCCCCTTTGTTGAATAACCTTCAGTTCTTCAAACCCTCGGCCCGGCTGATCTCACGCACAAACAAATCGAACCCGGAACACTCTTGAACGCTTCACTGATTTTTGCTACTAGATTGACAAAGACTACCGATTCTCAATCACCTTCACTCAGCTGAAGTAGGTAGAGATTATCCGTACCAAAAAAAACCCCAAAATCTCCAAATCTTGGAGGGCAAAACCTGCTAGGTTTTATCCAAGAAAAACCTGCCTTCAAAATCAACCCGAACCGGATTTTCGATCACGGCTTCGGACCTTATCACGTTGAATAAGATCACAAGCACCCCAAGAATTGTTGTGTGTAAGTGTTGTGTTGTGGGTTATAAAAGATGAAGATTGATGAATTTTGATGGCACCTCTTTCACTTTTCTTGTTTTGTGACAATTGACTCAAATTCACAATTGTTGTTGATAAAAATGAACAAAGTCTCTATATATAGTAACCAACCAATCACCAAACTTAATAGCTTTTCAAACATAGTGGGAAGTCTTCAAAAAACAGCACAAACGCGCGAACGGTCGACCATAGCAGGTCTATGCGTCCATGCATAGCCTGCAGATTTGGACAGATTTGAAAGGGCAGCAGTGTGCGTCGACCATAGGTCGGCGTGCGCTGACCCGTGAGAAAACAAGAGCTTCATGCATCAACCATGCATCGACTCATAGCCTTCATGCGCTGACCCGTGAGAAAAGCGCAGATACATGCGTTGACTCAATGGTCGACTCATTGCCTGAAACTTTGCAAAAAAATGTTATTTATTTGGTTTTTATGCATTTAGTCATAACCACATATCATTCACATATATTGTATTAAGTAAAGCACTTTAAATGATATAGAAAGGATATGGTGGATGAAATATTTGCATTTGTCTTTGTAGAGGCAGAACCGATAATGCCGATTCATCCATGGTTGCAATTTGTCATCATCGAAACTCAAGATCGTATGTTGTATGACGGTTTGCCCTCACATACTCCCCCTTTTTGATGATGACAACCTGTGCGAAACCAATGAGACCCAAATGAAATATTACACCTATGGTAGCATAAGCTCCCCCTTTCTTTTTCAATCCTGTACTGGTGTGGTCTTCTTGGCTTTGATCTCTTCTCCCCCTTTGACAACATCAAAAAGAGAAAGAGAACGATTAAGAGTAAAGTGTTCAAATCAACAAGATGATTAACAGTGAATATCTAATCATAAACCAATATCCACATATAATATTGATAATGAAAAAAATAATGCAACGAATACTCATTGTATAGATAAACGAAAGAAAATGCATTGAAAAAAAACCAAATAGTTCAAGATAAGCGAAACAACTTAAAGACAAAACACCATAACAACAACAACAAAAGAACATAAATTCCATGCAGAAATCTAATGCCTGCGGCCACGCCCTCGTCCCCTCTCATAGTAATGTGGATGATGGTAAGGATCAGCCAAGTCAGTGAATTCCACAGTAATGTTGTTCAAGTAGTTCAAACTGTTGGTAATGTCTCTTTCCTGAGCTTCATGGGATGTAACAAGAGCCTAAAACCAGGCGTCCATTCTGGTGGAGAAGTTATTGAGCCATTCATTTTGTGTTTGGATTTGGTTTTGAATTTGAGTGAATCTCTCATCTTGAGTGCGCATAAAGTTTTGTTGTTCTAGTTGCATGGACTGCATCATGCTGAGAATGTCAGATGTGTTGGATTGCTGAGGAGATTGAGGTGCTTCAGTATATCCATGTTTTTCCCTTGAAAATTGGAAAACAACCGCTGATCTTCCAAATCTAACTTTGGTGACTCATAAGATCGATCAGATTGATCCTAGGACATGTGCTAAAGGCTCTTTATTTTGGAAATCTATCTAAGTTTCACACTTAGGCAGTATTGGGGTAAAAGAATCTTAAAGAAACATCTATTCGACTACGGACTCAATTAAGCTTTTAATGAAAGAAAGAAAGAAGTTTGTTTGGAGAGGGATGATTAGATTAAGGACGAAGAGAAAGGAATTGCGTCGAAAGAAAAGAAAGAAAGAAAGTAAGGAAGAAAGGTGCAAAGAAAGTAAAAGACTTTGTAAAGCTTAAAGCAAGCAAAGTAAATTTCATTAAGATAAAAGATGGTGTGTTTACATCACGTACATTCTCTGTAATACTCACTTTCTCTATGCTCGGATACTTGGAGTAATTCTAAGAGTAATTTGTACAATGGTAAATTATAACACACTTTGTTCATGTCTAAGACATCTTATTTATAATAGTAAAAAATAACTTCTAATAACCTCCAACATCACCACCTCTCGCCACTTGTCACAATGCATGGATCTACTACTCATAAGCTGCCACGTGTCCTCTTAAGCATTTGGCAAACGAAATCGTTCCCTCCAAAACTTTTAAATTTCAAACCTTCGACAAACCACCAACAGCAGAAACAGTCAAAGTCCTTGTATCTCTTTAATCTTGGTGAGTTCTTCGACTCCTTCCTTTAGGTGCCTTACGCCTTTCGACCAACTTTCGCTTTCAACTTGTTTTTTGGCATTTCTTCTTAAATTTCTTTATTTTGCAAGAGGCGTCGAATTTAGGAGCTAACAAATTGCCCCCCAAAAATGTCTTTTCGACTTTTGATGTGGAAAAGCACATTTTGTGACAACGTCTGATTTTGACGCCGCTTGTCTTCCTCATACGTGTCATCTGACGTTCTTTCACCCAATACAAGTCTGGGAAGGTGAAAGGGAAGAAAGAGAAAAGAGAGAAATAGAGGGGAACATGCAAGATATTGTTCCGCCACCTTGATGCACGTTACTGATGTCACGTTTCATCATGGCGATTTTCTCAGGAACCACCAAAATCGTGGGCCATCATCACCTTTTCAGCCTAGGGGACGTGAATTGCAACTACTATATCTGCCACCCTACTCCACGCGCACACGTGGCCCACTAACTCTAGCCCCTTAATGATGAAAACTTTTAATCTTCCATACACCATATAAGTAATTCTCCTCTGATATTTTCATTTTTTTCCAACTTCTCCGACTCTTAACAATACTCTTGCATTTCTCTTCCTCCAATTTTCTGTTTTCTAAACCAACAAACTTTTCACTACTTTCAACAATGGTCGATCATCAAAAGAAGAAGAGGCAACCCAAAGGGCAAACTTCTGCATCAACTCTCCCACCCTTTGCCAGCTTAAGCGGTCCTAAGGTAGTGAAGAACCAATAGTTCATTCGCGAACCTTTGTTAGAAGAGAAACGCCACATCTATGAATCGCAGGTAATCATCCCAGTTACTGTTGCAGGTAAACCCTTAGCCATGTATGGCCCTTAACCTCCTTTAGGTCTTGATTATTCTGCCATTAGAGACTTTTTTCCCTCCTACAGAGTCACTAAACCTTTAGGGCAAAAAGATTCTAGCAAAGTCTCCGCTGATGGCCCTGATAACCTAACTCTCTTCGACGTAGATCTTAGGTATCTCCATGATGGAGCAAGATTATTTAGGGCTACCCCTTACTTCAAAGACTATGAACTTTACCTCAATTGGTTGGAAAAAATAGAAAAAGTGAAAGCCCAAGATTGGAAGGACATTGGGATTTATGACCTTATAATGATGTCGAAGGTAGGCCCTACTTACTGCCCCCTTATGTTGGCTTCTTCCTTGTTTTTCTGGGACAATACTCATAATACTTTCCACCTTTCTTGTGGGACGATGACACCTACATTGCTTGACGTAGCTGCTATTGTGGGCCTAAAACCCCACGGCCTTGTTTACGACCCTGAAATTGATAGCCAAGACACTATAGGATTCGCCAACACCAAACATACTTATACAGCTTTCGTCCAACACTATCATAACAAAACCACCGCCTCTGTCGAAAATGAGGAACATATAGCCTTTCTGGCCATGTGGTTATCTCGCTGTGTGTTTTGTACAAAGTCTCTGAAGGTGGCACGAAAATATCTTGTTTTGGCAAACCAACTGCACTTGAAGAGAGGTATCTTCCTGAGTGAGATGATTTTGGCCAGTCTCTATGAGGCCTTGGGCGAAGGTGCTACCAAGTTGAAAGACCCTGAAAGTCATGGCAACTTGCTGTTATCGGGCCCCTTTTGGCTCCTCCAGTTGTGGCTTAATGCCACTTTTGAACATAACCTCCCCAACAGAGGCGAAGTCGATGAAGGTTCACCTTCAGTTTCTGAGAGACGAGTCGAATGGCCTCGCTTGGCCCAGCTTACTCCCAGCGAAGAAGGACATACTCTTCGAGCCAACTTATCCAACTTCATTCACATGTTCGCCAAATGGTACGAGTTCACCTCGAGGATGGCTCTCTTTGCAGAACAAAGATGCGGCACAGAGTGGTTCACCAGGTCCTTCCCTGCTCCACTAAAGAAACAAGAAGAGGAATCGAAGCTAATTTGAGAACGATTCCTTATACCTCAACTGCTGGTTCATAAATTAAACCTTGTTAGAGGTCAGGCCAGCTTAGTAGCCTACCAACCAAACTTGGTGTCCAGGCAATTTGGGTTAATACAGACTTTGCCCAAGTGCCTATATGACAAGAAACCACACATCATACTTCCTCTCGCAGTGCTTTCTCCCCTTGATTGTTCGACACAATTGGCGCGCCATGCCCACAAATCCTTCCTTATGCCTGTCCATTTTGAACCCTTTTATTTATACTCCCCCGATTTCTACGACTGGTGGTCAAAATACTATGCCTCAGAGTTTCTTGACGCTTCGAGTTTTGCTCGCTTGATTGACCAAGCTTTCGTTGATGTGCAGGAGAAGATCAAGAAAGGTACGTCTACCCATATCAAAGAGATTCAAGCCTTCCAGAAGTACTTCGAAACTGCCTATCGACCAGATGATGTTAGTCGGACCATCCGTGAGGCTGCTGTCACTTTGAAGGAAAAGTTTTCTAAAAAACTGGACAATTTAAAGATCCCCTCTTCTGTTCCTCGTGAGAAACGGTACGAGGTTGCCTTTAAACTTTTTCCCCCAAAAGTCCCTCGATTACCAACTGCTGGTTTTGGCGTGGCTCTTGCCCCTCCATTCCCAGATTGGTTCATTTTTGGAGACCCTATAAAAATCCTCCGACATCAGTCGAAACCCAAAGCGCACCGGGTGGTTCCGACTAAACATACCCTCGATACTTTTAAAGGGCACCTTCATGTTAGTATCGAAGATGTTCGCATTGAATCTGACATTCCTGAAGGTTCATCCCCCTTCGATTTGGACTTTTCTCTCTAAGCTTTATTGTTGCTAACTAGCATTGGTATTATTTATTTTTCAGCTACTCCAAAATGTGTTGCCCCAGCAACCAAGACTAAAGGCAAGGTCGAAGACCAGAAGGTAATCCTCCACAACACTCTATTATTTCAACTTCCTTAATTACTCTTAACACTTTATGTTGCTTTCATGCTAGTCAAAAACCACCCACCCCACAAAAGAGGCTAAAAAGGGCATCTGCTCATATTATCATTGACTCTGATGACGAAGATGGATCTCCTCGCGAGAATTTTCAAGTAAAAAGAAAGTGAAAGATCACCCATGGTGTGGATACTTCTGATGCTCCATCCGCTCCTCCTGCAACCAACATACCTCAAACCAGCACTCCCTCTCAAGACCTTACTAAGGCTCCCACGGGGGATGCTTCGATCCAAACTGTTGTTCCTATAGAGAGTGACAACTCCAGCCCTGCTGATGAAAATGCCAAGGTATGTTGTGCATCTATCTTTCTCTGGGTCTTGCACTGATTTTTTGGTCCTACTCTTCTTGATGTCTTTTTTTCTTAGACTGATGCTAAGGCTCCAAAAACTGACCCAACCAAGCTTCCCTTATCACTCTATCCCTTGAATAGCCAAGGTGAGCCTACCTATCATCCCACCTCTGATTTGGGTTCTGGTATGAGTTCTCTTGGTGAGATTAATAAACCTGATTCTTTCACAGTCCCTCCTTCACCTGCGAAGTCAACTACCCAACAGTCTCAAACTGATGGATCTGACCATGAAGACAATAATATTTTGGTCGATTCTATTGTAGCAGATGATGAAGTCAACACTTTGGAGGGGGCACAAACTTGGTCGACACGAACAGTTCTCCCTTGGGTCGAATGATAGCTGTAGATGAAAGGGATGCCGAAGGTGATCATGTTATTGAAGATCAAGCCATGCATCAGTCTGAGTTGAACGAGTCCAGCGATGAAGGTACTGGAGACGAAATGGAAGAGGATGGCGCAGAGGCAAAGGAGGTTCAAAACAAAGAATCGAAACCTGCAGAAACTTCCGTCAAAAAACTACCACTGCTGAAGTGATAAAGACTCCTATTGCTTCTACCTCCAAGGACACTCAAACAATCCCCCTCCAAGGCGAAGCTCAGTTTACCACAGCCGAACTTGATACATTGAAGGTTTCTAACCCTCGACAATACATCAGGATTCTCTTGAGCAGGCGAAGTCATTCTTCTGGCAGAACTCCCAGCACCTCGACATCTGAAGGCCAAACCTCAAATCAACCAACTGACAATGCCCTATGTTGCACCCCAAAATTTGCCCAACATTTCTTTACCTAGCTCATGTTTCATTTCATGCACATTTGCATTATCATTTGCATTTCATTGACATGTATGCAGGAGATCAAGAGGTATGATTGCCAATCAAGATCTACACAATAGTTTGAAGCTAGCTAAGAAGGTTATTCAGGTGCTCAAGGGTTGATATCCTTGTCAATGAAGTTAAAAGATCCTCAGTGAGAGTGGTTGAAACCAAGAGGGTGTGTCTCCTAACTTGAGAGTTGTGGGAAGTCATCAGATGATTCTGAAGCCATGAAGTTAGACTTGAAGTATTGAGAGAGCTCATGAGAGGTGTTGAAGATCACTTTGAAGCCTAGACAGGTCATTGTGCAAGATTAAGAAGCCTCAGCCATGAGTGGTGCAATTAGGGTTTGACTGGGTCAACCCTAAGTCAACTGATGATTTGGATAAGGTTGAGACCTAATCCAAGAGCCATGTGATCATGGATTGATACATTGAGATGTTATAAGGATGATTCCAAGGTCAACTCATCATGATTGAAGAGTTTGAGAAGTTTCAGGCTAGGGTTTCTAAGGCTTGACAGTGTAAAATCCCCTAGTTTGACCCCTATCTTCAAGGCAGTTTAGCTCAAGATGTGAGTGTCATCTCATCTTACCCCCAACATGATTGTTGTAGAGCATGATCTTAGCTTTAATTTGAGTGTTAGAAGTCCTTGATAGGATTTGTAGAACTCAAGTTATGGCTTTGGCAAGTTACAGGTCATCTGAGGTATGTGAATTGGGAGCTTGAAAGTTGTCCAACTTGCATGAAACGTTTTCCCTAGAAGGATGATTCCTATAAACTTTTGTTCAACATGAATGTCGTTCCTTATCCTCTTAGATTTCTAGAGAGTACTATAAGTCCTTGATAGGATTTGTAGAACTCAAGTTATGGCTTTGACAAGTCAAGGGCATTTTGGTCATTTGGAGATTATAGGTCATTTTAACCATAAGGCCATAACTCCTATTTCCAAGCTTCAAATGGGAAAATGTTCAACATAAAACTTGTTCAAAATGATGTTTTAAGGCTAGTTAAGAGGTCATGAGATGTTGGAAGTACTTGTATCTCAAAGTTGCAAAAATGACCTAAAATAAGGGTATAAGTTAAATGAACCAAAGTTGGAAATTGATACTTTTGATCTACACATCCAAACCAAGGCATGTAATAGGTCATTTTGACTCTAAAAATCATTCTAAGAACATTGGTTTAGCCACATTTTTGAATTGAGGTCTAATTTGTGGACTTGCTTTGAAAAGTAGTTACTTACATTATAAGTAACATGTGCAAAACTCAAATTCAAGGCATGATCAAGATCCCTTGCAAGCCAAACACTTCCAAAATGTCATGAGGGGAGAAATTGGAAGGAATTGAGATTGGTTTCAAGCTACAAACAGAACTATGCATACCATGGCATATGGTTGAAGTTCTCATGTCATGAGAGATTGAATTTCTCATTGGAAGGATCTAGAGGTTTCTAGATCATCCCTACACACTCTATATATTGAATAGAGAGGATCCAAAGAAAAGGTTGGTGATGATTGAAGGAGAGAGCAGAGATTGAGTTTGGAAAATTCTTGCTTGTAACTGAATTCGGTTTCACCAATTTCTTCTCTTTCCATCCATTTTCTTGATTGCAACCTCTTCCATGGATGCTAGGGATTGATTCCAGATCATAATCAAGAGGAATTCGTGGTTGATTGGTGTTTTTGAGCTCAGATTTTTCCACCTGCAACTCAGAGTTGGTACCAAGAATTGAGGCCATTTCAATCAGTTCTATTGCATACAGAAGCTTGGAAGTGATTCACTGAAGGGGTCTGGAGCATTTGAAGGCTTGATTTGAGGTCTTGCTAATTCTGTGCACACGAATTTTTCAGGTTGGTAACCTTTGATCTCTAGCTTGTTTTAGTTAGAATTAAGAGGAATTAGGATGTTAGATGCATTGTAGAACGGTGTAGGAAGGTTTTCAGATCGTTAATTTGAGAATTAGTGACCAATTAGGGATGTTACCATTTTCGGTTGAGAGTTGGTTCTTGTGAATCTTGAGGTTTCAGAGAGAATTAAGGGCATGAATGAATTCGTGAGGAAATTTGGGACATGTTTCATTAAGGGATCATGGCCTATGTTGGACTCTATGTTGAACTAGGGTTGTGGAATGGTGACCGGAGAAAGTCACCGGCGGTGGTTTTGGGCGTGCAGGTGATCTGAATTGTAGAGATTCAAAAGGAAGAAGATGACTTGATAGCCATCAGATCCAGGATGGACTTTGACTAGGAACCCCATCCAACGGCCACGCGTGCGTTTCATTTTGTGAAGAGTCTGAACTTTAATGAAACGCATCGTTTCATTTAGTTGCTGACTGTGGGCTTAAGGATCCAAGCTCTACTCACACCCCCCTGATGGCCCAATCCATGACTTGAACTGATTTCTATTACTATCTGCACCGTGTGTTTAGCATTTTATTTTGATTTTCTTTGTTTCTTTTCATTTTATTCATGGTTCTTGAAAAAATCATAAAAAAATGGAAAAATAGCTCAATTAACCCCATTCTTTTTGCATTAGGTTCATGATTGAATCTAGTATTTTTTAGATAAAAAATATTTTTATTTCATGCATTTTCTGATTTTATGGGAATTTTCACATTTTAATTGATATTAAAATAGTCATGTTTAATACTTGATTTTGTGGAATTTTGTGTGATCATGTGATAATGATTTTGATCCTGATTTTTTGTGAGTAGTTAGCATAGACATGCATGATCCCTATAGAATTTTCTCACATTTTTGTGATGAACATAAGTGGTAGTTTAGGTTGAAACCTTTAGAAGCTCCATTTTTAGGGTTTATGGTTGATACCTTTGGATTTAGGGATTAATTTTAGGACTTAATAGATGATTTAGTCCTTGGTTTTTGTATGAGGCATTCTTAATTGAATTAGGATCCCTTAGGAATTTTTGTAGAAATTTACAATGTGGTTTGCTATTTTTGATTGATTTTAGTTTAGGTGCTAGTTTTAGATGATTCTAAGGCACTAACTCAACTAGATTAACTTCTTTAGTTCCCTTAGATTAGGGTTTTGTTTCTCTTGCTCTTGGATGATGATGAAGACAAGTTGAAGATGCAATGGATTGCTTGAAGAGGCTTGGATGTGAAGATCTTCCCTTCTTTTGGTGTAGTGTTGATTAGGTGATTAAGATTAGGGTTTTGTAGGCAGAGCTTCTAGATAGTTCTCTTCCTTCATAAACATGGAATATGTTGATCAATTCCATTCTTCCCTATGATGTAAGGTCCCTTGTAAAGGCCTCATCCCTCCTTTGGTAGGATGTGTGGCTCTTTGCAAATTGGTAGAACCTTTGAGGGTCCCTTTCTCTAATGACAGTATGCTTAGTGGTGACCTTTGGTCTTCACTCTGCTACCAATCATCCAAACTTTGCTCTTGATAGATGAATCTTTCTCCCTTGTTAGAGGATGGAGTTCCTTGCTTGAAGAAGATTGAAGGATGGAGTTGATACTTCCATGTGATTGAAGATTAATCTGAGAGGCTGAAGCTTATACATGAAGAGGACCAAGTTGATGCTGGGAAAAGCAAAGAGAGCTGAAGCTTGAAGACCAAGTTGATACTTATGAAGAGGATTCAATTGAGATTGAGTGAAGAGCTGAGGCTTGAGGAATAAAGGATAAGTTGACACTTACATTGATGCATTGAGAGCCTGAAGGAATCAAGTTGATACTTGTAGTTAGGAGTGAAGCCTGAAGGTGGGATTTACTGTAAAGCTGAGGCTTGAGGAAGAGAGAATAAGTTGATGCTTATGCTTGATGGGTTGAAACCTTGGAGGAGCAAGTTGATACTTGTTATTAAGGATGATAGCCTTGAAGGGTGATTGAAGTCTGAAGACTGAACTGTTGTCAGAAGATTGCTCTGCTGTGAAGCTGTGGGAGTGGTTGATCTGCTTTCTTTTCTTGTCTGTTTTCTTTTCTGTACTGATGTGGCTTGTTTGATTTGCTTGATGCATTAGAATAAGTTCATATCTAGACTGATGTAAGCTAGGAGCATGATTGCACTAGAGGTTGAGTTGCTCCCTCTGCTTGTATTTTTACTGTATGGCTTTGCTTGCGGGTATTCGGTAGAGCCTAGCTCCCTTGCCCATGTGGTTTGTGTTGCTTGATAGCATGTTATTTCATTTCCTCTGTATGATTGCAGCTATTGTGTTTGCTTGATAGCATGTTATTTCTTCTGTATGGTTGCAGTTATTCATATCTGGCTTGAGGTTGAGATGAGCTTGTGGAGGTTGATGCCCCACACATATTTCCTCCATCACTTGCATTGCATGCATTTTACAGTCGTTTACTGTTTACTGTTTAAGCTGATGCCTTATCTGTTTCTGTTTATCATTGACATGATCCCCTAGGAATCTCATTTCCTTTGATAAGGAAGTGATGATATAACTTTAGGTTGAAACCTATGCAATGATAACTTCTAGGAGTTCCCTGTTTCAAACCTCAACCATAGGATGAATCCTTGGCATGACAACAGTAGGACTTGATAGTCTCCCTTAGTTGAGCTTGTTCTCTCTTCTCATCTCAAAACAAATTAAGATACAGTAATAAAGGTTAACTGACGTTGTACGTTACGAGCCTTAAGCTATCTGAGGAAGGATTGTTGGAGAGTTTCTTTTCAACAGTATGGATGTTTAGTATGGTACCCTTTGGGTGACATGCGACGCATTCACTCTCAGGTCATAGTCTCTAGTGTGATACTAGTTGCAAACAACCATAAAAAACAGTTCTTCCGTAAAAGACAGAAAACAAACTTCAAACCTTTTTGCCCCGTGGGCCCATAATTCAAAGGAAGCTTTTCTGAAGAAAAGAGTGTCATTAAACTTCAGCGCCACCGCAAACAGGCTTTGTCCCTAACTGCTGGAACTGTTGTTTAACCCTACTCGATAAAATAGATGAATCTGAATTCTCGTGATCCGTATTATCCCGAACTACGTAAGCTCTGATCTCTCATACCTGTTGAGAGTACGTAGGCACAATACTGATGTATTAGCGAGCCACCTCCCCCGTAACCCGTAGTTAGTCGAACTACGTAGACTCTGATTTCTCATTCTCTGATGAGAATACGTAGGCATAAAGTGCGACGCTTTGCTGAGTCATTTTATTTTCTTTTCAGACCAGCCTTGATAGGTAGATAGATAAAACCAACCCATCATATAAACACAATAAGCGTGGATCCCGTCGATTACGACGGACGTGAGGGGTGCTAATACCTTCCCCTTGCGTAACCGACTCCTGAACCCAGACAACGGTTGCGATGACCTTGTCTTATACCTTTTCGTCAGGTTTTTCCGATCGTTTCCTTTCCCGTTCTGAGGGATAAATAACGAAAGGTGGCGACTCTTCTGTTTTGCCGGCACCTTATTTTCGTGGAAGCGACAACTGGCGACTCTGCTGGGGACTTGATAGTTACCTGGGATCCAGCGTCCCGTATGCGAGTCAGTTCAGGGATCCAACGTCCCCTGCGAGAGTCAATCCTAGCGCTTGTATGATTACTTGTTGGGTTGTGTTTATTTATCGCACTTTATTTCTCGCATTTTATTTCCAGTATGATATGATTATCTATGCTGTTGTGGGAGGGGCATTCTGATGAGTGAGAAGCCAGACCCAGGCTTGAGTGAACATAGCATTAGTTGTGGAAATTAGTGGGTGCGTGCTTGCTTGGCAGGCACTAGTGTCTCATGAAATCCACGCTCAGACGAGGTTCTCCCGGTTGACTTCTTTTTCAACCCTTTGGGTTGAGGGGCTTGTTGGTTTGGAGGATTGTCGACTCTGGGGACCGATCATTTGGGATTCAGCCGAGTGAGGCCGCTTCATGAGCTGGTGATGCCACACCTTCTGGGTATCGTATCACCCCTCTTGAATGTCTGTGACGCTGATGACCGCATAGGATGCCGAACCTGTGTCAGTTTAGGTCCATACCTGTGAGCAGGGTTGGGTTTGTTGCAGGAAACCTTAACCTTCAGACTTCCTGGTTTTCTTGATAGTGAATCAGTTTTGTTGGGATCAGAGGATCTCGTCAGCAGATGTGTAGTTGTTCTTGACAGAGCAGGTTTATGATTGGGATCAGAAGATCTCATCAACAGATGTATGTTTGTTCTTGACAGAGCAGAGTTTTGGTCCTGTATCAGAGGTCCTTATTTTCAGGTGTTTGTTCTTGACAGAGCAGAGTTTTGGTCCTGTATCAGAGGTCCTTATTATCAGATGTTTGTTCTTGATAGAGCAGAATTGGGGTCCTGTATCAGAGGTCCTTATTATCAGATGTGTGTTTGTTCTTGACAGAGCAGATTTATGGTCCGATGCCAGGGTTTTCTTCTTATCAGACATGGTGGTTGTTCTTGATAGAGCAGGATTATGGTTTTGCTGATACAGAATCTCCACAGCACAGTTACCTTGATCTCCTGCTGCATGATTGCATTTTGCATTGCTTTGCATACCCATTTGCATTTCATTAATGTGTGTCTGTGTTGCAGGTACCGTTTCTCCCGATTCAGGATTTTTGGCCTTCTATTGTGCTATTATGGGTTCTCTGAGGAAGACCGTGGCTTACAAACTCCCCACTCCCGATGTTGTTCAGCTGATTGGTTTGATTGCTTTAGCAGATGATTCTGTGAGAGATGAGTTCAGAAAGTCTTATGGCAAACTGCTCAGTTTGGTTCGTAAACCCTCTGTGTTTGAGTTGAATGGGTTGCACGCCCTGTTGCAGTTCTACGATCCTCCGTTAAGATGCTTTACTTTCCAGGACTTTGTTCTCGCACCCACACTAGAGGAGTATGTTGATTTGTTAGGTGTGCCTATCAAGAGTCAGATGCCCTTTGTCCATATGGATGTTGAGCCTAATCTGGCTAGTCTAGATCCGTCACTTCATCTGGATGCCTCTGAGTTGGTATTGTCTAGTTGGAACAAGGTTCCCGGTTTCTCCTTGCAGTTTTTGGTGGGAAAAGCTCAGCAGTGCGCCAAAGACGGATGTTGGGTCGTGTTCAACGCCATTCTTGCTCTGTGCATATATGGTATCATTTTGTTCCCCAATATGCCCGACTTTGTAGACTTTGACGCCTTCCACATCTTTGCTTCAGGGAATCCAGTCCCTACCTTGGTAGGAGATATCTACCATTCCATCCACTACAAAAACAAGAACAGAAGGGGCAAGAATGTCTCGTGTTGTGTGCCCTTGCTCTATAGATGGCTTGATAGTCATCTACCCAAGAGGGGTCCCTTTGCTTCGTCTGCGGTCACAGTTGAGTGGTCCGAGCGTCTGATGAGTCTATCTGCAGAGGATATTGCCTGGTTTGACAGAGATAGGTTGAGTACCAAGATCATCTTCAGCTGCAGCGGGTTTCCGAACGTGCCTTTGATAGGTAGGAAGGGTTGTATAAACTATAATCCATCTCTGCTGGTCCGACAGTTTGCTTATGCTTTGAGAGCTCCGCCGAAGGATGAAGAGGTGCAGGAATCTCTGTACCTCACTGGTCTTCTAGAGGGGGATATGTTATCTAAGCTTCACCGTGCTTGGAATGATATCATTAAGCGGGGAAAACCATTGCTGGGGAAAAGTAATAGTCAAGCCTACACTCCGTATGTGACTTGGATCAGGGCAAGAGCAGATGCTATAGGGATGTCGTTTCCTCCTGCCAAGCCAGAAAGCCCTCCAGTGACTGAAGAGCCTACCACCGTGCCCATTCAGCAGCATAATCAGGTGTTAGCTGAGCGAGATGAATTGAAGAGGGAAAATGAAGAATTGGAGAAAGAATTGGCTCAGCTCAGAAGCGAGAGAAGCGAAGCCGTTCATTCATTCAAGAGGCAGACAGAGCTGGTGAACCAGCTAGGGGCAGATTTGACTAAGCAGATAGCTGAGCGCGAGCGCATGGGTCGAGACTTCAAAGCTGTCAACGACGTACTGGCCACGAAGAAGTAGCACTTGGATGAAGTGTATCGGAGGATATCCAAGTTTAACCAGCATTGGAAGGCCACCCTAGCCAACAGGAAAGAGCGGGAGGATAAGCTGATGTAGCAGATCTCCAAGCTGAAAGCCCAGGTGAAGGCTAGTGAGAAGAGGTTTGATGAAGAAACCGCTTGCAGATATGCCGCCGAAGGCCAGCTCAGCAAAGCTCTCGCTAACCTGAAGGAGCGCAAACTGACGTTTGAATCCAAGAAGCGGAAGCTAGAAGATTGTTTCGACGAAGGAGAAGGGGAAGATTCGGTCGAAGGCCTTCAGTACACTATTGTGCAGAGAGAGTTGCTCGTCGAAGGGTTGCTCACTCGGCCTGATCATCCAGAGACGAAGGGGTTATTAGAAGAGTTTCGCGCCCGTGGCTGTGCTTGACTATTTGTATTCCTTTTTGTCGCTACTGGGAAAATCGGCGCCGGCTGAACAGAAGAGTCGCCACCGTGCGTTATTTATCCCAAAGGAGGGAAAGGAAACGCTCGAGGTAAACCTACCGCAAAATGGGGAAAGGAATGGTCATCGATACCAAATCCTGTATTCGGGAGTCGGTTACGCAAGGGGAAGGTATTAGCACCCCTCATGTCCGTCGTACTCGACGGGATCCACGCTTGTTTTCTGTCGAAGGGATTGTTATTCTATCTATTCTACAGGTCTGGGGTTAAAAGAAAATAAAATGACTCGGCAAAGTATCGCACTTTATGCCTACGTATTCCCGTCTGGAACGAGAAATCAGAGTCAACGTAGTTCGCCTACCTACTGGAAAGGAGGGGAAGGTTGCTCGCTAGGATATCGCATCCTATGCCTACGTACTTTCATACAGCATGAAAGATCAGAGCAAACGTAGTTCGGGCCACGTACGACACAAGTCTGTCTTGATTGTTTTTATCTCCTTCTAAAAAAGGGTTTTTCTGATTACTGGTTCAAGCGGACAAAAATGACGTTTTGATGAGTTCACATTCTTTTACGGAAGAAGTGTCTTTTATTGGATTTGAAATCTTATTGTGTTTTTCTGTTTGTTTTAAGAAAGAAGAGACAAAACTCTAACCTACGGTTGAAAAGGGAATCAAACTAACCTAGTGTTATCATGCATGGGTTAAGACCTAATGTCTATCATGCTCCTCTCTTGTGCAGAGAGAAACAGAGATCCTAAGGGATAAACGGAAACAGAAACAAAAGCAAATATACAATAAAGCAGTAAAATGCATGGATGCAACAATACAAGCGAGGCAAGGGAGTCCCACTCAACCTCGAACCTAGAAAACAACAGGCAAAAGCGAACAAAATTCGCTTTCAACCTAACAGGTTAATGGCAAACAATACAGTCAGAGAAATTCAAACAATACATCAAAAATTATAAACAGCAAAAATAAACAGCCAACAGCAGCTCTGCATAGCAAGCTTCATCAACATCTGTCTTCAAGTCATCTTCAACCATCTACAGGCTTCAAGCAAGCATCAGTCTTCATCTTCGCAGCCTTCAAGCAAGGTCTCTATCTTCAATCTTTCAGGGCTTTTCTTCAAGTCTCACTCTCCAGGATGAGGAACAGGTAAGAGGATGAACTGAAATGTTAAACAGTTAGTTGACCACCAAAGGTGGCAAACAGACTGTTAACAATATGTGGAAAGTTTCTCTCAAGAGTTCTATCTATTAGACACTGTCACCAAGCCTTCCAAAGGAAGGGGGTGAGTGTCTTAGAGAGACTCTGCGTCATAGAGAGGGATGGAGGCAAACAAGACCTTCCATGTTTGTGAATCAAGTTGCTATTCTAGAGCTCTACCTAGCTCCTAGTTCCTATAACCTTCAGCAGCTGCCAGCAAGGTACACTCTTCATCAACTCTGGAAATAATCTTCACTCCTTTTGTCTTCAATGGCTTCATCAGCAAAGTCTTCAGCTCAAACCCAAACCCCAAGCAGGCCCAATACCCCACACAGTCAAACAATAACCCTAGACAGGGCACACCACACAACCAATCAATTACAGAAAATATACTAATATTAATAATAGAATAGGGGAACTCCTAGCATTTTTAAGGGATCTATTACTTACCCATAATACCCTTATAGTCTCATCATCTAATTTTGTCCTAAAGAAAACCTAAAAAGAAACTGCTTTGTTAGACCTATACTATATTCACAACCCTAAATGATTAGCCTAATGTTTTCTAACTAAACTACCTAAAATAAATCCTAAAAAATTGGTATAAAAATCAAGGGGGCACCTAATACATGTATCTAGTTATACTAAAAAAATTGGCCTAAAAAGATTAGAAGAACCACCTAAAAGAAATTCTACAAAAACTTTATACAAATTAAATCTATTTAAAATCAATTAAAATATAAAATATAAGCAAAAATAGAAAAAATAGCTAAACTATTATTTTTTTAATCATTTTAATTTTCTTCAAGTCAATTCTAAACTATTGCAAAAAACCTCATGTCAAAATTCTCATTTTTTGATTTATTATGGATTTTATAAAATGATAAAAAAATGAATTAAACAAAAAAAATAAATGGAAGCCAGGGGGTGCAAGCAGCAACTTCGCCCAGTTCAAAATCACATGGGCCAGGTATCAGGGGGTGCGCATAGCAAATGTGCTAGGCCCAGTTCTAAACAAAAATCAAATCAGTAAATCCAAAGAGAAATGGAAAGCACGCGGTGTAAATAGCATAGCATAACAGTTCAATTCGTTGGGCTTGGCGAAAGTGGGGTGCGAATATCAAACGGATCCACTAAGCCCAATGCTGACTTAAATGAAACGGTGAGTTTCATGTACTACTCTTCCCTCTCAATTTCCACTTCAAATCCTGGCCGTGAGATCTGTTTCCCAGTCAACAGTCAATGCATGATCCAACGCACCTTATATCGTCTTCAACCTTGGGTGTCCTAGGGTTTGTGAAACAACTTCCATGCACGAAGCTCTTCAAAGCTATCTTCTATCGCCTTGTTCTCCTTCATCTCTCAACTAAATCCACTTCTGTAAAGAGCAAAGTTGCTCCAATTCTCAAGCTGAATAGAACTACATCATTAGTTTCTACTACAACGCCCTAAAATGCCAAACCCGATAGCTCTACTTCCATGGATACTCCAACTTTCAACTTCTTGTTTTTCCAGTTTCTTGTCATCAAAATACTCACCTTGTATCACTGATTAACCTAAGCTAAACCACATGAATTAAAACCTCCTATTCTTCTAGTTCTAGATCCAAACAGTTGGTGTGCTCCAATGTCAAACTCCATGAAATGCTCTCAAACTCACTGGAATTGATCATCTACCTATTCCTAACAGTTCTAACCTAATGATTTTACATCATGCTATCAATTCTAAGTCAATTCGAAAGAAATACCAACCTGGTAGAAATCTGAAAACAGATGGATGAACTCTTGGATTCACAGCTAGCAATGCTCTGGACTTGATCAATGGCTATGGATCTTGGTTCTGTATGCAGCAACTCTTGCTCAAATGCTTTGGATTGCCATAACCAACTCTTCTTGCACTTTGGATGATGAACTTGCAACACACGAATCTTGCACCAATACACTTGGATCTTGCTTGCAATGTGATCTATGATGAATATGGAGTATGATAGAATCAAGAACTTTGAAGAATGATGAAGAATTGAGAGACTTTGGATGAATTTGCAAAAATGCAAGAGAGAATGAAACTATGTGTTTTGGATCAACATGAAGTGCAACCCTGCATTGAATGATCTCTAGGGTTTATATAGATGCCCATGGAATCATCTAGAAATTGCTGGAAGTTTCTTGTACACAAATCCCTTGTGATTTGGCATATGTCACTTTAATCATAAGCAAGCCATGATAACTCTCAAACTTTGAACTAAACTCAAAAATCCACTATTTCCAATGTTCTCAAAACATTATTTCCAATCAAAATAACCTATAATTTCACCCCATTTGGACATGTTATGAAAAATCTCCTTTTTTAAGTCACTTTTATTCATTAAATTCACCTTTAATTGACCAAATTTGAAATCTTGAGCTATGAGCATTTGCCAACTTCCATGACCACTTTCCTAGACTCAAAATGTCATTTGGAACAACTTTGATGTTTTGAAGTTTTTCATTTGAAGCTTTCTTGTACGAGTTTTAGGCATATGCTTGAAATGACCCATAATTCTCAAATGACCAAAATACCCTTTGCTTGCCAAGGTCATAAGTAGAGTTCCACAAATCAGATGAAGTCATACCATACCTTTATAGAAAGCTAAGATCATGAGGAACAACGTTCATGTTGACCAGAAATCCATTTGAAAATTCCTTGAGGGGTAAAAGTTGCTTGGAAGACAAGTAACCTTCACAGACAAAATTTCAGATGCCTCAGATGACCTGTAACTTGCAAGAACCATAACTTGAGTTCTATAAATCTCCTTGATGTCTTCCACCACTCAAATTAAAGGTATTGAGATCCTCTATAAGTTTCAGGTTGGCCAAGGATCCATTTGAAGCTTGCATTTTGAATTATCTTGCTTGGAAGTTTGCCCTAAATCAGGGGATTTTACACAGAAACCCTAATTTAGAAGCCTCTCTTCTTCTTGACTTCTCTTGATTTCTCCTTGGCACAACACCAAATCCATATCTACATGTCAAATTATGAACCCTACATCTTTCAAATAGACCTTGATGCCTTTCAATCAATCATTTGACCTAGGGTTGACCCAGATGAAACCCTAGTTGACTGTCTTCAACTGCAACTCTTGTGATCACATCAATGACTTGTCTCACTTTCAAAATGACCCTCTAGGTCCTCCATGATGTCTATATACCCTCCATGACCTTAATTCCTTGCTCACAACTTCTTTGATGATCTTCAAATACCCTCAAGATAGGAGATAGATCCACTGCTTGATCCACTGACTTCTTAGATTTCAATTTCTTTCTGATGACTTGGATAGGCTTGAATTTGAATAAGAACCTCTTAATAGGCTCATAGAGATAAGAATAGTACTTGGTCCCTTGTTGGATGGCTTGCCCATGCTATGCTATACAGATGAATTAATTATGTACATGACCTAATATGCACATGCTAATGCAATTGAAACATAAAATCAGGTGAAATAAGTTGAGCAAATTTTAGGGTGCAACAGCTGCCCCTATTCAAGCGACTTGGACCCGACTGGGTGAAACGCCCGGAGCCTTCAGACATTCGAGGTACAAGACGGTTGAATACTAAGAACCCGGAAATTTGCCAACCTCAGAAATAAACTGCACAACTGTTTGGGGAACATTATCTACAAATCTGATTTCAACATTATCTTGTCAATACTTGAATAACCTGGACGACTTCACTGGGGAAGTACTTCTGCCAACATGACCCTGCCAACGATACAGGAAAATCACTATGTCACCATTACAGGAAAATAACACCGTCATCACTCCGCCACCACTGCGGGAAGATAATCTGGAAAAACAACACCGCCATCGCTACGGGTACTGCTTTATCATTACTACAGGAAATAACTCTGCCATCGCTATGGGTAATAACTCCTCCACCGTTACAGAAAGATAACACCGCCATCGCTACGGGTACTGACTCTATTACCATTACAGCCAAAATAACACCGCCATCGCTACGGGAAGATAACACCGCCACCACTGCGGGAAGATAACTCCGCCACCACTGCGGGAAATAACTCCGTCACCACTACAGGAACATAACTCCGCCACCACTACGGGAACATAACTCCGCCACTGTCGCTACTGCGAAAATCGGCGCCGGCTGAACAGAAGAGTCGCCACCGTGCGTTATTTATCCCAACGGAGGGAAAGGAAACGCTCAAGGTAAACCTACAGCAAAACGGGGAAAGGAATGGTCATCGCAACCAAAACCTGGATTCGGGAGTCGGTTACGCAAGGGGAAGGTATTAGCACCCCTCACGTCCGTCGTACTCGACGGGATCCATGCTTGTTTTCTAGTACGGATTGTTATTTCTATCTACTCTACAGGTCTGGGGTTAACAGAAAAGAAAATGACTCGGCAAAGTATCGCACTTTATGCCTACGTATTCCCGTCTGGAACGAAAAATCAGAGTCAACGTAGTTCGCCTACCTAAGGGAAAGGAGGGGAAGGTTGCTCGCTAGGATGTCGCATCCTATGCCTACGTACTTTCATACAGCATGAAAGATCAGAGCAAACGTAGTTCGGGCCACGTACGACACAAGTCTGTCTTGATTGTTTTTTTATCTCCTTCTGAAAAAGGATTTTTCTGATTACTGGTCCAAGCGGACAAAAATGACGTTTTGATGAGTTCACATTCTTTTACAAAAGAAGTGTCTTTTATTGTGTTTGAAATATTTATTGTGTTTTTCTGTTTGTTTTAAGATGAGAAGAGAAACAACAACTATAACCTATGGTTGAAAAGGGAATCAAACTAACCTAATGTTATCATGCATGGGTTAAGACCTAATGTCTATCATATTCCTCTCTTGCGCAGAGAGAAACAGAGATCCTAAGGGAATAGACGGAAACAGAAACAATAGCATATACAATAAAACAGTAAAATGCATGGATGCAGCAATACAAGCGAGGCAAGGGAGCCCACTCAACCTCGAACCTAGAAAACAACAGGCAAAAGTGAACAGAATTCACTTTCAACCTAACAGATTAAATGGCAAACAATACAGTCAGGGAAATTCAAACAATACATCAAGAATTATAAACAGCAGAAATAAACATCCCACAGCAGTCTTCATCAACATCTGTCTTCAAGTCATCTTCAACCATCTACAAGCTTCAAGCAAGCATCAGTATTCATCTTCAAGCTTTCAAGCAAGGTCTCTATCTTCAATCCTTCAGGGCTTCTCTTCAAGTCTCACTCTCCAAGATGAGAAACAGTTAAGAGGATGAACTGGTATGTTAAACAGTTAGTTGACCACCAAAGGTGGCAAACAGACTGTTAACAACATATGGAATGTTTCTCTCAAGAGTTCTATCTCTTAGACACTGTCACCAAGCCTTCCAAAGGAAGGGGGTGAGTGTCCTAGAGAGACTCTGCATCATAGAGAGGAATGGAGGCAAACAAGACCTTCCATGTTTGTGAATCAAGTTTTCTACTCTAGAGCCCTGCCTAACTCCTAGATCCTATAGCCTTCAACAGCTGCCAGCAAGATACTCTTCATCAACCCTGGAAATTGGTCTTTATTCTCTTAATCTTCAATGGGCTTCATCAGCAAAGTCTTCAGCTCAACCCCAAACCCCAAGCAGGCCCAATACCCCACACAGTCAAATAATAACCCTAGAGAGGGCACACCACACAATCAATCAATAACAGGAAATATACTAGTAGTAATAGTAGAATAGGGAAAGCCTAATATTTTCTAAGGGATCTATTGTCTACCCATAATACCCCTATAAGCCCATCATTTAATTTGTTCTAGAGAAAACCCAAAAGAAAATTTGTTTTGTTAAACTACACTATATTCACAACCCTAAATGATTAGCCTAATGGTTTCTAACTAAACTACCTAAAATAAATCCTAAAAAATTGGCATAAAAATCAAGGGGGCACCTAATATATGTATCTAATTATACTAAAAAATTTGGCCTAAAAAGATTATGAGAAGCACCTAAAAGAAATCCTACAAAACTATATACAAATTAAATCTATTTAAAAAGGCATTAAAAGAAAAAAATGTGCAAAAAATATTAAAAGAAAATAAAATGGAAACTTTATTACATGATATTTTTCTACACAGAAATATGAAAATAGTAAAAAAAAAACAACCAATTAAAAATATGGAATTTTCAGTTTGTTATGAATTTTCAAACAATTAGGAAAAATAAAAGAAATAAAAATGAAATAAAGTTGGTTAGGGGTGCAATTAGTAGTCATTTAAGTTGTAAAATGGATGATGGGCCCAGACTGGGGGTGCGCGTAGCAAGGCGCGTCTGGGCCCAGTTGAATCAGAAAAATACCAAAACAAATAAACACAAAAACGGTGCAAAAAGCAAGAAATGTAGTTCAATTCGCTATGGGCCTGGATATTGGGGGTGTGAAAAGCATGATCATTAAGCCCATCAGACACTTTAAATGAAATGAAGCGTTTTGCTTCAGACTCTTCCCTCGCGTTTCAGCTTCAAATCCTGGCCGTGAGATTCGAATTTCAGTCAACCAAGAAGACCTCATCCAACGCTTGAGGTGCTTCTTCTCCAATGAGATTAGGGTTTCAGCAAGACTCCATGGATACGATGCTCTCATGCACAGACCTTCTAGCACCTGGTTCTCTCTCAATTCTTGATAAAATCCACTCATGTAAAAAGCAAAAATGATCCTCATCTCAAGCTGACCAAAGCTACATTACTAGTTCTTACTGTAACAAATTAGAAAATCAAACCCGATAGCTTCCTCTCCATGAACACTCCAACTTCCACTCTCATGAAACTCCAGTTTCTTGGTACTAGTGTAACCACCACACATCCTTGATCATTCTAAACTAATCCACATGAATTAACACTCTCTATCCTCTTAGTTCTAGGTCAAAACAGTTTTGGTGCTCATGTAAAAATCTTCACCAAATCCTATCAAAATCTCCAGAATTGTTCCTCTAACCACCTAAGTTGCATCTAACCTAATGAAACTACATCATGCTAACTAATTCTAGCCAATTCGATAGAAAAACCAACCTGGTATAATCTTGAAAACAGATAGTGATGCTCTTGGATTCACAGCTAGCAGTGCTCTAGACTTGATCAATGGACTTGGATCTTGGTTCTGTATGCAGCAACACCTGCTCAAATGCTCTTGATCTTGCAATTGAATTCTTCTTGCACTTTGGATGATGAAGTTGGTAGCACACGAATTCTGCTTCAATTCAACCAGATCTTGATGGAAACTTGCTCTATGATGAATGTAAATGATGATAGGATCAAGAACTTTGAAGAATGATGAAGATTTGATAGAGTTTTTGTGTAATTTGCAAAATTGAGGAATGAGATGTAACTATGAGTTTTCAACCAAATGAATCACCAACCCATGATTGGATCCACTCTACTCAATATATAGATGCTCATGGAACCATCTAGAAGTTGCTGGAACTTTCTTGCACTCAAATCCCTTGTGTTTTGGCATGTGTTACTTCTTACATAAGCAACCAATGATATCTCTCAAACTTTGAACTAAACTCAAAAATACACTATTTCCAATGGTCTCAAAACATTCTTTCCAATCAAAATGACCTATAATTTCATCCCATTTGGACATGTTATGAAAAATCTCATTTTTAGGTCACTTTTATTCATTAAATTCACCTTTTAATTAACCAAATTTGCAATCTTGAGCTATGAGCATTTTCCAACTCCCATGACCACTTTTCTAGACTCAAAATGTCATTTGGAGCAACTTTTATGTTGTGAAGTTTTTCATTTGAAGCTTCCTTGTATGAGTTTTGGGCATAGGCTTGAATGACATGTAATTCTCAAATGACCAAAATACCCTTTACTTGCCAAAGACATAAGTAGAGTTCCACAAATCAGATGAAGTCATACCATACCTTTCTAGAAAGCTAAGACCATGAGGAACAACTCATGTTGGCCAGAAATTCATTTGAAAACTCCTTGAGGGGTAAAAGTTGCTTGGAAGACAAGTAACTTTCACAGACAAAATTTCAGATGCCTCAGATGACCTGTAACTTGCAAGAACCATAACTTGAGTTCTATAAATCTCCTTGATGTATTCCACCACTCAAATTAAAGGTCTTGAGATCCTCTACAAGTTTCATGTTGGCCAAGGATCCATTTGAAGCTTTCCTTTTGAATTATCTTGCTTGGAAGTTTGACCTAAATCAGGGGATTTTACACAGAAACCCTAATTTAGAAACTCCTCTTCTTCTTGATTTCTCTTGATTTCTCCTTGGCACAACACCACATCCATATCTACATGTCAAATGATGAACCCCACATCCCTCAAATAGACCTTGATGCCTTTCAATCAATCATTTGACCTAGGGTTGACCCAAATGAAACCCTAGTTGACTGTCTTCCACTGCAACTCTTGTACTCACATCAATGACTGGTCTCACTTTCAAAATGACTCTCTAGGTCTTCCATGATGTCTATATACCCTCCATGCTCTCAATTTACAGCTCACAACTTCTTTGATGATCTTCAAATACCCTCAGATAGGAGATAGATTCACTGCTTGATCCACTGACTTCTTAGATTTCAATTTCTTTCTGATGACTTGGATGAGATTGAATTTGAATAAGAACCTCTTGATAGGCTCAGAGAGATAAGAATAGTACTTGGTCCCTTGTTGAATAACTTGCTATGCTATGCAAATGATTAGACTATGTACATGACTTTCTATGCAAATGCTAATGCAATTGAAACATAAACCAAATGAAGTAGGTTGAGCAAATTTTAGGGTGCAACAGCTGCCCCTATTCAAGCGACTTGGACCCGACTGGGTGAAGAGCGAACGACCTTCAAACATTCGAGGTACGAGACGGTTGAATACTAAGAACCCGAAAATTTGCCAACCGCAGAAATAAACTGCACCACTGTTTGGGGAACGACATCCACTAACTGAATCTGGTTGTTACGGCAACAACTGATCCGACGTCTGATAATTCTGATTTCAACTTCAACCACCTATGTAACGCCACAGGTACTGAACACTTTTTGCAAAACTCATCTGTCCACAACTGGACTAACCCTATCAACACAAGAAGAGAGACAAATTCGTCAACACGAATAGAGATTCTGTTGTCACAGGAGTAACCTTGTCCGCATCTGGACCCAAATTTCGCCAAATCACGAAGAAACACAAATCTGTCCACGTCAGGACTCACATCACGGAAAAATCCCGGCGCTTTCGCTGGGGAAACATTTCTGTCTAATCACAGGAAACTCCATCCGCCTATCCATACGGGAAAATCATCTTCCTAAACACAGGAAACTTCATCCGCCTATTCATACGGGAACATCATCTGTCTAAACACAGGGCACTTCATCCGCCTATTCATACGGGAACATCATCTGCCTAAACACAGGAAACTTCATCCGCCTATTCATACGGGAACATCATCTGCCTAAACACAGCAAACTTCATCCGCCTATTCATACGGGAACATCATCTTCCTAAACACAGGAAACTTCATCCGCCTATTCATACGGGAAAATCATCTGGGTAACACAATATGAGTCGAGTCTTCCAATTTTCAGTGTTGACATGGCAGCAAATCTGAGAAGGCCTCTACCGGGGATTTTCTGAATCCACACTACCATACACCTATTTTAACATAGGCGGCAACTTCCAAAAATCGATTCACGAAATCTTTTGATAACGACCGAACAACAACCTTAAAGAAATACTCCGCTGGAGGGGTAAGAGAAACTTATCCAAGCAACTCTGTGGGGAATAATGCTAAAACTGACATTATCGTTGAATGTCTCACGCCGAGATCTTGAATGTTTGGTAATTAATTTGAGCAAGAGCTCCCTCCACCTGCAAGGGAAACAACACTTGAAAACAAACGGTTAACCAACCTGGTTTATGTTTCAGAATGCATATGTTTGACAATGGCGTAATGCTCCATTCGACATGGAAATGCTACGCGTTCTTATTTGGTAGATGCAAATATGACACTATATGCCAATGCAAATGCAGACTCGAACAGCTGGGATACAGAAACCGCTTCAGCAAAATAAATGCTGAAGATAATGCCAACTTCGCTGAGGATAACCAGGCGTCACAGAATTATTCCAGCAAAATAAATGCTGGAAGAGTGAAGCCCGCTTCGCTGAGGAATAGCTGAATGCGCCAATCATGATTGGACCTCTGCTGGGGAGTGAACGGGTATCACACGGTATTCCGGCAAAATAAATGCCAGGACACACAGCCAACCCTGCCGGGGAGAGTTTTCCTTTTTTTTTAATCTTTGAGTTCCACTGGGGAGGAAAGAAAACACTTGCTGGAAAGAGAACTCCGCTGGGGACGAAACGATTCTCTTGGGGAAAATCAACTGACTCCGCTGGGGGAGAGTAAATGACCCTACTGGGAAGGGTAAACTGTCTAAGTACAGCTCACGAGTTGGAAATGTTAATCTTCTGAGGCTAAACCACTCTGCTCGGGATGGGGGGTCCTTTTGGGGGACACCACGATATCTAAACACAGCCTTCGATCTAGGAATCGTCAATTCTGCTGAGAGTAAACGACTTTGCTGGAGAATGTCCTTTGGATAAGCTACGACTAGCTGGGGAATTTGATCCTTCTTTAGTAAGGAACAATGTTATCTTGGAAGCACGACCTGCATGGGGATCGAGTCTTTCGAGCTTCTGGTCAATACTGCAATCTTTTGATCGTCCACTTCATACGGCTATGAACCCTGCAACACCACCAACAAGACAGGACAAGTCTATGCAACCAAATCTATTCAGGTTAGTGTTAGTGACATTATTTTCAGTTAATTCAAAGTTTTAGCAATTATTGGCAAGGGCCAGCGACGTTATACACTTGCTAGTTTCATTAAACCTAGGCGTTTATCATGTACAAAACAGTAAAGAACCAGCTGTCGCACCTCGAAAAAATTCATTCGAACATACGACCCTCGCGCGAAAGGCGCGGTAATGCGGTTCGACAGAGTCGCCACCGAACTTTATTTTTCCCGAACAAACGGGAGAGGAAAATATCGAGAAAACCTCTTAAAAAGAAAGGAAAGGAACAGGGCTATCGCAACCATGTTCCGGGTTCGGGAGTCGGTTACGTGAGGGGAAGGTATTAGCACCCCTCACGTCCGTCGTACTCGACGGGAACCTCTTAAGGTAATTGCGGGGAGTGTTGTCTAAGTTTACTTGCTTTCTTCTCGTTGATAAAGGTGAATTTGGTAGGTTGGTGGGTAAAAGACGCAAAGGAGAGATGGATGGTTAGAGGATAGGGTGCTCGCCAAGGATTGGGGCCCTTGTGCCTACGTATGCTCATTCGGACGAGAATGAGAAATCAGAGCGTCGTAGTTCGACTACGAGAAAGGATGGGAGAAAACGGAAGATGGATAGAAGTGTGCTCGCCAAGATCATCGCAATCTTGTGCCTACGTATCTTTTATTCAAAAATGAATAAAGAATCAGAGCGTCCGTAGTTTGTGGTAACAACCACGAAATGGATACGGGGAAATGGAATATGGAGGGGAGGTAGCTCGCCAAGATCATTGCAATCTTGTGCCTACGTATCTTACATTCAGACGAGAATGAAGAATCAGAGCAATCGTAGTTCGCGGTAACAACCACGAAAAGAGGAGGGGTTGACAAGGATTGAAGTTTGAGTTTGAGACGAAAGGGTGACTGACGAGCAACCCAAGAGCGTGTCTCAAGAGCTTGTCACTCAAGAATTCAAGGAATGCGAGACTCCAAGAACTCAGTTCCTTCGGGAATTGACTGAATAAATTGAAGATAAAGAGTTGGATGTTTTGAAATCGAAAGAATAAATTAATAACAATTCGAGGGCGCGCCTCGAGAGTTACTCATTCAAATATTCAAAGAATGCTAGATTCTAGGAATATCTCTCTTTCGTAAGTTTTAAAAATGTTTGTGAAAGGATCGAATCGAAGAATGGCATGCGAGGCCAAAAGGAAGTTGTTTTGAAGTAGTTCGACGACGTGTCGAGAATTTGATCGAAGATTGAACCGGCTTGACGACGTGTCAAGGGTTAGAATGGTGAGAAACGATATCAGTCCCTGAGGGTGCTCCTAATATCGAGACCACGAGGAATTGTGAATGTGTGTGCGAAGTGTCAAAGGTTGCAAATGCGTGCGAGCACTCGTCTTAGGAGGATGTTTGAAAATGTTTGAGTTTGAAAGAAAGTCGAAAGGTTGAGTGAATAACAACTCAAGAGCGTGCCTCGAGAGCTATTCACTTGAAGATTCAAGGAATGCTAGATTCCAAGAATCTCCTTCTTTCGAAGTTTGATCGAGAAAAATATTGTAAAAAGGATTTGAAGCGAAATGGGGTATGAAAATAATTTGTGAACGTGTGAGAAGTGAGAACGCGGGATTGAGTTTGAAAATATTGATTATTTAATAAATGAGACGTCGGCCCCACAACCAAATAATTGGGGTATTACTGAAATGCTAGATTCCAATAACACCATTTTTATTTAAAAAAAATTTGGATGAACAGCGGAAATATCACACAGAATGCTAGATTCCTATGATATATTTTAAAATAGCGTACTAAACCGAAAAGTAGAACGACATATTATTTAAGGTGTACACCTCAATAATGTTCGTCCAAAAATCCGAGAAGTGCTAGACTTCAAAGATTTAATTTGCTTTGAAAAAATACTCAAGGTGAGGCGAGGTTTTAATTTAAATTTTAAGCGTGTGCACTAGCAAAGTGGGCTAGTCTTCTAAGTGACCAATTAGAAATAATTGATCAAATAGGTATCACTGTAAGAAAGCCCAGGATTAAGCTTTAAAATGTTGTGTATGGTGATCAAAGGTCGATGGCGAGGCCTTGAAAGCGCTCGACTTACATGGGTGAAAAATGACTCGATAAATCGAGAGTTTATTATTTTAAAAATGATTTTAGAGCATTAAAGCATAAGTGAGAAAATAATTATTACATTTGAGTGAGTTGGGATACATTGTCATCGAATGGAGAAGAAAGAATGGTAGCGAATTTATCCGACGTACACATGTATTGCAAATTGAAACAAAATTAAAAATGAAGATTGAATGTATCTATCATTGATCTTATAGTACACTTTAATGTTCTAACCATAATTAAATGAATATCATTAGAAAGGAACAAATATGACACCACCTTATAAATCTAATAACCGAATGGGAGGGCATGAATAATAAAAATCCACTTATTAATCTTTGCATAAAAATAGTTTTTTTCTCCAGTTTTAGTGTAAACAAAACAATAATTTTCATGTGAATAAAAGTGAGGAAAGATCAAACGAAGAACCACCAAATGGTACACATATACCGACACTCACACCATTACAAATCGAAATCAAGGGCGAGTTTTAGGAGAACTTAAATGCCAACGACATGCTACAACATTCATACACACAAAAACAACCAAAATTCAACTACATAATGCCTAAACTGTATTTCAAAACCAACTCAACAACATATAATTAATTTGTGAAAAAGCAATGGTTCTTGAGTTTTTAAAAATATAATGAAGCTGCATCACCAGTAATCATCATAAACAAAACAACGAGGAACAACATCCTGAGTCTGAACCCAACACAATAAAAGCTACGTTCACTGAACTCAAATAATCAGCCCTGCAGCAATATATATCAAGATAAATATGAACCGTTACCGAAATGACAAAACTTGTTGTAGATGTTGGTCAGAGGAGGTTGTCGAGTCCGTGAAACTTGCCGCTGTTGTGTTGTTGTCAAACCGGGTAGGAATGCATTTGCGACAAACAAACCTTATCTATAATCCTCATCAACCAATTGTCTCAGAATCCCGAAAAATAACACCGCAGTTGGATACCTGGTACGTTCTCTGGTCACGGCGGTTTGTTGCTGAACGGGGCAAGCATCGTTGCACGTTTGAGTCGTTATAATCGTCGCCCACACGAGTTGAACATAATTGATGTTATTGCTTGCGTTGTGGTTACTACTAAGTCAGAGCCTCGTGAAAGCTGAAAATGTCATGCTACCGTTGCGAACCACTGTTGTACCTGAAATTGAAACATGACAAAATATGGAAAGACAACAGACACAGCTACAAGCTGATACAAGCTGAAAAAGTCATTGCCGAAACATAAAAAAAAAACTCAAAGCTTTGAGTTGGGGTTATTGTTGCTGAATCGAATTTGAAGGCTTTCGGTGTTCATCCCAATCTTCTACATGACCCAGATACAATCCCTTGCAGTGGTTTTTAGCTTCTACGTTTACTGGTATTGAAGGTGGAACAAGTTAATGGTGTAAAAGATGGCCACATATTTACTATTGATTCATCACAGTCTCCATGAACTCGTCGCAGTTTGACCCACGCATGACCGAAACTCGGAGTCTTAATCTGCATAGAAATCAACCCAAATAGAAATAGAAAACAAGATTAGTAAAATGAAATCCATGTACACTGAAGGTGAATGTCGGCATTGATCAACTGTTAGTGGTGAAAAATGGCGAACACAGGGGGGTTTGAGGGGTGTCTGCAGATGGAGCATGATGGCTTCCTCTTTCTAAGAGGTTTTCCTTAAGATTTTTCAATGATAAAATCAGTCGCAGAGAAGAAAACGTGAGCGAGTCCTCAAAAGGCAAAACCAGAAACAGATAGGTCCCTCTTCTTATCAGAAAAATAACATGACTACTCAAAGCTTTGAACTGGTCCAAATCTGTATGAAAAATACCAGTGAAGAACATAGCAAAATCCAAAAGCAACGAAACAATATAAGCCACCCCTATGGGCATACATATCTAGCAAAGAAACATGTAAATACACAAAATGAAGGTTGAATGACTAAACATGATCTATAGCAAATCAACATCAGCATCGAAACATATTATTGTAACATGAATTCACATTTAAAAGAAAATACCACATATTTGATTCATTGCTAAATAAGAGCTTGTGATGTTGGAAATGTCACGGATGGTGGTATCAGCTGGTTTGTGTCGTTGTTCTGCCTTGCATTACTGAGTTGAACATTGTAAACACAAAATTGAAGCTGTTGTTGTAGGGATCTCTTCAGCTTTGTAAACATGCTCAAGATCTTCGTTCTCCCGTCTTGGAGGACTCGGCGTAACGTTCCAGATACAGTACTTCATCGACTTCCTCATCTTTTGCTGCTTCAACCTTCTGTATTCCTCGAAACTCAATCCCTTCAATTCTTCGTCAGATTCAGACTCGGAGCGCTTGAAATCGCTGCGGTTACGGTCCAGATAGGAGCCGTTGCGGTGGCCGAATTTCTTTGGAAGAGCGTTGCCGTTTGGATTGATGTTATCGTATCTAAGGTTTCTGTTTTCGGGTGATATGCTACGGCGGCGGTTTAGGGTTTGGCCTGATTTAGGGTTTTCGAAAGGTTGCGGCGCCGCTAGGGTTCAATTGAAGAAAAAAAACGGTGAACAGTGCCCTTTTCATCTGAACGAGCTTCTCCTCTTATACCGCATGGGGTCTTCAGTCCTTCCCAATGGGCCTCCAAATGTGGGCTCATTCCCACAAATGATCCTCTCAGTATTTTTAAAATGCTGTCTTTTTATTTTACTTATTGACAACATATTTGAAAATCTTAACAAACATAAATAATGAATATTTACAAAAGTGATAATTAAATCCAAATTATTATTAACAACTAATTAATATCAAAATCTCAATAGTTAAATAACTATTAAAATTTAATAAAAAAAACTAAACTTTATAAATAAAACAAAAAGGTTATTAACAAAATTATTAGTAACATTTTTTTTTAAAAGAAAAAAAAAAGAGGTTTAGGAAATTAAGAAAAGAATTAAGATTCACAAAAATGCTCTTTTAGGCCACATGTCACGCTTTGATTGGTCAGAAAGATAAAAAAATTTTTTTAAAAATCGACCAATTGCGAGCGGACATGTGTCTAAATGGCATGAAACAAAAAGTGAAAAAAATTTACAAAAGGGTAGGACAAATTTAGGGTATGACACCAGCATCAAATACTGAATAACATGTTTTATTGATTGGGCCCCTAAATGGGCAGAGTTTTGTACACGGGATGTAACTCCTGAAAAGAGGAAGCTACGCACAACAAATATACAAGTATGCACAAGAAGCATAAATATAATGACAAATCAAATTTGTACACATGTCGGCAACGGGATGCAGACGAACATCATGAGCTGATCCTCCTATGACTCGCCCGACTCTAATGCTTTCCCGGTATTCACACTTCCGAAGAGATTGTATCTGATAATCGACCCCTCAGGTATGTTCTCCCGCACCAATGCTCACTGTAGTATCAAATTCGGACCGCAGTCATTTGCTTTTCAAATCCCTAACTTTTGCGTGAACCGCCCTTTACGGGTTTTCAGTTCACCGGGATACCCTTTTTTTCCGAAGCCGCCTAGTGTAGGTTTTCAACTTCGTGGGTGTACATTTTTTTCAATTTTGTCCCTAACTTTTGCCCGAACCTTTCATTCTGTTTTTGGTTCGCCAGGATGCCCCATTTTTGCCTGGACTCTCTATTTTCTGTCCAGCGGGTCAATTTCAAGCAAAGTATTTTTTAACTGCGTCCGAATTCACAGGCGACGTAAAGTCTTCCCCGTCCATGGTGGACAACAATAAAGCCCCTCCTGAAAAGACTTTTCTGACAACGTATGGCCCTTCGTAGTTGGGGGTCCACTTGCCCCTATGATCTGCCTGCGGCGGGATAATCCTTTTCAGCACAAGGTCGCCCGTATGAAAGCTCCGAGGATGTATCTTCTTATCGTATGCTTTCTTCATTCGGCTCTGGTACAAACGACCGTATGCTAGAGAAGCTAGCCTCTTCTCATCCATTAAACTCAGCTGGTTCAACCTGTCTTTCACCCATTCTGCCTCGTCTAGTTGGACATCTCGTAATACTCTCAGCGAAGGAATCTCGACTTCCAGTGGTAACACTGCTTCCATTCCATATACCAATGAGAACGGGGTTGCCCCGGTTGATGTGCGTATCGTCGTACGATAACCGTGCAAAGCAAAAGGTAGCATCTCATGCCAGTCCTTATAGGTCACCACCATCTTCTGAACGATCTTCTTTATATTCTTATTGGCCGCTTCAACAGCGCCATTCATCTTGGGTCGGTAAGGGGAGGAGTTGTGATGCTCGATCTTAAAATTCTGACACAGCTCCTTCATTATTTTGTTATTCAGGTTTGAACCGTTGTCGGTGATTATTCGCTCGAGGATTCCATATCTGCAAATGATATCTCTCTTGATGAATCTGGCTACTACCAGCCTGGTCACATTTGCATAAGATGCCGCTTCCACCCACTTGGTGAAATAATCGATTGCTACTAGAATGAATCGGTGTCCATTAGAAGCCGTCGACTCGATCTTTCCAATCATATCGATTCCCCACATCGAGAATGGCCATGGCGATGACATCACATTCAGAGGACTCAGAGGCACATGGATCTTATCTACATATATTTGGCACTTGTGACACTTCCTCGCAAACTTGAAACAATCAGTTTCCATAGTTAGCCAAAAATAACCTGCCCGCAGCAGCTTCCTCGTCATAGCATGCCCACCAGCATGCGTACCAAATGTACCCTCATGTATTTCCTCCACGAGCAGCTTCGCCTCTTTCTCATCTACACAACGTAGTAGCACCAAGTCGTGATTTCTTCTGTATAAGACACCGTCCGGATTCAAATAGAAATTACCCGCCAATCTCCTAAGGGTCTTCTGATCGTGACTGGATGCCCCAGCCGGATACTTTTTATTTTTCAGGAAATTAAGGATATCGAAATACCACGGTTTATCGTCAGATGCTTCGTCAATGGAAAATACGAAGGCAGGTCTGTCAAGCCGAGATATAACAATTCTGGGAGCCTCATTCCAGAAGTTGACTTTGTACATAGAAGACAAAGTGGCCAGGGCGTCAGCCATCTGATTCTCTGCTCGCGGTACATGATGCAATTCAACCTTGTCGAAGAAAGGCAACAATCTCCTTGCGTAGTTCATGTACGGTATCAAATTAGGCTGACGTGTCTCCCATTCCCCTTTTATTTGATTCACCACCAGAGCTGAGTCTCCGTATACATCCAGATTTTTGATTCGCAAATCAATGGCTTCTTCAAGCCCCATGATACAAGCTTCGTATTCGACTTCATTATTGGTAACTGGGAAGGTCAATCGGGCGGTAAACAGGATGTGCGACCCGTGTGGAGTAGTGATGATTGCCCCTAATCCGCTACCATATGCGTTTACAGCTCCGTCAAAGATCAACTTCCATTTGGAGCCCAATTCTGGTCCTTCGTCTGGCAACGGCTCTTCACAATCTTTCATCTTTAGGTACATGATATCCTCGTCAGGAAAATCAAACCTCATCGATTGGTAGTCCTCAATAGGTTGCTCTGCCAAGTACTCAGACAATACGCTCCCCTTTATAGCCTTCTGCGAGACATACTGGATGTCGTATTCGGTCAAAACCATCTGCCAACGGGCAATTCTCCCCGATAACGCCTGCTTTTCGAATACATATTTGATAGGATCCATCTTCGAGATGAGCATGGTTGTATGATTCAGCATGTATTGCCTCAAACGCTTAGCGGCCCAGGCTAGCGCGCAACAAGTTTTTTCGAGCATTGAATATCGAGAGTCACATTCAGTAAACTTCTTACTCAAGTAGTATATTGCATGCTCTTTTCTTCCTGTCTCGTCGTGTTGACCGAGAACACAACCCATACTTCCCTCAAGAACTGTCAAATACATAATCAAGGGTATCCCTGCCACTGGGGGTATCAAAATAGGAGGCTCCTGCAAATACTGCTTTATTTTATCGAACGCCTTTTGACAATTTTCATTCCACGTTACAGCTTGGTCTTTTTTCAACAGCTTGAATAATGGCTCACACGTAGCCGTTAGGTGAGATATGAACCGAGCGATGTAGTTCAACCTCCCTAAAAACCCGCGCACCTCTTTTTCTGTTCTAAGCGTCGACATCTCTTGTATTGCTTTTATTTTTGCGGGATCAACCTCTATTCCTTTTTCGCTCACGATAAACCCCAGCAGTTTACCCGATCTCACCCCGAAGGTGCACTTGTTAGGGTTCAGTCTCAGCCTGAACTTCCTAAGCCTTTTGAATAACTTCAGCAGATTCACCAAATGCTCTTCCTCCGTCTGGGATTTGGCAATCATATCATCAACATAAACTTCGATCTCCTTATGCATCATATCATGAAAAAGAGTTTTCATTGCACGCTGATACGTTGCCCCAACATTCTTCAGTCCGAAGGGCATCACTTTGTAACAAAATGTTCCCCAAGGCGTTATGAAAGTAGTCTTCTCCATGTCTTCTGGTGCCATTTTAATCTGATTATAGCCCGAGAAGCCATCCATGAAGGAGAATACGGAGAATTGGGCAGTGTTGTCAACCAGCACATCGATGTGAGGAAGCGGAAAATCATCCTTCGGGCTCGCTTTATTCAAATCACGGTAATCTACGCACATTCTCACTTTACCGTCTTTCTTTGGCACTGGTACAATGTTAGCGACCCATGAGGGATATTTTGTAACAGCTAGGAAACCAGCATCCCACTGCTTTTGAACCTCCTCCTTAATTTTCACTGCCATATCAGGTCTAGTTCTGCGAAGCTTCTGCTTGACCGGCGGGCATTCTTCTTTTAGCGGCAGACGGTGCACAACCATATCTGTATCAAGCCCGGGCATGTCTTCGTACGACCAAGCGAACACATCACTGTACTCTCTGAGCATTTCAACCAGTCTTCGCTTGACGTTGCTCTGCAGCGCGGCTCCTATACGGATGTTCTTTTCAACCCCTTCCGACCCCAGGTTAATAATTTCGATGACCTCCTCGTGAGGCAGAATGACACGCTCTTCTTGCTTCACCACCCAAGACAAATCTTCGGGAACGTCGCCATCTTCGACAATCTCTTCTTCGGCCTGAAATACCGGGTGCTCAAAGTCGAGACGAGTCATAGACGGTTCAATGATGTCATCTGAAAATGTTATCCTGCAAAAGGAATGGTTAAATGCTTCAAAATGCGTATAAAGCGAATAACCACGTTGCCATTTTATTGTAAAACACAAAACAGGAAAAACAGAGATCGCAATATTTGTACATGAAAAAAACGCCTTTTATTTAATGATTAAACAACGCAATGTTCATAACAGCACGACCCTAAGCAAAATCATGATACCCCGGGTAGGACACCAGATTGTTCAACAATTAAGAAAACAAAGTATTACTGTTTGAGAGTCACAGGAACAATCTCCTGAATAGACCAATTGCATAATCCTTGTCCTGGCACGCTTGGCTGAATCCAGGCGTCCATGTCGCCGTCACTGTCTCCTTCTTCGGAATCTGAAGCAGCGTTGATGGCCTCGTGACACACTCCACTAGCTGTGATGGTTATCGGTCCTCTGAAATGGGGTGCCCCAGCAGCAGGTGTTGATGACGACGGTTGATATCCCAGCCCAAATCGGTCCATCTTCACGGGAATATCCAGCACCTTGCCCCAGCCCTTTGTCTCACCAGTCTCTACTAGAGCCTGAGCCTCCTTATACGACGAGACAGCTACCTCTGACGCTTTACTCGGCCCGGGACCTTTGTCTTTGATGCGCAACGCTTCAAAGGCTTGACAGGGTGTTTCATGAATTTCGCCGTCGACTTCTACATACTTGAATGATGACAGATGGCTAACCAATATATCTTCTTCTCCACAGACCGTGACCACACTGTCCCCTACCATGTATTTCAACTTTTGATGTAAGGTAGATGTGACTGCCCCAGCACCATGGATCCAGGGTCGTCCGAGAAGGCAGCTGTATGCTGGCTGGATGTCCATAATATAAAATTCAGTTGTGAAAACCTCCGGCCCCACCTGTAAAGGTAATGTTATTGATCCAAAGACTGTTCTTCGCGTACCATCAAATGCCCTGACCACCAAGTCACTAGGCGTACACAGGATTCCTCTGACATCCAATTTCATCATTGCTTTCTTGGGCAGCACGTTCAAAGACGATCCGGTGTCTACCAGTACATGAGACATGACTGATCCTCTACACTCAACAGAGACGTGCAACGCCATGTTATGCTCTCTCCCCTTTGGGGTCAAATCAAAGTCTGTAAATCCCAGGCTATGGCCTGCGTTCACATGCGCCAACACCCCCTCCAGCTGATTCACGGAAACATCTTGGGGTACGAAGGAAGTATCCAGAACTTTCAACAATGCATTTCTGTGAGCTTCAGAACACAATAGCAACGACAATATGGATATCTTTGACGGCGTCTGTTGAAGGTTCTCAACAATATTATAATCACTCTTACGAATAAGGCGCATGAACTCTTCCACATCCTTCGATGATGTTTCTTTTTCGTTCCTCTGCACAAGGACAGTCTCATTCATCTTTCCTTTTCCTTTCGCCAGTCGTTCAGCCTCTACCTCAGGCGATATAAAGATTCTCCCACTTCTTGTCATCCCTCCGTTACCGACGACATTGTCTACAACCTCAACTGGCTGCTTACTAACATCAATTTTCACCCCATCACAGTATACTTCCAACCCATAGGTCCAGGGGACTGCCTTAGTGCTCTCATAAGGGATTGGTCCTGCCTTGGTGATAGTGATCAGCGGTCGCTTGGCCGGCGCCATTATAGTTATCGTTTTTCAGGGAATCGTCACAGTAGCTACATCACTTTGCTTGTCTGCTAATACCTCTGTAGGCTCTTCGACTGCTGTTCGGTCGAATTGTAATGTGCCTCCATCTATTAAAGCCTGAATACCCTTCTTTAAGTCAGCACACCCCCCAGCTTGGGTCCAACACTCTAAACAATACTCGTCGCAACCTGGATACACACCTCTTTGCAATAACCTTCTCTTTATCTCACACAACGGTGTCTTGAGGTCATCAACATGCATAATCAAGTTCAAACCCTCCTCGGTTAAAATAGCATTTGCCCCATGGTTGGGCATGGGCTTTTGCACTATGTTCGAACCCGCCTGTCCAAAATTGAAAGCCTTACTATCCAATAGATCCTGCACCACATGCTTGAACGCGTGGCAACCCTCTACATCGTGGCCAGGAGCCCCGGAGTGGAATTCACAGTGCTTGCTTGCATCGTAGCCGTACGGAGGAGTGCCTGTTATTGGCGCCAGAGTTCTCTTTTCCACCAAGTTCAAACCCAGTAATGTCTGTAGCAATTCTGCATACGTTGAAGGAGGCTTTTCAAACACCCTCCTTGGTCTTCCCCCCTGGGTTCTGCGCTGGGCAGGATATACCCCCTGTTGTGGCTGCTGTTGCTGTTGTTGTTGTTGTTGTATTGGTTGTTGCTGAAATGGAATAGTAACACTTGCCACCTGCTGCGGCTGATTGTACTGGTTTCGACCTCTGCCCCGGCCTCGGCCTCGGCCCCCAAACACTGCGCTTGCATCACCTTGACGATGCCCACCGAAAGCCCTTCTGTTACTGCCAGCTGCAGTGGATTCCTCAGCTTGGAATCTTCCCTGTTTAATGTTGCTTTCAATCTTCTCTCCAATCAGGATTAAGTCTGAGAAACTGCCCAAGGACGTGTGAAACAGCTTGTCATAAAACATGCCAGTGAATGTTCCTATGAACATATCATTCATTTCTTTGTCCTCTAAAGGGGGATGAACTCGAGCAGCCATGTCGCGCCATCTCTGCGCATACTCTTTGAAGCTCTCGCCCTTCTTCTGGGACAACCCCTGCAATTGGACCCGGTTGGGTGACAAGTCACTGTTGTACTTATAGTGAGCCACAAACGCTTCAGCCAGCTGCTTCCATGTCTTTATCTGAGTTGGTTCCAATCCCATATACCACTCAAGGGAAGGACCAGACAAGCTATCTTGAAAGAAATGCATCAGCATCCTCTCATCGTTTGAATATGCCGACATCCTTCTGTAGTATGACCGCACGTGCACCTTTGGACAGGTGTCCCCCTTATATTTGTCGAACGTGGGAGCTTTGAATTTTATTGGTACCCTCAGGCCAGGCACCAGACCCATTGTAGTCATATCTAAGCCAACAACGCTTTGATTCACGACCCCCTTCATCTGCTCCTCGAGCATCTTGATTCTCTGAGAGTCATCCATAGGACCTTCGAAACCTCCACCGGAGAAAGCATCCTCTTGCTGATCTTCTAGCCAATTACCGTTCCCAGTTCCGTATCCATCGTATCCGTTGTTACGGCCAACTCTAGTTTGATTCATTACAGGGCCTCGCCCCCTGTTACCATACCCCGGAGCGACTCCTGCAGGTCCGAAAGCCATTAACCCAGCGCCATTTCCATTTCCGAATCCGCCATAACCCTGATTAGTCATACCAAATCCGTCCTGTCCGAAGCCCTGAGCGTTGAAGCCGTACTTCCCAGCATGATCAAACCCCTGGTCATTGAAGCCGAATCCATTATTACCGAAGCCATTACCTCCCATATTATCACCCAGGTTGACATCTCCGAACCCAACATTGTTGACGACAGTCTCGTTACCGATTCCAACATTACCGTTCCCGGCGGCAGCGCCGTTGTTCACATTGACAGCAGGTATGTTTACCACAGGTGGAGCTACCGGTGTGGGGGTACCATCCCCGTGAATAGTGTCGACTCGCACAGAATTATGGTCCTCATTTTCGTGCCCAGCATTTCTTACCAACAAAGGCTGCACCAAAGCTTGCAAATTCTCCTGGCCTTTCGCAATGGTCTCCATGGTCTGCATGAATAGCGCCAGCTTCTCACGCATGTCCTGCATTTCATTCTGCATCTGATCCATAATTCTTCGGCAGTTGGTACGAGTGGAGTATCGGTGCGGGCGCTGACTTTCAATCCTGAAAAGACCTAGTACAGTGCAGGAAATAAGATACCGTTCAATAATCACCTGTAACGCAATATGAATGTGAATGCAATGCAACATGTGTCTGTGCATTAGGGCGTGTCATTCCCCGATTCTAGTGTGAATGTGTCAGTGCGGTGACAGTGCGAGTAATACGAAGTTCGGAGCCAAATCATAGAAAATACGTCATATATTGCAAAGAAATCCATTAAGCCAAGAATACAATATCAATGCGTACAATAAGAAGGCATGACCTCCACCAACAATCCTGGTGATGGTCAGCACTATGCAAATAAAGCATCCACATTAATACATGAAATGGTCAAGTACTCCCATATGCCTGGTACTCTTCTAGTGACTTCTTAGTCTCTGGATGACTTGGTCGGGTAAGCAGACCCTCAACAAGTAGATCTCTTCGCTTGAGAACACGTCGCAAATCACCAGCGGATTCCTCCCATGCCCCTTCTCCAAAACGGTCCTCTAGCTTCCGCTTCTGAGACACAGCCTCTTTCTTTCCTTCGATGGCCTTGTTCAACGCATTCTGGAGACTATATCTTGCCATCACCTCCTCTTCATACTTCTTAGTGCTAGCCCTCAACTGTTCTTCGAGTTCAGAAATTTGCTGCTTCAATTTGTCTTCCCTCTTTTTGTTGTTGGTTAGCGTAGCATTCCACTTTTTGTTACAAGAAGAGATTTCCCGGTGAGCGGCATCGAGTGCTTTCTTTTTGGACTCCAACATGTCATGGGAGCTTCTGAATTCTTTCCCCAGACGTTCCCGCTTCTTTTTCTCTTCAGTCAGTTCAGGCCCTAGCGTGTTTACTAACTCGATCTGCTGTTGGAAAGAATGCACAACCTTGTTCTTCTCACTACGTATCTGAGCCAGTTCCTTTTCTAACCCGTCATTGATCTTCATCAAGGCTTCTTTTTCATTTACAACTCGCTCGTAGACCTCTATAGTAACAGTGGTTGGTTCCTCTACCGGAATATGAACAGGGACTGGTGCAGCGGGAAATGGCATCAGTAACTGTTTTGCCCTCTCTTGGATCCAAACCTTGTATGGTACATAAGCCTGACAATCATTCTTCCCCAACAGTGGCTTCCCTCTTCTGTTGATACGCATCCAGGCGTGCTGAAGCTTGGCTAGTAACTCTCCCTTCAAATCACCGGTGAAGTACAGAGATTCCTGTACTTCTTCCTCCTTAGGTGGGTTCTTCAACGCGTATCCAAACTGGCGAACGAACAGAGATGGGTTATAATTGATACACCCTTTTCTTCCTATCAAAGGAACATTAGGATACCCAGAACAACTGAAAATAATCTCAGACCCCAGCAAGTCTCGGTCAAACCACTCAATGTCTTCAGAAGATAGTCTCATCAGGCGCTCTGGCCAGTCAGCTGTAGTTGCACTATCTACAAAAGGTCCCTTCAGGGGGAGATGGCTCTTAAACCACATGTACAGCAAAGGCACACAACAAGAGACGTTCTTGCCTCTCCTATTCTCATTTCTGTAGTGCATCGAATGGTAGAAGTCCCCGATTAATGTAGGTACAGGGTTGCCAACAGCAAACAAATGAAATGCATCCATGTCTACGAAATTCGGGAAATTGGGAAACAACACTATCCCATAAATGCATAGAGCCAAAACAGCGTTAAAGACTACCCAACATCCATTCTTGGCATATTCCTGAGCCTTACCAATCAGAAACTGGAGAGAGAAACCTGGAACCCCGCGCCAAGAAGTTATCAACAGCTCGGAAGCATTCATGTGCAAGGCCTTAGCTAAGTCCTCCCACTTGGGCTCAGCGACAGAGTGAATAAAAGGAACTTTATTCTGTACTGGTAGCTCAGTAAACTCTACATACTCTTCAATGGTAGGCCCCAAAATAAAGTCAGCGAATGTGAAACATCTCAAAGCAGGGTCATAGAATTGCATCAGTGTATACAGCCCATTCAGTTCATCATCAGTTGATTTGCGAACCAATCTCAACAGCCGTCCGTAACTCTGCCTGAAGCTTCTACGGACATCCTCATCAGCAAGAGAAATCAGACTCAGGAGGGGAGTAATATCAGGATAGGTAACTTGTAGGCAACTGTCATCCTCAAACCAGCCATGATCAATACTCAGAAGTCCGGACACTAGAACCAGGGAATATGCAAATGCACCTGCAGCACAGACACACGTTAATGGGATGCAATGATAATGGTTATGCAAACAATGCAATGCAAATAGAATGCAATAGGGACCAAATGCAATGGCTGAGAAGCCTGAACCATATCAAAAGTCTCAGATAGACCCTCCAGAATTCCTCAAACCCTGGTCTTGGACAGACCCAATACAAAGCTCCAACACTGGTCTCTGATAGACCTCATAACATAACTCTGACTGGTCTCTGACAGACCCCATATCATAACTCCAACTGGTCTCTGCTAGACCTCTCAGCTATCCATAAATACCCAGGATCTCAGATCAAGAAACAACCGGTATCTGAAGGTCTAGTTACCTGCATAACCCCAACCCTCTCACAGGTAGGTGTCCTAGTAACTGACAAAGGTATGGCATCCTATGCGGTCGTCGGCGTCACAGACTTTCAGGGTTGATGATACGATTCCCAGAAGGAGTGGCATCATCAAATCCTGAAGAGGCCTCACTTAGCCAACTTCCAAATGATCGGTTCCCAGAGTCGACAATCCAACTAACCAGCAACCCGAGCCACCCAAAGGGTAGGACAGGAGGCCAACCAGAAGAACCTCGTCTGAGTGTGGATTTCGCGGGACACTAGGACATGCAAAACACGTGCGCGCCCACTAATTTCCACTCTAATTCTAGGTGCACTCAAGCCCAGGTCCGACTTATCTCTCAATCATGGAACACCCGTCACACCCCAATACAGCAATAATAACCATAATATAAAGCTGAAAGTAAATGACATAAATGTAAATCCATACAAAACCTCGACGGGAAAACAAGCTCTAGGATTGACTCGCTTAAGGGACGTTGGATCCCAAATGCATAAGGAACTATCACAGTCCTTAGCAGCCAGGGGACGTTGGATCCCCAGCAGATTCGCCAGTTGTCGCTACTGCGAAAATCGGCGCCGGCTGAACAGAAGAGTCGCCATCGTGCGTTATTTATCCCAACGGAGGGAAAGGAAACGCTCGAGGTAAACCTACCGCAAAACGGGGAAAGGAATGGTCATCGCAACCAAAACTTGGATTCGGGAGTCGGTTACGCAAGGGGAAGGTATTAGCACCCCTCACGTCCGTCGTACTCGACGGGATCCACGCTTGTTTTCTGTCGAAGGGATTGTTATTCTATCTATTCTACAGGTCTGGGGTTAAAAGAAAATAAAATGACTCGGCAAAGTATCGCACTTTATGCCTACGTATTCCCGTCTGGAACGAGAAATCAGAGTCAACGTAGTTCGCCTACCTACTGGAAAGGAGGGGAAGGTTGCTCGCTAGGATATCGCATCCTATGCCTACGTACTTTCATACAGCATGAAAGATCAGAGCAAACGTAGTTCGGGCCACGTACGACACAAGTCTGTCTTGATTGTTTTTTTATCTCCTTCTAAAAAAGGGTTTTTCTGATTACTGGTTCAAGCGGACAAAAATGACGTTTTGATGAGTTCACATTCTTTTACGAAAGAAGTGTCTTTTATTGTGTTTGAAATATTTATTGTGTTTTTCTGTTTGTTTTAAGATGAGAAGAGAAACAGCAACTCTAACCTATGGTTGAAAAGGGAATCAAACTAACCTAATGTTATCATGCATGGGTTAAGACCTAATGTCTATCATATTCCTCTCTTGCGCAGAGAGAAACAGAGATCCTAAGGGAATAGACGGAAACAGAAACAATAGCATATACAATAAAACAGTAAAATGCAAGGATGCAGCAATACAAGCGAGGCAAAGGAGTCCCACTCAACCTCGAACCTAGAAAACAACAGGCAAAAGTGAACAGAATTCACTTTCAACCTAACAGATTAAATGGCAAACAATACAGTCAGGGAAATTCAAACAATACATCAAGAATTATAAACAGCAGAAATAAACAGCCCACAGCAGTCTTCATCAACATTTGTCTTCAAGTCATCTTCAACCATCTACAAGCTTCAAGCAAGCATCAGTCTTCATCTTCAAGCTTTCAAGCAAGGTCTCTATCTTCAATCCTTCAGGGCTTCTCTTCAAGTCTCACTCTCCAAGATGAGAAACAGTTAAGAGGATGAACTGGTATGTTAAACAGTTAGTTGACCACCAAAGGTGGCAAACAGACTATTAACAACATATGGAATGTTTCTCTCAAGAGTTCTATCTCTTAGACACTGTCACCAAGCCTTCCAAAGGAAGGGGTGAGTGTCCTAGAGAGACTCTGCATCATAGAGAGGAATGGAGGCAAACAAGACCTTCCATGTTTGTGAATCAAGTTTTCTACTCCAGAGCCCTGCCTAACTCCTAGATCCTATAGCCTTCAACAGCTGCCAGCAAGATACTCTTCATCAACCCTGGAAATTGGTCTTTATTCTCTTAATCTTCAATGGGCTTCATCAGCAAAGTCTTCAGCTCAACCCCAAACCCCAAGCAGGCCCAATACCCCACACAGTCAAATAATAACCCTAGAGAGGGCACACCACACAATCAATCAATAACAGGAAATATACTAGTAGTAATAGTAGAATAGGGAAAGCCTAATATTTTCTAAGGGATCTATTGTCTACCCATAATACCCCTATAAGCCCATCATTTAATTTGTTCTAGAGAAAACCCAAAAGAAAATTTGTTTTGTTAAACTACACTATATTCACAACCCTAAATGATTAGCCTAATGGTTTCTAACTAAACTACCAAAATAAATCCTAAAAAATTGGCATAAAAATCAAGGGGGCACCTAATATATGTATCTAATTATACTAAAAAATTTGGCCTAAAAAGATTATGAGAAGCACCTAAAAGAAATCCTACAAAACTATATACAAATTAAATCTATTTAAAAAGGCATTAAAAGAAAAAAATGTGCAAAAAATATTAAAAGAAAATAAAATGGAAATTTTATTACATGATATTTTTCTACACAGAAATATGAAAATAGTAAAAAAAAAAAACAACCAATTAAAAATATGGAATTTTCAGTTTGTTATGAATTTTCAAACAATTAGGAAAAATAAAAGAAATTAAAATGAAATAAAGTTGGTTAGGGGTGCAATTAGTAGTCATTTAAGTTGTAAAATGGATGATGGGCCCAGACTGGGGGTGCGCGTAGCAAGGCGCGTCTGGTGTAACACCCCACTTCCCAAAACAAATAAAATATGAATAACATAATAAAAATCAGAGTTTCCTTCCCAAGTGGGATATCACATAAAAATCACGTTTCCTTATAAAAAAAGGTTTTTCTCCAAATACAGCGGAATATTTAAATAATACAATTAAATAAAAATTTTGATACGTTCGCAGGAAAAAAATAGGAGTTCAACATGAAACAATAAAAATGCCCAAGTCCCGTGCTACGTATCAGAGCATCCTAGACTCGACAGTCACACCAATATCCAAGCTAGCTAAGCACCTGGATTATCTGTACTTCCGAAGAAGCACAGACCACAACAACAACAAGGGGTGAGAAATCATGATCAAAAATATAATGGTAATGTAATACATGTAATAAGGCAGTAAAACACACCAACACATCAATTATTCACCCCAACAACACCACATAACGAACCTACTGTTCAAATTACAATATAACATATTATAATGCAATTATGCAACTCAACACCATGCATGCGGTACCGACTCATTGGTTCATTCAATCGAACCTGGATAGATCACTTACGCTCCTCCTGAGACATGATCTATCCCCCACCATTCTCCACAAAGGAGTACGGATGAATCACTTACGCTCCTCCTGAGACATGATTCATCCCACCAAAACACCATGATATGCAAGACACCAATGCATAATTATTATATTCTGGCACGCTAAGTGCACACGATCCTCCTGATCATATCATCATACAACAATGCATATGTATAGATATATTACACCAACACCATATAAATCAATCAGATAGTAAACGAATTCATACTATCACACCGGATATAACTACGTCCCCCCCCCCCACTCGGGGATACACGATCCTACTGATCACTACACACATATACATTACTAATTGCTCACCAACAATATTAAGGGAAACGCGTACTATCCCCAAGTACACAAGTTATATCCCATACTCATCATTTTCACACTACAGCAAGGCTAGAAGGATCACACGAGACCAATTCAGACATCTCACCAAAAGTCTCTGAGGTTACTCAGAACCTCCCTAAACCAACACCTCAGCCTATACACCAAAATCAATAATTCATCAACATCAATCCACAATCACAAACATGCCAATAGATATTATACTTACCAATTATCCTATAATTTCTACTCTAGAACCGACATTACGGTACATTACCGACATTTCAGAGTCACTCTGAATCTCACCAAGGTCCTAACCATAGTCATTAACGACGCTATAGGGAAACAACACATAACTTTTCCCAAAGCTATAATCACGGTCATTGCCAACACTACAGTAACAACACATAATCTCATCAGCTTTATATTCCTAGTTACTATCAACACTACAGTAACATCAACAATCCAACAAAATGGATCAATACTACAGTAACATCATCACCATATATATATATATACCCCAAAATGCATCATCAGCATTCATCAATCCCCCAACATCAACAATAATCATAGCATGCCAATATAAAACTTTATATAACGATAAATTCCTACGGGGTTAAGGAATCCCCTCTACCCTATACATGTATAAACCATTCCCAATCAAATTTCTCCCCCCTTACCTTGACAATTGGTCGATCGATAGAATTCCTCCTAGAATTGGTCTCTTGGCCTTCTCCTTCCTCTTCCGTTCTTCGTTCCCTTTTTCCTTCGTTCTTTCCTCTTCTCTCTTTCTATCGCTCTTTTTTCTCAATTTTCTAAAATGTATCGTAACTCTCCTAACCCCTCATATTCTATTTCCCTTTTTAATTATTCTAATCCCAATAATAATAACTAATAAAATAATATAATATTAATAATCTTAATAATAATAATAATACTAATATAATCTTACTAATATTAATAATACCACATATTAATAATAATAATAATAATAATAATAATAATAATAATAATATTAATAATTCTAATAATAATAATAATGATAATAATAATAATAATCTTAATAATAATAATACTATTAATAATAACAATAATAATAATAATATTATTATCTCTCCAATAATCATAATAATACTTTTAATAATAATAATAATAATAACACTAATAATAATAATGGTAATAATAATAATAATAATAATACTATTATTATTATCACACCAATATCCCACGCCTATGGTAATCCCTTTCCTCTCCATTCCAACTTTTCTAATATCTCCTTGCTACCCCTTCATATTTCCTTCCTCACGGTTTCTATCGTGACTTTTCATATTTCCATTCTAACTTCCCAATAACCCTTTCACCTCTTATTTTACTTATTCCAACCACTAATATTCCCAATAATAATTCTAATAATAATAATTATAATAATCATTATAATAATAATAATAATATAATATAATATAATACTATTATAATATTATAGTAATATTCAACATAATAATAATAATAGTGATACACCCAACAATAATTATAATTATAATAATAATAATATTATCACACCAATAATAATAATAATATTAATAAAAATAATATAATAATAATATAATAATACTAATATTATTATTTCACCAAAATAATAATAATATTAATAATAGTAACAAATATAATAAATATAATAATAATAATAACACCCCCACCAATGTTACTATTATTTTTATATTACTATATTTCACACCAAAATATCACCAATAGTCCTCCCACATTAAGGACACCCACCAAACATCATCAAATACACCCCCACCAAAGGGCACACCAACATATAATTTTTAAAATAATAATAAAGTGACTAAATAATTAAAATGGGTGTTACAACTCTCCCCCACTTTAATTATTTTCGTCCTCGAAAATTACCTGATGGAAATAGCTCCGGATACGCTTCTCGCATCCTGCTTTCCAACTCCCAGGTCACACTGCCTCCTGCAGCACCTCCCCAAGCTACCTTCACCAAAGGTATCTCTTTCCCTCGGAGCTGTTTCATCTTACGGTCCTCGATCCTCAACGGCATCGTCTCAATAGTAAGATTCTCCCGAACCTGAACATCATCTCTCTGAATCACATGAGATGGATCAGAAACATATTTTCGCAATTGCGACACATGAAACACATCATGTAGATTCGACAACTCCGGCGGCAACGCCACCCTATAGGCCACAGCACCAACTCTTTGCAAAATTTCATAAGGTCCAATAAACTTAGGATCCAACTTCTTGGACTTCAACGCCCGACCCACACCAGTCATCGGGTTAACTCTTAGGAATACGTGATCACCTACACAGAATTCCAACTCTTTCCTCCGATTATCATGATAACTCTTCTGCCTACTCTGAGACACTTTCATTTTCTCACGAATCATCTGAATCGTCTCAGTAGTCTGCTGAACAATTTCTGGTCCAAGCACCACACTCTCACCGGTCTCATACCAACACAGAGGAGTCCTACACCTCCTCCCATACAAAGCTTCAAAGGGTGCCATTCCAATACTCGAATGGTAACTATTATTGTACGTGAATTCAATCAATGATAAATGAGTGTCCCACGCACCACCCTTTTCCAATACACAAGCTCTTAATAAATCCTCAAGCGACTGAATAGTCCTTTCCGATTGACCGTCAGTTTGTGGATGATAAGCTGAACTTAATTTCAACTTAGTACCCAAAGCTTCTTGCAAGCTCTTCCAAAATTCTGAAGTAAACCTCGGATCTCTATCCGACACAATACTGGACGGAACACCATGTAACTTCACAATTACCCGAATATAAATCTCCGCCAGCTTCGTCAACGGAAAACTAATATTAATTGGCACAAAGTGTGCAAACTTCGTTAACCGATCCACAATCACCCATATAGCATCAAAACCTCTCGCCGTATTTGGCAATCCTGTAACAAAGTCCATAGAAATGCAATCCCATTTCCAAACCGGAATTTCCAATGGTTGCATAAATCCAGAAGGTCTCTGGTGTTCTACCTTCGATTTCTGACACGTCAAACAGGCATAAACAAATTAAGCAATGTCTCTTTTCATACCAGACCACCAAAATAATTTCTTTAAATCATGATACATCTTCGTAGCTCCGGGATGAATACTCAGATTACTACGGTGTCCTTCACTCAAAATCAGCTTTTTCAGTTCCTCATCATCTGGTACACAAATCCTGCCTCTAAATCTCAACACACCTGTACTATCCAATTTAAAGTCACTATCGGAGTCACTTCCTACTCCAGGCATCAAATCTACCAATTTCACATCCAACTTCTGATTCTCTCTAATCATATCCAAGAAGTCATTATTTACCTGCAACATACCCAACATTACACTCTCTGCAGTAGTTTCACAAACCATGCTCAAATCTCTGAATTGTTCAATTAACTCAATTTCTTTCACCATCAGAGCTGCCATATGAATTGTCTTTCTACTCAAAGCGTCTGCCACTACATTGGCCTTTCCCGGATGATAACTCAAACTGAAGTCATAATCCTTCAAAAATTCTAACCATCTTCTCTGCCTCATATTCAGCTCTTTCTGATCAAACAGGTATCTCAGACTCTTATGATCACTAAACACTTCAAATCTTGAACCATACAGGTAATGCCTCCAAATTTTCAACACAAAAACAACCGCAGCTAACTCAAGATCATGAGTAGGATAATTTCGCTCATGCACTCTCAGTTGCCGCGAAGCATATGCTACTACCTTACCATTCTGCATAAGAACTCCTCCTAATCCCATCTTAGACGCATCACAGTACACCACAAACGGTTCACTCGGAGTCGGTAACACTAACACCGGTGCCGTAGTCAATCTCTTTTTCAACTCTTCAAAACTTTCTTCACAAGCAGCGTCCCATACGAAAACTTGGTTCTTTCTCGTCAACTGAGTTAATGGCAACGCCAAATTAGAGAACCCTTCAATAAACCTGCGGTAATAACCAGCTAAACCCAGAAAGCTCCTAATTTCTGTCGCTGTCTTCGGCGGTTCCCACTGCAATACTGCACTTACTTTTGACGGATCCACCGCTATTCCATCTTCAGATATTACATGCCCCAAGAAACTCACTCTCTTCAACCAGAAGTCACACTTTGACAGTTTAGCAAATAATTTATTTTCCTTCAACACTTGCAAGGCAATTCTCAAATGTCCTGCATGTTCTTCATCAGATTTAGAATAAATTAATATATCATCAATAAACACTACAATGAATTGATCCAAATAAGAATGGAAAATTCTGTTCATATACTCCATAAATACTCCCGGCGCATTAGTCACTCCAAACGGCATTACAGCATATTCATAATGTCCATATCGAGTTCTAAAAGCAGTCTTCTGAATATCACCTTCTTTTACTCTTATTTGATGATAACCCGACCTTAAGTCAATCTTACTAAACACACGAGCTCCCACCAGCTGGTCCATCAAATCATCAATCCTCGGGAGAGGATACTTATTCTTAATCGTCACTTTATTCAACTGACGGTAATCGATGCACAAACGCATACTACCATCCTTCTTCTTCACCAACAACACTGGAGCTCCCCACGGCGATACACTTGGCCTAATAAACTTTCTATCCAACAATTCTCCAATCTGAGACTTCAACTCAGCCAATTCCACTGCAGACATCCTGTACGGCGCCATAGAAATAGGCCTCGTACCAGGAACAAGATCAATACCAAATTCCACTTCTCGCGTCGGAGGCAATTCCGTAATGTCGTCAGGAAACACTTCCGGAAATTCATTCACCACTGCCAATTCCTCCATTGACACTTTGCTATCTACCGATAAAGTTGCAAATAAAGCAAACACTCTAGTTTCATCTTCCAACAAGGCCCTCAATTCTTTATTAGACAAAGAACTTGCTAAAGCTTCCTCTTCAGGGGTCAAGAACAACAATTCCTTCCGAAAACAGTCGATGTAGACTCGATTGAACTCTAACCAGTTCATACCCAGAATAACATCCAATTTACCAAGTGGTAGACAAATCAAATCCACTTCAAATTCTCTACCGAAAATAGTCAGCGGACACTTCAGGCATACCAAAGAAGTAGTCACTGAACCTATAGAGGGTGTCTCAATAGTCATTCGTCTCTCCAGAGTAGACGGCACCAATCCTATCCTCTCCACACAATCCACAGAAATAAACGAGTGTGTTGCACCCGTATCAATAATAGCAGTTAAAGGAATATTATTGATAATACAAGTACCTTTGATAACACGCTCATCACTGGCAGCTTGAGTTCCTGCCAAAGCAAACACTTTTCCACCAGCCGGAGACGTCTGAGGCTTCTTCGGCTTCTCACAATGGGTACTGATGTGACCCTTCTCACCACAGTTATAACAGGTCGGCATAGTTGCTCTGCAGTCAGCTATCACATGACCTGGTTTTCCACACTTAAAACACTTTTTGGCTTCATTAGGACAATCATTAGCACGGTGTCCCATACCACCGCACCGAAAACATTTCCCTTCAGCAGATGCTCTCCCATCTCTAGGCTTCTTATCAACAACAGCTTTACGTTTTCCCTTATCAGCAGCAACACCATAAGGAGTACCACTAAACCTCTGCTTACCCTTACGGTCATTAACAGCTTTGTAGTGTGCAATCCTTGCCCGGTTATCGTTATCATAGATCCTGCTCCTGCTTACCAGCTCAGGATAGCTCCTGATCTTCTGACAAGCAATCCCCAGCTTAATCTCTGGACGCAGTCCATTCTCAAACTTTAAGCACTTAGAAGTCATTGCCCCTTCCACATTATAGTGAGGACAATACTGCACCAGCTCCTCAAACTTAGCAGCATACTCTGCTACAGTCATACTACCCTGCTTCAGCTCTAAGAATTCAATTTCCTTAGCACTCCGAATATCTTCCGGAAAATACTTCTCCAGAAAACCCTTCCGAACTACCTCCCAAGTAATGGCAGTTCCAGCAGCTTCCAATCTTTGGCGACTATTGTCCCACCAAGCTTCAGCCTCACCCTCTAGCATGTGAGTACCAAACCTCACCTTCTGCTCATCAGTACAATCCATAGTTCTGAAGATTTTCTCAATTGCTTTCAGCCACTTCTGAGCAGCTTCTGGGTCCAGAATTCCTCCTTCAAACGTTGGCGGCTTGTTGCTCCGAAACTGCGCCAAACTCCTGAATTGGGCATCTGCAGTTTGATTCTGATTAGCAACAGCTTGCGCCATTGCTTGCATAGCAGCAGCTAATGCAGCATCGTTCCTTCCTGCCATACTGCTCAAAACATAACAACACCAGGTTAAAAGATATTCAACTACATCATAACGGACAGACTCAACTCGACTCAACAACACTGGCCGGACGGACCGACCTGCTCTGATACCAATTGTAACACCCCACTTCCCAAAACAAATAAAATATGAATAACATAATAAAAATCAGAGTTTCCTTCCCAAGTGGGATATCACATAAAAATCACGTTTCCTTAAAAAAAAAGGTTTTTCTCCAAATACAGCGGAATATTTAAATAATACAATTAAATAAAAATTTTGATACGTTCGCAGGAAAAAAATAGGAGTTCAACATGAAGCAATAAAAATGCCCAAGTCCCGTGCTACGTATCAGAGCATCCTAGACTCGACAGTCACACCAATATCCAAGCTAGCTAAGCACCTGGATTATCTGTACTTCCGAAGAAGCACAGACCACAACAACAACAAGGGGTGAGAAATCATGATCAAAAATATAATGGTAATGTAATACATGTAATAAGGCAGTAAAACACACCAACACATCAATTATTCACCCCAACAACACCACATAACGAACCTACTGTTCAAATTACAATATAACATATTATAATGCAATTATGCAACTCAACACCATGCATGCGGTACCGACTCATTGGTTCATTCAATCGAACCTGGATAGATCACTTACGCTCCTCCTGAGACATGATCTATCCCCCACCATTCTCCACAAAGGAGTACGGATGAATCACTTACGCTCCTCCTGAGACATGATTCATCCCACCAAAACACCATGATATGCAAGACACCAATGCATAATTATTATATTCTGGCACGCTAAGTGCACACGATCCTCCTGATCATATCATCATACAACAATGCATATGTATAGATATATTACACCAACACCATATAAATCAATCAGATAGTAAACGAATTCATACTATCACACCGGATATAACTACGTCCCTCCCCCCACTCGGGGATACACGATCCTACTGATCACTACACACATATACATTACTAATTGCTCACCAACAATATTAAGGGAAACGCGTACTATCCCCAAGTACACAAGTTATATCCCATACTCATCATTTTCACACTACAGCAAGGCTAGAAGGATCACACGAGACCAATTCAGACATCTCACCAAAAGTCTCTGAGGTTACTCAGAACCTCCCTAAACCAACACCTCAGCCTATACACCAAAATCAATAATTCATCAACATCAATCCACAATCACAAACATGCCAATAGATATTATACTTACCAATTATCCTATAATTTCTACTCTAGAACCGACATTACGGTACATTACCGACATTTCAGAGTCACTCTGAATCTCACCAAGGTCCTAACCATAGTCATTAACGACGCTATAGGGAAACAACACATAACTTTTCCCAAAGCTATAATCACGGTCATTGCCAACACTACGGTAACAACACATAATCTCATCAGCTTTATATTCCTAGTTACTATCAACACTACAGTAACATCAACAATCCAACAAAATGGATCAATACTACAGTAACATCATCACCATATATATATATACCCCAAAATGCATCATCAGCATTCATCAATCCCCCAACATCAACAATAATCATAGCATGCCAATATAAAACTTTATATAACGATAAATTCCTACGGGGTTAAGGAATCCCCTCTACCCTATACATGTATAAACCATTCCCAATCAAATTTCTCCCCCCTTACCTTGACAATTGGTCGATCGATAGAATTCCTCCTAGAATTGGTCTCTTGGCCTTCTCCTTCCTCTTCCGTTCTTCGTTCCCTTTTTCCTTCGTTCTTTCCTCTTCTCTCTTTCTATCGCTCTTTTTTCTCAATTTTCTAAAATGTATCGTAACTCTCCTAACCCCTCATATTCAATTTCCCTTTTTAATTATTCTAATCCCAATAATAATAACTAATAAAATAATATAATATTAATAATCTTAATAATAATAATAATAATAATATAATCTTACTAATATTAATAATACCACATATTAATAATAATAATAATAATAATAATAATAATAATAATAATAATAATAATATTAATAATTCTAATAATAATAATAATGATAATAATAATAATAATCTTAATAATAATAATACTATTAATAATAACAATAATAATAATAATATTATTATCTCTCCAATAATCATAATAATACTTTTAATAATAATAATAATAATAACACTAATAATAATAATAGTAATAATAATAATAATAATAATACTATTATTATTATCACACCAATATCCCACGCCTATGGTAATCCCTTTCCTCTCCATTCCAACTTTTCTAATATCTCCTTGCTACCCCTTCATATTTCCTTCCTCACGGTTTCTATCGTGACTTTTCATATTTCCATTCTAACTTCCCAATAACCCTTTCACCTCTTATTTTACTTATTCCAACCACTAATATTCCCAATAATAATTCTAATAATAATAATTATAATAATCATTATAATAATAATAATAATATAATATAATATAATACTATTATAATATTATAGTAATATTCAACATAATAATAATAATAGTGATACACCCAACAATAATTATAATTATAATAATAATAATATTATCACACCAATAATAATAATAATATTAATAAAAATAATATAATAATAATATAATAATACTAATATTATTATTTCACCAAAATAATAATAATATTAATAATAGTAACAAATATAATAAATATAATAATAATAATAACACCCCCACCAATGTTACTATTATTTTTATATTACTATATTTCACACCAAAATATCACCAATAGTCCTCCCACATTAAGGACACCCACCAAACATCATCAAATACACCCCCACCAAAGGGCACACCAACATATAATTTTTAAAATAATAATAAAGTGACTAAATAATTAAAATGGGTGTTACATCTGGGCCTAGTTGAATCAGAAAAATACCAAAACAAATAAACACAAAAACGGTGCAAAAAGCAAGAAATGTAGTTCAATTCGCTATGGGCCTGGATATTGGGGGTGTGAAAAGCATGATCATTAAGCCCATCAGACACTTTAAATGAAACGAAGCGTTTTGCTTCAGACTCTTCCCTCGCGTTTCAGCTTCAAATCCTGGCCGTGAGATTCGAATTTCAGTCAACCAAGAAGACCTCATCCAACGCTTGAGGTGTTTCTTCTCCAATGAGATTAGGGTTTCAGCAAGACTCCATGGATACGATGCTCTCATGCGCAGACCTTCTAGCACCTGGTTCTCTCTCAATTCTTGATAAAATCCACTCATGTAAAAAGCAAAAATGATCCTCATCTCAAGCTGACCAAAGCTACATTACTAGTTCTTACTGTAACAACCTAGAAAATCAAACCCGATAGCTTCCTCTCCATGAACACTCCAATTTCCACTCTCATGAAACTCCAGTTTCTTGGTACTAGTGTAACCACCACACATCCCTGATCATTCTAAACTAATCCACATGAATTAACACTCTCTATCCTCTTAGTTCTAGGTCAAAACAGTTTTGGTGCTCATGTAAAAATCTTCACCAAATCCTATCAAAATCTCCATAATTGTTCCTCTAACCACCTAAGTTGCATCTAACCTAATGAAACTACATCATGATAACTAATTCTAGCCAATTCGATAGAAAAACCAACCTGGTGTAATCTTGAAAACAGATAGTGATGCTCTTGGATTCACAACTAGCAGTGCTCTAGACTTGATCAATGGACTTGGATCTTGGTTTTGTATGCAGCAACACCTGCTCAAATGCTCTTGATCTTGCAATTGAATTCTTCTTGCACTTTGGATGATGAAGTTGGTAGCACACGAATTCTGCTTCAATTCAACCAGATCTTGATGGAAACTTGCTCTATGATGAATGTAAATGATGATAGGATCAAGAACTTTGAAGAATGATGAAGATTTGATAGAGTTTTTGTGTAATTTGCAAAATTGAGGAATGAGATGTAACTATGAGTTTTCAACCAAATGAATCACCAACCCATGATTGGATCCACTCTACTCAATATATAGATGCTCATGGAACCATCTAGAAGTTGCTGGAACTTTCTTGCACTCAAATCCCTTGTGTTTTGGCATGTGTTACTTCTTACATAAGCAACCAATGATATCTCTCAAACTTTGAACTAAACTCAAAAATCCACTATTGCCAATGGTCTCAAAACATTCTTTCCAATCAAAATTACCTATAATTTCATCCCATTTGGACATGTTATGAAAAATCTCATTTTTAGGTCACTTTTATTCATTAAATTCACCTTTTAATTAACCAAATTTGCAATCTTGAGCTATGAGAATTTTCCAACTCCCATGACCACTTTTCTAGACTCAAAAATGTCATTTGGAGCAACTTTTATGTTGTGAAGTTTTTCATTTGAAGCTTCCTTGTATGAGTTTTGGGCATAGGCTTGAAATGACCTGTAATTCTCAAATGACCAAAATACCCTTTGCTTGCCAAAGACATAAGTAGAGTTCCACAAATCAGATGAAGTCATACCATACATTTCTAGAAATCTAAGATCATGAGGGACAACTCTCATGTTGGCCAGCAATTCATTTGAAAACTCCTTGAGGGGTAAAAGTTGCTTGGAAGACAAGTAACTTTCACAGACAAAATTTCAGATGCCTCAGATGACCTGTAACTTGCAAGAACCATAACTTGAGTTCTATAAATCTCCTTGATGTCTTCCACCACTCAAATTAAAGGTCTTGAGATCCTCTACAAGTTTCATTTTGTCCAAGGATCCATTTGAAGCTTGCCTTTTGAATTATATTGCTTGGAAGTTTGACTTAAATTAGGGGATTTTACACAGAAACCCTAATTTAGAAACTCCTCTTCTTCTTGATTTCTCTTGATTTCTCCTTGGCACAACACCACATCCATATCTACATGTCAAATGATGAACCCCACATCCCTCAAATAGACCTTGATGCCTTTCAATCAATCATTTGACCTAGGGTTGACCTAGGGTTGACCCAGATGAAACCCTAGTTGACTGTCTTCCACTGCAGCTCTTGTACTCACATCAATGACTGGTCTCACTTTCAAAATGACTCTCTAGGTCTTCCATGATGTCTATATACCCTCCATGCTCTCAATTCACAGCTCACAACTTCTTTGATGATCTTCAAATACCCTCAGATAGGAGATAGATTCACTGCTTGATCCACTGACTTCTTAGATTTCAATTTCTTTCTGATGACTTGGATGAGATTGAATTTGAATAAGAACCTCTTGATAGGCTCAGAGAGATAAGAATAGTACTTGGTCCCTTGTTGAATAACTTGTTATGCTATGTTATGCAAATGATTAGACTATGTACATGACTTTCTATGCAAATGCTAATGCAATTGAAACATAAACCAAGTGAAGTAGGTTGAGCAAATTTTAGGGTGCAACAGCCACCACTGCGGGAAGATAACTCCGTCACCACTACGGGAACATAACTCCGCCACCACTGCGGGAAGATAACTCCGTCACCACTACGGGAACATAACTCCGTCACCACTACGGGAAAATAACTCCGTCACCACTACGGGAAAATAACTCCGTCACCACTACGGGAAAATAACTCCGTCACCACTGCGGGAAAATAACTCCGTCACCACTACGGGAAAATAACTCTGCCACCACTGCGGGAAAATAACTCTGTCACCACTACGGGAAAATAACTCTGATACAACTTTTCTGCCTATCTTTGCAGCAGCTAGCTCTATCAATCATATGGGTAACACAATATGAGTCTAGTCTTCCAATTTTCAGTGCTGACATGGCAGCAAATCTGAGAAGGACTCTACTGGGGATTTTCTGAATCCACACTGCCAGACAACCTCCAAAAGTCGATTCACAAAATCTTTTGATACTGTCACAACAACAACCTTGAAGAAATACTCCACTGGAGGGGTAAGAGAAACCTAAACAAACAACTTTGTGGGGAATAATGCCAAAACTGACATTATCATTACATGTCTCCCGCCGAGACCTTGAATGTTTGGTAATTAATTTGAGCAAGAGCTCTCTCCACCTGCATGGGAAACAATGCTTGAAAACAAACGGTCAACCAATCTAGTTTATGTTTCAACATGCATATGTTTGACAATGGCGTAATGCTCCATTCGACATGGAAATGCTATGCGTTTTTATTTGGTAGATGCAAATACGACACTATATGCCGATGCAAATGCAGACTCGAACTGCTGGGATACAGAAACCGCTTCAGCAAAATAAATGCTGAAGATAATGCCAACTCCGCTGGGGGTAACCGGGCGTTACAGAATTGTTCCAGCAAAATAAATGCTGGAAGAGTGAAGCCCGCTGCGCTGAGAAATAACTAAATGCGCCAATCATGATTGGACTTCTGCTGGAGAGTGAACGAGTATCACACGGTATTTCGACAAAATAACTGCCAGGACACACAGTCAACTCTGTCGGGGAGAGTCTTAATCTTCGAGTTCCACTGGGAGGAAAAAAGAACACTTGCTGAACAAAGAGAGAACTCCGCTGAGGACGAAACGACCCTCTTGGGGAAAATCAAATGACTCCGTTGGGGAGAGTAAATGACCCTACTGGGAAGGGTACACTGTCTGAGTACAGCTCACAAGTTGGAAATATTAATCTTCTGAGGCTAAACCACTCTGCTCGGGATGGGGAATCCTGTTGGGGACACCACACTGTCTGAATACAACCTTCGATCTTGGAATCATTAATTCTACTGAGGATAAAAGACCTTGCTGGAGAATATCCTTTGGATAAGCTACGACTAGCTGGGGAATTTGATCCTTCTTTAGTAAGGAACATTGTCATCTCAGAAGCGCGACCTGCGTGGGGATCGAGTCTTTCGTTACGAGCTTCTGGTCAATACTGCAATCTTTTGATAGTCCACTTCATACGGCTACGAACCCTGCAACACCACAAACAAGACAAGACAAGTCTATGCAACCAAATCTATTCAGGTTAGTGTTAGTGACATTATTTTCAGTTAATTCAAAGTTTTAGCAATTATTGGCCAGGGCCAGCGACGTTATACACTTGCTAGTTTTATTAAACCTAGGCGTTTATCATGTACAAAACAATAAAGAACCAGCATCAAATACTGAATAACATGTTTTATTGATTGAGCCCCTAAATGGGCGGAGTTTTGTACACGGGATGTAACTCCTGGAAAGAGGAAGCTACGCACAACAAATATACAAGTATGCACAAGAAGCATAAATATAATGACAAATCAAATTTGTACACATGTCGGCAACGGGATGCAGACGAACATCGTGAGCTGATCCTCCTATGACTCGCCTGACTCTAGTGCTTTCCCGGTATTCACACTTCCGAAGAGATTGTATCTGATAATCGACCCCTCAGGTATATTCTCCCGCACCAATGCGCACCGCAGTATCAAATTCGGACCGCAGTCACTTGCTTTTCAAATCCCTAACTTTTGCGTGAACCGCCCTTTACGGGTTTTCAGTTCACCGGGATACCCTTTTTTGCCGAAGCCGCCCAGTGTAGGTTTTCAACTTCGCGGGTGTACATTTTTTCAATTTTATCCCTAACTTTTGCCCGAACCTTTCATTATGTTTTTGGTTCGCCAGGATGCCCCTTTTTTGCCTGGACTCTCTTTTTTCTGTCCAGCGGGTCAATTTCAAGCAAAGTATTTTTTAACTGCGTCCGAATTCACAGGCGACGTAAAGTCTTCATCGTCCATGGTGGACAACAACAAAGCTCCTCCTGAAAAGACTTTTCTGACAACGTATGACCCTTCGTAGTTGGGGGTCCATTTGCCCCTGTGATCTGCCTGTGGCGGGAGAATCCTCTTTAGCACAAGGTCGCCCGTCTGAAAGCTCCGAGGATGTATCTTCTTATCATATGCTTTCTTCATTCGGCTCTGGTACAAACGACCGTATGCTAGAGAAGCTAGCCTCTTCTCATCCATTAAACTCAGCTGGTTCAACCTGTCTTTCACCCATTCTGCCTCGTCTAGTTGGACATCTCGTAATACTCTCAGCGAAGGAATCTCAACTTCCAGTGGTAACACTACTTCCATTCCATATACCAACGAGAACGGGGTTGCCCCGGTTGATGTGCGTACCGTCGTACGATAACCGTGCAAAGCAAAAGGTAGCATCTCGTACCAATCCTTATAGGTCACCACCATCTTCTGAACGATCTTCTTTATATTCTTATTGGCCGCTTCAACAGCGCCATTCATCTTGGGTCGGTAAGGGGAGGAGTTGTGATGCTCGATCTTAAAATTCTGACACAGCTCCTTCATTATTTTGTTATTCAGGTTTGAACCGTTGTCGGTGATTATCCGCTCGGGGATTCCATATCTGCAAATGATATCTCTCTTGATGAATCTGGATACCACCTGCTTAGTCACATTTGCATAAGATGCCGCTTCCACCCACTTGGTGAAATAATCAATTGCTACTAGAATGAACCGGTGTCCATTAGAAGCCGTCGGCTCGATCTTTCCAATCATATCGATTCCCCACATCGAGAATGGCCATGGTGACGTCATCACGTTCAGAGGACTCGGAGGCACATGGATCTTATCTGCATAGATCTGGCACTTATGACACCTCCTCGCAAACTTGAAACAATCAGTTTCCATAGTTAGCCAAAAATAACCTGCCCGCAGCAGCTTCCTCGTCATAGCATGCCCACCCGCATGCGTACCAAATGTACCCTCATGTACTTCCTCCATGAGCAGCTTCGCCTCTTTTTCGTCTACACAACGTAGTAGCACCAAGTCGTGATTTTGCTTGTACAGGACACCGTCCGGATTCAGATAGAAATTACCCGCCAATCTCCTGAGAGTCTTCTGATCGTGACTGGATGCCCCAGCCGGATACTCTTTATTTTTCAGGAAATTAAAGATATCGAAATACCACGGTTTATCATCAGATGCTTCGTCAATGGCAAACACGAAGGCGGGTCTGTCAAGCCGAGAGATAACAATTCTGGGAGCCTCATTCCAGAAATTGACTTTGTACATGGAAGACAAAGTGGCCAGGGCGTCAGCCATCTGATTCTCTGCTCGCGGTACATGATGCAATTCAACCTTGTCAAAGAAGGGAAACAATTTCCTCGCATAATTCATGTACGGTATCAAATTAGGCTGACGTGTCTCCCATTCCCCTTTTATTTGATTCACCACCAGAGCTGAGTCTCCGTATACATCCAGATTTTTGATTCGCAAATCAATGGCTTCTTCAAGCCCCATGATACAAGCTTCGTATTCGGCTTCATTATTGGTAACTGGAAAGGTCAATCGGGCAGTAAACGGGATGTGCGACCCGTGTGGAGTAGTGATGATTGCCCCTATTCCGCTACCGTAGGCGTTTACAGCTCCGTCAAAGATCAACTTCCATTTGGAACCCAATTCTGATGCTTCGTCTGGCAACGGCTCTTCACAATCTTTCATTTTTAGGTACATGATATCCTCGTCAGGAAAATCAAACTTCATCGATTGGTAGTCCTCAATAGGCTGCTCTGCCAAATACTCAGACAATACACTCCCCTTTATAGCCTTCTGTGAGACATACTGGATGTCATATTCGGTCAAAACCATCTGCCAACAGGCAATTCTCCCCGATAACGCCTGCTTTTCGAATACATATTTGATAGGATCCATCTTCGAGATGAGCATGGTTGTATGATTCAGCATGTATTGCCTCAAACGCTTGGCGGCCCAGGCTAGCGCGCAACAAGTTTTTTCAAGCATGGAATATCGAGATTCACATTCAGTAAACTTCTTGCTCAAGTAGTAGATCGCATGCTCTTTTCTTCCTGTCTCGTCGTGTAGACCGAGAACACAACCCATACTTCCCTCAAGAACCGTCAAATACATAATCAAGGGTCTCCCTGCCACTGGGGGTATCAAAATGGGAGGCTCCTGCAAATACTGCTTTATTCTGTCAAACGCCTTTTGACAATTTTCATTCCATGTTACAGCTTGGTCTTTTTTCAACAGCTTGAATAGTGGCTCACACGTAGCCGTTAGGTGAGATATGAACCGAGCGATGTAGTTCAACCTCCCTAAAAACCCGCGCACCTCTTTCTCTGTTTTAGGCGTCGGCATCTCTTGTATTGCTTTTATTTTCGCAGGATCAACCTCTATTCCTCTTTCGCTCACGATAAACCCCAGCAGTTTACCCGATCTCACCCCGAAGGTGCACTTGTCAGGGTTCAGTCTCAGCCTGAACTTCCTAAGCCTTTTGAATAACTTCAGCAGATTCACCAAGTGCTCTTCCTCCGTCTGGGATTTGGCAATCATATCATCGACATAAACTTCGATCTCTTTATGCATCATATCATGGAAAAGAGTCGTCATTGCATGCTGATACGTTGCCCCAGCATTCTTCAATCCGAAGGGCATCACTTTATAACAAAATGTTCCCCAAGGTGTTATGAAAGTAGTCTTCTCCATGTCTTCTGGTGCCATCTTAATCTGATTATAGCCCGAGAAGCCATCCATGAAGGAGAATACGGAGAATTGAGCAGTGTTGTCAACCAGCACATCGATGTGAGGAAGCAGAAAATCATCTTTCGGGCTCGCTTTGTTCAAATCACGGTATCTACGCACATTCTTACTTTACCGTCTTTCTTTGGCACTGGTACAATATTAGCGACCCATGAGGGATATTTTGTAACAGCTGGGAAACCAGCATCCCACTGCTTTTGGACCTCCTCCTTAATTTTCACTGCCATATCTGGCCTAGTTCTGCGAAGCTTCTGCTTGACCGGCGGGCATTCTTCTTTTAGCGGCAGACGGTGCACAACCATATTTGTATCAAGCCCAGGCATGTGTTCGTACGACCAAGCGAACACATCACTGTACTCTCTGAGCATTTCAACCAGTCTTCGCTTGACGTCGCTCTGCAGCGCGGCTCCTATACGGATGTTCTTTTCAACCCCTTCCGACCCCAGGTTAATAATTTCGATGACCTCCTCATGAGGCAGAATGACTCGTTCTTCTTGCTTTACCAACCAAGACAATTCTTCGGGAACGTCGCCATCTTCAACAATCTCTTCTTCGGCCTGAAATACCGGGTGCTCAAAGTCGAGACGAGTCATAGGCGGTTCAATGATGTCATCTGAAAATGTTATCCTGCAAAAGGAATGGTTAAATGCTTCGAAATGCGTATAAAGCGAATAACCACGTTGCCATTTTATTGTAAAACACAAAACAGGAAAAACAGAGATCGCAATATTTGTACATGAAAAAACGCCTTTTATTTAACGATTAAACAACGCAATGTACATAACAGCACGACCCTAAGCAAAATCATAATGCCTCGGGTAAGACACCAGATTGTTCAACAATTAAGAAAACAAAATATTACTGTTTGTGAGTCACAGGAACAATTTCCTGAATAGACCAATTGCATAATCCTTGTCCTGGCACGCTCGGCTGAATCCAGACGTCCATGTCGCAGTCACTGTCTCCTTCTTCGGAATCTGAAACAGCGTTGATGGCCTCGTGGCACACTCTGCTAGCTGTGATGGTTATCGGTCCTTTGAAACGGGGTGCCCCTGCAGCAGGCGTTGATGACGACGGTTGATAACCCAGCCCAAATCTATCCATCTTCACGGGAATATCCAGAACCTTGCCCCAGCCCTTTGTCTCACCAGTCTTCACTAGAGCTTGAGCTTCCTTGTATGACGAGACGGCCACCTCTGACGCTTTACTCGGCCTGGGACCTTTTTCTTTAATGCGCAATCCTTCAAAGGCTTGACAGGGTGTTTCATGAATCTCGCCGTCGACTTCTACATACTTGAATGATGACAGATGGCTAACCAATATATCTTCTTCTCCACAGACTGTGACCACACTGTCCCCTACCATGTATTTCAGCTTTTGGTGCAAGGTAGATGTGACTGCCCCAGCACCATGGATCCAGGGTCATCCGAGAAGGCAGCTGTATGCTGGCTGGATGTCCATAATATAAAATTCAATTGCGAAAACCTCCGGCCCCACCTGTAGAGGTAATGTTATGGATCCAAAGACTGTTCTTCGTGTACCATCAAATGCCCTGACCACCAAGTCACTAGGCGTACAAAGGATTCCTCTGACATCCAGTTTCATCATCGCTTTCTTAGGCAGCACGTTTAAGGAATATCTGGTATCTACCAGTACATGAGACATGACTGAGCCCCTACACTCAATAGAGACGTGCAACGCCATGTTATGCTCTCTCCCCTTCGGGGTCAAATCAAAGTCTGTAAATCCCAAGCTATGGCCTGCGTTCACATGCGCCAACACCCCCTCCAGCTGATTCACGGAAACATCTTGGGGTACGAAAGACGTATCCAGAACTTTCAACAATGCATTTCTGTGAGCTTCAGAACACAATAGCAACGACAGTATGGATATCTTTGACGGCGTCTGTTGAAGGTGCTCAACAATCTTATAATCACTCTTACGAATAAGGCGCATGAACTCTTCCACATCCTTCGATGACGTTTCTTTTTCGTTCCTCTGCACCGGGACATTCTCATTCATCTTTCCTTTTCCCTTTTCCAGTCGTTCAGCCTCTACCTCCGGTGATATAAAGATTCTCCCACTTCTTGTCATCCCTCCGGTACCGACGACGTTGTCTACAACCTCAACTGGCTGTTTATTAATATCAATTTTCACCCCATCACAGTATGCTTCTAACCCATAAGTCCAGGGGACTGCCTTAGTGCTCTCATAAGGGACTGGTCCTGCCTTGGTGATAGTGATCGGCGGCCGCCTGGCTGGCGCCGTTATAGTTATTGTTTTTCGGGGAATCGTCACAGTAGCTACATCACTTCGCCTGTCTGCTAATACCTCTGCAGGTTCCTCAACTGCCGTTCTGTCGAATTGCAATGTGCCTCCATCTATCAAGGTCTGAATACCCTTCTTCAATTCATCACAACCCCCAGCTTGGGTCCAACACTCTAAACAATACTCGTCGCAGCCTGGATACACACCTCCTTGCAATAACCTGCTCCTTATCTCGCACAACGGTGTCTTGAGGTCGTCAACATTCATAATCAAGTTCAAACCCTCCTCAGTTAAAATAGCATTTGCCCCATGGTTGGGCATGGGCTTTTGCACTATGTTCGGACCTGCCTGTCCAAAATTGATAGCCTTACTATCCAATAGATCCTGCACCACATGCTTGAACGCGTGGCAACCCTCTATATCGTGGCCAGGAGCCCCAGAGTGGAATTCACAGTGCTTGCTCGCATCAAAGCCGTACGGAGGAGTGCCCGTTACTGGCGCCATAGTTCTCTTTTCCACCAAGCTCAAGCCCAGTAACGTCTGCAGCAATTCGGCATACGTTGAAGGAGGCGTTTCAAACACCCTCCTTGGTTTGCCCCCCTGGATTCTGCGCTGAGCAGGATGTACCCCCTGTTGTGGTTGACGTTGCTGTTGTTGTATTGGTTGTTGCTGAAATGGAATGGTAACACTTGCCACCTGCTGCGGCTGATTGTACTGGTTTCGACCTCTTCCCCGGCCTCGGCCTCGGCCCCCAAACACTGCACTTGCATCACCTTGACGGCGCCCACCGAAAGCTCTTCTGTTACTGCCAGCTGAAGTGGATTCCTCAGCTTGGAATCTTCCCTGTTTAATGTTGCTTTCAATCTTCTCTCCCATCAGGATTAAGTCTGAGAAACTGCCCAAAGAAGTATGAAACAACTTGTCATAAAACATACCAGTAAATGTTCCTATGAACATATCATTCATTTCTTTGTCCTCTAAAGGAGGATGAACTCGAGCAGCCATGTCGCGCCATCTCTGCGCATACTCTTTGAAGCTCTCGCCCTTCTTCTGGGACAACCCCTGCAATTGGACCCGGTTGGGTGCCAAGTCACTGTTGTACTTATAGTGAGCCACAAATGCTTCAGCCAACTGCTTCCATGTCTTTATTTGTGTTGGCTCCAGCCCGATATACCATTCAAGGGAAGGGCCAGACAAGCTATCTTGAAAGAAATGCATCAGCATCCTCTCATCGTTTGAATACGCCGACATCCTTCTGTAGTATGACCGCACGTGCACCTTTGGACAGGTGTCCCCCTTATATTTGTCGAATGTGGGAGCTTTGAATTTTATTGGTACCCTCAGGCCAGGCACCAGACCCATGGTAGTCATATCTAAGCCAACAGCGCTTTGATTCACGACCCCCTTCATCTGCTCCTCGAGCATCTTGATTCTCTGAGAGTCATCCATAGGACCTTCGAAACCTCCACCGGAGAAAGCATCCTCTTGCTTATCCTCTAGCCAATTACCGTTCCCAGTTCCGTATCCATCGTACCCGTTGTTACGGCCAACTCTAGTCTGATTCATTACAGGGCCTCGCCCCCTGTTACCATACCCCGGAGCGACTCCTGCAGGTCCAAAAGCCATTAACCCAGCGCCATTTCCATTTCCGAATCCGCCATAACCCTGATTAGTCATACCAAATCCATCCTGTCCGAAGCCCTGAGCGTTGAAGCCGTACTTCCCAGCATGATCAAACCCCTGGTCATTGAAGCCGAATCCATTATTACCGAAGCCATTACCTCCCGTATTATCACCCAGGTTGACATCTCCGAGCCCAACGTTGTTGACGACAGCCTCGTTACCAATTCCAACGTTACCGTTCCCGGCGGCAGCACCGTTATTCACATTGACAGCAGGTATGTTTACCACAGGTGGAGCTACCGGTGTGGGGGTACCATCCCCGTGAATAGTGTCGACTCGCACAGAATTATGGTCTTCATTTCCGTGCCCAGCATTTCTCACCAACAAAGGCTGCACCAAAGCATGCAAGTTCTCTTGGCCTTTCACAATGGTCTCCATTGTCTGCATGAATAGCGCCAGCTTCTCACGCATGTCTTGCATTTCTTTCTGCATCTGATCCATAATCCTTCGGCAGTTGGTACGAGTGAAGTATCGGTGCGGGCGCTGACTTTCAATCCTGAAAAGACCTGGTACAGTGCAAGAAATGAGATATCGTTCCATAATTACCTGTAATGCAATATGAATGTGAATGCAATGCAATATGTGTCTGTGCATTAGGGCGTATCATTCCCCGATTCTAGTGCGAATGTGTCAGTGTGGTGACAGTGACAGCAATACGAAGATCGGAGCTGAACCATAGAAAACACCTCATATATTGCAAAGAAGTCCATTAAGCCAAGAATACCATATCAATGAGTGTACAATAAGGAGGCATGACCTCGACCAATAATCCAGGTGATAGTCAGCACAAATGCAAATAAAGCATACACATTAATACATGAAATGGTCAAGTACTCCCATAGGTCTGGTATTCCTCTAATAACTTCTTAGTCTCTGGATGACCTGGTCGGGTAAGCAGACTCTCAACAAGTAGATCTCTTCGCTTGAGAACACGTCGCAAATCACCAGCAGATTCCTCCCATGCCCCTTCTCCGAAGCGATCCTCTAGCTTCCGCTTCTGAGACACAGCTTCTTTCTTGCCTTCGATGGCCTTGTTCAATGCATTCTGGAGACTATATCTTGCCATTACCTCCTCTTCATACTTCTTAGTGCTAGCCTTCAACTGTTCTTCGAGTTCAGAAATTTGCTGCTTCAATTTGTCTTCCCTCTTTTTGTTGTTGGTTAGCGTAGCATTCCACGTCTTGTTACAAGAAGAGATTTCCCGGTGGGCGGCATCGAGTGATTTCTTTTTGGACTCCAACATGTCATGAGAGCTTCTGAATTCTTTCCCCAGGCGTTCACGCTTCTTTTTCTCTTCAGACAATTCAGCACCTAGCCTGTTTACTAATTCAATCTGCTGTTGGAAAGAATGCACAGCCTTGTTCTTCTCACTACGCATCTGAGCCAGTTCCTTTTCTAACTCTTCATTGATCCTTATCAAGGCTTCCTCTTCTTTTAAAACTCGCTCGTAGACCTCCATAGTAACAGTGGTTGGTTCCTCTACCGGAATATGAACAGGGACTGGTGCAGCTGGGAATGGCATCAGCAACTGTCTTGCTCTCTCTTGGATCCAAACTTTGTATGGTACATAATGTAACGCCCCGATTCTGAATTCCCATTAATTGTTGAATCTTTTAATTTATTTAATTGATGTTTGTTTTAAATTGAGAAATTATATATTACTATGTGGTGTTTGCTTATTTTATCTATTTTTACCGATTCAGAGAGTTTTCGGGGAATTAGAGTAAAAAGGGCATTTTAGACATTTAGCAATTTAGTGTGAGAATTGATTGGTAAGTGTTGGAAAGAATTTGAGAGGAAAGAAATAGAGATAGAAATAGAATTAGAGAGGAAAAGAAAGATAGTAAGATAAGAAGAAAAACAAGAGAAAGAAAAGAGGAGAAGAGAAAGAGAAGAGAAAGTGGAGAGGAAAACCTAGAATCATCAAGGGATCATCACCAAAGCTTGCAATCGATCGGTAAGGGTGTGAAACTCCATCATCTCTTTAATGTATATGATTGTATGTGTATGTGTTTGGATTTTGTAGAGTTTCTACTCTTTTTCCCACTTAGGTTAGAAGTTGGTTTTGTGAGTAGAATGAGGTTTTAATCGGTTGGAACTCGGATTAGACGATGTAGTTTAGTCGGGTGATGGTTGGGTTGTGCCACTGAGACTGGGTTGGATTTAATCGGTTGATTTTGTGGAGTTTGGGCTCTTGAGACAGCCATGGAATTTCTGTCTTCGCAGGCTCGCCAGGCGAATGGCAGCGAAGCTTCGCCAGGCGAAGCCCAGCGAGCTGTAGCGAAGCAAGTCAGAAGCTAACACCCTGTCTTCGCTGGCAAGTTCGCCAGGCGAGGTTAGTTGGCGAAGGTTCGCCAGGCGAGTGTGTAGCGAGCCTCAGCGAGTAATTCCAGAATTACTCCCAGTGGACTTCGCTGGGAAGTTCGCCAGGCGAAGGCCAGCGAGCATTCACTGCGTGGCTTCGCCAGGCGAAGGTTGGCGAATCTGGCAGTGTTATTTGTTTTGCTGTTTGTTCATAGCATGATTTTTGGCCGATTCAATTATGATTAATGCCTATATGAATGATTGATGTGTGAACTGTTTCGACGTGTCGTGCTGTGGGTGGCCGAAAGGCGTGAATCCTAGATTGTAGAGTCAATGGTGAATCTTGAACGTTTGGTAATCTTGTATATTTGCTTGAATGGAATAGAAACGCATTGATAGGCTGATATGTGTGTAAACCATGTGTGAAATGGTGCATAATGTGAATGCATGATAGATATATGCGATGTATGTGATAAATGCAATGAGTATGTTTGTGATCATAGTATGCATTCTGTGTTGATCGATCCCTCGGAGGATTTGCAGAACCTCGTATGATATGATGGTTACATTAGATTCCTTGGAGAATCGGTTGCATTGTGTGATTCCTTGGAGAATCGGTTGCATTGTGTGATTCCTTGGAGAATCGGTTGCACTGTGTGATTCCTCGGAGAATCGGTCATAACATGTAATCCCTTGGAGGATTGACTAGAGTATTTGATTCCGTGGAGAATCTGCTGAGTATTTGATTCCGTGGAGAATCTGCGGAATATTCGATTCCGTGGAGAATCTGATGAATATTTGATTCCGTGGAGAATCTGCTGAATACTTGATTCCGTGGAGAATCTGCTGAATACTCGATTCCTTAGAGAATCTGTTGAAATGAGTCGGTACCGCATTTGCATCTGCATAGAGTCGTGTGTCGGTCTCTATGAGTTGCATGAGTCATCTGTGTATGATGCATTAGTTGTATGAATGTAACCGTGTATGTTATATATGATTGTTTGGAGGAACATATAGTGAATGTTCATGAGCATGTGTAGAGGCATGATTAATTGTATATGCTTAATATGGTGAGAACATAAATTGAGTATGACTTGTACAATTATGGATATATGTATATATACAATTTTATGCATTAACTGTTATGATGTTGTTTCTCACCCTTCTGCTGTTTTATAATGCTCTATGAGGCATTGCAGAGTAGGAAGCTGGAGGTTCTTTTTGTGAAGCGATGTCTTCATTCTTTTTGGTCAATGGCTCTGATATGTAACATCTGGGTAGTTAGGAAGCCTTTGACTCTTTTGGAGTTACTTTTGTTTTGATTCTTTTGTGATACATATGTGTATGTATCTGCTGTGGATATGTTGTAAAGCATGAATTGATTGAATGGTTGTATATACTTTTATGTATGTGATCGATTCAATATTTGGATGTTTCCGCTTTTATTCTAAATATTGAGATGTGGGTTACCCATTGTTGCATATCTATTTTGAGCAGGTATCGTATGTGTTTAATTTCATGATAATGTGATGCGCCTCTTATATACCATGTTTTAATTAAACTCTGATGAAATAAATTTTCTAAGTGCCTAATTGATTTATTTGATTAAATTGGGGGTATAGAAAGGGGGTGTTACACATAAGCCTGACAATCATTCTTCCCCAACAGTGGTTTCCCTCTTCTGTTTATCCGCATCCAGGCATGCTGAAGCTTGGCTAGTAACTCTCCATTCAAATCGCCGGGGAAGTACAGAGATTCCTGTACTTCTTCCTCCCTAGGTGGGTTCTTCAATGCGTATCCAAACTAGCGAACGAACAGAGATGGGTTATAATTGATGCACCATTTTCTTCCTATCAACGGAACATTAGGATACCCAGAACAACTGAAAATAAGCTCAGACCCCAGCAAGTCTCGGTCGAACCACTCAATGTCTTCAGAAGATAGTCTCATCAGGCACTCTGGCCAGTCAGCTGTAGTTGCACTATCTACAAAAGGTCCCTTCAGGGGGAGATGGCTCTTAAACCACATGTACAACAAAGGCACACAACAAGAGACGTTCTTGCCTCTCCTATTCTCATTTCTGTAGTGCATCGAATGGTAGAAGTCCCCGATTAATATGGGTACAGGGTTGCCAGCAGCAAACAAATGAAATGCATCCATGTCCACGAAGTTCGAGAAATTGGGAAACAGCACTATCCCATAAATGCACAGAGCCAGAACAGCGTTAAAGACTACCCAACATCCATTCTTGGCGTATTCCTGAGCCTTACCAATCAGAAACTGGAGGGAGAAGCCTGGAACCCCGCGCCAAGAAGTCATCAACAGCTCGGAAGCATTCATGTGCAAGGCCTTAGCTAAGTCCTCCAACTTGGGCTCAGCGGCAGAGTGAATAAAAGGAACCTTATTCTGTACTGGCAGCTCAATAAACTCTGCATACTCTTCAATGGTAGGCCCCAAAATAAAGTCAGCGAATGTGAAACATCTCAAAGCAGGGTCATAGAATTGCATCAGTGTATACAGCCCATTCAGTTCATCATCAGTTGGTTTGCGAACCAACCTCAACAGCCTTCCGTAACTCTGCCTGAAGCTTCTACGGACATCCTCATCAGCAAGATAAATCAGACCCAGGAGGGGAGTAATATCAGGGATAGGTAACTTGTAGGCAACTGTCATCCTCAAACCAGCCATGATCAATACTCAGAAGTCCGGACACTAGAACCAGGGAACATGCAAATGCACCTGCAGCACAGACACACATTAATGGGATGCAATGATAATGGTTATGCAACAATGCAATGCACATAAAATGCAACAGGGACCAAATGCCATGGCTGAGAAGCCAGAACCACATCAAGAGCAAGGTCTCCAACAGACCCTCCAATATTCCTCAAACCACGGTCTCAGACAACCCTCATACATAAGCTCCAATCAAGCCTCAGACCCAATAATCACTCCGACTTGGTCTCTGACAGAGCTCAATAATTGTCCATAAGTATCCTGAATCTCAAATCAAGAATAAACCGGTATCTGAAGGTCTAGTTACCTGCATAACCCAAACCCTCTCACAGGTAGGTGTCCTAGTAACTGACAATGGTATGGCATCCTATGCGGTCGTCGGCGTCACATACTTTCAGGGTTGATGATACGATTCCCAGAAGGAGTGGCATCATCAAATCCTGAAGAGGCCTCACTTAGCCAACTTCCAAATGATCGGTTCCCAGAGTCGACAATCCAACTAACCAGCAACCCGAGCCACCCAAAGGGTAGGACAGGAGGCCAACCAGAAGAACCTCGTCTGAGTGTGGATTTCGCAGGACACTAGGACATGCAAAGCATGTGCGCGCCCACTACTTTCCACTCTAATTCTAGGTGCACTCAAGCCCAGGTCCGACTTATCTCTCAATCATAGAACACCCGTCACACCCCAATACAGCAATAATAACAATAATATAATGCCGAAAGTAAATGACAGAGATGTAAATCCATACAAAATCCTCGACGGGAAAACAAGCGCTAGGATTGACTCGCTTAGGGGACGTTGGATCCCCAGCAGAGTCGCCAGCTGTCGCTACTGCGAAAATCGGCGCCGGCTGAACAGAAGAGTCGCCACCGTGCGTTATTTATCCCAAAGGAGGGAAAGGAAACGCTCTAGGTAAACCTACCGCAAAACGGGGAAAGGAATGGTCATCGCAACCAAATCCTGGATTCGGGAGTCGGTTACGCAAGGGGAAGGTATTAGCACCCCTCACGTCCGTCGTACTCGACGGGATCCACGCTTGTTTTCTGTCGAAGGGATTGTTATTCTATCTATTCTACAGGTCTGGGGTTAAAAGAAAATAAAATGACTCGGCAAAGTATCGCACTTTATGCCTACGTATTCCCGTCTGGAACGAGAAATCAGAGTCAACGTAGTCCGCCTACCTACTGGAAAGGAGGGGAAGGTTGCTCGCTAGGATATCGCATCCTATGCCTACGTACTTTCATACAGCATGAAAGATCAGAGCAAACGTAGTTCGGGCCACGTACGACACAAGTCTGTCTTGATTGTTTTTATCTCCTTCTAAAAAAGGGTTTTTCTGATTACTGGTTCAAGCGGACAAAAATGACGTTTTGATGAGTTCACATTCTTTTACGGAAGAAGTGTCTTTTATTGGATTTGAAATCTTATTGTGTTTTTCTGTTTGTTTTAAGAAAGAAGAGACAGAACTCTAACCTACGGTTGAAAAGGGAATCAAACTAACCTAGTGTTATCATGCATGGGTTAAGACCTAATGTCTATCATGCTCCTCTCTTGCGCAGAGAGAAACAGAGATCCTAAGGGATAAACGGAAACAGAAACAAAAGCAAATATACAATAAAGCAGTAAAATGCATGGATGCAACAATACAAGCGAGGCAAGGGAGTCCCACTCCACCTCGAACCTAGAAAACAACAGGCAAAAGCGAACAAAATTCGCTTTCAACCTAACAGGTTAATGGCAAACAATACAGTCAGAGAAATTCAAACAATACATCAAAAATTATAAACAGCAAAAATAAACAGCCAACAGCAGCTCTGCATAGCAAGCTTCATCAACATCTGTCTTCAAGTCATCTTCAACCATCTACAGGCTTCAAGCAAGCATCAGTCTTCATCTTCACAGCCTTCAAGCAAGGTCTCTATCTTCAATCTTTCAGGGCTTTTCTTCAATTCTCACTCTCCAGGATGAGGAACAGGTAAGAGGATGAACTGAAATGTTAAACAGTTAGTTGACCACCAAAGGTGGCAAACAGACTGTTAACAATATGTGGAAAGTTTCTCTCAAGAGTTCTATCTCTTAGACACTGTCACCAAGCCTTCCAAAGGAAGGGGGTGAGTGTCTTAGAGAGACTTTGCATCATAGAGAGGGATGGAGGCAAACAAGACCTTCCATGTTTGTGAATCAAGTTGCTATTCTAGAGCTCTACCTAGCTCCTAGTTCCTATAACCTTCAACAGCTGCCAGCAAGGTACACTCTTCATCAACTATGGAAATAATCTTCACTCCTTTTGTATTCAATGGCTTCATCATCAAAGTCTTCAGCTCAAACCCAAACCCCAAGCAGGCCCAATACCCCACACAGTCAAACAATAACCCTAGAGAGGGCACACCACACAACCAATCAAATACAGAAAATATACTAATATTAATAATAGAATAGGGGAACTCCTAGCATTTTTAAGGGATCTATTACTTACCCATAATACCCCTATAGTCTCATCATCTAATTTTGTCCTAAAGAAAACCCAAAAAGAAACTGCTTTGTTAGACCTATACTATATTCACAACCCTAAATGATTAGCCTAATGTTTTCTAACTAAACTACCTAAAATAAATCCTAAAAAATTGGTATAAAAATCAAGGGGGCACCTAATACATGTATCTAGTTATACTAAAAAAATTGGCCTAAAAAGATTAGGAGAACCACCTAAAAGAAATTCTACAAAAACTATATACAAATTAAATCTATTTAAAATCAATTAAAATGTAAAATATAAGCAAAAATAGAAAAAATAGCTAAACTATTATTTTTTAATCATTTTAATTTTCTTCAAGTCAATTCTAAACTATTGCAAAAAACCTCATGTCAAAATTCTCATTTTTTGATTTATTATGGATTTTATAAAATGATAAAAAAAAATGAATTAAACAAAAAAAAATAAATGGAAGCCAGGGGGTGCAAGCAGCAACTTCGCCCAGTTCAAAATCACATGGGCCAGGTATCGGGGGGCGCGCATAGCAAATGTGCTAGGCCCAGTTCTAAACAAAAATCAAATCAGTAAATCCAAAGAGAAATGGAAAGCACGCGGTGTAAATAGCATAGCATAACAGTTCAATTCGTTGGGCCTGGCGAAAGTGGGGTGCGAATATCAAACGGATCCACTAAGCCCAATGCTGACTTAAATGAAACGGTGAGTTTCATGTACTACTCTTCCCTCTCAATTTCCACTTCAAATCCTGGCCGTGAGATCTGTTTCCCAGTCAACAGTCAATGCATGATCCAACGCACCTTATATCGTCTTCAACCTTGGGTGTCCTAGGGTTTGTGAAACAACTTCCATGCACGAAGCTCTTCAAAGCTATCTTCTATCGCCTTGTTCTCCTTCATCTCTCAACTAAATCCACTTCTGTAAAGAGCAAAGTTGCTCCAATTCTCAAGCTGAATAGAACTACATCATTAGTTTCTACTACAACGCCCTAAAATGCCAAACCCGATAGCTCTACTTCCATGGATACTCCAACTTTCAACTTCTTGTTTTTCCAGTTTCTTGTCATCAAAATACTCACCTTGTATCACTGATTAACCTAAGCTAAACCACATGAATTAAAACCTCATATTCTTCTAGTTCTAGATCCAAACAATGGGTGTGCTCCAATGTCAAACTCCATGAAATGCTCTCAAACTCACTGGAATTGATCATCTACCTATTCCTAACAGTTCTAACCTAATGATTTTACATCATGCTATCTATTCTAAGTCAATTCGAAAGAAATACCAACCTGGTAGAAATCTGAAAACAGATGGATGAACTCTTGGATTCACAGCTAGCAATGCTCTGGACTTGATCAATGGCTATGGATCTTGGTTCTGTATGCAGCAACTCTTGCTCAAATGCTTTGGATTGCCATAAATAACTCTTCTTGCACTTTGGATGATGAACTTGCAACACACGAATCTTGCACCAATACACTTGGATCTTGCTTGCAATGTGATCTATGATGAATATGGAGTATGATAGAATCAAGAACTTTGAAGAATGATGAAGAATTGAGAGACTTTGGATGAATTTGCAAAAATGCAAGAGAGAATGAAACTATGTGTTTTGGATCAACATGAAGTGCAACCCTGCATTGAATGATCTCTAGGGTTTATATAGATGCCCATGGAATCATCTAGAAATTACTGGAAGTTTCTTGTACACAAATTCCTTGTGATTTGGCATATGTCACTTTAATCATAAGCAAGCCATGATAACTCTCAAACTTTGAACTAAACTCAAAAATCCACTATTGCCAATGTTCTCAAAACATTATTTCCAATCAAAATGACCTATAATTTCACCCCATTTGGACATGTTATGAAAAATCTCCTTTTTTAAGTCACTTTTATTCATTAAATTCACCTTTAATTGACCAAATTTGCAATCTTGAGCTATGAGAATTTTCCAACTTCCATGACCACTTTTCTAGACTCAAAATGTCATTTTTAACAACTTTGATGTTGTGACGTTTTTCATTTGAAGCTTCCTTGTATGAGTTTTAGGCATATGCTTGAAATGACCCATAATTCGCAAATGACCAAAATACCCTTTGCTTGCCAAGGTCATAAGTAGAGTTCCACAAATCAGATGAAGGCATACCATACCTTTCTAGAAAGCTACGATTATGAGGAACAACTTTCATGTTGACCAGAAATCCATTTGAAAATTCCTTGAGGGGTAAAAGTTGCTTGGAAGACAAGTAACCTTCACAGACAAAATTTCAGATGCCTCAGATGACCTGTAACTTGCAAGAACCATAACTTGAGTTCTATAAATATCCTTGATGTCTTCCACCACTCAAATTAAAGGTCTTGAGATCCTCTACAAGTTTAATGTTGGCCAAGGATCCATTTGAAGCTTGCATTTTGAATTATCTTGCTTGGAAGTTTGCCCTAAATCAGGGGATTTTACACAGAAACCCTAATTTAGAAGCCTCTCTTCTTCTTGACTTCTCTTGATTTCTCCTTGGAACAACACCACATCCATATCTAAATGTCAAATTATGAAACCTACATCTTTCAAATAGACCTTGATGCCTTTCAATCAATCATTTGACCTAGGGTTGACCTAGGGTTGACCCAGATGAAACCCTAGTTGACTGTCTTCAACTGCAACTCTTGTGATCACATCAATGACTTGTCTAACTTTCAAAATGACCCTATAGGTCCTCCATGATGTCTATATACCCTCCATGACCTCAATTCCTTGCTCACAACTTCTTTGATGATCTTCAAATACCCTCAAGATAGGAGATAGATCCACTGCTTGATCCACTGACTTCTTAGATTTCAATTTCTTTCTGATGACTTGGATAGGATTGAATTTGAATAAGAACCTCTTAATAGGCTCATAGAGATAAGAATAGTACTTGGTCCCTTGTTGGATGGCTTGCCCATGCTATGCTATGCAGATGAATTAATTATGTACATGACCTAATATGCACATGCTAATGCAATTGAAACATAAAATCAGGTGATATAAGTTGAGCAAATTTTAGGGTGCAACAATTTTGTTGTGATCATTGTTGTATGCTGACCATCGCCAGGCTTGTTGGTTGAGGTCATGCTATTGATTCATCTTGTACTCACTGACGTTGTGTACTGCCTTGATGGGCTTTCTTCATATATATGAGATGTTATTTCCATGACTGGACTCAGACTTCTTATTATCAGCACCGGCACTCAGGCACTAGGATCGGGGGATATCTCCCTAACACATAGACACACGTTTGCATTTGCATGAAGCATTTGCATAACGAGCACTTTGTCGTTTTTTCCTAACCCTTTTTGTACTTTCAGGTTGTTTCAGGTTGTTCCAGGATTGATCAGAGACCTATCCACCGCTATCCGACCAGAGCAAATCAAACCAGAATCATGGAGCAAGTGCAAACTGATGTTCAAGAACTCCGCGAAAGAATGGACCGCTTCATGGAGCTCATGCAAGCGGTCGCCAACGGCCAGGATCAGCTTAGAACCTTGGTTCAGCGTCTGATTTCAAGGGTCGATAGCAATGGCGTACTCCATGGTGGGACTGTGCCAACCCCTCCACCAGTTGAAACTCCTCAAAATGGCGACCCCGTGACCGGGGGGAATGGCAGTGCCAACGACAATGTGATAGCTAACATGGGACTCAACGGTAATACGACGGGCGTCAGTAATGGGAATTTTGAAGCTAACGTCAATGTTGGGCTGGGCAACGGCAATGCGGGTGTTGGAAATATGTTTGGGCCTCAGCCGTGGTTAGAAGACCGTCAAGACGATGTGTTCTCTCAGAGAGGTGCCGAAAGTGAGCTGACTGCTGAAGCACGTCTAAGGTTCAAGGCACTCGAGGATAAGATGAGAAGTATCGAGAACCAGAACACCCTGGGTGTTGATATGTCCAAGTTGGGACTGATTGCTGATTTCAAGGTGCCTCCCAAGTTCAAGGTACCTGACTTTGAAAAGTACAAGGGTGCCACTTGCCCTCGTGTTCACCTGAGATCATATTACAGAAAAATGTCCGCTCATTTTGAGGACGAGAAGTTGCTGATGCACTTCTTTCAGGACAATCTGTCCGGACCCTCCCTGGAATGGTACATGAGTCTAGAACCTACCAGTGTGCGCACATGGAAGGACCTTGCTGAAGCATTTGTGCACCACTACCAATACAACAGCGACTTGGCCCCGAACCGAGTCCAACTGCAGAATCTGTCGCAAAGGAACAACGAAGGGTTCAAGGAATACGCCCAGCGGTGGCGTGAATTGGCCGTCAGGGTTCAGCCGCCGATGGTTGAACGTGAGCTTGTGCAAATGTTCGTAGCCACCCTCCCAGGGGTTTATTATGAGAAATTGGTCAGCGGTATGTCTGGAACCTTCTCAGATCTCATTATCACGGGTGAGCACATTGAAAATGGGATCAAACTGGGGAAAATTCAAGGTGATTCATCCTCAACTGGAGGAGGCGGAAAGAAACCTTATGGTGGCAAAAGGAGGGAAGGAGAGACGAGCGCCGTGTCCAACGCTCGAAGGAAGGGTAAAGGCCTTCACCAGCAGGTGGCCAACATAACTATCCCGGCAGTTCAACAGCCACAGCAGCAGCAGCAACCGAATCAACAAGGGTACAGAAAGTATCAAAACTGGGCACCTCTGTCGAGCCGTCACCTCGAGACACCGCCCATGTCTTATGCGCAGTTGTTGCAGACTTTGCTCCAGTTGCAGCTGATCCAGAAGAGAACCCTGGCTCCCTTGACAGGGGCACCTCCGCCAGGTTATGACGCGAATGCAACTTGCGAATTTCACTCAGGGGCACCAGGCCACACAATAGAGAATTGCAAAGCCTTCAAGCACAAGGTGCAGGACATGGTGGACGCTAAGATCATCAATTTCTCAGATAATGTGCCAAACGTCACGAAGAACCCTATGCCAAATCATAGGGGAGGTGGGGTAAACGCCATTATTGAAGACGAGAGTTTGGATTTGTTGACTGACGTCAGAGATCTAAAGACACCGCTTAGCTTCGTTAAAGCTAAGCTGATGAAAAAAGGTTTCTTTCCAGGTTGTGGAGAGCTATGTATGGGCTGTGCTACAAGTCCTGATGGATGTGAACAGCTGAGAGAGGGGATTCAAAGTCTGATGACCGAAGGAATCCTGCAATTTAGCCGAAGGGCCAAAAGCGGATCAGGAGAGGTAATGCTGAAGCAAGATGATGAGGTTGCCACCATCACCATCCCTCGCCAGACGATAACTATTTCCGCACCCAGGCCGTCCACGATTACCATCACCAAAGCTGGGCCGATACCCTTCGAGAGCACTAATGCCGTCCCATGGCATTATGGGGCAGAGGTCTACTGCAATGGACAGAAGTTGGAACTAAAGCCGTTTGGGTCGTCTGTGGAGAACCTAGTGGGCGTTAGCGGAATTACTCGCAGCGGAAGAGTGTTCGCACCACCTGAGGTCGTAACGGATAAAGCGGACAGAGCTGATGCAACTGATAAAGGGAAAAGTAAAGTCGTTGAAGAGATCCCTTGCGGGGTAGAAAAAGACTTACTTGTTAAAGACGTAGAGGAATTTATGAGGTTGATTAAAAAGAGTGACTACAAGATCGTGGATCATCTCCATCAGACACCCTCGAAGATTTCCATCCTGAACCTGTTGTTGTGTTCTGAGGCACACCGCAACGCGTTGCTGAAGGTGTTGAACGCCGCGTATGTACCGCAGGAAATATCGGTAAACCAGTTGGAAGAGGTCGTAGCCCACGTGAATGCTGGAAATGGGTTAGGGTTCACTGACCTAGAGCTGACGCCGAAGGGAAGGAACCACAATAGCGCCCTGCACATCTCGATAGAGTGTAGGGGAACGATTATGTCTCATGTGTTGGTAGACACAGGTTCGTCACTCAATGTTCTTCCGAAGAAGGCATTAATGAAGTTAGATACTCGCGGAGTGATTTGCACACCCAGTGATCTGGTTGTGAAAGCGTTCGATGGAACCAAACGCCATGTTTTCGGGGAGGTGACGTTGCCAATCCAAGTCGGGCCGGAAACATTCGATGCGGTCTTTTACATTATGGACATCATGCCTGCCTACAACTGTCTCTTGGGCCGACCATGGATCCATTTTGCGGGTGCCGTGACCTCCACGTTGCACCAGAAACTCAAGTATGTTGTCGGAGGTAGCATCGTGACCGTATGTGGCGAGGAAGACATAATGGTGAGCCATTTGTCGTCCTTCAAGTATGTTGAGATGGATGGGGAAATCCACGAAACCCTATGCCAAGCGTTCGAAGCTGTTAAAGTCAAGGACGTAGCTCCTGCGATCACTGAAAAGCCAGAGTGACTCTATCTTCCTTCAAGGAAGCTCGGGCCGTTGTCCATGCCGGATTTACCCCAAGCTGGGGACGAATTTTAGAGATACCTAACAAGCAAGACAAGTTTGGGTTGGGATATTCTCCTGGAGCTGAAGCCTCCTCTTCCAGCAGCGCATCGCGAGGTAAAGGGCCGATCCAGTTTACCAGTGGCGGGGTGATATTTGAAAGCGTCAACACGGTGTCTGAAGACAACGGAGATAGCGACTGTGACTTAGACTCTTGGATCCAGCCAAGCAAGCCAGGCGAGAGCCTTAACAACTGATCCGTCAAGGATATCATCCAGATGATAAGCAAAGAGTAATGATTTACTTTTTTTTCAATCATTGTACAACCCTATGTCCTGCCCGGAGCATAGTGGTTTTATTGTCAGGGCCTTGTCTGATTATGTACATGTATTTTATCAATAAATCAAAAGGCGTTTTCTTCGTATTCAAATGTTGTGATCTCTGTTATTCATGTTTTATATTTGTTTTGAAAAACAACAAAATGGCAATGGGGTTTGTGCTAACCTGCATATCCTCGTTTTAAGCTTAACCCTTGTTATTGCAGGATCCACATAACAGATGACATCGACTCTAGACCTTCTACGACTCACTTCGACTTCGATTGCCCGATCTATCAAGCCGAAGGAGAGATTGATGAAGACGAAGACCTTCCCGAAGAGTTGGCCCGCTTGTTGAAACAAGAAGAGAAAATTATTCTGCCCCACGAGGAAGAAATTGAGATCGTGAATCTGGGTTCTGAAGAACTTGTCAGGAACGTCAGGATAGGGGATGCATTGCAGAGTGATGTCAAGCAGAGATTGGTTGAGATGCTAAGAGAGTATAGTGACGTCTTTGCTTGGTCATACGAAGATATGCCCGGACTTGACACTGACATTGTGGTCCACCACTTGCCACTGCGAGAAGATTGTCCTCCCGTTAAGCAGAAGCTTAGGAGGACGCGACCAGATATGGCCGTTAAGATCAAAGAAGAAGTGCAAAAGCAGCTTGATGCTGGCTTTTTAGCGATCACTACTTACCCTCCGTGAGTCGCCAACATAGTTCCTGTACCGAAGAAGGACGGTAAGGTACGAATGTGCGTCGATTATCGGGATTTGAATAGGGCAAGCCCTAAAGATGATTTCCCGCTGCCTCATATTGATGTGTTGGTCGACAATACAGCCCAGTTCTCTGTATTTTCATTCATGGATGGCTTCTCCGGTTACAATCAGATCAAGATGGCGCCGGAGGACATGGAGAAAACTACGTTTATCACGCCTTGGGGAACATTTTGCTACAAGGTAATGCCTTTCGGTCTGAAGAACGCAGGGGCCACTTACCAACGAGCAATGGTTACTTTGTTTCATGATATGATTCATCATGAGATTGAAGTCTATGTTGATGACATGATTGCGAAGTCCCAAACGGAGGAGGGGCATCTGGTCAATTTGCTGAAGCTTTTTGAGAGGCTTAGGAAGTTCAGGTTGAGGCTGAATCCTAACAAGTGTACTTTCGGAGTACGGTCCGGAAAACTGCTAGGGTTTATCGTGAGTGAAAGAGGCATCGAGGTTGATCCTGCGAAGATTAAAGCAATACAAGAAATGCCAGCGCCAAAAACAGAAAAAGAAGTTCGTGGGTTCCTGGGCAGAATAAACTACATTGCAAGGTTTATTTCTCAGCTCACGGCCACGTGTGAACCGATGTTCAAACTGCTGAAGAAAGATCAGGCGATTATCTGGAACGAGGATTGCCAGAAGGCATTCGATAAGATAAAACAGTATCTGCAAGAACCTCCGATCATGATACCCCTAGTGGCCGGACGACCCTTAATCATGTACTTGACAGTTCTTGAGAATAGTATGGGGTGTGTTCTCGGTCAGTACGACGAGACGGGCAGAAAGGAGCATGCCATCTACTACTTGAGTAAAAAGTTCACAGACTGTGAATCTCGTTACTCGATGCTGGAGAAAACGTGTTGTGCACTCGCCTGGGCTGCCAAACGTTTACGACAGTACATGCTCAATCACACCACCATGCTAATTTTGAAGATGGATCCGATCAAGTACGTCTTCGAGAAGCAAGCGCTTTCGGGCAGGATTGCCAGATGGCAAATGGTGTTGACGGAATATGACATTCAGTACGTTTCCCAGAAGGCCATCAAGGGAAGCGTATTGTCTGAATACCTTGCCGAGCAGCCGATCGAAGATTACCACCCGATGAAATTTGAATTCCCTGATGAGGATATCATGTTTCTCAAAGCGAAAGATTGCGATGAACCGTTGCTCGACGAGGGTCCAGATAGGAAATCCCAATGGAAATTGATATTTGACGGGGCGGTTAATTCTTATGGAAGTGGCATTGGGGCGATCATCACGACTCCCCACGGATCCCACATCCCGTTCACTGCGAGACTGACGTTTCCAGTCACCAATAACGAAGCGGAGTACGAAGCATGCATCATGGGTCTAGAAGAGTGTTGCACCCCAAAATTTGCCCTCACAATACAAGACTTTGTGTTCCAAGAAGGTTCACAAGGTTCACAAAATTCACAATTGGTCAGAAGAGTTGACAATTCCCTCAGACAATGCACCTCCTAAGCAGTGCATCCAAAACTAGGGTTTTGACTTTAATCAGGCTAAATGGACTTCCAAGACTTCAAGTGAGCTTCATAACATCTTATATGTGTATAAGAACCCCCATGTCAAGTTTCAAGACTTTTCTCAAAAGTTTGCTCAGTCAGATGATCAGATAAGTCAAAAGCAGTCAATGCAGTTAAAAGGTCAAACTGAGGTCAACTGTGGTCAAACCAAAGTCAAACTTCATGATTTTTTTTTGCCAACATCAAAGAGAGGTTGGGTGAGAAATATTATCATAATAACTGTAATACCCCAAATTTTGCCCTAAGATTTGTCGTCGCATTTCATTGCATTTAATCAATTACTAACAAATTTGTGTAGTCGTTTGACTTTTTGCAGGTAAATATCATATGGCATGCATTTTTTTTCTAAAAAGTAAAAATGGCACAATTGGCAGGAGGACATGTGTAAGGAGTTATGAGTGTGAGAGGTTGAGAGTTCGAATCTCACCTTTGTCACTTTTTTTTGTTTTTTATTATTTTTACTCTAAATTTTTCTATCTTTCATTAAAAAAATAACAAAAATAGTTTTTTATTATTATTTAATTATTATTTTCATATTTTAATTAAATCATTTTTTAAAATATTATTTTTTTCACTTTTTTCTAAATTATTCATAAAAATATCCAAAAAATCATAAAATAAAAAATATTGAAAAAAATTTTGTTCTTTTTATAATATTTTTTATTTTAGGAATCAATAGGATTATTAGTTTTTATTTTAAGTTTATTTTAATTATTTTAAATTATTTAAATTTTATTTTTTCTTAACTAATTATTTAGTTTGGGCTTTAAAATGGGCTTTAGGGACATTATTGACAATTTGGTGTTAACCCTAATTTGTTCCCTATATATACATGTGTTGCCTTGTTGGAAAAGGGGGAGAGAAGGAAAAAAAACCTAAGAGGAGTGAGTGCCGTTTGCCGTTATTTAGTTTTCTTCTTCATCCATTACTATTGTTTCTTTTTCTTCATCGTTTACCGTTATTTCTTTTCCTTCATCTATTACTGTTGTTTCTTTTTCTTCATCTTTTACCGTTATTTCTTTTTCTTCATCTATTACCGTTATTTCTTTTTCTTTATCTATTACTGTTACGTTTATATATATATAATTTTTAAATTGTTAGAGTTTATATATATAAGATTTTTGATCGAATTATGTCGATACGATGTTTGCACATTTGTGTGCATGACGCGTGACATTTGTGTTAGTTCGATCTGGTTGCGATGATCGCATTTTTGTGTGAGCAATAATACTATTTTTTGCTTAATTTCTTTTTCTTTGCGATAAATTTTGTTTCGTCCGATTTAGATCTGGTTGCGATGAGCGCATTTCTGCGTTAGCAACATTGCTGGGTTATTTGGCACATTTAAAATTCATTATTGCTTTATTATTATTATTATTATTATTATTATTATTATTATTATTATTATTATTATTATTATTATTATCATTATTTATTATTATTATCATTATTATCATTATTATTACTATTATTATTATTATTGTTATCATTAATTTATTAAAATTTGTTATAATATAAAAATCTGTTTTTTAAAATAAATAACATTAACATCTTTTCCAAATTAATATGAAAACCTATTATTTTTAAGAAAAACTTTTTTTTAGATAAATTTAAAATAATAACTAAAATTTTTTTTTAAAATAATAACTAGAACCGTTATTTATTTTATTTTATTATTGTTCAATTCAAATTTCATTATCATATTGTATCTGCTCCTCTCATGTAACCTCGCGAACTTAACAATCGCTCTTTAAATTCTGCCTTTAAATTTCTGCTTGCATGGTTTAAATTATGACATTATCTCTCTGTTTGCATGATTCAATTATCTCACGCGTTTACTATTATTTCTGTCACATTGCACACATCCGAAGGTTAGGTCTAACTGTTTGGCCGCCGCGCCAATAGTCCGTAAAACTTCACACATTCAATTTCAAATCCTCAAAACTACAAACTACAAACCCTAATTTTCACAAATGCCTCGCCGCAGGCAAAATTACAATTTTACCCTTAGCATTAGGTCAAAGAGCCGCCGCGCTCATTTTAGGGTTTCCCGCCGTGGAATCCCTAATTTAACCCTAATTACAACTTAACATTTCAACGTAGAGATTTGGAGTTTCTACACTCCACGTAAGCGTGTCCTTAAGATGCGTTTATTCCCCTTGAGACCTTGACCACAGTCAAGAAGTTTCCAACCTCCCTATTGAGGGGAACTACGATTACTCTGATTCCACTCCCGTAAGGATACGTAGGCACAAGATGCGATGTCTTGCCGAGTAAACTTAGAATTAACCCCCTTTATTATTTATTATTGCTTATTTATATTTTATTTATCTTTGCTATTTAATTATTTTGCTTATTATTTTGTAATTGTTTCTTGGATGTAAAGTTGTTTAATTATTTAATTATTATTATGGTTAGTAATTAGGGAGTGTAACAACATGTATGTAATATTAAAATAAATTTAGATCACTTTTAAATAAAGATAATTAAAATAAACACGTCACACACGTAAGTCGATTTTAATCGCCGTCTCACTTCCTAAGGATATCCCTCAAGTTGCCTACGAATAATGGTTAAGTGGGGTGTATAAAGCAAGTCCCTCAAATAAAAAAATCATCAAAGTCCCTTATGGTTGCCTTTACGAATCGAGTCCCTTTCGAAAAATGATGATAGTCCCTCAGTTTACTTATTACACCCCACAATGGCCTTCAAAAATCCAATTGTCCCTCACATGTCCCTTAACATCCAAAGTAAGGACTACCTACTCCATTATAGTAGGGATAGTCTTACTAAGGAAAGGATAAAGAATAAGAAAGACCTTAAAACATTAGGGTAGGCTACTCCTAGATACTTGCTCACTTCAAAACTTTTTCACACTTAAACAAATTTCCAACAAAATTTTCAAACAAGTTTTTTTTTCACATCCATACACGGATTATTATTAAACTATTCTGAAATTTTTTTGCTATTCACACACTACACTTTCAAAACAATTCAAAAGTGAGTTTAAGTACCTAAGAGCCCATGGATAACCATGGATGAAAAGGGTGCTAACACCTTCCCTTTTCATAACCTACCCCCCGGACCCAAAATATTCTCTAAGGTCTTCCCTGTTCTTTTATAACCTTTCCTTATGGATAAAATAAAAGTCGGTGGCGACTCTTGCTATCCGCAACATTGTTTAAAGTCAGTTCTCCCACCGTGTTACAGAACTGGCGACTCTGCTGGGGATTTATTTAAGAGGGGTACCCTTAGGAATTAAGATCACTTTAAATTGTTTGCCTTGTTTGCTTTATTATTATATTGTTGGGGTGCTCTTATGTGTGAAAGGTCCTAACCCGGATCTAGTGTACCTTAGGTAAATGGAAATAGACCAAGGAAACTGTACGACGTATATCGATACGGTTGATCTGGTGGCCATAGTTAGTGCGACTTCTTGGTTGGTGCTTATATTCCTTAAGTCAAGTTGAGGATAATATTGAGGCTGCCATATGTTGTCAATGCACTAACTGACTTTTAGAACCCTAGTTAACTCATCTTGGCCTTTAGAAAGTAGTGAGGTAACCGGCTTTGGTGCAGACTGAAGTTGGTTGACACTCGATACTACGCTCATTGAGATCTTAAACTTGGAGGGTTTTGGTTGGCAAGTAAGTTGCCTTCTGAACAACCACCCTTGTGAAGGATCAATGATATTGAGATCCCTTAGAACCTGGTTACTTTTGTAGGACAGGATGAACCATCTAACTTCAGGGGAGGGTACTTGCCTTTGAACCTCATGCAAGCCTTTAAACCTAGGGCTATGGTGTGACTTGTTTGTGTGTGCCACATGTTTGTGATTGAGCATGACATCATGACATCATCATGCATCATAAGCATATCATTTTCCCTAACCATTTCAAGGACCAAAGGATTTATCTTTGTTCTTTGTTGCAGGTCATGGCTTCTGCTCGTAGAAACACCATCAGGATCAACTTTGTAGGGATACCTGCTAAGCTCAAGGAGTTGGTTTCCCTAGTGCCTGATCATTCCCAGTTCAACAAGAGACATGGTCACTTATTGGATCTAGTTACTTCAGGGTTCAGTGAAGACATGATGAGTGTGCTGTTTCAGTTCTTTGACCCTAAGCACCATTGCTTTACATTTCCTGATTATCAGCTGGTTCCAACCATGGAGGAGTTCTCTAAACTTCTGGGTATACCTGTTCTTGATCAGAAGCCATTCACAGGCTTAGAGAAGGAGCTTAAACCAGAAGTTATTGCTGCAGCTCTACATCTGAAGAAGTCTGACATTGTTCTAGAGACGAGAAGTGGAGTTAAAGGTATTCTTGCCAAGGTATTAGTGGATAAAGCTCAAATGTTCTTGAAGGCTATGAGCTACGATGCTTTTGAGGAGATCTTAGCCTTATTGATTTATGGCTTAGTGTTGTTCCCCAATCCTGATCAATTCATAGACGTTCATGCCATCAACATATTCCTGAGTCACAATCCAGTGCCTACCTTACTTGGAGACATCCTACATTCTCTTCACACCCGTACTACAAGGGCAAGAGGAACTTTGATGTGCTGCATACCTTTACTTTCTAGGTGGTTTATTTCTCACCTTCCTCGCTCAGTAATGAAGAATGAGCAAGGGTTCAGATGGTCCAAGAGGATCATGTCACTTTCTCACTCAGACATCCATTGGTGCTCCAGATCTATGGAGAATGTCACCATCATTGACCGTTGTGGGGAGTTTCCTAATGTGCCACTTCTAGGCATAAGAGGAGGCATCACCTACAACCCATCTCTAGCTTTACGACAGTTTGGTTACGCCCGGAGCGATGGTCCACATGACATGTTGATTCAGGGCATTGTGTTTGATTACGACAACGATCTTCAGGGTTACCGTCAGAGATTCATCCGAGCTTGGGGAAAGGTAAACAGGATTGACAGCAAGACACTGGAGCCTAAGTACACTATTCCTATGGAGGCTTATCTCAGATGGGTACGATCTCGTGCTCAGACACTCATGATGCCATATCCTGCCGTCCTACCAGTTACCATGGAACCTGTTGCTGAAGGAGACACAGCTTATACCATCCTTCACCCAGACATGCCTACTGATATGGAAGACTTGCAGAGATCATGGATCCAACTAAAAGAGCAAAGGGATACTTTCGAGGCTCATTACAAAGCAAGCCAAGCAAGGATCCTAGAGCTAACAAAGCTACTTCATGAGGAACGAAACCTCAACTCATACCTCAACACCATGAGGAAACGTCCATGGGAGACTTAAAACCCCATCTTTTGTACTTATTTCGTTTTCATTTTTTGTAAGCCTAAAAGGCAAAACAAGTTATTACTAATAAAAAGTTACTTTCTTGTTTGTTTAAGCAAATTTAAATCCTGCGGTCCTTGAAAACATTGCATATGCATTCCCATATCATTGCATCACAGGTTTATAATTGTGCACAGGTTTCTCATCTTCTCGCTGTTTATTTCAGCAATGGCTCTTGAACAATCAGTTAAGGATCTCCAGGCACAGAATGCACAGTTCCAAAAGCTGATCCTGAACCTATCCAAGGGGCAGGATGAATTGAAGGCACTGCTGGCCAAGAAGACTAAGAAGGCTAGAAGGTCTGCTGGGTTGCTCAACATGGGAAGAAGGTTCAAAGGTCCTGTCAAGACCAAGGAACATGTTGAAGACTATGAATCTGAAGAATCTGAGCAGGAGAGAGGCAGTCTCCACAACACTATGGGGGACTCTGATTCTGAGGCTAACTACTACCATGAGCCTAACGAAGACAAATTCAAGATGCTGGTGGATAGAATGGATGCTATGGAATTACAGAAATCATCTGGGCTGGATTTTGAGGATTTGAGCTTGATATCTGGGGTGGTCATACCCATTGGGTTCAAAGTTCCTACATTTGTTGTCTATGATGGGGTCTCTTGTCCCAAATTGCATCTGAGGTCTTATGTCAGAAGAATGCAACCCCACACTGCTGATAAAAAGTTGTGGATCCATTTCTTTCAAGAGAGTTTATCTGGAGCTCAGCTAGAGTGGTATTATCAGTTGGAGAGTGTCAACATCAGAGATTGGAATGACCTTGCTGAAGCTTTCTACAAGCAGTATCAATACAATGCTGACTTAGCCCCCACTCGCATGCAGCTTCAAAGCATGTCTATGGGTGCCAAAGAAAGCTTTAAGGAGTATGCTCAGAAGTGGAGAGACTTAGCTGGAAGAGTTCAACCCCCTTTGACTGATAGGGAGTTGGTTGATATGTTCATGTGTACGCTGAATGGTCCGTTTTACAGTCATCTCATTGGAAGCTCATCATCTGGCTTCACCGAGTTGATCATGACAGGAGAGCGAGTAGAGAATGGTATCAAGAGTGGTAAGATCCAAGTGGGCACTTCTTCATCAGGTGCTGCAAAGAAGCCTCCCACTGGGAAGAAAGAATCTAATGCTGTGTATGGTCAGCCTGATCGTAACAGAAGGCATCAGTCTGTTAGTGCAGTTCATATTTCAAATCCAACTCCTGCAACAACAGAGCAGCCTCAAGGCAACCAACAGAGGGCTAGAAGACAGTTCACGAAGATCAACATGTCAATGGCTCAGGCATTGCAACACTTGTTGAAAGCTGAACTTATTACCCTGAGGGAGGCCCCTCAGAATCCCAATGTTACCTCTCCCAAGTACAATCCCAATGCACGATGTGCATATCATTCAAACTGTCCAGGACATGATACTAATAACTGCTGGGTCTTGAAGAACAAAATTCAGGATATGATTGATGCTGGAGAAATTGAGTTTGATCCACCAGGTACTCCAAATGTGATTACAGCTCCAATGCCAAATCACGAGAAGACTGTCAACGCCATTGATGAAGATATTGATGAAGATCTGCATGTCTATTCAGTTATGGAGTTGAGCACACCATTGTCTGTTATCAAAAAGAGGTTAGTACAAGCTGGGATCTTTCCAGGTTGTCATGAAGATTGTCTATATTGTACCTATAAGCCGGATAGTTGCTTCATTTTGAGAGATGGGATTCAACGTCTCATGGATAAATATACTATAGTGTTTGAAAGAAGACCAGCATCTGTAGAAAGTATGGTGGATCATCTGACTCAGGGTAAGAAGATTGAAGAGGTTGACATGGTTGACAAAGTACCACTAAGAATCACTTCAAAGGGTCCCATTAAAATCACTCATCAGGGCCCAATCAAGATTACTGCTGAAGGTCCTGTGAAAGTTGTTGCTGAAGCCAGAGTAGCTCCTCTGATCATTACCACTCCTGGTCCTATTCCTTATACATCTGACAAAGCTCTGCCTTGGCACTATGGGTCTGATGTTTACATCCATGGTGTCAAGCAGGAGCCTTTACCTGATATGCCTGTTGACATTGATAATATTGCTGGATCTAGCAAGATCACTCGTAGTGGAAGAGTCTTCTCTCCTCCAGTTGCTTCTAAGAGTGCAGTTACTCCTGCTGTTACTTCCACCACTGATGCTCGGGGCAAGGGTCCTGTTATTGAGCCTGTATCTACTGATGTGCCAGCTGCTGATGACCTCTCTAAGCAGATGGAAGAAGTATTGAAAATCATTCGCAAGAGTGATTATGATATTGTTGATCAGCTGGGGCATACTCCCTCAAAGATTTCTATGCTCTCCCTGTTATTATGTTCTGAGGCTCATGCCAAGTCACTGATCAAGTTTCTAAAGATGGCTCATGTACCCAGTGCAATTTCTGTGAACCAGTTTGAGAATTGTGTTGCTCACCTGACCTATGACAACGGGTTAGGATTTTCTGATGCTGACTTGACCCCTGCCAAGAGGGATCATAACAGGGCCTTGCATATTTCAATTGAATGCAGGGGCACTACCCTGTCTCATGTGCTGATAGACAATGGTTCCTCTCTGAATGTGTTGCCTAAGGAAGTCCTGAACAAGCTGAGTCCTGAAGATACGGTATTGAAGCCCAGTAATATTGTGGTAAAGGCTTTTGATGGTTCTAGAAGAGTAGTGCATGGGGAAATTGATCTTCCAATCAAGGTTGGCTCTCAGGTGTTTACTGCTACATTCTATGTGATGGATATTCGTCCTTCGTACTCATGTCTGCTTGGTCGTCCCTGGATCCATGGGGCAGGTGCGGTGACCTCCACATTACATCAAAAGTTGAGATATCCGGTGAATGGAAAAGTTGTTACTGTCTTTGGAGAGGAAGAATACTTTGTCAGCCATGTAAACACTTTCAAGTATCTGGAAGTAGAAGGTGGATACATTGAAACTCCATGTCAGTCATTTGAAGTGGTTCCCTGGGCTGTTAAGGATTGTGTGACTCCTCCTGCTGTGAAGAAGGTTCCTGTGGTCATCAGAAACCCTCCAACAATGGCAATGGCCTCCCTCAATGATGCAAAAGCTATGGTGGAAGAAGGTGGTTGTACTATTTGGGGTCAGCTTCCTGATATTCCATACAAGTCTGACAAGTTTGGTTTGGGTTTCACTGCAGAGTCCCAGAAGGCTGTTCGTCGTGCTCGTGCTGTTCGTATCACCAATCAAGGGGTTATCAATGCTGTGGGAGATCAAGATGAAGACCACAACTTGGAGGCATGGATTTTTCCTACTGTGGGTGCTGGACTCAATAATTGGAAAGCTGAAGATGTTATCCCTATCTCCTTTAGTCAGGAGTAAATACTATTACTGTGTTATGTTTTTAAATTTGTAATTTCTGGAACAATTAAAACTTTCAAGCCATGTGCCTTACCCGGGGCACAATGGTGTGCTTGTTACGGGTTGTCATTTCATTTGCATACTTCATTCAATAAAATCAATGGACGTTTCGTTTTCGTAAATATTGTGTTCCTTGTCTTTCTTTTTCTTTTATTTTTGCTTTATCAGCTATGTGTTCTTACACACACCCACGTCACTAAAATGCAGATCCTCATCCACTCTGAATCCAGTTGATAACAGTTCTACTATTGCCAATTACAATTTCGAGAATCCGATCTATCAAACTGAAGACGGAGACGAGGACGATTGTGAAATACCTGTAGAGCTCGCTAGGTTGTTACAACAAGAAGAGAAAGCTATACAGCCACATGAAGAGCCAGTCGAAGTTGTGAATCTGGGAACTGAAGAAAACAGAAAAGAGGTCAAAATAGGGGCTGATTTAGAGGACAGTGTCAAGAGCAGGTTGGTTCAGATGCTACGTGACTATGTGGAGATCTTTGCTTGGTCTTATGAAGATATGCCAGGGTTGGATACGGACATTGTGGTTCACCGTTTGCCAGTGAAAGAAGATTGTCGTCCAAAGAAGCAGAAGGTTCGTCGTATGCGTCCTGAAATGTCAGAAAAGATCAAAGCAGAGGTAATGAAACAGTTCAATGCAGGGTTCTTGGCCGTAACTTCTTATCCTCAGTGGGTTGCAAATGTGGTACCAGTTCCTAAGAAAGATGGTAAGGTACGTATGTGTGTAGACTACAGAGATCTGAACAAGGCTAGCCCTAAAGACGACTTTCCACTTCCTCATATCGATATTCTGGTAGACAACACTGCTCAGCATAAGGTATTCTCTTTTATGGATGGTTTCTCTGGTTACAATCAAATCAAGATGGCACCTGAAGATATGGAGAAGACAACATTTGTGACACAGTGGGGCACCTTTTGCTATAAGGTAATGCCATTTGGTTTGAAGAATGCAGGGGCAACATATCAGCGTGCTATGGTGGCTTTGTTTCATGATATGATTCATCATGAGATAGAGGTATATGTGGATGATATGATAGCCAGATCTCAGAATGAAGAGCAACATCTTGATCATCTGCACAAGTTGTTTGAGAGGTTGAAGAAATACAAGTTGAGATTGAACCCAAACAAGTGTACTTTTGGAGTTAGATCTGGAAAACTCTTGGGTTTCATTGTCAGTGGAAAAGGTATTGAAGTGGATCCTGCAAAAGTGAAAGCTATACGAGAGATGCCAGCTCCCCGTACTGAGAAGGAGGTTAGAGGTTTCTTGGGACGATTGAACTACATTGCAAGATTTATTTCCCAATTAACTACCATCTGTGAGCCAATCTTCAAGTTGTTGAAGAAAGATCAGGTGATGGAATGGAATGATGAGTGCCAGAATGCCTTTGATGAAATCAAGAGATATTTGCTAGAACCTCCAATTTTAATGCCACCAGTTGATGGAAGACCCTTGATTATGTATTTAACAGTATTAGACAACTCAATGGGGTGTGTATTGGGGCAACATGACGAGTCTGGTCGAAAAGAGCAGACAATATACTACCTTAGCAAAAAGTTTACCGACTGTGAAACAAGATACTCACTGCTCGAGAAAACTTGCTGCGCTTTGGCATGGGCTGCTCGCCGACTAAGACAGTATATGTTGACCCATACTACCTTGTTGATTTCGAAGATGGATCCAATCAAGTACATATTTGAGAAACCTGCTCTTTCCGGAAGAATTGCAAGATGGCAAATGATCTTGACGGAATATGATATACAGTATACTACTCAGAAGGCCATTAAGGGGAGTGTTGTTGCTGATCATTTGGCTCATCAAGCAGTAGATGATTACCAGTCAATGAATTTTGAGTTCCCTGATGAAGACATTATGTCTGTTACCAAAGAACCTGGACAATATGACAGACCTGAACAAGGATCCCGATGGACTATGGTTTTTGATGGTGCCTCCAATGCACATGGTAATGGTGTTGGTGTTGTGATTAGCTCCCCTGAAGGTTGTCATACCCCGATTACTGCCAGACTTTGTTTCTATTGTACCAATAACATGGCTGAGTATGAGGCATGTATCATGGGTATGCAAGTTGCTATTGATATGAAGATTCAGTTCCTTGAGGTGTATGGAGATTCAGCTCTGGTAGTAAGTCAGATTAAAGGAGATTGGGATACAAAGCATGATAATCTCATTCCTTACAGAGAACATGTGTTGTCTTTGATCCCACATTTCAAAGAGATTACTTTTGGACATATTCCACGAAGAGAGAATCAGTTGGCAGACGCATTGGCCACCATGGCATCTATGTTTGAGATCAGCTGGGATGATGAAGCTCCCAAGATTACCATTGATAGATTTGAGAAGCCTGCATACTGCAATGAGATTGACACTGAAGGGGCAGAGGAGAAGCCTTGGTTCTATGAAGTGAAAAACTATCTTGAAGCTCAGGAGTTCCCTGAAGGGGCATCTGTCAAAGATAGGAAGTTCCTGAGAAGGTTTTCTGCTAAGTTCTTTCTGAGTAATGGCATTCTGTATAAGCGTAATCATGATTCAACTATGCTTCGTTGTGTGGATAAGAAGGAAGCTACAGAAATTATGGAAGAGATGCATGATGGGACCTTTGGCACTCATTCTAGTGGTCATACCATGGCAAAGAAGATTTTGAGAGCAGGTTACTATTGGTCTACCATGGAAGCTGATTGCTATCAACACTCCAGAACATGTCACAAATGTCAAATCTATGCTGATAAAGTACATGTACCTCCATCTCCATTGAATGTGTTGACTGCTCCTTGGCCCTTTGCCATGTGGGGCATTGATATGATTGGTGAGATCAGGCCTACTGCTTCTAATGGGCATCGTTTCATCCTGGTTGCTATTGATTACTTCACGAAGTGGGTAGAGGCAGCTTCATTTGCATCTGTGACTAAGAATGTTGTGGCTCGGTTCATTAAGAATAATCTCATATGTAGGTATGGTATCCCTGAAAGGATTATCCCTGACAATGGCTCTAATCTGAACAACACTATGATTACTGATCTCTGTACGCAGTTCAAGATTAAGCATCACAACTCTTCTCCGTATCGTCCAAAGATGAATGGGGTAGTTGAAGCTGCTAATAAGAACATTAAGAAGATTGTACAGAAGATGACTGTTACTTACAAGGATTGGCACGAGATGTTACCATTTGCTCTGCATGGTTATCGTACTACAATACGTACTTCAACAGGGGCAACCCCATTCTCCTTAGTCTATGGTATGGAAGCAGTTCTGCCTATTGAAGTTTAGATCCCCTCCTTGAGAATTATGAAGGATGCAGGCTTGGATGAAGATGAGTGGATTCAGACTCGACTTGACCAGATAAATTTGATTGATGAGAAAAGGTTAGCAACAGTTTGTCATGGCCAGATGTACCAGAAACGGATGATCAAAGCTTTTAACAAGAAGGTTAAGCCAAAGGTATATCAGGCTGGTGACTTGGTAATCAAGCGTATCATATTACCACAGGGTGATCCTAGGGGCAAGTGGACTCCAACATATGAGGGACCATTTGTAGTCAAGACAGTGTTCTCAGGAGGTGCCATGATACTGACTACAATGGATGGTGAAGACTTCCCACAACCTGTAAACGCAGACCTAGTTAAAAAATACTACGCATAAAAAGAGACCCGCTAGGTTGACAGGCCTAGGCAAAAATAAGGGCATCCCGGCAAACCAAAAGGGTTTGGGCAAAAATTAGGGATATATATATAAAAAGATGTACACCCGGCAAGTCGAAAACCTGAAAAGGCGGCTTGGGCAAAAAAGGGTATCCCGGTGGATTGAAAACCTGAAAGGGCAATCCAGGCAAAAGTTAGGGACTAAAGCGTATGACTATGTCTCGTTTGGATCACTCATGAAATTGCAACCAGTTGTACTACTTACTCAAGCTCAAACAGATGAAGCTCAATCCAATCGTTTCCGTCTCAACAGCAAGAAGATGAGATACTTGAGTGGCAATAGTAGAATTGAAACTCAATAGGATTATTTCCCACATAGCTGATTCTTTTTGTAAAAACTTCATGACAAAATTCTCTTACTAGGGTTTATGTCTCCTTGTACAAACTTACCCGTGTATGGGTCACTTTTGATATAAATAAACTCCATCTTTTGAATCCAGATTTACTTTTACCCTATTTACATAAGCGAAACGTCCATTGGTTGTGTTTGAATGTATGTATGCCTTTGAATATGATTGATGTTTACCAGAAATGCAGGTATGCTTTTAATATGATTGATGTTTACCAGAAATGCATGAAAATGCAGTAATAGTATTTACTAAGGACGAACGAGGGCAGGATTTCAACGAAGCTTCGCCAGTTCATCTTTACAAGACAGTTACAAACCATCAGTAGGACTAAGCCATTTTCACAAAGTCTAATCTCCCCTGGAATTTATATCCATCTCTTTTATCCTCATACGGATATGCGGGAAATTACTTTCCAATAAGGGCACGATGAACGAAGACGGGATGTTATACTTATCCTACTATCAAATGAAAACGAAGGTTATCTATACCCTACTATCCCCAACAACGGGAGGTTATCTATACCTTATTATCCCCAACAACGGGAGGTTATCTATACCTTGTTATCCCCAGCAGACGGAGGGTTATATATTCTTCAACAACGAATCGGGATTTATTTTCCTTGGCCAGCAGTTGTTATACAAGGATATCCAGACACTTCCAGCAGTGTCATAGCATACATACATCATTTACATCATACCATAACATATATGTCTATAGTACATTACCTAAGTGCATCATGTCATACATGCATACATAAAGCATAAACTAATGTTGTTATACAGAATGCTACCTTGTTTTCAGGTTAATTATCCAACAAACAATCTTATGATCTTTGGGACTGCTTTATTGTAACCTCAGGGTTAATTTATCCTCCTGATGAGCTTCTTATTACTTTGGGACTGCTTTATTGTAACCTCAGGGTTATTTTATCCTCCTGATAGCCTCTCATGACTTCAAGACTGCTTTAGAGCTACTGATTGCTCTATCCTCCTGAAATCATCCTATTACTTCAAGACTGCTTTAGAGCTATTCATTGCTCTATCCTCATGAGGTCATATTACTACTTCAAGACTGCTTTAGAGCTATTCATTGCTCTATCCTCCTGAAGCCATCTAATTATTTCAAGACTGCTTTAGAGTTATCCATTGCTCTATCCTCCTGAAATTACATTATTATTTCAAGACTGCTTTAGAGCTATCCATTGCTCTATCCTCCTGAAATCATTACTTTAAGACTGCTTTAGAGCTATTGATTGCTCTATCCTCCTGAAGACATATCACATTATTATTTCAAGACTGCTTTAGAGCTGTTGATTGCTCTATCCTACTGAAGCCATTCTATTACTTCAAGACTGCTTTAGAGCTATTGATTGCTCTATCCTCCTGAAGCCATTATTACTTCAAGACTGCTTTAGAGCTATTGATTGCTCTATCCTCCTGAAGCCATTATTACTTCAAGACTGCTTTAGAGCTATTGATTGCTCTATCCTCCTGAGGTCAGATTTATCACTTCAAGACTGCTTTAGGGTTATCATTATTGATTGCTCTATCCTCATGAAGACATGCTGTTACATCAGTATTACTCCAGACTCCTGACAGTTCTCATTATACTACTGAAGAACTTTCCCCTAGTGGCATCTTTAAGCCCACTCAATCATGTTCAACCAACCATCAATATCACTCCATGCACTGGTGAGTGCAAATTTTTGGGCTTTTATGTTCAATCCCCTTCAACCTTCCAGGTTACGACTGGCAAATATACCAATCTAACCCCTCAGGTTTCAGAAAATTGAACAGGGGCAGCTGTTGCACCCCAAAATTTGCCCTCACAATACAAGACTTTGTGTTCCAAGAAGGTTCACAAGGTTCACAAAATTCACAATTGGTCAGAAGAGTTGACAATTCCCTCAGACAATGCACCTCCTAAGCAGTGCATCCAAAACTAGGGTTTTGACTTTAATCAGGCTAAATGGACTTCCAAGACTTCAAGTGAGCTTCATAACATCTTATATGTGTATAAGAACCCCCATGTCAAGTTTCAAGACTTTTCTCAAAAGTTTGCTCAGTCAGATGATCAGATAAGTCAAAAGCAGTCAATGCAGTTAAAAGGTCAAACTGAGGTCAACTGTGGTCAAACCAAAGTCAAACTTCATGATTTTTTTTTGCCAACATCAAAGAGAGGTTGGGTGAGAAATATTATCATAATAACTGTAATACCCCAAATTTTGCCCTAAGATTTGTCGTCGCATTTCATTGCATTTAATCAATTACTAACAAATTTGTGTAGTCGTTTGACTTTTTGCAGGTAAATATCATATGGCATGCATTTTTTTTCTAAAAAGTAAAAATGGCACAATTGGCAGGAGGACATGTGTAAGGAGTTATGAGTGTGAGAGGTTGAGAGTTCGAATCTCACCTTTGTCACTTTTTTTTGTTTTTTATTATTTTTACTCTAAATTTTTCTATCTTTCATTAAAAAAATAACAAAAATAGTTTTTTATTATTATTTAATTATTATTTTCGTATTTTAATTAAATCATTTTTTAAAATATTATTTTTTTTACTTTTTTCTAAATTATTCATAAAAATATCCAAAAAATCATAAAATAAAAAATATTGAAAAAAATTTTGTTCTTTTTATAATATTTTTTATTTTAGGAATCAATAGGATTATTAGTTTTTATTTTAAGTTTATTTTAATTATTTTAAATTATTTAAATTTTATTTTTTCTTAACTAATTATTTAGTTTGGGCTTTAAAATGGGCTTTAGGGACATTATTGACAATTTGGTGTTAACCCTAATTTGTTCCCTATATATACATGTGTTGCCTTGTTGGAAAAGGGGGAGAGAAGGAAAAAAAACCTAAGAGGAGTGAGTGTCGTTTGCCGTTATTTAGTTTTCTTCTTCATCCATTACTATTGTTTCTTTTTCTTCATCGTTTACCGTTATTTCTTTTCCTTCATCTATTACTGTTGTTTCTTTTTCTTCATCTTTTACCGTTATTTCTTTTTCTTCATCTATTACCGTTATTTCTTTTTCTTTATCTATTACTGTTACGTTTATATATATATAATTTTTAAATTGTTAGAGTTTATATATATAAGATTTTTGATCGAATTATGTCGATACGATGTTTGCACATTTGTGTGCATGACGCGTGACATTTGTGTTAGTTCGATCTGGTTGCGATGATCGCATTTTTGTGTGAGCAATAATACTATTTTTTGCTTAATTTCTTTTTCTTTGCGATAAATTTTGTTTCGTCCGATTTAGATCTGGTTGCGATGAGCGCATTTCTGCGTTAGCAACATTGCTGGGTTATTTGGCACATTTAAAATTCATTATTGCTTTATTATTATTATTATTATTATTATTATTATTATTATTATTATTATTATTATTATTATTATCATTATTTATTATTATTATCATTATTATCATTATTATTACTATTATTATTATTATTGTTATCATTAATTTATTAAAATTTGTTATAATATAAAAATCTGTTTTTTAAAATAAATAACATTAACATCTTTTCCAAATTAATATGAAAACCTATTATTTTTAAGAAAAACTTTTTTTTAGATAAATTTAAAATAATAACTAAATTTTTTTTTTAAAATAATAACTAGAACCGTTATTTATTTTATTTTATTATTGTTCAATTCAAATTTCATTATCATATTGTATCTGCTCCTCTCATGTAACCTCGCGAACTTAACAATCGCTCTTTAAATTCTGCCTTTAAATTTCTGCTTGCATGGTTTAAATTATGACATTATCTCTCTGTTTGCATGATTCAATTATCTCACGCGTTTACTATTATTTCTGTCACATTGCACACATCCGAAGGTTAGGTCTAACTGTTTGGCCGCCGCGCCAATAGTCCGTAAAACTTCACACATTCAATTTCAAATCCTCAAAACTACAAACTACAAACCCTAATTTTCACAAATGCCTCGCCGCAGGCAAAATTACAATTTTACCCTTAGCATTAGGTCAAAGAGCCGCCGCGCTCATTTTAGGGTTTCCCGCCGTGGAATCCCTAATTTAACCCTAATTACAACTTAACATTTCAACGTAGAGATTTGGAGTTTCTACACTCCACGTAAGCGTGTCCTTAAGATGCGTTTATTCCCCTTGAGACCTTGACCACAGTCAAGAAGTTTCCAACCTCCCTATTGAGGGGAACTACGATTACTCTGATTCCACTCCCGTAAGGATACGTAGGCACAAGATGCGATGTCTTGCCGAGTAAACTTAGAATTAACCCCTTTTATTATTTATTATTGCTTATTTATATTTTATTTATCTTTGCTATTTAATTATTTTGCTTATTATTTTGTAATTGTTTCTTGGATGTAAAGTTGTTTAATTATTTAATTATTATTATGGTTAGTAATTAGGGAGTGTAACAACATGTATGTAATATTAAAATAAATTTAGATCACTTTTAAATAAAGATAATTAAAATAAACACGTCACACACGTAAGTCGATTTTAATCGCCGTCTCACTTGCTAAGGATATCCCTCAAGTTGCCTACGAATAATGGTTAAGTGGGGTGTATAAAGCAAGTCCCTCAAATAAAAAAATCATCAAAGTCCCTTATGGTTGCCTTTACGAATCGAGTCCCTTTCGAAAAATGATGATAGTCCCTCAGTTTACTTATTACACCCCACAATGGCCTTCAAAAATCCAATTGTCCCTCACATGTCCCTTAACATCCAAAGTAAGGACTACCTACTCCATTATAGTAGGGATAGTCTTACTAAGGAAAGGATAAAGAATAAGAAAGACCTTAAAACATTAGGGTAGGCTACTCCTAGATACTTGCTCACTTCAAAACTTTTTCACACTTAAACAAATTTCCAACAAAATTTTCAAACAAGTTTTTTTTTCACATCCATACACGGATTATTATTAAACTATTCTGAAATTTTTTTGCTATTCACACACTACACTTTCAAAACAATTCAAAAGTGAGCTTAAGTACCTAAGAGCCCATGGATAACCATGGATGAAAAGGGTGCTAACACCTTCCCTTTTCATAACCTACCCCCCGGACCCAAAATATTCTCTAAGGTCTTTCCTGTTCTTTTATAACCTTTCCTTATGGATAAAATAAAAGTCGGTGGCGACTCTTGCTATCCGCAACATTGTTTAAAGTCAGTTCTCCCACCGTGTTACAAAGAGACAATTGATTTGAGAATCAAGAACCTAGACGTATATGGTGACTCGGCGCTTGTGATCAACCAGATTAAAGGGGAGTGGGAGACTCGCCAATCGAATTTGGTGTTGTACATGAACTATGCCAGAAGGCTGCTTCCGTTCTTTGATCGAGTGGAACTCCATCATGTTCCCAGAGCGGAGAATCAAATGGCTGATGCCTTAGCCACGTTGGCTTCGATGTATAAAGTCAATTTTTGAAATGAAGCTCCAAGGATTGTCCTTTCTCGTCTTGATAGACCTGCATTCGTCTTTGCGATCGAGGAAGCCTCCGATGGCAAGCCATGGTTCCATGACATTCAGACCTTCCTTATGACTAAGGAGTATCCTGCGGGAGCGTCAACACAGGATAAGAAGACTCTAAGGAGGATTTCTGGGAATTTTTATCTCAATCCTGATGGAGTTTTGTATAAAAGAAACCACGATCTCGTGCTACTCAGATGTGTAGATGAGAAAGAGGCGAGTATGCTCATGGAAGAAGTCCATGAAGGCACATTTGGTACGCACGCCGGCGGGCATGCTATGACGAGAAAGATCCTGAGAGCAGGATACTATTGGCTGACGATGGAGTCGGATTGCTTTAAATTCGTGAAGAGATGTCATAATTGCCAGATTTATGCTGATAAGATTCATGTGCCGCCGTGCCCGTTGAATGTCATGTCCTCCCCGTGGCCGTTCTCCATGTGGGGCACCGACATGATAGGCAAGATCGAGCCCACTGCATCTAACGGTCATTGCTTCATTCTAGTAGCTATCAACTACTTCACCAAGTGGGTGGAGGCAGCCTCATACGCTAATGTGACCAAGCAGGTGGTGGCTAAATTCATAAAGAGGGACATCATCTGTCGTTACGGAATTCCCGAACGGATCATTACTGATAATGGTTCGAATCTGAATAACAAGATGATGAAGGAGATGTGCCAGAGTTTCAAGATTGAACACCACAACTCATCTCCTTACCGGCCGAAGATGAATGGCGCCGTTGAAGCTGCCAATAAGAACATCAAGAAGATTGTACAAAATATGGTTGTGACCTAGAAGGACTGGCACGAGATGTTGCCATTCGCATTGCACGGTTATCGTACAACAGTACATACGTCGACTGGGGCAACTCCTTTCTCCTTAGTGTACGGTATGAAAGTTGTTCTACCGTTAGAAGTGAAGATCCCTTCTTTGCGAGTTTTGGTTGACGTGAAACTCGACGAGGTAGAATGGATTAAGAACCGACTAAACCAACTCAGCCTGATGGACGAGAAGAGGTTAGCATCGATTGCATATGGTCGTCTGTACCAAAGCCGAATGAAGAAAGCTTATGATAAGAAGGTGCGTCCTAGAAGCTTTCAGACGGGTGATCTCGTCCTGAAGAAGATTCTTCCTCCACACTCCGATCACCGGGGCAAGTGGACTCCCAATTACGAAGGTCCGTACATCGTCAGCAAGGTCTTCTCGGGAGGAGCCTTGTTGCTATCCACGATGGATGGCGAAGATTTTGCATCCCCGGTGAACGCGGACGCAGTTAAAAAATACTTTGCTTAAAAAATGACCTGCTGGAAAGAAAAAGAATATCCAGGCAAAAATGGGGCATCCCGGCGAACCATAGAAAAGGAAAAAGGTTCGGGCAAAAATTAGGGATATAAAGAAAAGAATGTACACCCGCAAAGTCGAAAACCTGGAAGGGCGACTTTGGCAAAAAAGGGTATCCCGGTGAATCGAAAACCCGAAAGGGCGATTCAGGCAAAATTTAGGGATTCGAAAAAGTAAATGACTGTGTTCCGCGTGTAGACTTTCATTGTTTAGTGGTTTGGAAGACCTGAGGGCCGTTTATCTGAATCAATCTCTTCTGAAGCTGAAGCGTCGGAGAAGTATCGAAGTCGAGTGGGTCATAGAGGGATCAACTCATGGTGTTCGTCTACGCCTCGTTGCCGACATTTGTATATACTGATGTATATTTATGTTTTTATGTTTGCGCGGCTTCCTCATTCCAGGAGCTTGCATCTGTTGTAAAACATTTTTACCCATTCAGGGATTCGTTATCAATAAAATGTATACTATTCAGCCATTCTGTTTGTCTGTTTAGCATTTATCTGTTTTGTTTGCGAAAAAGAACGCCGATGTTTTTGATAAAATACGCATACATAAACTTACTGGCCTAGGCCACTGATTGTTGAAACAATGAATTACTCGAACATTGTCACAAGATGATAACCTTGATAGGTCCCTTTGAGAGGGTGTCTTGTCTGTTTGTTTGTGTTGTCGCAGGTACAACATACTCCAGGCAGTACGCCGTACGCGTCCCCAAGCAGGATGATTCCTTCTTCTCCAGCAAAGTTCAGCAGCCTCTCCCCACAGAGTCTGAACAGGAGATCGTAAAGCATTGATATGTCTCCCCAGGCAGAGAAGATTCTCCCCAATCATATGTATCCTGAAGGAACGTCATCTCCCCAGCTAAGTCATATACTGAAGTGTGTAGCAATTGATAGTTCCAGACTGAAGTCTCTGGAAGAATTGAAATTCCCCACAGAGTCGTACTCTCCCCAGTAAGCAGGATGATTCCTTCTTCCCCAGCCGAGTTTGCAGTTCCCAAAGAGAGCCGAATCCTTGGAAAGCAGTTAGGACCATGATTGGTTTTCCCCAGTAGCGTGTTGAATAGCTGATGCTGTATCCCCCCACCGAAGTCGTTATCTCTAGGAAGGTTTGGCTGCGAATGTCGTGCAGTTTATTTCTGCGATTGACATCGCTCTCCTCAGCAGGCCCAGGTTCTCGTGGAGCTTCGTTCCCCTGCAGCAGTCGGCTGAAGTTTGTAACGCCCCGATTTCGACTATTCCTTTTTCGTTGAGTCCTTTTTGATTAATTGGGCGAATATTATTTGAATGTGGAAATTGTGTGGAAATATGTTAAGTTTGCATATTATTCTATTTTAACCGATTTTGGGAGTTTTTGGAGAAAATAGTTTGGAGGGTATTTTGGATATTTCCTATTTAATGTTAAGTGAGATATTTTATGAGATATGGAATTAGTTGATGTTTTGGAAAATAATGAGAAAGATATAAAAGAGGAAATAGAAAGGAAAGAAAAGGAAAAAAAAAAGAAAGAAGAAGAGGAGAAAGAGAAGAGAAAGAAGAGAAAACCTAGATTCTTCAAGATCAACCAAAGCTTGCGATTAATCAGGTAAGGGTGAGAAGCTCCATCATCTCTTTAATGTGTATGATTGTATGTGTATGTGTTTGGATTTTGTAGAGTTTCTACTCTTTTTCCCACTTAGGTTAGAAGTTGGTTTTGTGAGTAGAATGAGGTTTTAATCGGTTAGAACTCGGATTAGACGATGTAGTTTAGTCGGGTGATGGTAGGGTTGTGCCACTGAGACTGGTTTGGATTTAATCGGTTGATTTTGTGGAGTTTGGGCTCTTGAGACAGCCATGGAAGTTCTGTCTTCGCAGGCTCGCCAGGCGAATGGCAGCGAAGCTTCGCCAGGCGAATGGAAGCGAAGCTTCGCCAGGCGAAGTCCAGCGAGCTGTAGCGAAGCAAGTCAGAAGCAACACCCTGTATTCGCTGGCAAGTTCGCCAGGCGAGGATAGTTGGCGAAGGTTCGCCAGACGAGTGTGTAGCGAGCCTCAGCGAGTAATTCCAGAATAAATCCCATTGGTCTTCGCTGGCAAGTTCGCCAGGCGAACGAAGTAGCGAAGGTTCGCCAGAGGCTTCGCCAGGCGAAGGTTAGCGAACACAGCAGCATATTTTTCTTTCTTGTGTTTTCCATTCGTGGATTGGTTGTGTGGTTTGGTTGCGATCATTCCTTGTTTGAGATGATTAATTATATGTTGTTATGTGTGTTGTGGGTAGCCGTATGGCGTGAATCCTAGTTTATGAATTGTGATGTGTAGAATGTGGCCGTTTGGTATTTTGGTGCATTACTTGAATGTAATAGAAATGCATGATGAGATTATATGATGACTGTATGTATGTATTGTGATATGTATATATAGTGGATGCATAATGAATATATGCAATGAATGTGAAGAATGCATGAGCATGTTCGCAAACGTGGTTGCATTTCAAGAAGTGTATGAAGTACATTCTTGTGCTGTTGACTCTTAGGAGAGTCTGATGAGTGGTGTGACTCTTAGGAGAGTCTGATGAATGAAGTGATTCCTAGGAGAATCTGATGAACGAATTGATTCCTCGGAGAATCTGATGAAAGATGCGATTCCTCGGAGAATCTGATGAACGGTGTGATTCCTTGGAGAATCTGATGAACGGTGTGATTCCTCGGAGAATCTGATGAACAGTGTGATTCCTTGGAGAATCTGATGAATGGTGTGATTCCTCGGAGAATCTGATGAATGGTGTGATTCCTAGGAGAGTCTGATGAGTGATGTGGTTTCTAGGAAGATCTAATGAGTTATAGGATACCCATGAGGGGTGGGAGTGAATTGATTCTTAGGAGAATCTGACGGACGATTAAGTCGATAATGTGTTGCATTCGCGTAGAGTAGCGAGTTGGCCTCTATGATTTGCGTGTTGACATCTGTGCATGATGTATGGCGAAATAAGCATGTTGTGTATGTTTATTAGAATAATGTGAAAGGTGTGAATGACATAATGAAATGCTTGAAGATATATATATGTATATATATGTATTAATGAATATATGTATATATGTATATGTGTGTAACATGTATGAATGTTCCTGAATGGATATAAACCTTAATGATGCATATTGTTTATGCTTGATGTTCTATTTGTAAATAGACTTTAGTGGATACATTGCGATGTACGATGTGAGTCGTGGTGAGAAAGCGTAAGATGCATGATTGTGGATATGATATATATATATATATATATGTATATATATATATATATATATATATATATATATATATATATATATATATATATATAT